>CANTUV010000066.1:11261212-12509925 GCA_947685225.1 Garcia nutans | reverse complement strand
GTCTTTTCTTGATCCTTTGGTGCTACGCCTGAATAGCCATCAAGACAACAATAATGGGACTTACCTGCAAGACGCTGTTACGCTCAAATTAACTCTACCACAAAGCGTCACTCGCAAGTATACGAGGTAGCTGTAGCAAAGGTGATCGCCCCAAGGTCGTTCTCTCAAGGAAACTAAAGTGGCTAATTGAATATCAGGTTATAAAGAACAAATAATGAATAGATTTAAATTGCTAACTAAAGAAGAAGATTGATTGAAGTTTAAAACAATAAAAGTAAATTGAGCTGTGTTTTGATTCACTTGATAGAATGGTCTAGGGTTTGCACTTCTCTACTACTTATATGTATGAACGGTTATTCTTTTTAACTAATTCAATTTCAAAGATTAAATCTCAAACAATTCAACTAATTGAGTCAAGGAAATAAGCTCTCGCATTCAAACCTCTCTCAACTAATCTTGTTATAAGTGAAATAATCTTTTTAATAGGTTATATCTCTAATTCACCTAAGTCCCTAATTGAAATGTTCAAGTATTAAACTTCATCTCTCGATCCATCATCTAATACCTTAAAACACATAATTGGTGATCAATCAATTATATATTAACAATGTTTCATTCAATCAAGGCTAAAGAAATTATTAGCTAAGAGAATAACCAATTCATACAATCATAGTAGATCCATACAAACCCTAGACTAGATCAAATTAGTTCATAATGCAAACAAACATATTCATCTCATTAAAACTCAAAGAAATCCAAATAGACATGATAATATCCATTCAATGAAAATAAAGAGAATAAGTTCGAGAACAAAACCAAGTTACAACTCCTTGAAGCTTCTGAAGAATCTCTTGTTCAAAATCTTGCAAGAAGGATGAAACAATGGCTAGAACAATCCAATCTAACTAGTTTTGATCCAAAGTGAAATCAAAATTAAAGAACACAAAGTAAAAACCCTAGCTCTAATCTCTGACGGCTCCAACTTTGCTCCAAATCGTCAACTCCCCTTTAAAACCCTCATCTCTTTTTCTTTTATACGATCGTTCACTTAAAAGTCCGCTCCGTGTTTTGTTTATGAGGGACACGGCCAAGTCAGAAGTGACTCGGCCGTGTGAGTGGCTTTTGGAGGGACACGGCCAGGTGACACGGCCGTGTCCCTTGCATGTGTCCACCACTGCCAACTTTTGATCTTCTTTTCTTCTTTGTTGAGTGACACGGCCAAGTCAAGCTTGACTTGGCCGTGTGAGTGAGCTTGGAGGGACACGGCCACATGACACGGCCGTGTCCCTTGCCTGTGTTCGCTTCTGTGTAATTTTCTTTCTTCTTTCCTTTGATAGCAAGAGAGACACGGCCATGTCAAGCTTGACTTGGCCGTGTTGGGTCTTTTTGGAGGGACACGGCCACATGACTTGGCCGTGTCCCTTGCTTGTGTCTGCTACTGGGACTTGTCTTTCTTTTTAACTTGGTTTGAGACACGGCCAGTGACTTGGCCGTGTTCTCTGCCTGTGTCAGCTACTGTCCCTTCTTCTCTTCAATTTGGTTCCTTGGCTTTTAACCTAAAACAAAACATCAAAACAAACTTTAAACAAAACATCAAACAACTTTAAACACAAAGTAAATAAACAATAACCAACAAAACATAAACACTATAATAAAAACTAAATCAAAAACAACATAAAAACTAAAATAAACTAAAACTATCAAAATTAATGAAAACACTAAACAAACCTATAAAAACTAACAAAATACCTAAATGAAACAATAATTATCATAATAAACAAACTACAAATCTATGACAAAAACTAACAAAACAACTACCCCACACTTACAACTTTGCTTGTCCTCAAGCAAATTCACATGGCATAAATTAAAAACTCACACAACCTTAACTATAATTCCAACATATAAGATGAAATACTTTAAGACTCAGACATAGATAATTGCATCTTACTTCAATCCAAGATTTCTTAACCCATTCATTAATTCAGACATACAAATCTCATCTCTCATCTAAGTGTTTCACTCGATTTTAAAGGTTAATCACTCAAACCACTCATGACTGCATACTACCATAAACTTGCTTAATTATCCAATCTCCCTCACTGATTTTCTCAAGAAATAATCTGAAGGTCTTTCATTTGGATATAATGGGGCTAAGGTAAGGGTGTGAGAAAAGACATTTAAGCTGGAGCATAAAGAAATGGAGTATCTAAATTAGACACTACTCTTGCTAAGAAACTCATAACTCCCTCAAACAGCATACTCACCAACCCTTGATAATCTTACATACTTGCATAAATACATGAGTCAACATTCCTCTTTTGATAACCAATGCTAGAACATATATGAATTTTGTATATATATATGTAACTTTTCTTTTATTTTCTCTCTTTTTTTTTTACTTTTATCATTTTTTTTAAATATATATATATACAAAATTAAGAATTTCATGGAACATCTAGCTTAATATGTAGAGGAAAAGAATAATGACTCTTAATCAAATATAATGTGCAAAGTATGCATTTCAACCCCCAATTATCAATTCCATTTTTTTTTTACTTGCTTACCCCACACTTTGAAATAAACTACCCTATTGTCATATCATAAAACTCCATTCCTTAATGTAGGTATGATGATAATAAGAACAAGTTAAGTTGAGAATTTTGTTGATCAAACAATAAAAAGGTCAAAGGCTCAACTTGGCTCACTAAGGAATTCAATATTAAGGGAGGTCTTTTTAAGCTAAAGGGCTAACCTAATTTGCCTTCATCATTTTAAAACCTGAGATTAAATCATAATGTGAGTTCAATTAGCATGCAAAAGCAAACTCTAGAGATGCAAAATCATGAAGGTGCACACTTAAGAAAAGAAAATCAATCATTTAATCTATAAGGCTCAAAACTCACAAAGGTGGGTTCTCAAAGATTTATATGTCATGAACCGCAGAATGTGAAAATCGATCCTGAATGAATTCAAAAGCTAATCTCTATGCTGATACTAAAGTCTCAACTATAATGCTAAAATCACAGAAAAGATCAATAAGTTCTCAACAATTATACCATGCACAACAAACACAATAAACAAAACAAGACAAACAAAACAAAAATTAAATAAAAGCCAAAAGATTACCCCACACTTAAGAATTTACATTGTCCTCAATGGAAAACAAGAATAATAAAGAAAAAGAGTTTAAGGACAACCTGTCTTCCATCATACCTTGGTGAGGCAAAACCTAACTTTCAAACACAGATGTTCAAAATGCAAGAGAGCTTTAGGGTTTCTATTTATTAAAACTAAACATAAAATCAAAATTGCAAAATATAAAATTATAACTATGAAAAAGAAATTCAAACTAATGGGTTGCCTCCCATTTAGCGCTTCTTTAATGTCATAAAGCTGGACATCATGCAAGGCCTAGGGGTCATGGATCAAAGTGCTGATGACCCTCACTTCCTGAAATCCTTCTTTATATGGCTTAACTCTATGTCTATTTGCTTTAAAAATCTTTTTGGTTCTAGAGTTTAGCAATTCAATGGCACCAGAAGGACATACCTTAGTTACCTCAAAAGGACCACCCATCTTGGCTTGAATTTACCTGGAAACAGACAGAGTCGATAATTAAAAAGTAAAACTTTCATACCTGGACTCAATGTCTTTCGCACAGTAAATCTGTCATGAAGTGCTTTTGTGCGATCCCTGTAAATCTTCGAGCTCTCATATGCCTTTGGGTTTAGGCACCTTTGGGTCTCTTTCACTGATTTAGCCCCCTCTTCTAAAGTCAGTGTCAGCTCCAATTTATCTGGGGAGTCTGTCTGCAATAAATCACCTGAAACAACTGCATCCACACATTCAAGGAAAGAACATTCCTCATATAAAGCAGTTGTAGGAATGGGAGAAGTGTTAAAAATAGAAAAATCCACAGTTTGTCCTAAGACATTCATTGACAACTTACCATTTTTAACATCTATTAAGGTGTTGGTAGTAGCCATAAAAGGCCTACCCAGCAGAATGGTGTGTGCAGATGGTGAAGAATTACCTACTTCCATGTCAAGAATAATGAAATCCACAGGAGTTGAAGTGGGTAGTGATGATGTGGACATTGGATCAATAACATCTTGAATCTATCCCAAGCCTCATGAAATGGTTCTCCTTCAAATTGAGAGAATGTAGCAATCTTCCCTCTCAACTCAGCTGTCTTTTGATGTGAATAGAACTTGCCCATAAATTTATTATAAACTTGCTCCCAAGTTGTTAGTGAGTTTTCGGGCAACATCATAAGCCAGCTCTTTGCCCTATCCTTCAAAGTATATGGAAAGCACCTCATCCTCAACTGATCCTCTGTTAATCCTCCCAATGGAAAAGTGTTGAGGGCGGAGTAGAAATCCCGAATAAAGTTCAAAGGATCTTCATTTGGAACTCCATAGAATGATGGCAGCATGTTGTAGTGAATATTCTTCAACTCATAATTTCTTGCTGCATCTGTCAGTCTTATGCAAGAAGTGGAAGTTCCAATGACAGGTCTAGCAAAGTCTCTCATCGTCCTTTGTCTTTCTTCAGCCATTTTAACAGATTGTGCAGATTCCGACTCAAATTCAGACTCAAAATCAAAAGTGTCCTCCTCTGAAGTATCAAATCCTGTGTACAGTTCAAACTCTTCCCTGCTCCTTTTCACTCTTTGAATTTCAGGAATGACTGGGTATAGCTCTTCTCCAAGTGATCTCCTGCCTTGCATAAACAAAGTTTCTAGAAAAAGAAATTATTAAAAGCAAAAGACAAATAAAATAAAATGAAAACAATGAAAAATAATATAAAATTTTCTATGACTAATAAACAATTTCGCCAATTAGCCTCCCAGGCAGCGGTGCCAAAAACTTGTTACGCTCAAATTAACTCTACCACAAAGCGTCACTCGCAAGTATACGAGGTAGCTGTAGCAAAGGTGATCGCCCCAAGGTCGTTCTCTCAAGGAAACTAAAGTGGCTAATTGAATATCAGGTTATAAAGAACAAATAATGAATAGATTTAAATTGCTAACTAAAGAAGAAGATTGATTGAAGTTTAAAACAATAAAAGTAAATTGAGCTGTGTTTTGATTCACTTGATAGAATGGTCTAGGGTTTGCACTTCTCTACTACTTATATGTATGAACGGTTATTCTTTTTAAATAATTCAATTTCAAAGATTAAATCTCAAACAATTCAACTAATTGAGTCAAGGAAATAAGCTCTCGCATTCAAACCTCTCTCAACTAATCTTGTTATAAGTGAAATAATCTTTTTAATAGGTTATATCTCTAATTCACCTAAGTCCCTAATTGAAATGTTCAAGTATTAAACTTCATCTCTCGATCCATCATCTAATACCTTAAAACACATAATTGGTGATCAATCAATTATATATTAATAATGTTTCATTCAATCAAGGCTAAAGAAATTATTAGCTAAGAGAATAACCAATTCATACAATCATAGTAGATCCATACAAACCCTAGACTAGATCAAATTAGTTTATAATGCAAACAAACATATTCATCTCATTAAAACTCAAAGAAATCCAAATAGACATGATAATATCCATTCAATGAAAATAAAGAGAATAAGTTCGAGAACAAAACCAAGTTACAACTCCTTGAAGCTTCTGAAGAATCTCTTGTTCAAAATCTTGCAAGAAGGATGAAACAATGGCTAGAACAATCCAATCTAACTAGTTTTGATCCAAAGTGAAATCAAAATTAAAGAACACAAAGTAAAAACCCTAGCTCTAATCTCTGACGGCTCCAACTTTGCTCCAAATCGTCAACTCCCCTTTAAAACCCTCATCTCTTTTTCTTTTATACGATCGTTCACTTAAAAGTCCGCTCCGTGTTTTGTTTATGAGGGACACGGCCAAGTCAGAAGTGACTCGGCCGTGTGAGTGGCTTTTGGAGGGACACGGCCAGGTGACACGGCCGTGTCCCTTGCATGTGTCCACCACTGCCAACTTTTGATCTTCTTTTCTTCTTTGTTGAGTGACACGGCCAAGTCAAGCTTGACTTGGCCGTGTGAGTGAGCTTGGAGGGACACGGCCACATGACACGGCCGTGTCCCTTGCCTGTGTTCGCTTCTGTGTAATTTTCTTTCTTCTTTCCTTTGATAGCAAGAGAGACACGGCCATGTCAAGCTTGACTTGGCCGTGTTGGGTCTTTTTGGAGGGACACGGCCACATGACTTGGCCGTGTCCCTTGCTTGTGTCTGCTACTGGGACTTGTCTTTCTTTTTAACTTGGTTTGAGACACGGCCAGTGACTTGGCCGTGTCCTCTGCCTGTGTCAGCTACTGTCCCTTCTTGTCTTCAATTTGGTTCCTTGGCTTTTAACCTAAAACAAAACATCAAAACAAACTTTAAACAAAACATCAAACAACTTTAAACACAAAGTAAATAAACAATAACCAACAAAACATAAACACTATACTAAAAACTAAATCAAAAACAACATAAAAACTAAAATAAACTAAAACTATCAAAATTAATGAAAACACTAAACAAACCTATAAAAACTAACAAAATACCTAAATGAAACAATAATTATCATAATAAACAAACTACAAATCTATGACAAAAACTAACAAAACAGACGCTCCAGCATATGATCTATTAACATAAGTGGGAAATGGTCCTTTCTTATGGCTGCGTTTAGCTTTCTATAGTCGATGCAAACTCTTCACCCATTCTGAACTCGAGTTGGGCCCAATTCATTATCCGCATTCTTCACTATTGTCAAGCTTGTCTTCTTAGTACTACTTGAACGGGGCTTACCCACTTGCTATTTGAAATGGGATAAATCACACCTGCATCAAGAAGCTTTAAAATCTCTTTCTTGACTACCTCCATCATTAGTGGGTTCAATCTTCTTTGTGCTTCTCTTTTTACCTTGCTATCCTCCTCTATAAGAATTTTATGCATGCAAATTGAAGGCGAAATTCCTTTTATATCAGCAATTGTCCACCCAATTGCTTCCTTGTACTCCCTAAGCACGCGAATAAGATCTTCTTCCTCATTTCTACTGAGTTTGTTGGAGATTATTACTGGTAGGCTATCTCCTTCTCCTAAAAATACATATTTCAAATGTTTGGGTAGCGGCTTTAACTCCAAACTTGGCGCCTACATGACAGAAGGTAGAATTTTAGTATGAAATGCTGGTAAGTCAGATCTTGGTATATTTTCCTTCATATTTTTGGGGACTTCCAATTCGCACACCACCTCTTGATGATCTTCACCTACAACAAATTTGTCATATAGATTCTTTAAGCTACCTGTATCAAGACTTTTGCAAAGAATAATATTTAAATTATCAGAAATATTAAGCTCAAAAATTTTTTGACTTAAAAAATCTATGACATACAATCCATACACACATGAAATATCACTAGGGTACTTCATAGCATCATAAACATTAAAATTTACAATTTGTCCATCGAACTCCATAGTTAATGTACCATCATGAACATCAATTTTTATTCTAGCTATGCTAAGAAAATGTCTCCCTAATAAAATATCAGAGTAATTAGAAGACTTATCCTCCTCCATATCATGAACATAAAAGTTTGCTAGAAAAATCAGCCCATTAACCTGAACTAAAACATCTTCTAACACTCCTTCAGGGTAAACTGCAGACCTATCAGCTAGTTGAATGATTACACTAGTTTCTTTTAAAGGACCGACTTTTAAAGAAGAGTAAATAGATAATGATGTGAATGGAAACTCCTAAATCACACATGGCCTTCTTTATGCCTAAATCACCTATTTTACAAGAAATTGTAAACATATCTTAATCTTTGCACTTTGGGGGTAACTTTTTTTTGATAATAGCAGACATGTTCTCTCCTACTCTTACCTTTTTATTGCCATTGGGCTTCTTTTTATTGGTGCACAACTCTTTTAGGAATTTTGCATACTGAAGCACTTACTTGATGGCATCTAACAAGGGTATATTAACCTCAACTTTGCAAAAATATTTTAAAATTTCTTTCCCCTCCTTGTCCTTCTTAGATTTTGTAATTCTTTGTAGGAAAGGAAGTGGTATTACTAGAGGTGTGGGCTGATCAGAGTTGATTGTAGCAGGTGGTTCCTCTCTTTGAATAATTATTTTAGATTTTGCCCTCTTATCTAAGCCCTGCCCAGGGGTAAGTCTCTGATGGCACTTGAATTTTTTTTGACTATTATTTGAGAAGGTAATTTCCCTTGAGACTCCAACTTGCTAATTGTTGTGGCTAATTGGCTCATCTGGATCTTTAAAATTTTGAATGCTTGAACGAGTATCCTGTTGAAATTGTTGGGTATTAGTCAAAAAAGCCTTGAATATGTCGTCAAGAGACATACCTGATTTTTGTGGTTATGGGGCTGTGGTGGAGGTACTCTTTGTTGGAATTGTTGCAAATTTAGTGCTTTTGCTCCATAGCTAAAGTTTGGATGTTCCCTCCACCCCGAATTGAAAGTATTTACATATGGATCATATCTCCTTTTGGGGTTGATTGAGAAATCCACCTATAGAATTCGCCTGTTGTTTCTCATCTTCTTGGAGTGCAGGGAACATATCAATTGGATAACCTGAATGTGCGCAAATTCACAATATTTAATTGGTTGTACATTTCCTACAACCATTTTTTGCACCAGATTTGTTAGTTGATTTATTTTAGACTCAAGTGAAGAGATACTTACTCCATTAACCCTCCTTGGGGTCTCCTTTTTACTCCCAAATTGTTGAGAAGTGGTTGTCATGATGGTAATGAGATCCCTAGTGGCTTGAGGAGTTTTATTAACTATGGCACCTTCGCTAACGACATCCAACAAGCTTCTTTGAGTGGGTAGCAGCCTTTCATAAAAATATTAGAGGAGAGCTTGCTCTGAAATTTCATGTTGTGGGCAACTTAAATACAATCACTTATATCTCTCCCAATACTCATGAAGGTTCTCCGAATCTTTTTGCTTGACACTACATATTTCTCTCCTTATGTTTACAACTCTTGAAGGAGGAGAGAAATTATCAAAGAAGGTTGTCACCATGTCAGTCCATGTGGTAATTGATCCAGATCATAAGTCAAAAAGCCAATCTTTGGCTCGGTTATCAAAGGAAAGAGGCAAGGCTCGTAATTTAACTTGTTCTTCGGTTACTCCTTGTGGTCTCATGCTTGAGTAAATAATATGAAATTCCTTTAAATACTTATGGGGATCTTCACTTTCCAGCCATGAAACTTTGGTAATAAATGAATTAAACCTGACTTCAAATCAAAAGAGGCAGTCAGGGCTGGGTAAGTGATGCAAAGGGGCTGTTGGTTAACTGGAGGGGCTATCAATTGCCTCAAAGTCTACTGTTCATCATCCATTTGTTCTTGTTCTTCAAATTCGGTAGAAGAAGATGAGGAATCTGAATCTGTGTCTACTGCTTGATCAACTGTAGTTGATGAATTTGCAGCAGCTTGTTTTTGTTGTTTCGTCTTCTTCCTTAGTCTCTTAGCGGTCTTTTCAATCTCTAGATCGTATAGAAGTTTGTCCTCATGATCAGACCTGGTCATCAAAAGAAATAAAGTAAGTTAAAATCAAATTCTCCAGCAACGGTGCCAAAATTTGATGGGTATTGAATCCACCAAAAATAAAAATCTATTCTTAGACAAAATAAAATTATAAAATAGTAAACAGGGTTGATGTTAGGTCACAATCTAGCTATCTTCAAGTGCACAGATCATTAACAAGTAATATAATAATAAGTAGAGTATCGTTCTCATAAGGAGATTGCTTTTAACTACCAAACAATTAAATTTAATATTATTTAGATAATCGAATTTGATTTATGAGTAAACGAAATGGAATGAGAATAAATTTCTAATAATTTAAGACTTAGGGTTTAGTCACCTTTATTTATTTATCATGGTTTTTCTAAGGTATTGATTTAATTTAATTTTCCTTTGATTAAAAGTTGAATTCTCCTAAATTAAGTTCAAGTCTCTCTCAAGTACTAGAACTATTATTGAATTCAATCCTTATGTCTACTCTCGTAATCATAAGTAATTAACTCAAATCATTAAGCTTTATGAAAATCTTTTATCAACGTCTTAAGTGTTAATCTTATCTCTAAGTGAAAACTACTTAAGATTTTTACCTCCTTGGACTAATATTGTGTTTTCACTCTCGCTCCATCACATAATATCTCAATTTAATTTAATTATTGGCCAGATAATTAAAGTATTAAGATTAAAGATAACAAAATAATTAAAGGATAAACTAAATTAAACTAAATAAATGTTTATAATTCTATGATAAATTCAATGTAAGGGACCAACCCTAAAGAGGATTAGTTCTTCATTATTGAAATAAAAACATTGCAAATATAAAAGAAAGTAATTAAAAATATAATTTAAAGAACAATAAATATCAAACTCTATTTCTTTGAAGAAAAACTTAACTTGGATCTTGAATTTCTCCTTAAACTAGATTTTCACTCTTCTTCTCTAAGAAACTCTAAACTAAATCTATTTATTTGATAAATTTAATCTACAATCTTATATATATTTTTCATCTCTTGAAGCCTTGGAGGAAGTGTGTTTAAATAGAGTGCTTGAAAACTTCTTTAGTGGAGGAATACTGAAAAAGTTAGGTCACATCTTGATTGGCTCTTCATTTTCCAAAATTTCTACTCAAAGTCATGAATGCCAGGCCACAGTCGTGGCCTATGAGTGCCATAGTCTTGGCCTGAGTTGTAATGGATGGTTTTAACCAACTTTCTAATTGTAAATGGTCGGCAAGGTAGGCCACGATCGTGCCCTTTGACTCCTATAGTCATGGCTTTTGAATGGAGCTGTAAACTTTGACTTTTCTTCCTTTTCTTGACTCAGGCAGTAAAGAAATGAAGCCCAAGGGCATGGCTATTAAATGTCACGGTTGTGGCATACATTTTTCTTTTGGATCTTTTGTTTCTCTTCAATTTCTTATTGTGGCAGACTTGATTTAAATCTCAGGGTCGTGGCCTTGAGGGGCTATGAGCGTGGCACTTGTATTTTCTTCATTTTTGCTTACTTTTCTTAAATTTTGCACCACTAATCATTAATAACCTTGAATCTTGCCTTTTCAAGCATAAATAATATAATTCTAACTCAAACAAATAAAATCCATTAACTTTAATTGGAAAACAATTAAAATCATGGGTAGAATTATATAAATATTAATCATAATTTCACTCTATCAATCGAATCCTCATGGAATAAAAAGAGGAGGTAAATCTTCACCAATCATACAAGGAATAGAAAAACTCTCTGGTCTTTTAGTTTTGATGAAAGTTTATTTTGAATCACCACACTATATTCTTCTGTAAGTGCAATCTTTGCAATTTCTTTTAACTTCCTTTTATTAGATAGCAACTCCTTTAGGAACTTCACATAAGTGGGCATTTGAGCAAGTGCTTCTGCAAAAGAAATATTTATGTGAAGTTGTTTAAATACTTCTAAAAATTTTTCATATTGTTTATCTAATGTTTACTTATTTAGTCGTTGAGGAAAAGGAATTGGAGGCTCATATGGTTTGATAATTTCTTTTGGTGCTTCCTTCTCCTTCACTTCTTCTTCTTTTTCTTTATCCTTTACCAATTTTGGAGTTTGGTTTGGTAGAGGATCTTCAAGTTGCAAACCACTTCTTAAGGTCACAGCTTTGCAATGCTCTCGTGGATTGATTTTTGTTTGGCTAGGAAGAGCTCTTTGATTCCTATTATGGATAGAACTTGCAATTTGACCTATTTATGTCTCAAGATTCCTATTCTGAGTTGAGAGATGTTCAATATTTTGCTCAAGCTTTTCTTTTCATGTTGCTTTTCAATTCTATCAAATCTCTTCGATGTTGCACCAATAAATTTTTCCAGTGCGGCTTTATATGCTGGCTTTTCTGAAGGATGGAAATCTTGAATTTGATTTTTCATGTATGGAGGTTGATAAGGTGCTTTTTGATTGTTTTGACTTCCCTATGACAGATTAGGGTGGTTTCTCCATGTTGGGTTGTATGTGTTTCTTTGAGAAAAAGTCGGACCTCTATTTTGATTGCCCAAAAACTGAACTTGCTCCACAACTCTGCAATTAGCTGCATCGTGGCTTCCTCAACATCCTTCACAAGTTAGAGATGAAGTAAGGTTGACATGCTCCAATTTCTTGGCTATTGTGTCTACCTTAGCTGTAAGCAAAGAAAAATTGTTAATTTCATGTAAACCTGCAACTGTTTTATGAACATTATGTTCTGAAGTTCAATGGTAGTTATTTGCTGCCATTTCTTCAATTAAATTAGTTGCTTCAGAAGGAGCTTTGTTCATTATTACACCACTACCTGCTGCATCTATTGTGCCTTTGATATTTGGATGAAGACCATTATAAAAAGTTTGAATCAAAAGCCATTTAGGGACTCCATGGTCATTTTCTTTGTAAATTTTTGAAATGCTCCCAAGCTTTATATAAACTTTTCCCATCTTGTTGAACAAAGCTTATGATATCATTTATCAATTTAGCCATTTTCGCAGGTGAAAAATATTTTGTTAGGAAAGCAGTGGCTAACTAATCCCATGTAGTGAATGTACCTGGTGTTTTAGAAATGAGCCAATCCTTTGCTTGATCTTTTAAAGAAACTGAAAAAAGTCGCAAATGAATAGCATCATTAGATACACTATTATTTTTAAAAGTATTACACATTTCTAAAAAAAATTGGAGATGTGAGCATATGCATCCTGAAACCATGAAAAATTGATTATTGAATTAGATTGATAAGTGCTAGCTTAAGATCAAAAGTTTTGGAATGTACTGGCGGTTTGACTATGATAGACCTTGGTTGAGCTGAAGGCATAGCATATTACTTTAGGGTCATATTCTATGAATCTCCCATAGTTGATTCTTTGTCAGATGAATCCGTAAGGTTATTTATTTTATGAGCTTTTGCTGAAGTTTCGACCACTTTTTGCTTTTCTTTCCTCTTCCTATTCTTCTTCCTATAAAACCATTCAATTTTTGGGTTATATGGTTCAAGTTTTGAGTTTGAATTTTTTTGCATATAAACCAAAATTAAAGAAATAATGCAGAAAAGTAAAAATCCAAAGTAATAACAGTTTAATATTATTAATATTAGAATGATTGCCTCCCCAGTAATGGTGCCAAAAACTTATTAGGTCACAGCCTGGCTATCTGCAAGTGCACAAATCGTTAACAAGTAATATAATGATAAGTAGAGTATCATTTCCACGAGGAGGTTACTTCTAACTACCAAATAATTAAAGTAATTATTATTTGGATAATCGAATTTGATTTATGAGTAAACTAAATGGAATGAGAGTAAATTTCTAATAATTTAAGGCTTAGGGTTTAGTCACCTTTATTGATTTATCATTTTTTTAAGGTATTGATTTAATTCAGTTTTCCTTTGATTAATGGTTGGATTTTTCTAAATTAAGTTCAAGTCTCTCTTAAGTACTAGAACTATTATTGAATTCAATCATTATGTCGACTTTCGTGATCATAAGTAATTAACCCAAATCATTAAGCTTTATAAAAATCTTTTATCAACCTCTTAAGTGTTAACCTTATCTCTAAATGAAAACTACTTAAGATTTTTACCTCCTTGGACTAATATGGTACTTTCACTCTCGCTCCATCACACAATATCTCAATTCAATTTAATTATTGGCAAGATAATTAAAGCATTAAGATTAAAGATAATAAAATAATTAAAGGATAAACTAAATTAAACTAAATAAATATTGATAATTTCATGATAAATTCAATGTAAGAGACCAACCCTAAAGAGAATTAGTTCTTCATTATTGAAATAAAAACATTGCAAATATAAAAGAAAGTAATTAAAAACATAATTTAAAAAACAAGAAATATCAAACTCTATTTTTTTGAAGAAAAACTTGACTTGGATCTTGAATTTCTCCTCGAATCAGATTTTCACTCTTCTTCTTTAAGAAAATCTAAACCAAATCTATTTATTTGATGAATCTAATCTACAATCGTGTATATAATTTTCATCTCTTGAATCCTTGGAGGAAGTGTGTTTAAATAGAGTGCTTAGAAACTTTTTTAGTGGAGGAATACTGAAAAAGTTAGGTCACATCTTGATTGGCTCTTCATTTTCCAAAATTTCTGCTCAAAGTCATGAATGTCAGGCCACGATCGTGGCCTATGAGTGCCATGGTCGTGGCCTGAGTTGGAATGGATGGTTTTGAACAACTTTCTAGTTGTAAATGGTCAGCAAGGTAGGCCACGGTCGATCCCTTTGACTCCCACAGTCATGGCTTTTGAATGGAGGCTGTAAACTTTGACTTTTCTTCCTTTTCTTGGCTCAGGCAGTAAAGAAATGAAGCCCAAGGGCATGGCTATTCAATGTCATGGTTGTGGCATCCATTTTTCTTCTGCATCTTTTGTTTCTCTTCAATTTCTTATTATGGCAGACTTGATTTAAATCTCAAGGTCGTGGCCTTGAGGGGCTATGAGCGTGGCACTTATATTTTCTTCATTTTTGCTTACTTTTCTTCAATTTTGCACCACTAATCATTAATAACCTTGAATATTACCTTTTGAAGCATAAATAATATAATTCTAACTCAAACAAATAAAATCCATTAAATTCAATTGGAAAAAAATTAAAATCATGGTTAGAATTATATAAATATGAATCATAATTTCGCTCTATCAATCGAATCCTCAGGGAATTAATTACTTAAATTAATTTTTTTTGAAAATCTAAAGTAGAACTTAATTAAAATAAATTAGGGGGGAGTTTGTAATTGAAAATTAAAATAAATTGAGAGCTGAAACTGAATCTAAATAAATAAATAGCAGCAAATTAAATTTAAAAATTAACAATGTTGAAGATTTCAGTCAAAGAGAATAATCTTAGTTTCAATTCTTAGATCTGATCATTGATACAAAAATAATTTTCTTTAATTTTTCAGTAAATTAGTTCTAGCTAACCGAGACGCTTGCATTAGTCAATCATTCCTTAAGTGATAAATTAGTTAAGAAATATTCTATAACTAACCCTTGTTATTGAATAACCCTACAGGGACACCCTTTAGGATTTAACCCACTAACAGCCTTAAGATTTAGAAGGACCTAATTCTAATCAATAAATTATATTGTAAAATTTATTTAAATTAGATTATGCATCCTCTTAGTACCACGCCTAATTGCCACATATATCAAAAGCTAAAGAATGATTACGGATTCTTAGTTTTGAATAGTAATATATTATTCAACTAATTAATCAGTGGGCCATATTGTTTAACTAACAAAGTAATAATAGCAATAAGCTACAGAAGAAATATAGATACTGAATTTAAAGAAAACAAGAGAAGAATTAATTAGATTTCACAAATCTTGGCGAATTGATAACATTGACTATCCCTTCAACTGAATAGAATTTAGTTACACATGTTCTTTAGAAAAGAAAACTAAAAATATATTCAATGATTGCCGTAAAAATTGTGAACAGTGTTAGAGGAGAAGAAGAGGAAAAGAGGAGATCCTATGGCTGCCAAAAGGTTGGCATTTATACCCTTTTTTGTTTCCTATCCTAATTAGGAAAGTAATAAATAAAATAAATTACAAATAAAATAAAATTTAACACCTAATAAAATTTCTCATTAATGTCCACTGAATAAGAAAATAATTAAGTCTCAATATCTTTGAAAATCTACTAAAAATCGTATCTCAAGAGTCCCAAACAAATTAGGCTTTTCAGCTGACTGTAAGATATTTAAGTATCAGATACCCTTGGGCACAAGCATGGGTTGCACTCAAGGGTGTTTCCAGCTCTTTTTCAACAGCTTTTCACTATTTTCTCCAACTTGGCTCTATTTCTTTCTCAAGCTATAATCTATGCAAAAATACCTCAAATGTAATATCTCAAACTATATCCTAAAATTTTTGGAATGATTATTGTTGAAATTGGATTAAATGATTTTGAAGTGTGTATAAAGGATTAAGAGGAAAAGTGGAGTGTGTATATGTTATATATATGAAGATATATACAACATAAACAAGTCAACATATTACTATAAGGTCAAAGGATATTTGGATTAATTGAATTAGAAATTACATATTAGTGGAAGAGGATATTTATATTATTATAATATTTAATTGTTTGGTGGATATTAAAAGAGAGTTTGTGTGGTTAGAAGAGTTGATTTTGGGTTGACTTATCTTCATCTTCTTCCTCTTTCTTGTGCTTAGCCGGCCACCACCATTAATAAGAAGGAAAGGGATTTTTGTTTCTCTCTAATTCAAGATTTGAAGGTGTTTCAAGATATCAAGTTGGAGTTTGAAGGATTTTCCTTACTTTTGGTAAGTTTCCAACTTGTTTCCTTGATTTTCTTTTGAGTTTGTGTATTGAGCTTGGTGTATGGTTGTTGATGATATGTGTATGGTTAATTTTGATGTGTTTGAGATTGTGTTGTCTATTTGGCTTTGATTTTGGGGTGGTTTGAAGGATAGGTTAAGTTTGGTGATGGAAAGTAAGTGTTGTGGATTGTGTGGGTTGAGTTATGATTATGGTTGTGATTGGTGTTTGATGTATGTATTGAGTTGTTTTGGTGTTTATGCAAGTTTATTATGGTTTATTGATGATTTTGGATAAGATTGTTTGGAGTGGAAAAGGGTTAAGTAAGATGTTTGTTGGATGTGGTGTTGTTGGTGTCGGAATCGGGATTTTTGGCCTGACACGCCCATGAGCACGGCCAAGTCTTTGGGCGTATCGATGGTTCTATTTTCTGGATGGGTGACATGACCGGTGACACGCCCATGTCACGCGTGTCATAGCTTCTGTGTTGGAGTAGTATTGACACGTCTAGTGGCACACCCATGTCACTGAGCGTGTCATAGCTACTGTGATGTTGGTGGATTGACACGGCCAGTGACACGCCCATGTCAATGAGCATGTCATAGCTTCTGTGTTGAGGGAGGATTGACACGGCCAGTGACACGCCCATGTCACTGAGCTTGTCAAAGCTTCTGTGTTGTGGATTTAGGGCACGATCAGGGACACACCCGTGTTGTTGAGCGTGTCATGTGTAGAGTTTGCCCTAGTTGGTTCTTATCCTTATTATCATATGTGTATCTCTAAGTGAGTGTGTATAATCACTTTTGGATTAGGTTTTGAAGAGATTGAGTTGTCTTAATCCAAGTGTTGAAGGATCCTTGAAAGAGGAGGTTGTTAGATTGGTGTGAGTTGCTCTTGAGGTAAGTACAAATCCTACATTATTGCATATATTTACATGATTTTGGAACTTAACACATTTGGTTGGAAAATGTGTTAGGTTGCCTATTATATTGTTGATATATGAGAATGGTGCAATGATTTGTATTATGTGCATTATGTGAATTATATGTTGAGGATTCAAAATATATGAACAATGTAAGTTGTGATGTGTACTCAAATGATGAAATGTGAAGCCATTGATGTTGGCTATAATGATGTAAATGAAATATTTGAGGCATTGTGCCAAGATGATCATGAGAAAATGAGAATGGATTTGAAATAATGAAAGAATTGTGTGCCTAATATGTTATTCAATTTTTAAAGTTTTGTTGTTGGTGGCATGCCTAAAAGTAACAATCCCTTGAAGCTGGGTTGAGCTTGGTCCTTGAAGCCAAGTTGGGTTGATGTTGAACTCCCCTTGAAGCTTGGTTGGGCCTGGTCCTTGAAGCCTAGTTGGGATGTTACATATGAGATGTTTCTCATTGTGATAATGAATCACCTACGGGCTTGATAAATGTGATTATTGAACCAAAACAGTAACTCTGGAAGTTGAATGGCATATTAGTTTCTTTTGGGCCCATGTTTGTCTTTGCTTTAATGTGAACTATGACTGATAAAATAAATGAATAATATGATGAGATTTAATGTTATGAAAAATGACCTTCTTGAATATTGTTTCTAATGCTTGTAAGTGTGACATTGGCATTACATTTAAAGCATATTGTCATCATTGTTAGTACCATTAAGCCGTTGGCTTAAGGCAATTGTGGTTCATCGCGTAGGTGACAGGGTAGATCTGGTTGAACCGGAGAGTTCAGCTAGACCGAATCGAGTATAGGCTTGTGAAGTGTTGATTGTGGACTTCAAGATCAGAGACAAACTGTCAAACATGTATAAACTCTATATTTTTATAAATATTATTTTTGTTGTATATATATATGTATATTCCGCTGCATAATAAACAAATATTTTATCTATTATGTTCTATAAAATAATTTTAATATTTTAAGTTTTCTCCTAAAGAATGTTTGTCTAAAGTAGCCTGTGATATTCTTGTATTCAGTATATGTGGGTGTATGTGATGTACGTATATTGGGTATAGGGTGTTACATCAAAATAAATAAAATCTCACAATAATAAGTTTAAATATTCTTACAAATATTAGCAAATTATGCCTACTATCAAATTTCATCCCTAATTTTGAGTACCATAAGTTGTTAAAATTTTAAATATTTCTATAATTTAAAAATTATACTATTCATGTCATATAGTACTTAAAATTTTAGCGAACACTTAATTTTCAATTTTACCATATATCATCCAACTTAATTAAAACTATTTTGATAGATACAAATTCCCTCTTACCAAATAAATAAAGACAGTGAAAAATCCACTCTATAAACACTTAGAAAGTCTAATAAGATCTTAATAAGCTCCATTTTTGCATATTATAAGGCTTTACTTAGTCAGAGGCCAGACATTTTCTCAGGCGACAAATTAATTTGATTATTAGACCATCTGTATGCTAGTTGCTGTGGAACAATCTCTCAAGTCTCAATTTATATTACCTCTGTTCATTTGAGTTAATAAATTGTTGTTACTTGTTAGCTTATATATATATATATATATATATTGTTGTTACTTGTTAGCTTATATATATATATATATATTGTTGTTACTTGTTAGCTTATATATATATATATATATATATAATAAGATAAACATGCATGGAGTGAAAAAAAAAAGTATTAATAGCTTTTAACCAGATAAAAATAATATAAGAATTATATCACTAGAAAAATTTTATATATTCATTTGAGTCAGATCCATCTATTATTTTGTGTTTTAAACTTGCATTATAAGAAGATAACTTGGTATTGAATTATTATCATGATACAGCAATAACCTTCATCAATTAGATTTTTTTATGTGTACTTTTATTAGCGTTTAACAATGTGAGAGTTTCTGTATTTTTTTGTAAGAAACTAATGAATTTTATTTTTATATTTGAAAAATATTTAAGTATTTAATTTTTTTAATCAATTAGATTTATTTGATTTTGGAATTTTATCTATTTGATTTGGATTATATCAAAACAGTATATGAATTTTTTAAAATATCATGAATTTTAGCATTTTTTCATTTTTATCATGAATTTTTTAAAATATCAAAAGAGTGTGTGCATAATGCATTTTATTTTTAACTCTTTTATATTTACTGGTGGGGTTTATTTTATATAGTAAAATGCTTATGTGTTATTTTTTAAAATTATGAGTTGAAAAATATTGCTGGCCTATTAAATTGTATTTCTTCAAAAAATAATCACTAAATTCCAAAATCAATAAAAAACATCAAGAATCCTAGTTTTTCAAATATTAAAAGTACTAAATAAAAATGTGAATTTTATTAAATAAAAGGACAAAATCAACTCTAATAATATAAAATTAACTTTAGATTAACTTTTTTAATAACTGACCACTAAAATCACATTCAAAATAGTCCAAAAATAAAATACCAATTATATATAAAAAAAATACACTCATATTCAATTTCAAAATAATAAAAAAAAATATTCATTACTTAAATTCACAATAAAAACTCATTTTTAAAGAGAATCCATTTGTGTTAAAGAAAAAACACACATCACATTAGTTAGAAAAGATAGGGTCCTAATTTTTTTTTTCCCTCAATTTGGGATTATTTTTGAAGAAATATAATATAACACAGTAGCATTATTTTTCAACTAAAATAATTTGTAAAAACGGCATATCACATTTTACTCAATAAAATAACCTCTCACATTAAATATGCAAGGTTTAAAATAATATATATAGTTTATATATTCTTTTAATATTTTAAAAAGTTCATTAAAAAAACACGCTAAAATTGATATATTCTTTTTGTAATTAATCTTTTTTTATCCATCTCAATTCCATGTCATCTACAAATTATAGTCACAACAACAATTTAATAGGTTAAATTAATTTTTTCGATAAATATGATAAAATTGAAATAAAGTTTATAATTTATGAACACTTTTGACACTTTAAAAAATTTATGATAAAATAAAAAAATAAATTGCTAGAGTTCATTTTTTTTATAATTAACCCTATACATATATATAAATTTTTAATTTAAAACCTCTCTGACTTTTGAATACTTGTATATGGAGATTTTCAAATATCTAAATTAGACTTAATCCTGCTTATCTTCTACTTTGAGTAAATTACATATGTCGTCCTTCAAGAATATATATTAATACATTTTATATTGTCATTAAAATTTAATTTATAAAGTAAAATTCCTCAATTAATCATTTTTTGTCACCGTAAAATTTTTCACCCCATTTTATGTTAATATTGTTAAAAGGAAGATGATGCAACATTTTATATATATACTGCCACATCATACACTATGTTAGCACACATAGGATAATGTGGCACCTTATATGAGCTATGTGTTGATGTAACACTATATCATCACGTCACATTAGTTCTCTATAATATTATTATATTAAAAAAAGGGTAAATTATGTAAGTTATCTCTCAAAATATACTAATGCATTTTTGTTGTTCGCATGCATAAGGTATTTAGTTTGAGCATCCATATTTTAAATTTTTTTTTTATTTTTACATAACACATTATAGGGGGAACTAACTTGATATACTAACAGAGTGCCATGTGTGCATAATGTGGTGCCACATATGGCACCATATCAGTTTCCTGTTAATGATATCAACGAAAAATGGGATAAGAGATTTTACTACATTGAAATTGACAACTTGATGAAATGCATTAGTACGTATATTTTTGAGAGACTATAGGTGTAACCCACCTTATGTTCAGTACAATAATATTAAGGAAACTGATGTACATAGCATTTTGATGTGGTAACACGTTAGTATGTGAGCCTATGTAAGGTGCCATGTCAGTTTACATGTGCTGACATAATGTATTATATGGCACTACATAAGACATCATATCAGCTTTCCATTAAGGGCATTGACGGAAAAATGGAATGAGAGATCTTACTGTGATAAAAAAGATAATTTGAGAGATTTTACTATTACAAATTGAATTTTAAGGACAATAAAATATATTAATATATTTTTATGGATCGGCATATATGTGTAATTTACTCTCCTACTTCTAGTTATCAATAGGTGCACAGGCTCATGGACTAAAAGTTGAATCGGATGCACAACTTAATTATCTTTCTTTTTTTTTCTTTTATTTTTTTTCAAAAAGCTCGACCCTCGGAAATACATTTTTGAGGATCGAACCCCTGCCCTCCCGTAGGAGTAACAACAGGTGGCCCGCTGGACTAACCCCAGCGGGTTTACTTAATTATCTTTCTTTTCTTTGTAGTTCCCCTTTTGAATAAAAGACCCTCCAATCAACCTAGAATGCACAATGCATATAAAAACATCAACCTGAAACAATGATGTTATGATGACAACAATTATCAGCATAATATATATAAAGTTTTCTAAGACTAATGCAAGTAACCAAGTCCTAGGTGTGTTCCAACGAGTAACAAGACAATACCATATTAATTAATAATTTATTTGTATGTCAATGCAACTCTTACTCTACACTAGTATGCTTAATACTTCTTGTAATAAACTTTATATGATATTATCATCTATTGTACACAATTAATCTTTCCTTGAAAGAAAATCAACAAGCTGTGTTATATTTGAAGGGGCAACATGGCAATATTTCCTCATTGTCTAAAATCTTTTTATGACAATTAAGCTTTTGTTACATGGGTAGTTATAAATCTAAACAAAAAGTAACAAAAAGAAAAATCTTTTCAAACTTTACTTTGTGAAGAAGAAAATTCCGACTTCCTACTTTTAAAAGGTACAAAGATTAAAAGAAAATCATCTATATTAAATATTTTTTTATGACACGAGTCATGTAATCAGTCTTATAAATAAAATTATAATGTATCTCACCTTTTCTTGCTACTCTTTTCCCACAACTCAATCCTCTTGATCCTGACCTTGGTGAGTCACCATTGCACTGCAAGAACTTGTATATCCCAAGATCCCATTTTCACAATCAAGTAAAACCAGAGTCTCAAAGTAAGTCTCCAAATAAAAGGAGTTGGTAATGCCTTTGATTCTAAGATAATTAATTTTCTTATTTCTAATATCATATGAAATCAATTCTCCATTGCTTGCTACCAATAGCATTTCATCATTATTCCCAAGGCCTAATGCCTTTCCCACTCCTGCTTGTAGTTGTAGATCAATGGTAAATTGTTTAGTCCAAGACTCAACCTTACCATACTCTTTCATCACCCAAATGGAACAACTTCCATATTGTATCCATGGGCTACGCGTATGGCGATTATATTGTACTAAAGAAAGCAACTCATTAGCAGAAAGAACAATAGACAAATCAAGAACAGACAAGCCAGTTGTACTATCAGGCAATGATATTTCATCAAACACTTCATTGCTAATATCAAACAATACTACACTCAAACCACGAAAATCTGCATCTGCCTCACTTGGATTATATCCAATCCAATGAATAAAACCATTCAAAAAAACCTGGAGTGATAGTTCAGATATTACATAATTTGGAGCAGAATTAACACTAATACTTCTCCAAGAATTCATGGCTAGCTCATAGACTTCAACTTGAGGTGTAATATCTACTCTACACCCATTATCTCTTGCACCATACACAATTTTCACAACTTTATAATCATTTCTCTTGTCATCAAATCCAAATCCAAGAACAAACATATAGATCTGATCAAAAGATATGCAGGGGAAAGGCAGAGTCACTGATTTTCTAATACAAGGATTCCATAAAATTATGGTGCGAGAGTTTATCCTATATGTGTCAGAAAGACAAAGCAACCCATTACACGAACCAACAATCTCAAAATATTGAGAGTAACTCTTAAATGGGAAATTAACAAAAAGATCATTTTCTTGATTAAATGAGGTGCTGCCATTATGTATGGTATAAATCTCCTTCTTTAGAGTCCAAGAATAGTGCCTAAGGAGCAAATTTTTAGCTGTTGTGGTGTTGTTATTCTCAAGAGTATATTTAGTGTGTATAGAAATGAAAGTGGGATTGGAGATTAAAGAGTACCATGATTTGGATACACACCTGAGTTTTATAAGCAATTTTGCTGGTATTCTTTTGAGGATTTCTATCAAGACTTCTTGATCAATATGGCTTGACATTATTGTTGTGCTTCTTTCTTTCTTTTTCTTGTTCTATCTTTCTTTCTTGTATTATTGATGGTTGAAACTTGGAAATGTTTGGTAAAAGTTTGCTACATAAAATACTTTTTTTTTAATTCTTAAGCATATGCTGTGAGGATTCTGCTTTGCTGATGTTATGTATTTTGTATGCATTATAGTTTTGTTGTTTTCTTTCTTTAACTTAACCAAGGAAATTAAAGAAACAGTAGCTATCAGACAGTGTTTTCGTAATAATTATTTTAATCAGAAATACTTGTATATTTCTCATAGGGCGTAACTAGTCCATCCAATAACCAATTAGGTTCCAGTTGATTTAGACCTGGCCACCAACGAACCGAGTCCGATGTGGACCCAACTAGCGAAATTCGGATTTGGGTTTTAGACAGCGGAAACACGGACTCAACCTTGAGTTTTTATTTGGATTTAACCTAGTTAATTTGGTCATTTTCTTAAATATATATATATATATTTTTTAATTTGAAATCCACCCAAAATATAAAAATAAGATTAAGATCGGACCTGCATACCAAGACACAGTCTCACAGCAAGTGTATTTCTCCTAGACATTAGATTTAAGATCAATTTCTCTCTCTCAAAATATAATAGAAAACATTACATTGTATATCCGATGCAGTTTTACATTTTTAAGTTTTTGAAAATACTGTGTCAAAGTATCTATTTTTCACTTATATAAAAATTACCTTTTTATTTATAAATTTACTTCCAGGGCATTATTTTTTTCTGATTTTTGTAATTTTTTTTAAAAAAAAAATTTTATTTTATTTTATTTTTTGTTTAAAAAAATTTTTTATGTAGTATTTTTAATATACATACAAAAAAATAAATATATACAATATATACATAATATATATATAATACACACAACAATACAAACTATATCTACAACACATCAATAACACATCTACAACACATCAATAATATATCTACAACACATCAATAATACATCTACAACACATCAATAATATATTTACAATACATCTACATGATATATTTAATATTTGTTTAATTTTATTTTTTAAATTTTTTATTTATACAACATTCAACAACTTTTATCTAAAATATACACAACTTAAATAATAAATAGATAATATACATACAACATCTACAACACATCTACAGTATCTATGAAACATACACAATACATCTACAATACATCTACTATACATCTACATAGCGAAATTATGTAAGTATTTTTTTTTATTTTTTAATGTATATAATATGTAAATTTTGTTTTAAAATAAATTTAATAATTTTTAAAAAATATATTTTATATAGTTTATTTTGTTTTTTATTTTTTTAGTGTTACTTATTTGTTTATAATTAAAATTAAATTTTTTTTTTATAAAAAATTGTTATTCTTATATGATTGAAAAATAATTTAAAATATTATTTTTTATTATTTTATTAAAATATTTTTATTTAATAGTGAAGTTTGAAAAAAAAGGATAAAATTTGAAGTAAAATATTGATTCGGTAAGAGAACGGGTATTTTTTTTTAAAAAAATTATTTTAGTGAACAATGAGGTATTTTTGAAATTTTACTTCAATTTTTTATAGAAATGTAAATATTTTTAACTTTTATATTATTTTTAAAATTAAAATTATATTTTAGGATAGTTATGTAAATGTCCCAATATAATATTCAAAAAAAAATTTATGGTCGGACCTAATTAATATTATGGTAACTCGAATATCAAGTTCAAACTTTAACTTAATTTAGTTAATTCCATGATTTAAAATATATATATATATATATATATATTCTGAATTCAACTGAAAATTTTAATAAAAATACTTAGGTCGAAGATAAGATAATCAAGGTTGAACCCCAAATCGATCGGTAATAGAATTAGGAAGGCTTATCATTGATTTGTTCACAACAATTGGGTAAACTGTAAAGAACCATTTGGTAAGGATTTTTAATTATTAGCTGAAAGCTGTACGGAGATCAAATAAGCTGCACGAAGGTCAAATAACTTTGTTCTGAAAAAACTTGTTAGCCAATTGAAATTTAAATTATATTAACTTTTTTTTTTAAATTTATTTTCAGATTAGTATAATTATAATAAATAATTTTTAAAATATTGAAGTAGTATTTATACAAATTATTATACTAATGTTTAAAAGAAAAATATATATAATCATTCAACGAACAATAAGTTATAATTTTTTTACCTCTATCTTTTACCTATATTTTTATATTATCACACTTTAAAATTCTATTAATCAGTAACTTTATAAAAATTATTTTAAAATTATTTTAATTTCAATATAGATGTTCTCTTATTGACGATATACATTTAATAAATAAGAACTTTGCCAATTATATGACAAAAGATGTTAAATTTTAACTGATATTCATATATTAAACAAATTCTTGAGACTTTTTTCTCTCTATTTCCTCGGAATTTTTGCTGTCTCTGCTTAAAGAGTTTATTTCGTTGGCGTTTACCGTGTAGATCTAGAATTTTCATCGGCGCTCTTACTAGCCGTAGTACTAAATCTTTCATTCTCTCTCGTGCTGGCATTTTATTTTGTGAGAAATGTTTTTGTAAATTAGGCCATTTTCAGCCAAGCTCTATTTAAAAGCAACTTTAACACTTCAAATAGTCTAAATAGTATACTTTTTAATATTCTCATTTTTTACTAATTTATATTATTTTTTAACTCAATAAAATATTTTTTTTTACTTAGAACATTCCTTCTACTTTTCTTTATTAAATTGGTTATGATTTTTTTTAATTATTAGATTGTAAATAATTTAATTTATAAAAATTAATTTAAAATAATTACTTAATAAATTTTATTTAATATCTAATTAAAATATAATATTTGAAAATCATATATATTCAAATAAAAATCTGACATATAATATTAAAATATTTAATATATAATATATATTTTTTTAAAAAAATAAAAAGATAGCACAACTTGAATGATGCACTATAGCTTCATTTTATTTTAGCGCCAAAATTGGCAATATACTGGAGCATAAAATAGACGCTAACGCCTGCCTGATAGATGGCCTTAGTATATGTCCGGTTAAGGAGGAGATTGTATTGTCTCTATAGTTTGTTTTGTGTCATTTTGGCTTCCCCCAAGTCAGATGAACTCATCCTTTTTGATAAAAATAAAATAAAAAACAAAAAGCAAAAAATAAAAAATAAATACTTGAGATTGCCAAATGAAATGACAATAATAAAGTCATAGAAAGATGCAAGATGAGATATTGTTCCCCACCGAGAATTGGAAAGGCGTGCATTACATTATTTGACTTTGACTTATATTATAATGCGGTCCCTTGCATAATTTTAGAATATTCCCTAGGTTCGGCATAATAATGGAGTGGGCCATTAATACATTTTATAAAATTGAACAAAAAAATAATTTTTATTTTAAAAATATTATAAAAAATAAAAATATTTATAATTTTAAAAAATAGAATAAATTTTAAAAGATATCTCACTCTTTATTAAAATAATTTTTTTAAAAAAAATACATATTCTCTCACTATAATTAATATTTTACTTTAATTTTTTATTTTTTTAAACTTCACTATTAAATAAATATTTAATAAAATAACAAAATTTAATATTTTAAATTATATTTTCATTACATAAAAATTATTAATTTTTATAAAAGAAAATTTTTAATTTTAATTACAAAAACAAATAACAATCACACAAAAATAAAAAAAGCAAAATATATAAAAATAAATTAATAAAAATTATTAAATTTATTTTTTAAACAAATTTTACATATTATACACAAAAAAAAGTAAAAAATAATAATTTCGTTATATAGATGTTGTGTAAATATTTGATAAATATTCTATATATTTAGTAAATTTTATAGATGTTGGATAGATATTATATGTATGTTATGTATTTATTTGTATATGTTATATGTATTTTATATAAATATTATGTGGATATAATGTATTTATTGTATGAATATAAAATAAAAATAATAAAGTTTAAAAAAATATTAAAAATATTATGTAAATGTTTGTTAACTATTTGATAGATATTTGGTTGATTTGATTGATGTTTGGTTTATATTATTATTTATTGTATATTTTTTGTTATGAGTGCATTTTTATATATGTTATGTATACATTGTCTATATGTTCTTTTTATGTATATTGAGAATATGATCTCAAAAAACTATTTATGAATAAATCAGCATAAAAATATATAAAAATGAAAAGTAAAATAAAAAATCAACAATTTAAAAAAGTAAATTTGAAAAAAAAGAAAGCAGGTGACCGCATTTTTGAAAATGGAAAGCTAAAAAGGAGTAAGTATTGGGAGTAAGTATTGTACTTTCCCTCTAATATATTTGAATATTTTTGTGTTAATTCGAAATTTTTTTATGTCCTAAAACATTAATAAATAAAAAATTCATTCCTCTAAATATTACTTCCAATATTACAAGATTGTTTGGACTGCAAAAGCATGGTAGATTTGAATCATTTGTTAATTTTTTATGATTTTTATTTAGTTATGTATATATTCAACATAAAGGGAAGTAAAAAAAAAACATAAAAGTACGTATATTTGTTCTACTTTAAATAAAAAAAATTATAAGATACCCACTTGATATATTTTGCATAAAATGTGATAAAAAAAAGTTGGATGTATTTGTATTTTTTGGCCAAAGGTTCAAATAGCCAACTAAATTATAGATAGTAATTAAATACTTAATTTTTTTTGGACTATTTAAATACTTCTTTTATCAAAATAAAGCCAAATAAATATAAATTTAACAGAGTTATAATATCCGTCAAATAATACTCTTTTTGACAAATATGAGACTCTCTTTTTAGTTTTTATTGAATAAAAATTAATATTTTAATATCATATATTTTGTTGTAACTAGATGATATTTATTGTGTGTTTAAGTTGATATTATTGGCTGATATTACTATAATTATTATTATTATTATTTTGTACTGCTATTATAGAATTTCTGCTATGATTTTGGTATTACTATAATAATTATTATTATTAATTAAATATACACTACCATCAGAAAAAGAAAAAAAATACAGATAAAAAAATAAAAAATAAAAAAAATATTAATTTGTTAATTAATAAGAAATAGAAACATAAAATAATTTGTTAATAAAAAATATTAAAAAAATTAATAAAAAAATTATTAATTTGTTAATATAAATTAATGAAATAATTTATTAATTCTTATTCAATAAAAACTAAAAAAGAATGAGCCTTACATTTGCCAAAAGGAGTATTATTTGACGGAGATTACAACTGCTATTAATTTTGTGCTTATTTAGTCATATTTTAATAAAAGAAATGCTTAAATAGTAAAAAAAATTTAAGTATTTAATTGCTATTTAAGCTATAATTTAGATGTCTATTTAAATCTTTGACTTTTTTTTTAAATAATGTAGCACAAATGTAGATAAATTTATGATTTAACTAGAAAATATTTCGCACGATGTTCCAAATATTTTTAATATATATATTTCAAAGTTTATAATAATTTTAAGCAAATAATCATTTTCTCATATCAAAATACTTCAAATTTAATAATCATAAGTATTTTTTTTCAATGATTAATTTAAATATATTAATAAGTATTCGCTTAATAGTTCACCCTATAAATAAAATAAACATCTTTTCTTCTTTAAACACGATGATTGAATGAAAACAAACGAAAAAAAATAATAGATCAAATAAAAATATATGAAAAAAAATCAAAAATTGAAATAAAAATATAAAAAATATAATATATTACTTATACGTCAATTGAATAATAATATAACTGAATAATGTTGTGAGAGAAGATGATAATAATATATTAGTTATGATTTTTTTTTGTGTTATATATATAACTAATTATTATTAATACAAATGAGAAATCATCATAACGCTATTTGTACTTTCTAAATAAATATAATCATTATCAACATCAAATATGAAATTATAATCATATTTGAACTCTTCAAATAAATATTATTTATTGTATAATAAATAATAAATTTAATTTAAAATATTAAGAAATTAGTACATGGCAAGATTGAAACATTGACACATGATACAATATTATATCGACATTATCTGTTTTAGTATAATATATAAATAAATATTTTCTCAATACCTTTTCAGAAAAGAAAAAAAATATATAAAAAAAATAATCAAATACATATGTAGCCTCTTGAATTTGTAGCACTTAGTTACTTTGTTCTCCTGAGCTTAAATTTTAACCACTTTATCCGTTGTACTTATCCATTTTTTATAAATAGAGACATATATCAACAAATACTAGTCACTTTATTTTTTATATTTGTATATTTTATACCAAATAGATACGTTAGTGACTCGATGTAACTCAGCCAGCTTGTATTTATAAGTTAAGAAAAATATGAATACATGAGATTATATAATTAAATTAAAAATTTAAAAGACAAAGTGACTAGCTACAAGTTCAGAGAACTATACATATATTTGGCCATAAAATAAAAAGTTTATCCTTGTATTATAACCTATAAGGGGCTGGCTCACTCTCACATTTTTTTTCTTTGTTTAGGATAATAACATGAACTATTTATAGGAGCATATCTAATCATTAATCAAGCTATGATGAGAGGATATTTTACTAAACTTCAATTCGATTCCGTTTGAAATTTGAAACTCAATTAGTTTGAGATTGTTAAATTTTAATTTTCAATATATATATAGATAGCCTTTTCATATGCAGTAGGATTGTCAAGGTGATTAGACTTTATAAAAATTATTTGGCCTACTACAGGCTATATAACCAACTAGACCCACCATATGCTCAAATGCCAACGCGCCTGAATAGCCCAAACACTAAAATAGTAGCAATATATCTCAATCACTTAAATATAAGAAAGGCGCATCTTGTCAAATATAAGGATTATATATGCACAATTATAATCTGAACGATGATTGATTGATTGGTAGTAAAATCTCAAATCAACTTTGTCCAACGTTATTGTTCAACCACTTAATCTGTAATGATTAAGCAGCATCCATGTGCTTGTTTTGTTATCCCGAACAAGCAGTTTGTGACTCTCTTCTTACGGTCTATTAGTTACCAACTAACTAGGAAGATAAACTGAGGCGATAATTTTTCTAGACTAAGGCAGTCCAAGCCAAGAGTCTAACCCATATGATAAGCCATACAACCGTGATTATGTTTTAAGATCTTATACTAGATGAAACTATTGCACCATTCCTCGCGTCTAGAAAAACTTATCCAACATGAAACTTAAGAATTAGATTTTTTTTAAAATCAGATGAAAGCATATTATTATTCATTGTCATGCATCATTTCGAATTACATCACTCAACCAAATTGGAAAAGCATCAAGCTATTACTTACAATCTGAAATATACAATGCTACTCTAGCTAGGGTGTGAGCTACTGAATTTGCAGTGTGCTTAACAAAGCAAAACTAACACTTACAAATCCTCTAAACCAAGGTTCGCAATATGTTACAATATCCTTGATTTTAGATGTAAATATTGTAATTCCTATTTAGTTGTATATTTGCTTCCTATTTTGTATTACCTATTACAATATATATTTACCTAGCTTGAAGAAATACTCAAGCTAATTTTTTGAACCAATTCAAGGCTTTTCCTCTTTCCTTTCTCTAATTTCCCATTGTATCAGAGCCCTAAGTGCCCAACCGTTCTTCTCTTTCTTCTTCTTTTTCTTTTTCTTCACCGATCTACTGTGAAGATTACCCACAACTATTGAGGCCTCCCTTTCACTCACCTCCCTAGGAGCGTTAGACACTGCTTGGCCTTCCCCTGAAATCTTGTCTCTGGAAAGCTGTGCATGTGACTACTCGCGCCAACGGAAGATTATGGCTAGAGCACCTTGCGCCAACGTATACACCATTTTCTGGTGCTTTTTTCTGATGCAACTTCTCCTTCAGCGTTTGGAATTTATATTGGTGACATTATTTTAAATTTCCAACCTGGTAGGGAATTTATCTCCTTTTGCAGTAGAGTTTTTAGAATTTATCTCCACCAGCAGTAGAGTTTTTAGACCATCGATCAAAACTAAAAGCAACTCTCTGGTCTTTTATCAAAATGTTCAATAATAAAAATATTTAATCACAAATTTCGGATTACAAATAAAATTTTAATTGGTATTTAATAATAATGTTCAATTTTTTAAATAGATTTTATTTTAAGAAATAATTAATAAATAATTTTATTAGACATAATTGAATATTATATTAATCCAAATTTTGCATTCCATTTATTTAAGTATATTAAATAGTGTCGTTGACTTCAAATTGATTATCTGTTTTCCACGTGATTGGAAATCCATTTACATACATCACCCAAATTTTAATTTGTTATTATGCGCTGTTATAATTTCACCAAGACAATCCTTAACTATGAATGTCAAAGGTTTTGATATTTTTAGATATTTGATCCGTCTCGTTCTATTTATATAGAGTATTGATAATTTATAAAGAATTTAGATAGATATAAATAATATTTTTACTGCTCATAAATAAAAATGCCTAACTTTGATAATATTTTATACCAAATAGATACGTTAGTGACTCGAAAATAAAGATGCCTAACTTTGATAATTTTTTTTATAAAAAATAGAGGTGTTTAACTTAGGTAATTCTTAGTCTAAAATAGATGTGCCTAATTTAGATAAATGAGTTATCTAACCATTGGTAAAATTCTACCAACCCATTTTTGAAGCCTATATAAACAATTTAGCTTTCACTTAAAATTTATCTCAAAAATTATTAGAGAGTTTTAGAGAGAAAAATGAAATTTCTCCTAAATATTATCTTTCCTTTTATTAGAGAGTGAATGTTTAATTTCTCCTTTTATAAGAGAGAGTATTGTCAATTGTGCTTTTCTTACTTTAGAAAAAAAATTATTGTAATCTTTTTGCTATAATAAAATCATTCTACAAGTTGCCCGTGATATTTTGCTCCAATTAATTTGATGATTTTTCCACGTAAAACTTTGATGTTCGTTATTTTTATTTTATTTCTCATTTCTACTTCAATTGTAATTGTGTACCATGTTCCACAACATCCTAATAGTGGTATCAGAGAGTCGGGTTTATAGCCTTTTTTTTTGTGCTACAATCAGATTCAGTTAGTGGAAAGAAAACATCTTCAATAATGGCAACAAAGTACGAAATATAGAAGTTCAATGGGAGTAATTTCTCATTGTGAAAAATGAGAATAAAAGCAGTTTTGAGAAAAGATAACTGCTTGGCGGCAATTGAAGATAGGCTTGATGAGATCACTGATGATGATAAGTGGAATGAGATGGAAAGCAATGCTATTGCTAATCTGCACCTAGCACTAGCCGATGGAGTATTGTCAAGTGTGGCAGAGAATAAGCAAAAGAGATATAGAATACTTTGACAAAATTATATGAGGTCAAATCACTGCACAATAAAATTTTCTTGAAAAGAAAACTTTACACCCTTTGGATGATGGAGTCAACTATGGTGACGGACCACATCAACACCCTCAACATTTTATTTTCACAGCTCACAGCAATGGAGCATAACATAGAGATAGGTGAACGTGTTGAAATTCTACTTCAAAGTTTACTTGATTTGTATGATCAACTCATCATCAACTTAACCAACAACAATGAAGTTCTAGTCTTAGATGATATTACAGTTACGGTTCTTGAAGAAGAAAGTAGACGCAAAAGTAAAGAAGATAGACAAGGAGGCTTACAACAAGCTGAAGCTTTGATAATAACAAGAAGGAGATCAACAGAATGTGGCCCCAGTGGGAGTCAAAATCAGAGTAGATCAAAATCTAAAAGTAAGAAGAATGTCAAGTGTCATCATTATTGCAAGAAATGACACTACAAAATGGAGTGTTGGCATCTCAAGAAGAACAGAGAAGCCAAAGAAAAAGGTCATGAGTAGTCAAATACTCAGAGTTATGCAGCAAGCACCTTAGATGATGGTGAAATTTTATACGGTGAGGCAACAACAGTTACTAAAGGCAGAAGAAGATTCATTGATGTTTGGCTTATGGACTCAGGAGCAACATGGCATATGACTTCTCGGAGAGAATGGTTCCATCAATATGAACCTATCACCGAAGGAGCTGTGTTCATGGGAGATGATCATGCCTTGGAGATTGCGGGTATTGGTTCCATTAAATTAAAGATGCATGATAGGTATGATTTGCACCATCCAAGAAGTACGACATGTCCAAGGCTTAAAGAAAAATCTATTGTCTTTGGGACAATAAGATAATAATGGGTGCAAAATCTATATTTAAGATGAGATCATGAAAATAGTTAAAGACACACTTGTAGTGATGAAAAAGAAAAAATAGCTGTAAATTTGTACATGCTTAAAGGAGAAACACAATAAAAAGGAGAAGCATCCACTACATTAGCAAGTTCAGCAAAAGAATTAACAATGATGTGGCATCGTAAGCTTGGCCATATGTCGGAAAGAGGATTGAAGATTTTTGTTGAATAAAAGTTGCTTCTAGGCTTAAAAAGGTTTTAGTACCTTTTTGTGAGCATTGTGTCACTACAAGAAAAACTGAATCAGACAACGGTTAAGGAAAAAATCATTGTCTGAAAAAAACAGACAACGGTTTTTTTTTCCCAAAAAAGCGTTGTCTGATTAGTTTTCAGACAACTGTTTTTAGTTTTTTTTTAAGCGTTGTCTATTAGCTGTCATTTTGGTCACACCAGACAACGGTTTTTTAGGGACCGTTGTGTAATATATGTTCAGACAACTATTTTTCTGGTAATACAAAACCGTTGTCTGATATGATATTTCAGACAACGGTTTTTTTGAATGTGTTGTATAATTCAGCGTTTCAGACAACGGTTTTAAAAAACCGTTGTCTGAATTAAGCATACAGACAACGGTTTTAAAACCGTTGTGTAATATACGTTCAGACAAGTGTTTTTTTGTAAAAAAAAACCGTTGTCTGATAAGATGTTTCAGACAACGGTTATTTAAAAAGTTGTCTGATTAACTGTTCATACCGATTCCGTATAATATATGTTCAGACAACGGTTTTTCGTAAGAAACCGTTGTCTGATTAACTGAGTGTGAAAAAAAATGCCTTAAATGAAAGTAATCCCTATACACAAATGAATCCAAAAACACAAATCAAATGAAATCCTCCACTGACAAGTGTTAAACCAAATCCACCAGCATGGTGTCAGAGCAAAAACCACATGATTCAATAAATTATATAACCAAATCTTTGAACAAAGTGTCAAATAAAGATACAAATCGAATGATAGGTACAAATGAAACTTTCAACAAATTTAAATAAGAAACACAAAACGTTCAACAAAGCGTCCAAACAATCTTTCATTAAATTGTGAATGATATAAACAATTTATTCTACAGGCAGCAGGGAGTTGTGACAGGCATTAAGGATGTTGGACCTGCAAGTATAAATGATGGAAAGATTAATGGCAGGACATAATTTCAAAATAGAACTTAAAACAAATGAAATTATTACCATCATGACAGCTGAATCAATTCTTCTTCCTCCCGCATGTAACTACTGTTTTCTTCATCGAGTTCATCAACATATGGGAACGTTGGCAAATGTAGCTCATTCTCAAGTTCTATTTCTACAGATCCCTCATTTTCATCATCACTTTCATCATAGTACTTGTCAGGTAATTTTAAGACAACTGACCATAATTTTTCAAGAGGGTCATCTATGTAACAAACTTGCTTGACATGTTTTCCTAATACAAAAGGATCGTTTAGAAAACCTAATTTGTTCAAATTAACCAATGTATATCCCAAGTCATCTACTTTAACCCCTTTGTTCATATCTACCCAATTACAACGAAAGATAGGAACCCTAAAGTGGTTTTAGTCCAACTCCCAAATACTTGTAATAACTCCATAAAATGTATGTGAAGTATGCTCGATATTTTTATCCTTACCCTTCACAAGCATTGTATCGGCATCTACACAAACACCGCTGCACTGAACTTGCCGAGTATCATCACGTTCTTTGGTGCTGAAGGTAACACCGTTGATTCTATAGCCACTGAATGTAGCTACATCCTTGTTAGGCCCTGCTGCAATCCACATTATATCCTTAGTTACTGTATTCTTCTCATCAAGTAATTCTGATGCAATCTGTCCAAAAAATTAAATTGGCCATAAGTATGATATAGCCTTTGAGAGAAGATAAATATTGTAGTATTTCAAAAGAATTCACAAGTACAGGGCATTCATTATTTTTCAGTAAAATATATAAAGAAACAGGCATATTTTTGATGCAAATTGCAGCAAAATACTTGGGCTATAAGATTTAACCTTTTTATGAAACCACTTAGGGAATGTTTCATTTTGCATGTTCTTTAGCCACTCTTCATCATTTTCATGTTGTGGATATCTTTTCACCAAAGAAGCCATATGTTCACTGCAAGTAAAATCAACTATATTAATTTTTGAAACAAAATGCAGAAAATAAGGAAATAACAAAAACAAATTGAAGTAACTTACTCAAAATATGGTCGAACGTCATTACAATTTTGGAGAAGACACAAATGTGCTAGGTGCAAGTCCTTCTTACTTGGCGTTATCACTGTTGCACCAGATAAGGGTCTGTATTTTGCGTCGTTCTTATCCCTACTATTTTTCGGCAATTCAACAGTTGCTTCTTCAAAGTTGACCAAACACTCAACGGCCTCTTCTGCAACATAGGCCTCAGCAATGCACCCTTCCGGACGAGCCCGATTCTGTACATAACCCTTGAAAGTCTTCATATATCTCTCGAAAGGGTACATCCAGTGAAGGAAGATTGGCCCACAGAGCTCAACCTCTCTCACAAGATGAATTGAGAGATGGATCATTATATCAAAGAAGGAAGGGGGGAAGTACTTTTCTAGCAAGCATATGGTCTCCACCAACTGAGCTTGCATTTTTTCCAGTTTATCCACCTCGATGACTTTACTGCAAATTGCCTTGAAGAAGAGGCAAAACCTAATAATAGTGCACCTAACCTGTTTTTGTAGTACTGACCGAATTGCGATGGGGAGTAAGTGATGCAACATTGTATGACAGTCATGAGATTTCATTCCAACAAGTCGCAGATTTTCCATTGATACTAGACCCTTAATGTTTGAACAAAAACCATCAGGTAACTTCATGCCAACCAAGGAGGAGCAGACAATCTTCTTTTCTTTATGCAATAAGTTCCAAGATGCCGTCGGCAACTTCTCTTTTTTTCCGGGAGTTTTTGGCCTCAGCTCCGTTCTTATTCCCATTTCAGCCATATCAAGACGGACAGACTCCTTATCTTTTGACTTCCCTGGTATATTTAGCAAGGTACCAGTCAAAGCTTCACATATATTTTTCTCGATATGCATCACATCAAGGACATGCCTAACCGGCAAAAATTTCCAATACTCAAGTTGGAAAAATATAGACATCTTCTTCCAAATAGGTCAAGGTTCACATTTATTCAATCGAGGTTGGCGTTGTGTCTTACCATAGACATGGCCCCTTAGTGGTTGTACCCTTTCAAAGACCTCCTCTCCAGATAACGGAATAGGAGCCGACAACTTCTCCACGGTGTTATCAAAGGCTAATTTTTGCCTTTGATATGGATGATAACGGGGCAACCACCTACGATGCCTCATAACCATCGTCTTACGATAATTTGCCAACCTGGTAGCTTTTGTTTTATCAACACAGACAGTACAAGCATTATACCCTTTAATGATATTGCCCGACAAGTTGCCTAAGGCTGGATAATCACTAATTGTCCACAACAAAATTCCCCTTAGTATGAAGAACTCTTTCTTATATGCATCATACACTTGTTTCCCATTCCATAACACTTGAAGATCTTCTATAAGTGGCTGAAGGAACACATCAATATCATTTCCGGGCTGATTCGGTCCGGATATCAACAAACTTAACATAATATACTTTCTCTTCATACAAAGCCAAGGTGGTAAGTTGTAAATACATAGCAAAACAGGCCAACATGAGTAATCAGTTGATAATCCACGGAAGGGATTGAATCCATCGGTAGATAAAGCTAACCGAAGGTTTCTTGTCTCCGAAGCGAACTCAGGCCACTTTTGGTCGACAACCTTCCATGTTTGTGAGTCTGCCGGATGTCTAATTTTACCATCCTTTTGTCGCCCGGTGTCATGCCAAGTCATTTCCTTTGCAATTTGAGCTGTATTGAACAAATTCCTCAACCTTGGTATTAATGGAAAATACCATAGAACCTTAGCAGGGACCCCTTCCAATTCTTTTCCTTTCTTGTCCAGCTTCCATCTAGAGGCTCCACATATGCGGCAAATTGTCTCATCTTCATCTCTCTCACCACGATATAAGAGACAATCATTCGGACACACGTGTATTTTTTCATACTCCATACCCATAGCACATAAGGTTTTCTTGGCTTCACTGAAGGAAGAAGGGATACTATTGCCTTCTGGAAGCATTGACCCAAGCAAAAGAAGAATATCAGAGAAGCATGTATCAGAAATGCCATGCTTTGTTTTCAAGTTATATAACTTGACTAAAGCTTTCATCTTAGTATAACCCTTGCATCCCAAATAAAGGGGTTCATGTTCACCTTCAACATGGTTAATGAAATCAGAGGAATCTAATGAAATATCATCATCGTCGACATTATCATGCCCCGTTCTTATGTTAGTTTGATCAACCGATTCTGAGAAACAATCGGTTTCAGCAACTAAAGGACTCCCTTCTGGATTTGACTCTCCGTGCCATATCCAGCAAGTATAGGTTTGATCAATACCATATTGGAAAAGATGATCCCTAACAGTTTGAGCCTTCCACGATTTACTGTGAGCGCATCTTAAGCATGGACAACTAATTTTTGTTTCATCAAACCCATTCTCAAATGCAAACATTAACAACTCTTCCACACCTATTTGAAACTCTCTTGTTCTTCTATCAGCCTTCAACCAAGATCTATCCATCTTTGAGTTGGACCAGTTCTGCAATTTGAGCAATAATTCAGTTAGTTGGACCACTGAATTATGCCCAAAAGTCAAATAGAACCTGGAAGGGAAGTATAATCACCTCAGATGCGAGAGCAGATGTTGCAACTAACTTCTATGAAGGTTTCTCGAGGACAGCTATCATATGGTTGTTGTGGTTTGAATAAAGTTGCATGAGGAAGCTTGGACTGTTATGTAATTGTTCAACCTGAAGGAGAAAGAAAAAGGGTTCACATATAGAACTTAAAAGTTGTCATTGAAAAGAAAAGCTAGCACCAAGAGCAAGGAAAGGGGTATTTCTTGGTTACAAGTCAGGAGTGAAAGGTTTTCTGTTTATAGATCTCACAACGAAATAAATTTTAGTCAGCATTTATTTATAGTTTCATGAGCAGTACTTTACCTGTAAAACTAAACAAATATCAGTTCACACAACAGACGTTTTAACAGACATTCAACTTCATTCAGAACAACCTGAATCCACAAATAATCCTCAATTCACTGACACAACTCAACATACCATTTCAACTGATAGGCATCAAATTCCAAATGCCAAAGACTTATAAACAAGCAGAGAAATCAGAAGCATAGACACATACTGTAGATCTTGAAATTTAAGCAGAAAATTGAAGGGACAGAACAACATTATTGTAACCTGAAAATATCAATGCAACATTATAGTAATCTGAAAATACAATGCAATAATTCAATTAGATTAAACAGAGGAATGAATTCTATGGGACGATCTCTATGGGACGATTACTTACGGCTCATAAGTAAAAAAATAATCTTCTTTCGACTTAATTGGGACAATGCAGTTACTGACAAAGGAGACGGCCGGTAGCAAGGAGACGACCGGTAGCAAGGAGACGGCCGGCATTAATGAAGACCGCAGCAAGGAGAGTGGTGCTTAGGAGAGTGGTGCTTAGGGTTTGGCAGCGAGATAACCACGACTAATGAAGCTGAAAGAGGAATGAGAGATGAAGAAGAAATAGAAGCTTGGACGTTTTATGGAAGTTAGATTTTCTTATAATAATAACAAGCTAAGGATCCAGTGGCTATTTGCAATGTATGGAAGTTAGGCTTTCTTAAGCCAAATAAACTTGACTAAGTATTAAAAGCTAAGGTTTGGATTTATAAATATTTCATAAACCCATTAGAAATTTTAAAGTCCACCGTTAAATAATGATTTAGATATAATATGATATTATATAAGTAGGAATACAAGTATATACAATTATATATTAGTATATACAAGTATATATATTAGTATATACAAATATATATTAGTAAATATATAAGTATATACAAGTATATATATTAGTATATACAAATATATACAAGTATATATTAGTATATATACAAGTATATATATTAGTATATGTTAGTATATATACAAGTATATACAAGTATATATTATTATATACAAGTATATATATTAGTATATACAAATATATACAAGTTTATATTAGTATATATACAAGTATATATAAGTATATATTTGTATATACAAGTGTATATATTAGTATATGCAAGTATATATTAGTATATACAAGTATATATATTAGTATATACAAATATATATTAGTAAATATACAAGTATATACAAGTATATATATTAGTATATAAGAATATATACAAGTATATATTAGTATATATACAAGTATATATATTAGTATATGTTAGTATATATACAAGTATATACAATTATATATTAGTATATACAAGTATATATATTAGTATATACAAATATATATTAGTAAATATACAAGTATATACAAGTATATATATTAGTATATATAAATATATACAAGTATATATTAGTATATATACAAGTATATATATTAGTATATGTTAGTATATATACAAGTATATACAAGTATATATTATTATATACAAGTATATATATTAGTATATACAAATATATATTAGTAAATATACAAGTATATACAAGTATATATATTAGTATATACAAATATATACAAGTTTATATTAGTATATATACAAGTATATATAAGTATATATTTGTATATACAAGTGTATATATTAGTATATGCAAGTATATATTAGTAAATATACAAGTATATATATTAGTATATATAAGTATATACAAGTATATATATTAGTATATACAAATATACAAGTATATATATAAGTATATACAAATATACAAGTATATACAATTATATATTAGTATATACAAGTATATATATTAGTATATACAAATATATATTAGTAAATATAGAAGTATATATATTAGTATATACAAATATATACAAGTATATATATAAGTATTTATTAGTATATATACAAGTATATATAAGTAAATATACAAGTATATATATTAGTATATATAAGTATATATATAAGTATATATACAAGTATAAAGTAGTATATATTAGTATACAATTTACAAGTATACAATTTACAAGTATATATATAAGTATATATTAGTATATATACAAGTATACAGGTTCTGCGGCGGTTCCAGGAGTAACCATGCACAACCCTATATATTAGTATATGTTAGTATATATACAAGTATTCTTGTGGACTTGCTTATTCATATATACAAGTATATATAAGTATATAAAAGTATTCGTTAAAATTTTTCAATGTTATACTTATTTAGTTTTTGCTCAATATAATTTACATCAACACTAAATTTTATAATTATATAGGGTTCCATAGAAATTTATCACTACTAATTATTTAAATTGTATTGCCTTAAGCACTTATGGATGAATTATAAATTGAATTTTATGAGTCATCTATATAAGTGAATTTGTAAAGTTAATTTAACAAAAATTTGAAAAATTCATTTTGTTTCAAAAGAGGGATGTCAAAACTTGCTTTATTTTGAACACTTAAATTCCCCCCTTTATTTCCCAAAAAAATTTTCATTTGCCCCCATGTTGCCCAAAACACGGACGTTTTGAAATTTAACATTAAACCTAAACAGACCCTCTTTCGATTTCTCTCTCCTATCTCCTCCTTCCCTCTTTCGATTTCTCTGTGTATACCTAATTTGTTGCCATTTGCACGGGTAGAAAGCTTCAGAAACTAAACCCAACTTTGTTCTCATCCTTCCCTCTTTCCATTGCTAGACCTAACTTTGTTCTCTTCCTTCCCTCTTTCGAAATCTTCAGTCTTGACCTAAAAACGCACGGCACATCCATATTTCTTATTCCTCTTATACCTTTCTCTCTAACCCGCCCGCCACTCACTGCGGCTCTGCATTCACTCCCTCAGTTCCAGCCTTCGAGGTTCGTTATATACTTTTGTCGCTCTGCAATTTTTTTTTTAATTTTATCTGTTATTATGTTATTGTATAATTTTTTTCTTCCTCTTCTTAGTTCTTAGAAGTTTGTTTTATAAACCATTTTCATGAGACATAGTTGCTGTTGTATATGCTGCTTCTTTTTGTTTCCGGCTGCAATGGGTAGAATACTGCAAATGTCGCTGTTAATATTTTTTCCTGCTCCGAAATACAGCCCATGTCCTGTTTGTTAATCTTTGACTAAATTTTAGCCATGTCAATATTTTTTTACTGGAAGAGATAGATAAGCCTTTCACTGGTTTGGACAGAGGAATTTGAAATATTGAGATTTGACTTAAATAATGCATAGGTTTTCTTTGATTTGATACAGTTCAGCTTCATGGTTGTGGACACAGGTCTTGTTGAATGTGGCTTTAACCACTTTCATTAATTTAATCGACTAAAGAACTTGTAGCTATCTTGTCTGTTGTGCAAGCTATAGTTTATGTTTTACTAATTCTGTTTTGTTGCAGTCTCTTAGTAGGATTTTAGTTTAGCCGTGTCCAAATTAAATTATGAGTTATTTGCTTAGCAACGTGATAAAATGCAGGCTTACATCAAAATTCTACAAAAATGCATTTTCACATATAATTCTTACCTGTTGACTGATGCTTATCAAACCTGCAGCTGTTTCCTGTGATTTCCAATGTTTAAGCTGGATGATTTCGTACAATATGTAACTTTAATTTGTGAATGCAGGTGCTGATTATGGCTCCTTCGAAGAAGAAACAATCGTATCAACTACCCACCCGTTCTTCTCCCCGTGTATGTAAACAACAAGCCCGGTCTTCCCCAAATCCAGCCACAATGAGAGTGGTGAAGGCTATCTCCAGGACACGGACAATGCACCCAGAAAAGCAGTCGACTTCTTCCCCCGTATCTTCGAAGAGGAAGTCGATCTCTGAAAACTTGGAAAAAAAACTGTCCAAGAAAAGAAAGCGAGTGGATAAGGTCAAACCAAAATCAACCGAGGACGATGTTGCAGGATTAAAACTGCTGAAATGAGAGTGTGTCTCCATGCACCGAATTGTTAGACGGAAGATCAGTAGCCAAAAGCCTACAGTTTCATTTAATGCAAAGGGAGCACCATTTGGTAGGGCTGCTTCAGAGATGCAATCATATATCGGAGTTTTAGCAAGGTCTAAAGCCCCGATATGGCATGATTCCTGGAAGGAAGTTGCTGAAGACGTCAAAACAAAGATTTGGGATTGTGTCCAGGTTATGCAAAATCCTTCCCACACAATTAATTTATATACATTAGTTTTTCAATTGCTTTATACACGTTGGGTTTTCAGTAACTTATTCATCTAATTTTATTTTTGTGGTTTATGTATGTAGATGGCTTTCGTTGTACCACCGACTTCCAAGAAAATGGTACTGCAGTCTGCTGGTCAAAAATGGAGGGAATTCAAATGTCGGTTGACGAGACTCTATGTTCTTCCACACCGTGATGAACCAGAGAAGCTGCGGTTTCCTCCAGCTGACTTCACATTCATTGAGCAGTCGCACTGGGACATTTTCGTTGCTGATCGTCTGGGAGTCGAGTTTAGCGTAAGGAAATCTTCAATTTTCTTGTTTCTTAATTTAGTTACAAATGGTAATCTGGATTCCTTTTTCTTACTTATGATGTTTTGTTCCTTTTTGTCTTAGAAAATTCATGAAGTACAACAAAAGAGAAGTATGCAGAACGAGTATCCTCATCGTTTGTCTCGAAAAGGATACGCGAACTTGGAAAGTGAATGGGTTAGTGTTGACTTGTGTATTTAATTTTGCTTTCTATGACTTGTGTATCGTCAATATCGATTTATAATGCTTCTTAAAACATGTTTATATTACTAATAAGGTCATCCTCTATATATACATGCAGACTGAATCTCATCCTGAAGGGATTTCAGACATCGATCGATCGAAGGCTTGGATCCTTGCAAGGCAGGACAAACAAGGAAAGTTTAAAGATGAGAGAGTGAAGCACAAAGCTGAGGAAATCGTAAGTTCTGATTTTCGATTCAAGTTTCAACTCAATTCATCAGCTTTTATTGTTTCCTAATTTATTAACTACATGCATTTTGGGTCTATTTTTTAGGAGTCATTAAAGGAGCAAGTTAGTTCAGGTGAAGTAGTTGAACAAGGCGCTGATGATGTGTTATCGAAGGCGCTTGGTAAACCGGAGCATTCTGGAAGAGTACGTGGCCAGGGAAGGCACGTGAAGCAATCTGTCTATTTTGGTCTCCCAAGACAAAGAAAAGCAAAGAATTTTGATGAAAAGATACGGGAGGGGGTTCAAATGGTCATGGAGGAGGAGACCAAGAAAATTATAGCACAGAGATGCATTTTGGGCTGCTGAAATTGCCAAGATTAGAGCAGAATTTTTGTCAAAGCCTGTGTCTAGTCCAAACATGCCTTCCCAACAAGCAAGTTGCTCCAATTCCATTCCTATTGTGAAGGATCAAGAGGCGCAAGTGCCGGTTGTGAGGAAGAATTTGAGTCCTCAATTTGATGCAAATTCTGTTGAAGCAAAAAGGAGTCTCAATTCAGATGAAGCAAAAAGGAGCAATAATTCTGTTGATGATGAGAAGGTCCTTGCTTTGGAGAAACTGGAGGTGCTTGATAAGGATGATGTTCATGAGGTTGCTGCTGAGATTGTTGCAGATGTTGATGAGGTTGCTGCTGCTGAGGAGGCAGAACGTATCGAGGTTGTTGCTATGGTTGCTGATGCTGATATGGCAGAAGGTTTTGAGGTTTCTGCTGATGTCAAAGGTCCCAATAATGAGGAGGTTGAAATAAAAAATGATGACATTGTTAAAAAAAATGATGATGATGGGTTTGATAATCAAGTGAAATTGGCGAAGCTTGCCATAGGATCACCGAGCAATATTGTTGCTTATGCAAAGGTTGTTGAAGTCCCGGTTGTTGAAGGACATGAGCCATCTCTCCATGGAGTTAAGATTGCACAAGAGAATGCAAGAGTGTCGATCACTCGTACAATTCAAGGTTTGAGGATACTACTTAATATTTATTCAAACTTATAATGATTATATTCAAACATATAAATAAATGTAATTTTTCCATGTTTTTTATATTTACAGACGTCAATATCCCATTCCCAGTCGGCGATGAAATTATTACTGTGGACCAAGCCGTGGGTACTTTTATAGCATGACCGAGAAATTTGATTGTGCTGGATGGGGTGTCTAATCCAAAGGTTAAGTTTTGAGAAATGAAACTTTGCATAATTGGTTTTTTTTTTCTATTTACTGTGTTCACATGCCCCCCTTTATTTTCAGAGTTTTAAAAAAGCTTGTGTGAAGAAAAAAGCCTCCAAGAAATTAAAGAAGCCTGTTGTTATAGAAGCTGATATGTTTGAGGAGGAGCTGCATGTTCAGATGGGTGCTGATTATCCAGCGTCTTTGAAACGTTTGTGGCTGTGGGCGAAGGATGCCTTAAGCGATGATCGAACAGTTAGTTTTGCCCTAAGTGAAGAAGCATTTGGTGTGAACAAAACGCAAGTTGTGTTCTTACAAGATCTACATGCTGTGTGCGCCGGAGGTGAAATGTCCGGATCCATACTTACCATATTTATTCAGTAAGTTTCCAAGTACAATAGCTTTTTATTTTCTTTGTTAATTGTGCTGGAATTAAACTGATAATATGTACCAACTATTACTTCATTTTGTATGCAGCTACTTGTATGAATATGTCAAAAGGCATAAAATGGTTGATATGATTGGCTTTGTGGATCCCAGCATGATTGGTGCCATTGGATGTGGTAATTCAGGGGGGAGGTCACGTATACTTGCGAGTCGATTTAAGGGGGCTAAAGAAGGGCAATAGTTTCTCTTGCCTTTCAACGATGTGTGAGTATTTCTTTACCTTTCTTTTTTATCTGCTATTGTAGCTAATGAGAGTTAGTAGCTAAATAACGCTGCTTCTGTATGTGATTGTGATTGATGTTATGAATTGAGCCTTTGTGATTGCTATTTTGGTGATTGAAATCACTGTTTCATTGTCGGTTCTGTATTTATTCAGATCTTTTTGTTCAATGAATTGTTTGGCGTTATGTTCTTCCAAATATGAAGAATTGCTTGTATTTTATTTTGTTATTTCGTAGGAATCACTGGGTATTGACTGTTGTAAATCCGACGGGAGAGGTAGTCTACCACATGGACCCTCTTAAACGTCGCATTGCTAGCCAGGAATGGATAGAGGTTGTTGACAAGTAAGTTGCGAGTTTGCCTATTTAGTCTTAAGTTGTTAAATTTGGGGAAAATGCAATTTTGTTAACTTATATTGTGTTTCTTGTAGTGCCATAAAGTTATACAAAGAGAGTGTCAACAAGAATGTGAGGAGGAAAATTTTATGGGAGAACATGGCGGTATTGTTTTTCTCATCATTTCTGATTTATACAATTTATACAATATGTTAATTGCTTGTTCTATGAAAGAAATATTGCAAAATTTGGACTACATTTTTTCATTTGAGTACAAACTTGGAGTCCACAAAGCAATTTCAGTTGGTCTGCATTTTTTCATTTCCAATTGCAGCACTGCTGGCATTACTTGTATACTTGCTCGTATATATTTGGATTGCATTTTTTCAGGTTAGATTGTGTGATTAGGTTGATGTGTTGGTTTGCATATGGGTTTACATATGGATGTAACATGTGGTACTTCATTTTTGTTTTCATTTGCTATTTCAGGGGGTTCCTGTGCAGAAAGAGGCCACGGACTGCGGCCTCTTTGTCATGAGGTACATGAAGGAAATCTGTTATGACAAGGAGCTTCAGTTTGCAGCTAAGGTGAGAATTTTAATTATTTTCATTTTTTATATAATAGTTTTGTATTTACCACATGTGGCTAACCAAAATTTGATTCATTTTTCAGTGGCTACGCAGAGGCAACTTGGAGTATAGTGATGCCGACATCAACGAGATTAGGATTGTCTTCGCCAAATATTTCATGAAGCGTCATTCAAGTTGAAGTTAATAGTATAATTCAGTGATATATGTATAGTGTTGATTTTTTTTTTAGTTTTTTAATATGTTGAATGGTTGAATTTGTGGAGGTTTTTTTATTTCCAAATTTGCAATCCTCCATTGTAAAGTGTTGTCTTATATGTATAATGTACAGTTTAACAGACAATGGTGGTGAAATGAAAATGAACATTGAAACTATTGTCTAATATTCAGTGTGCACATATTAATCAGACAACGGTTTTTAATAAGAAAGCATTGTATAAACCTTAATCAGACATCGCCTCAATAGACAACGGTTTTTGTCTTTCTGACAACGGTCAAAAAGCGTTGTCTAAACCTTCATCAGACAACGGTTAAAAACCGTTGTCTGATAAAACTAAAAACCGTTGTGCAAACCATCTTCAGACAACGGTTAAAAACCATTGTCTAAAATACTATCAGACATCGCCTCAATAGATAACGGTTTTTGTCTTCATCAGACAACGGTCAAAAAGCGTTGTCTAAACCTTCATCAGACAACGGTTAAAAACCGTTGTCTGATAAAACTAAAAACCATTGTGGAAACCATCTTCAGACAACGGTTAAAAACCATTGTCTGAAATGCTATCAGACATCGCCTCAATAGACAACGGTTTTTGTCTTTATCAGACAACGGTCAAAAAGCGTTGTCTAAACATTCATCAGACAACGGTTAAAAACCGTTGTCTGAAAATTTAGAAACCGTTGTCTGACAATTTAGAAACCGTTGTTGAAACCATCAGACAACGGTTAATAACCGTTGTCTGAAAAATTAGAAACTGTTGTCTGAACCATCATCAGACAACGGCCAAAAACAGTTGTCTGATAAAATTAAAAACCGTTGTGCAAACCAACATCAGACAACGGTTTTAAAACCGTTGTCTGAAATGCTATCAGACATCGCTTCAATAGACAACCGTTTTTGTCTTCATCAGACAACGGCCAGAAAGCGTTGTCTGATTCAGTTTTCCTTGTAGTGTGTTACTAGTAAGCAGCACAGATTAAAATTCAGTAGTTTCTCTGCTAGAAGCAAAACTATCTTAGAACTAATTCATTCTGACGTCTGGCAAGCACCGGTTCTGTCCCTAGGAGGAGCAAAATATTTTGTATTTTTTTTTATGATTACTCTAAGAGATATTGGGTGTATCCAATAAAAAATAAAGCAGATGCATTTTCAGTTTTTAAAATATTCAAAGCGCGAGTTGAAGTTGAAGTTGAAAATGAAAAGAAGATCAAGTATTTAAGGACAGATAATGGAGGAGAATATACCGGTGATGAATTTGATATCTTTTGTCAACAAGAATGTATCAAAAGGCAGTTCATGGTGGTATACACTCCATAATAAAATGGAGCAGTAGAGAGAATGAATAGAACCTTATTAGAACGAACAAGAGTGATGTTGAGAACTGCAGGGTTGTCTAAGTCATTTTGGGCAGAAGCTGTCAAGACCGTCTGTTACTTGATCAATCAGTCACCATCAATCGTAATTGGTCTGAAAATCCCAATAGAGATGTGGACTGGTAATCCAGTTAATTATTCTCACTTACATACATTTGAAAGTCATGTTTATGTTATGTACAACACCCAAGAAACATCAAAGTTGGATCCAAAATCCAGGAAATGTATTTTCTTAGGGTATGCTGATGGAGTTAAGGGGTATCGCCTGTGGGATCACACTGCCAGCAAGATGCTAATAAGTAGGGATATTGTATTTATAGAAGATAAGGTACAAGAAAAAGATAATGATAGCACTTCAAAAGAAAAATCAGAGACTACTACATTTCAAGTTGAAGAAAGACAAGAACAAGAAGTTCCAGATGCTTTTGAAGCATCATCAGAACATAAAGAACAAGAACTAGCTAAGTTTGCAACTCCACAAGTTCGACGGACAACTCAGGAGAGAAGAGAACCAGCTTGGCACTCAGAGTACATCATGGAGGGAAATATCGCATACTGTTTACTAATAGAGAATGGAGAGCCATCAACATTCCATGAGGCTATAAAAGGCCAAGAAACTTCTCTGTGGATGGTAGTGATGCAAGAAGAAATTGAAGCTCTTCATAAAAATAAAATATGGGATCTTGTTTCACTACCACAAAGAAGAAAGGCCATCGAGAAGAAATGAGTTTACAAAATCAAATGAGATGGCAATAACCAAGTGGAGCGGTATCATGCTAGATTGGTGGTGAAAGGATTTACTTAGAAAGAAGGTATAGACTTCAATGAAATATTCTCTCCTGTTGTTCTACTCACAATGGTTCGAGTAGTCCTGGCAATGTGTGCTACATTTGACTTATACTTAGAGCAATTGGTCATGAAAATTGTATTTCTTCATGGAGAACTTGAAGAAGAAATCTCCATGCTCCAACCAGAAGGTTTTGAAGAAAAAGAAAAAAGAGAACTTGGTTTGCAGGTTGAACAAATCTCTACACGATCTTAAACAGGCGCCAAGATATTGGTATAAGAGATTTTATTCATTTATCATGAGCCTTGGATACAACAGACATAGTTCAGATCCGTGTATTTACTATAAGAGATTCGGTGAGGGTAAATTCATTATTCTGTTGTTATATGTTGACGACATATTGGTAGTAGGCCCCAACAAAGTTCGTATTACATACTTAAAGGCACAATTGGCTAGAAAATTTAAAATGAAGGACTTGGGATCATCAAACAAGATTCTAGGTATGTAAATTTACCTAGACAGAAGTAATAGAAAGATATGGCTTTCTTAGAAAAATTATTTGAAGAAAATCTTACGGCGCTTCAACATGCAAGATTGTAAGCCAATTTCTATCCTTGTTCCTATTAATTTCAAGTTATCCTCAAGTATGAGTCCTAACAATGAAGCAGAGAGGATAGAAATGTCTCGAGTACCGTATTCATTAGCAATGGGTAGCTTAATGTTTGCTATGGTTTATACAAGAGCAAACATTGCATAAGCAGTGGGAGTGGTTAGTCGATACATGGCGAATCCTGGTAAAGAGCATTAGAGTACTGTAAAGAGGATCCTGAGATATATCAAGAGTGCCTAAAAATGTTGCATTATGTTATGAAGAATCAAACGTTACTATCATAGGCTATGTTGATTCTGATTATACAGGTGATCTTAACAAGAGCAAGTCTACCTCAGGTTATGTGTTTACTCTTGCTGGAGGAGCTATAAGTTGGGTTTCAAAATTACAATTTATTGTGGCTACTTCTACAACGGAGGCAGAATATGTCACATCTACCCAAGCTAGCAAAGATGCAATATGATTGCAAATGCTACTGGAGGAGCTCGGATACATACAAGAAAAGATTGTTATATTTTGTGATAGTCAGAGTGCTTTGCATCTGGAAAAGAATTCAGCATTTTCATTTAAAGACAAAACACATACGAGTTCAATATCACTTCATTCGTGAGAAGGTGGAAGAATGAAGTATGGATATAAAAAAAAGTCCATATAAAAGACAACCTATAGATTATTAACGAAGCCAATTAATAATGACAAGTTCATTTGGTATCGATCCTCTTTAGGCCTAGCAGATACGTAAGCAACATGGAGATGGCAAGTGTAGAAAGGATATAATGATTACAAAAAGTAATTTTAAGTGGGAGATATACTGTGGTAAAATCCATTTTGTAAAGTCAAAAATAAAGATGCCTAACTTAGGTAATTTTTAGTCAAAATGGAGGTGTCTAACTTAGGTAATTCTTAGTCTAAAATGGAGGTGCCTAACGTAGATAATGAATGTCAAAAATGGAGGTGCCTAATTTAGATAAATAAGTTACTTAACCATTGACAAAATTCTACCAACCTATTTTTGAAGCCTATATAAACCATTTAGCTTTCACTTAAAATTTATCCCAAAAATTATTAGAGAGTTTTAGAGAGGAAAGTGAAATTTCTCCTAAATATTATATTTCTTTTTATTAGAGAGAGAGTGTTTAATTTCTCCTTTTATATAAAGAGAGTATTGACAATTATACTCTCTTTATTTTAGAAAGAAATTGTTGTAATTTTTTTGGTATAATAAATTTATTCTACAAGTTGCCCATGATTTTTTGCTCTAATTAATTTGTAGATTTTTTCACGTAAAACTTTGGTGTTCATTATTTTCATTTTGTTTCTCATTTCTACTGCAATTGTAATTGTGTATCATGTTCCACAACATCCTAACACCTTAAATCCCCAGTAATTCTCAACAGTAGATGCCACTTTAGGTTTTCAAGATTGCATAGATGCGATAAGAGTTGCAAACTCAGATGGATTAATTACTTGAGGCATGATCTTAAAAGAGACAATTTTACTAAATAAGAAGATGAGCTTATTATTAAGCTTCATAACTTATTAGGCAACAAGTAATTGTAGTCTCTTTCAAGAGTTCTAAATCTTCCCTCAGTTTTAAAATTTTTTTGTTTACTGAGAAAATTTGAATTTTCTTTGCAAATGGTCTCTAATAGTTGGAAGATTACTTGAAAGAACAAATAATGAGATAAACACTATTGGAACACTTACATAAAGCAAAAATTAACTAATCGTGGCATTAATCCACAAACTCACTGCCCACTCGATGAAAAAACCACCACTACTAGCAGTGGTGCCACTAAAGCAACCACCACTCCACCACAAGAGCCACCCAAATAAGTTTTGAACATGGGTCTAAATGCAGAGGCATATGATAGACATCATGAACTGTCTGTAATAAAATCTATTGTTCCTTGATCAATATTCGAAAATCAATCTTTTAAAAAAGTAATATTGATTTCAAATTCACCTCAAAATTCAAGCCCATTAAAACATAATCCATAGAAGAAAATAACTATACCAGTAGAGTTATGACCATGGAAGAAGAAGAATTATAACAATAACAAAAAAAGAGAAAGAAATCAAAATCAAGAAGAACAAGAAAAAGTTAATTTAGAGTTAAGTACAGGACTAGTTCCAATTCAGAGTTAGTTGACTCAGACATCATTAGTGAATTGAGCCAAGTCAAAGTTAGATAAAAAAAACAACAAAAAGAACCATAATAAGGTCCATTTCAGTTATTCGAATCATTTTGTACTTGTTGCTAATTGGGTTATTATAAGAGAAGTGAATTATGCAGGAAATGTCAGATTTCTTCAAATGGGTTTTATAGGTACCACTTTGAGATATTCTCTTGCAAGGTATATCTTAGTGGCAGTGGAGGTGGTGATAAACTGGTTGGGAAGTTATTATGGTGGAGATGGAGATTCTTGTTGTGATGGTGGTGATGGGGAGATGAGAATTCTTAGGGATTTAAGGATCTTTACTTGGGAAGTTATTAATTGAGAAAGAAAAATTAAATTTGGCGTTAAAGGGTTAAATAAAAAGGCAAAAAAAAAAAAATTTAATGCTAACAAACCCTTTTAATGGACATCCAACAACTGCCCAAGGTCCATTAAAATAAGAGTCTAAATGTTAGCTTTTAGCAAGTTTGAACTTTCACCCAAATATCAATGAGCATATTTGTATCTTATCCCTTTATTTAAACAGTTGCGTGCAAGAAGTGAAGTGATAACTATTTCTCCATAATTTAAATAAATCAACATTGTAGAAATTTGACTATTTTTTTTATTCTTTTACATTATAAATAAATAAATAAAATATAATAAAAGGTCTAGAAAAAAGGTCTCCATAATTTGGAAGAAATTTTGTCTGAAAAAAGAGGATTATAAAAAATAATATTAACAATAACTAAGAAAAAGAGGTATAGATTTGTGCCTTTTTTTATTATTAAAAATTAAAAGTTTCATAAAAAAACAAAAATTACAACCTAAATAAAGAATTTTAACACCTAACAAAACTAGACATAAAATCTTTTAGCAAGGATTTAATACAAGAGAAAATAAAACCATCAGAAGGAATAAAAATCAGAGGAAGATGAAAGAGTGCCTTAGATTTTGCTATGAGGAGGTACAAAAGAGGAAGCTTACTAGATCATACGGCAAAGAAGGTTGCTGAAAAAAGAAACATAGTAATCTGCGCATCAAAACATTAAAGCTTATGCATCTTCTTAGTCCTCCAATTGCTGGGAATAGTAGACCCCTCTTGATTGGGACTGTAAAATGCCATAGACCATAAATAGCTGGCCAAACTTTGAAAATCCTCTAGAATTAAAAGATGGTTTCCTTTCCCAAATATCAGATATAATAAAAAAAATCATTTCCACTATGTAAATGGAGAACAAGAAAAGATTTCATAAGGGTTAGATTTAAGGAACAACAAACTATAAAATATAAAATCTGAAAAAAGAACACAAAAATATTAAAAGAGGAAGAAAAACTAAATATATAACTGAAGACCAGATCGACAAAGCTCTAGGAAGAGAGAAACTAAAACTTTGTTAAGAAGCAGAATGCCACATCAAAGCCAAAGCCACATTAGTATGCTGTTGAGAAAATACATTCCATGTCACTCCCTCACGATTGCAATAAGCAAGTGTTAAGTTCCTTCTGATACAATTGTAAGTTCGCCACCATAAAAAAAACTTATTCACTAGTTGACCTACTTTTTGCCACATGCATTGATAAGAGTGGCAGCAGGTAAGGTATTTATGAAATTTGCTATATCCGAACTTGAATCTGTTTAAATTTTAACTATCCATACCCATCCCAAACTCAATTATAGTATAGTTTTACCATTATAAACCCGCTTAATACTATCTATTTATTATTTGTACCAGTTTAACTATAAATATTCAAAAATATTATGAAATTAAAATTATAATTTTCTCAATTAAATAATTATAAATAAAAATTTAATACTAACAAAATTTTATTAAAATAATTTTATACCACATAATTCTATAATTAAAAAAATACAATAAATATATAATTAAAATTTAATTAAATATAACTATATATATAACCAGGTTCGGATAGCGGATACCTAAGAGTATGTACCCGACCACAATATAAACTCATCATAGATAATAAAATTAGTATTGTACCCACCTAAATCCATTTACAGACTATCCACATTCTATATAAATATATCAAAACGAGTCACCCATTGTTATCCCCGGGCATTAACCATCTCAGAACATGAAGTGGGGTTTCCATACATTGCCCACACTTTGCACAATTCTCATTCATCAGTCATGTTCATATAAATAATATTGAGAGTGTGGATATTTACACTGCTAAAATTACTAAATACACAACACAAATTTAATTTTTTTTTATAAAATTTATAAATACACTACTATAAAATTACTATTATATCCCCAATCATTTTTCACATAAACCCTAAAAAATACTAAATACACATCTCCCTTCTTCTTCCCCATAAACTTCACTAACTAAAAAATTTTGCTCCAATTTTGCACCATTGGTTTACTGTTGTTGCCGTCGAATCTGCCGCTATGGAAGCTATTTTCTGCCATCGTCGAAGTCATTGTCTTCTATCACTAAAATTTCAAGATTATTAATTAGTTATTTATATTAATTTAGATTTATTTACTTCTATCACTAAAATTTGGTTAGATTGTTACTTGAATATTTATTTTCTGTTATATATTTGTATATAAATTTGAATTTTTAGATATGTATGTGTATAAAAAATTGTTGGTTAATTGTTAAATTGTAAGACAATGGTAAAAAATGGCGTTTATAGCATTCAACAAACCAACACCGAATATTTCTATTTAGCCTACCACAAAAGGATTTAATTGGTCACTGCGACCGACTAAATGGATTTAGTCGGCTACTATGACTATTTAGTTGGCCACAATGACCAACTAAATAGAAATATTCGGCCACTACAACCCACAAAATGGATTTAATTATCCAGTTGTAGTCGATTAAGATATTGGACAATAAATAATATATATATATATATATATTTATTTTTTCAAATTCAATATTGTGTGATTATATTGTTCTTGTTCTTTACAGATTCTATTTGACTTAATTAAATATTCTTTTTAGTTGTCAATTAATATTGGACTTTATTCAAATTTTTAGATATGACAGATGGTTATTTTTTCAAGGGTACACCCTACTGCATCAGCATGATGACGACGAAGGCCTAACTATCCATCAGACGATTTAAATGTTGATGACACGATTCCTTTGATAGAGTATAATGATGGCAATGAGTTACATGAGCAAATATTGCATGATGGTTCTACATCTGAGAATGAAGATGATGTCATAGCTCCTTTTCTAAGTAGACTTGAAAATTTAATAGTTCTTTCTTGTTATGCATCTCATATAGCTTTTATAATATGGAACAATGAGGTAAATATTGACTTTTAATTTATTAAAATTGTGATATATATTTATGGTGCATCATACATCTTGCAAATTATGAAACATATTACATTAAATATTCTTTTATGTTGATTGTAGGATCAATCACTTTTGAAATGCATTAACCATCATGAGCTATTATAACAGTGGGACACACTGTCTAATAGACAATCTATGCAAAGATTCAATTAAAAGTTATTGGATTATGGTTTAGCTCCCCAGATCCACTCCACCTATAGATATGTTTATCGAGTATTGGCGTTTACATTTATTGACTGATGGCATCCAAAGATAAACTCTTTCTATCTGCCTTGGGGTGATATGACCATCACAATTTGACTTCACATATTTTCTATATTTTTCACTTTTTTTCACAAGCCAATATCACTCTTGCAATTTTTTTTTACTCATATGATGTTGAATGTTTTATTACTACCATAAAACCAAGTTATTTCGCTGCAGTACAAACCAACGATATCAAAGAATCTTTATCCTTGAATATCAATAATAAAAATGACATATTATTAGGCAATATTAGATATATATATGAAGACATAAATAACTTATTATAGTAACATAATAAGGACCATATTCATATCACCTCATTTGTAGTAAAATTATATGTATAATCAACAACTACTATTTTATCATTATTCTGTACACAATACAAATAAAATTATTCTATAAATATACAAAATTATATCTCATAATATAGAATTATATAGGTATTTAGTTGACTAAAATAGCCAACCAAATATAATATGATCGGCTACAGTGGCCAACCGCCATACATATGATCGATTGTTGTTGCGAATAAGAAGTATGTTAGTCGGCCATAATGATCGACCAATATTCATTTGGTCGGCCACTATGGCCAAACATATTTCACTTGGTCAGCCACCATGGCCAAACAAATTACATATGGTCAGTCGACTACGTGTCATCGACTACAGTAGTTAAAATGTAAATAAAACCTTTTTTTTGCATATCTTAAACTCATATTTTGTATTTGAATTATTGCTGAAGCTTGTCATTATCTTCAAAATTGTGAAAGGAATGATAAAAACACTAAATAAAGAGAATAAAAGTGGTTTTAAGGATTTTAAAATTAGGATTTGTTGATGAAAATATTTAGACGAAGAATATTTAAAGAAATAAAATGATGGGTTAAAAGAAAGGGATTTATAGTTAGTAATTATGTATGATATTTTGATGTCTATAAAAAATTTATCCTTTAATTCCCTTTTTATATAAGGGCATTCTAAGCACAAAAAAAATATAACGTTGTATCAAGTAATTCTGGTGATATAGATAGGGGTGGACAATCGATCAGTAGGTTAATTAACAGATCGAACTGATTTTTAATCGAATTAACCAAAAGCCAAAATTTTCAACCGAACTAATCAATTTTTAATTTTGGTCGGTTCGGTTAATTAACCGAATTAAATCCGTCGGTTTGGCTAATTAACTAAACCTGTAATAACCCAAATTTTAAATTTATTTTAAATTAAAAAAAATAAAAATTTAAATAAAAATTAATTTATATGTATTTATAAGAGAAAGAGAACAAAAAAAGAAAGAAACAAAAAAAAGAAGAAGATGAAAAGAAGAGAAAGAAAGTGACAGAGAGAGAAAAATAATATACCGATCGATTTTTCTCAGATCTATCACCGTCCGGTGATCAACTATAGACACGTTCTGAACCATTGGAAAACCTATCTTTCGACGAGTCCAACGCCACTAAAATAGTTGCCGCCCGATGCCAAAGTCAATCGGAGGTGTATCGCTACAGTAACCTTTCGATAAATTTTTTTGCCATTTTTCTACCTCTTTTCCTAACAAGGTTGGTATTTTTGAAACCCTCTCTTCATCAACTTTATTTTGGTATACCATTTGCAAGTTTTAGATAACTTTTGAGTTTGGCCGAAATACGGCAACTGTTTTTCGGCGATGGTAATACTATTCTGATTACCGTTTTCGACAACGGTGACACTATTTTGGTAACCATTTTTCTGCAGTAGTGACACTATTTCGATAACCTTTTTCGGTAAACGATGATACTATTTTGGTAACCATTTTCATGCAACAGTGATACTATTCCAGTAATTATTTTTTCGGCTACGATGATACTATCTCGTAATCATTTTTCGACAACGGTGATACTATTATGGTGATTGAGTTACTATTTCGGTGATTATAAAAAAATAGTAAAAATACATAATAAATAATTGAAGGTAAATTATTATAAATTTAAATTTATAATTAGATAATAAAATGAATTATGAGTTATGATAGTAATTTTAAATATAATTAAAGGAATAAATAAAATAATAATAATAAACATATATAATTAATGATTGATAGTAAATAGATTGAAATTTAAATATTTTGAAAGTGTTAATTTAAAACTAATTACTTGATTAAAATTAGCATTTTATAATTAAATTAAGTTATTTTTATAAAGTGGGGTAAATAAATTATATAGTAATTGATTATAATTGAAAGATGGTTATAAAATAATTTTTTAAGAATTATTTAAAATTGAATTAGCATATATCTTAAATTTTTTAGTGAATATTTTGTTAATAAATTAAATAAATAAGATTAATATTGATATAATAAACTATTACTATTGTATTTGTGAGATGTACGTTGGACTTATATTTGAGTTATTGAGAATTATAATAGTGGTCCAAATGGGGCCTGCTGTGAATTTTTTTTGAAGTGTGTTCTTATTTTGTTTTAGGAAAAAATGTCATAGTTATAAAGAAGACTCTGTCGAAATTTCGGCAGAATCTCTAGAGTTGTATTCATCTGTATTTTAATAGTTTTTATTGTCGATTGAAAATACTTTCAAGTGTCTTCTATTTTCAATCAAATGTTTTAAAGAGAATCGTTATGTTTTCATAAATATGTGAGTTATATATAATAATATAATAATTCGTTCCCTTAAAATATGTTTATAATTGTATTTGCATAATGCATCAACTGTTTTATGCAATATATGTATAGTTATTATTGTTATAAGTATAATGTGTGTTGAGTATGAGTTGGTTATGCTTAATGCATATAATATGTGATGCCGGATAGAGTTAGAATGATATGAGACCATACATAATCGGGTATACGGATTATGATATGAGGATATTATATGATGAGATTAGGACTGACGTGACGGCGGGAACATTTTCATGCTCAGCACTGCTTGTCAGTCGGGTAGCGCTGTTTGGCTACTGCTGTGACGACGAATCCTATGTATTAGATTTTAAGAGAAATGTATGGACTAAGAGAGCCAGATATGGGGATAGACTTTTCAGTTTGAGGTTTAGTGTGGCCCCATTGACTTACTCTTATCCTTGTTTGCTTATGTGATTTATTGATTGATTGACATTTGTATGAGCACGTTATGTATGGGATAGTTGTATTATATTAATTACTATATAGCTCATTAAGTCGAATGCTCATTCTTGTCCACTATTTTTTCCTAGGTTGCAAGTTGAGTATATGAGTACTGCTTATTAACGCCATCATACCTTTTTATTTCTCGGTATGAGTGTTAAATTATATATATTTTATTATATAATTATTTTCTAGAACTCCGCATGATATTTCTTTTCTTGTCTATCTTCTTATTTATTTAGTTTTACGATTTTACTAAATATATTTATTAACAAATATCTAACGAAGATGATATAATATTATATTAAAGTATAATATTAATAGATTTGTGGGCTTGGTTCGAGATAGTGACGACTGTTACCATCAAAACTATTGGGAAGTGAGTTGTCACGCTTACTATGAATTCTAGAAGCTACATGTTTTTTTCATTCTTTAGTACCGGTCACATTTCCTCGGGTTGGGTCGTGACAGATTCGACAAAAAAAATTTCTATTTTATAAAAAAAATATATTTAATATAAAAATTAATATAATTAAATAATAAAATAAAATTTATTAAAAAGCAAATAAAAAATAATTTTATTTTATAATAAAAAATATTTATAATAAGAAATTTATATAATTAAAAAATTAAATAAAAAATAACTAAATAAAAAATATTTTTCTAAAAAAAATTTAATTAACAATTAACTAATTCAATTAAACTGTTTAACTATTACAACAACAACAACTAAGCCTTAGTCCTAAACAAGTTGGGGTCGGCTGTATGGATCCTCAACAAAATAAGCTCAAAAGACACCAAAAAAGATACTCCAGCCTTAGGCCCCTTCCAAGACACGGATTTTACGTCTCCATTCAAGTCTGTCATTAATCAAATCCGCATCAAGATCTAAGGCACGTAAGTCTCTTGCTATCACCTCCTTCCACACAGTTCTAGGTCTTCCACGACCTCTAGCCCCCTCAATCAACAAATTATCACACTTACGAACCGCAGCATTAGGAGGTCTTCTTAAAACATGCCCATACCATCTAAGTCTTCCTTCCCTCACCTTATCTCCGACATCCGTTACTTGGACTTTTTGTCAAATATGAACATTCTTAATTTTGTCCAGTCTGGTATGTCCACACATCCATCTTAGCATCCTCATTTCTGCCACACTCATCTTATGCAAATGTTGTCCCGTTGGTGCCCAACACTCACTACCATAGAGCATCGCAGGTCTAACAACCGTCCTATAGAATTTACCTTTCACTTTCAGAGGTATTTTCTTATCACATAGAACCCCAGTCGCACCCTTCCACTTCAACCACCCTACCTATATTCTGTGAGCCACATCTTCATCTATACGGCCATCATTCTGGAACACCGAACTCAAATATTTGAACTGCTTGGTTTTAGGAACCAAAACTCCATCCAACTTAACCTCATGTTCCTGCTTCTTCCTTAGACTGAACTCACAGTGCATATATTCCGTTTTACTCCTACTTAACTTAAAACCCTTGTCCTCGAGGGTTTTTCTCCACACTTCCAACTTACGGTTTACACCAACACTAGTCTCATCAATTAAAATAATGTCATCAGCAAACAACATACACCAAGGAACATCGTCTTGTATGCTTCTGGTTAGCTCGTCCATAACCAGAGTAAATAAATATGGACTCATGGCCGAACCTTGATGCAATCCGGTAGTAATAGGGAAAGCCTCAGTGTCTCCACCAGGTGTTTTCACACTAGTGGATGCATTCTCATACATGTCCTTGATGATGTTGATATATTTGCCGCTAACTCCTTTCCTCTTCAAAACCCACCATAATACTTCTCTTGGTACTCTATCATAGGCTTTCTCCAAGTCAATAAATACCATGTGGAGATCTTTCTTCTTCTCTTGATACAATTTCATTAGTCTTCTTAGAAGAGAAATAGCCTCCATGGTAGATCTCCCTGGCATAAACCCAAACTGATTCTCCGAAACTCTTGTAAGCTTCCTCAATCTGTGTTCAATAATCATTTCCCATAATTTCATAGTATGGCTCATAAGTTTGATACCCCGATAATTTGTACAGCATTGAATGTCTCCCTTATTTTTATATATGGGTACCAGGATACTCTTCCTCCAGGCATTCGGCATCTTATGTCCTTTCACAATAGCATTGAAGAGTTTAGTTAACCAGGCAACTCCTACCTCTCCAAGGTTTTTCCAAACCTCTATAGGAATACCATCCGGGCCACAAGCTTTACCAACTTTCATATACTTCAAGGCTTCTCTTACTTCACTATGCAAGATCCTCCTAGACCAGCTGATATAACCATTTGTTGCATGAAGACCTTGCAAATCTTGTTCATGTTCAGGGTTGAATAACTGCTCAAAATAAGCCTTCCACCTCTCCTTAATCTCAACATCACCTGTCAACACCCGTTGATCTTCGTCCTTTATACATTTGACTTGGCTTAAATCTCTGCTTTTCCTTTCTCTCATCCTTGCAATCTTATAAATGCCCATTTCTCCCTCTTTAGTACCTAACTTTTGATAAATCCCTTCTAAGGCTCTGCCACGAGCAACACTAACAGCCTTCTTTGCCTCTTTCTTAGCCCTCTTATATTCCTCAAAGGCCTCGCTATTAACCGCATTCAGTAACTTTTTATACCATTCCCTCTTAGCCTTAATAGCCTTTTGAACCTCCTCATCCCACCACCATGCATCGTGCGGTCGAGGCCCTGCCCCTTTAGAGATCCCAAGCAATTTACTACCTGCTTTCTTAGTGCCACCTTCCATTTTTGTCCACAAGTCCTCTGCACTAGCCTCAAGGTTCCAAATGTCTTCCTTTAGTAACTCTTCCTTAAAGGTACCTTGAGCTAGGTCTTTCAATTTCCACCATCTTATCCTTGGTTCCAATACTTTCTTATCATTCCTCCAGCTACTTTTATTCTTAACATCTAAAACCACAATACGATGTTGCGCCGTCCATGCTTCACCCGGAATGACCTTGCAATCCTTACACTTACTTTTGTCCCGTCTTCGAGTAAGTATGAAGTCTATTTGACTTTGTGTTCGTCCACTCTTAAAGGTAATCAAGTGTGACCCCCTCTTTTCGAAGCAGGTATTTGCCAGCACTAGATCATAAGCCACCGCAAAATCCAAAATGCTCTTTCCCTCCTCATTCCTGTTGCCAAAACCATAACTCCCATGGACCCTGTCATAACCATTACTGTCCTTACCAACATGCCCGTTAAGGTCCCCACCAATGAAAATTTGCTGATTATCCGGAATACCTTGCATGATTTCATCCATATCTTCCCAGAACTGAACCTTGGATGCTCCGTCCAAACCTACTTGGGGAGCATAAGCACTAATAACATTAATAGTGTCATCTCCCAAAACAAGCCTCAAAGAGATAATCCTGTCTCCCTTTCTCTTCACTTCCACCATCAAATTTAATAATATCCATTAACCAAATTAAATATTTCATTTATTGACCGAATATTTAAGACAGTTAAACTAAAATTGCACACCCCTAGATATAGCTATCTGTACCCTTCAATTAAATGATCCTGCCTCACTTTACTTGCCTTGTGGGCCTGCTGACGTCTTGAACTTATGAAATGGAACTGCATTACTGAAGTATAGGGTATGAAATGGAACTGCATTACTGAAGTATATAAGACCATGAAAAATTTGCAGTTGTAGTTGTTCTTTAAGTTATCTCTAGGTAGATTGACTTTGGGGATAGGGGAATGACTCATGAAATTGCTTGGAGAACTGATCTTGACCATTTTGGGTTAATACTTAATTAGCTCGATAAATCTCACTTCGTTGATTTGTCTACGCTCCAAGGTTTTTTTCTTTCCAAAGCACAAGTACTTTTTTAATTTTTTGTTTTACATTCTATTGTAATATGTAAAAAGTAATTACTCTAATTCTGACCTTCTAATTATTTCACAAGACATCCAGGACATTTGTGGTGTTGGGTTGCAAGTTTCCAAGCTTGAAAGTACAGACATTTGTAAGCAAGGTATCTGTTGTATAGTTTTGAAAATAGTTTACTCCAGATGTGTTTTTACTCCAGATGTGCTCGAGTCAGATTTTTTATTGCCATCTGGATAATGTTTGCCCACATATATTTTGCCTATTGGTGAGTTAGATGAGAATGATATCTATTTGTTGTGCAACAGTTCACCCCCTCCCCCTTGCCTGGTTATTATATTCAATTGGCTATTAATTTTCTTGGTTTTAAGGGAATGAAAGAAATTCTTTAAGATCATGGCTTACGTCTGCCTCAACAACAACAGAAGAATCAAATATCATCAATAGTGTATCCTGTGAGAGAACTAATATAGGTACTTTAATTCTCATTTGGTGAAGTGTAACATGTGTGATGATATGATTCATAAGAATTGGATTTTGCTTTGATTTTCTTGGAATGGTTTTCTGTTAGTGATTTCATTTTCCAGATCAGTTATGAAGGATTTCAAATGTGTAGGAACTCCGTGGCCTTGAGAGTATAGGGCCAAATGAACACTGGTAGTCATATAAATGGGGTTGAAATCTCATTTTATTTATAATTAATTGGCTTGTGTTAAGACCCAATGTACTATATTTATATGACTTTATATTCTTATGGTTTTTCAATGTGGGATTATATTCACTTACATTCTCCCTTGAGCGCAACTAGGTTTGGATTAGTTGTCACTTGCCGAACATGAGTGGCTACCAATTTTTTGAGGACCATCACAAATCACCTAGGCCTATTTTCTCGACGCCTCAAGTTAATAAACGGGTTTAGACTCTTTTGCTAGCCAAACTCCAAGCCTTCAAATACAATCCTAGTATCATCTGGCAATTGTGTTATATTTGTTTTGATATCATATAGAGGCTCCATGGGTCTTAAGAGTGTTGGTATCAAATGCACATTAGTGGTCATATAAATGAGGTTGAAATCTTATTTTACACAAAATTAATTAGCTTGTGTTGAGGTCTAAACTACTCAATTTATATGTCACTCCATGTTCTTATGTTTTTTCAATATGAGATTATATACTCCAACAAACATATTGATTCAATGAAAGGAATTGAATTTATAACAATGAAAGGAAACTGAACAAATATATTGATTTACTTAATAGAAAAGCTTAGGGTTTGCACTTCTCTACTAATTTATATGTATGAACGGCTATTCCTCTCACTGCTTTAATTTCAAAGATCATATTTCAAGCAACTTAATTAATTAAATTAAGAAAATAAGCTCTCGCATTCAAACCTTTTTCAATTAATCTTACTGCAATCAAAATAATCTTTTCCTTAGGTTTATATTTCTAATTCACCTAAGTCCCTAATTAAATTATTCCAGTATTAGATTTCATTTCTCAATCCTTCATCTAAATACCTAAAACACATAATTGGTGGCCAATTAATTATATATTAACATTAATCTATTCAATTAAGGATAAAAGAAATAAATCAGTTAAGAGAAATAACCATTTCATACAATCATAGTAGATTCATGCAAACCCTAAACTAGATCAAAATTAGTTCATAGTAATGCTATCAAACAAATTCATCTCATTAAAATTCAAAGAAATTAATTTAGACATTAGAGAATTCATAAATAAAATTTCAATGAAACTTAAGAGATAGAGTTAAAGAACTAAACCCAATTACAATTTTCCTTTTGCTTCTGAAGAATCTCTTGCTCAGATTTTTGCTAAAAGAATAATGTAATGGCTAGAACTAATTTGATCTAGAGTGTTTGAATGAAAGTGAAATCAATCTTTGATAGTTCTCTTGTTTCAGAGAAAAGTACTTAGAGAAAAGTAAAGAACGGATGAAAGTCTCTATGATCTCTTTACCACTCCTTAGTGTAATTGCCTTAAGCTGCTCTTTAAGATTTGCCTCAGTGTTGCTAGGCAAACTTCCTTGTGGTCTCTCACTGAGCAACTTGGCAATTTGCCCCACCTGATTTTCCAAATTATGAATAGAGGCTTGATGATTTCTTAAGGAGGTTTCAGTTGATTGGAACCTGGTTTCAGAAGCTGTTATAAATTTCTCCATCATGTCCTCCAAATTACTCTTTCATAGAGGGGCAGCTTGTTGATGTTGGGGCTGTTGGAATCCAGGGGGAGGTCGTGGATTATTCTGATTATTCCATGAGAAATTAGGATGATTTCTCCACCTCAGATTGTACGTGTTGCTGTAGGAATTATTCTGCTATTGCCTTGGCATGTTTCCAACATAATCTACTTCCTCTTGCCTAGCAAACATGCTGCCACTTAGGCAATCTTGATTTTGATGTCCACCCCCACACCATTCATAGGACATCACCTGCATCAGTTTCCCTGAAGAAGAAGCAGAAGCTAAAGAATCGATCTTTTTGTTCATTGCTTCCAACTATGCTGAAAGAGCAACTACGGGATCCAATTGATGTGAACCAGCAGCCCTTAATCTTCCTTGTTCCCTTGGGGTTTGCCACTGATAATTTGTAAGGGCCATGTCTTCAATCAAATCCCTTGCTTCTTCAGGTGTTTTATTGTTTATGGTACCTCCTCCAGCTTCATTGATGGACTGCTTACTTGAGTAACTCAATCCATTGTAGAAAGTTTGGATTTGAAGCCACAGCGGAAGTCCATGGCGAGGACATCTTCTCAATAAATCCTTAAATCTCTCCCAAGCATCATATAGGGTTTCACCATCTAGCTGGAGAAAAGAAGAAATATCATTCCTCAACTTAGCAGTCTTGGACGATAGAAAATATTTCTCTAAAAATTTTTCTGCTAGTTGGTCCCATGTAGTGAAAGTAAGCGTGAATGGAAACAACCTCAGCCTGATTGCATCTTTAGAGACATTTTGTATCTTAAATGTGTCACATATTTCCAGAAAAGTTTTAATGTGTGCATTAGGATCTTCATCCGGAAATCCATCAAACTGACAGGTCTGCTGCACCATTTGAATGACATTTGTTTTTATCTCGAATTTATTGGCAGCAATCACGGGTCTTTGTATACTTGATTCAACTCCATTAAGAGTAGGCCTAGCAAACTCTTGCATCGTCCTTGGCTCATTTTCTTCCATTTCTTCTTCTAGGATGAGATCTTCAAAGTTTGATTCCGTCTTTGCCAGAACTATTTCCTCTTCTTCCTTTCGCCTTCTTCTCAATGTTCTCTCTTTGCCTTGTCCAAATCTAAATTCAGAGTTTTAATTGCCCAATACGCCTTGTGCTCTAACTCCACTGGTAAATGACAAGCCTTACCGAAAACCAATCAGTATGGACTCATACTCAAGGGAGTCTTGAAAGCAGTTCGATATGCCCACAATGTGTCATTCAATCTACTTGCCCAATCCTTCCTTGATGAGTTGACTGTTTTTTCTAAAATTCCTTTGATTTGCTTGTTGGATGTCTCCACTTGTCCTGAAGTCTGTGGATGGTATGGGGTTGCCACTTTGTGTTTCACCCCCGACTTGTGCATTAACTTCTCAAAAAAATTGTTGTAGAAATGACTTCCCCCATCACTGACTATCACTCTTGGCGTGTCAAATCTGCTAAGAATGTATTCCTTCAGAAATTTAACAACCACATTAGCATCATTAGTTCGGGTGGGGATTGCCTCCACCCTTTTTGAAACATAATCAACAGCAACCAATATGTATTCATAACCAAAAGATTTGGAAAAAGGACCCATTAAGTCTACTCCCCAAACATCAAACAGTTCAACTACAATATAAGATTGAAGGGGCATTTCATTCCTCCTTCCAATATTATCTACTCTTTGACAGCGGTCACAATGCTTACAATATTCTTGAGCATCTTTGAATAGAGTAGGCCAATAAAATCCACTTTGAAGCGCTTTTTCAACAGTCTTTCTCCCTCCAAAATGACCACCTCAGTGAAGGTCATGACAAAATTGAAGAACACTAAGTTGTTCTTCCTCAGGTACACACCTGCGAACTATCTCATCTTTGCATATCCGGAACAGGTAAGGTTCATCCCAGAAATAGAATTTACTCGTGCAAAAATCTTTTCTTTTCCTGAAATGACATGTCAGAACGCAAAAGACCATAAGCAAGATAGTTAGCAATATTTGCAAACCATGGTGAATTCATTACCGTAAACAACTCCTCATCAGGAAATGCTTCTAGATTTCTATGAATGCTATCAGATGCAAGATTTTCATCAAAGGAAGGTAACCTAGATAAATGATCAGCTACAACATTTTCACTTTCCTTAGTATCTTTGATTTGAAAATCAAATTCTTGCAATAATAGCACCCATCTAATTAAATGAGGTTTAGCATGTTGTTTGGTCAAAAGATATTTTAAAGTTGTGTGATTTGAATGCACAATAATTTTAGACCCAATCAAATATGCTCTAAACTTATCTAAGGCAAAAACAACAGCTATCATTTCTTTTTCAGTTGTTGTGTAATTAACTTGTGTGCTACTTAGAGTCAAGCTAGCATAATAAATCACTCTCAAAAATTTCTCAACCTTTTGCCCAAGGACAGCTCCTACTACATGGTTGGATGCATCATACATAATTTTAAAAGGTAAGGACCAAACAGGAGCTACAATTACCGGTGCGCTGGTCAATTTTTCCTTAAGGGAATTGAAAGCTTGCATGCATTGTGCAGTAAATACAAATGGAACATCTTTTCCAAGCAAATAACACAATGGTTGGCTTATTTTAGAAAAATCTTTAATAAACCTCGGGTAAAAACCGGCATGCCCTAGAAAGCTTCTTATTCCCTTAACAGAGGTAGGTGGGGGTAACTTAGCAATCAACTCTACCTTAGCTTTATCCACCTCAATCCCTTTACTAGACACAATATGGCCTAAAACAATACCGTGCATAACCATGAAATGACTTTTTTCCCAACTCAAAGTGAGATTACATTCAATACATCTTTCAAGCACAAAGAACAAGTTTACTGAGGCAATTATCAAAAGAGTCACCAAAAATAGAAAAATCGTATATAAATACCTCAATAAAGTCATCTATCATGTCCGTGAAAACAGACATCATGCATCTCTGAAAAGTTGCAGGCACATTGCACAAGCCAAAGGGCATATGCCGAAATGCAAAAGTCCCAAAAGGGCAAGTAAAAGTGGTCTTGGGTTGATCCTCTGGTGCTATCACCACCTGATAATAACCTGAAAGTCCATCCAAAAAGCAATAGTGAGAGTGTCCAGAAAGTTTATCCAGCATTTGATCAATAAAAGGAAGAGGGAAATGATCTTTCTTTGTGGCATTATTTAACTTCATATAGTCTATACACATTCTCCACCCAGTGGTAGTCCTAGTAGGAATCAATTCATTCTTTTCATTTTTTACCACAATGATTCCTAATTTCTTAGGCACTACATGTACTGGGCTAACCCACTCACTATTGGCTATCGGGTATATCACTCCTTCATCAAGCAATTTAAGCACTTCCTTCTTAACCACTTCACTCATGTTTTGGTTAAGACACCTTTGGGTCTCTCATCAATGAAAAATAATTCCTTCGTTCAGAAATTTTTTTTATGCAAGGTAGGACATCACTTGGAGGAGAGCTTTGCCCATTTATTTCAGAAATTCAAAGAGTGAAAAGGAGCAGAGAAGAGTTTGAATTGTATACCGGGTTTGATACAGAGGAGGAAATTTTGGATTTTGAGTCGGATACTGCGCCATCTACCAATATGGGAGACAATAGGCAAAGAACTATGAGGGATTTTGCCAGACCTGTCATTGGGACTGCCACCTCATGTATAAGATTGACAGATGCAGCAAGAAATTATGAGTTGAGGAATATCCATTACAACATGCTGCCATCTTTCTATGGAGTTCCGAATGAGGATCCTTTAAATTTTATCAGGAATTTCTACTCCACCCTCAACACATTTCCATTGGGAAGACTAACAGAAGACCAGTTAAGGATTAGGTGTTTTCGGTACACATTAAAGGATAGGGCAAAAAGTTGGCTTATGATGTTGCCTGAAAATTCTTTAACAACTTGGGAGCAAGTATATAACAAGTTTATGGGCAAATTTTACTCACATCAAAAGACAGCTGAAAAATAGCTACATTTGCTCAATTTGATGGAGAGCCATTTCATGAGGTTTGGGACAGGTGTAAGATGTTGTTAATCCAGTGTCCACAGCATCACTACCCACTTTAACTGCTAAATCAGTTTTTTTATGATGGTCTAACCCAGCAATATCAGAATACTGTTGATAATACAGCTGGGGGAGCTATGTGAGAAAAGACAGCAGAAGAGACTTATGATATCTTTGAAATGTTAGGAGCTAATTCCCAACAAAAAAGTGTAAGAGGAAGAAGTAAAGGGGTAAATCAAGTGGAACCCAACAGTGAGATGGTTAATCAGATAGCTAAATTGACAGGACAAGTGCAGATGCTGAACATGAAGAACAATGCTTCTTCATCCACTCAAGAAGTGTGTGGAATTTGTGGAACTTTTGGGCATTGAGCAAATATTTGTCCCTCTGTGTACGAGTCTTATGGAAATGAGGCTGAGCAAGTTAACGCTATGGAGGGTTATCAACCAAGGGCCCGAAATGATCCTTTCTCAAACACTTACAATCCTGGTTGGCGAAATCATCCAAACTTTTCTTGGGCATCAAATAATTCCCAACAACTTTTCCATTTGCTCCAAAGATAAAATCAACCACCAGGGCAATCTTCAAATCAAGGGCAGCCTAAGAGATACAGTTTGGAGGATAGTTTACATGCTTTTATCCAAGCCAGTACCAAGAACCAAGAGATGAATAACAAAAGGTTGGATTCATTGGAAGCGTCTTTCAAGAAAGTGGAGACCCAAGTGGGACAACTTGCACAACAGATGCAAATTCAACAGAAAGGAAAATTTCCAAATCAACCTGAGCAAGCACAATCAGTGACTGTTCTTAGAAGTGGCAAGGTAATAAATAATGGTGTTGGAAATAATTTTGTGAATGCAAGTAATCAAGAAAATAAAAAAGAAGGAGAACCAGAGGACAAGGGTGATGAAGAAAAATCAATGGAGCAATCTCCTTTAACAGATTTACACAAGGCAAGTAATCCTTACCGGCCACCTATACCATTCCCCAGCAGATTGAAGAATGATAAACAAGATAAGCAATTTTCAGACATCTTCAACATGTTGTCTAAGGTAAGTATTAACTTACCTCTACTTGAAGCAATAAAAAATATGCCGGCTTATGCCAAATTCTTTAAGGAATTGAACACCAAGAAAAAGAGGTATGAGCCAAATGAAAAGGTGATAGTATCGGAGGTAGCCAGTGCTGTTTTGCAACATAAACTACCTCCAAAGCTAAAGGATCCTGGCAGCTTCGTAAGTAAAATTACTATGGCTAATGGAAAGGGGACTGATGGCATGTGTGATTTAGGAGCCAGTATTAATTTGATGTCTTACTCTGTGTATCTTGAATTAGAACTTGGGGAACTGAAACCTACTAAAATGATCTTGCAATTAGCTGATAGATCTCTTAGATTCCCGAAAGGAATTATAGAAGATGTGTTAGTTAAGGTTGGTGGGTTGATAGTGCCCGTGGATTTTATTGTCCTTGACATGGGAGGAGATAATCCTACACCATCCGCACAAACTATTCTACTAGGTAGGCCTTTTATGGCTACGACCAACACCTTGATTGATGTTAAAAATGGTAAATTGTCAATGACTGTCTTGGGACAAACGGTTGTATTTTCTATTTTTAACACTTCTCCTATTCCTACAACTGCATTATATGAGGATTGTTCTTTAATTGATTGTATTGACGCAGTTGTTTCAGATATTTTCTTGCAAACAAGTTCTTCTGATAAATTAGAGCTGGCACTAACCTTAGAATGTAACTTGGATATTTTTGACTCAGAAGTAGCCAGTTGCCTTGATATATTAGAAAGTACTGAAATAAAGGAATTTAAAGAGGAACCATCATTCGAGCTCCCCTCCATCCAAAAAGAAGAGAATAATCCTTCACTTGAGTTAGAGCTAAAAGAGTTGCCTAAAAACCTGAAATATGTGTTTTTAGGAGATCACGACACCTTACCTGTGATTATTTCTAGCGAACTTAGTGAAAGGGAAGAGATGAGGTTGGTGAGTGAATTAAAAATATTGAAAAGAGCTATAGGATGGGGGTTGAGTGATATTAAAGGTATTAGCCCTTCAATGTGCATGCACAGAATTATCTTAGAAGAGGGAGCTAAACCTGTAAGAGAGACCCAAAGGCGTCTTAACACAAACATGAGTGAAGTGGTTAAGAAGGAAGTGCTTAAATTGCTTGATGAAGGAGTGATATACCCAATAGCCAATAGTGAGTGGGTTAGTCTAGTACATGTAGTGCCTAAGAAATCAGGAATTACTGTGGTAAAAAATGAAAAGAATGAATTGATTCCTACTAGGACTACCACTGGGTGGAGAATGTGTATAGACTATAGGAAGTTAAATAATGCCACAAAGAAAGATCATTTCCCTCTTCCTTTTATTGATCAAATGCTGAATAAACTTTCTGAACATTCTCACTATTGCTTTTTGGATGAACTTTCAGGTTATTATCAGGTGGCGATAGCACCAGAAGATCAACCCAATACCACTTTTACTTGCCCTTTTGGGACTTTTGCATTTCAACGTATGCCCTTTGGCTTGTGCAATGCGCCTGCAACTTTTCAGAGATGCATGATGTTTGTTTTCACGAATATGATAGATGACTTTATTGAGGTATTTATGGACAATTTTTCTGTTTTTGGTGACTCTTTTGATAATTGCCTCAGTAAACTTGTTCTTGTGCTTGAAAGATGTATTGAATGTAATCTCACTTTGAGTTGGAAAAAAAGTCATTTCATGGTTACGCACAGTATTGTATTAGGCCATATTGTTTCTAGTAAAGGGATTGAGGTAGATAAAGCTAAGGTAGAGTTGATTGCTAAGTTACCCCACCTACCTCTGTTAAGGAAATAAGAAGCTTTCTAGGGCATGCAAGTTTTTACCGGAGGTTTATTAAAGATTTTTTTAAAATAAGCCAATCATTGTGTTATTTGCTTGGAAAAGATGTTCCATTTGTATTTACTGCACAATGCATGCAAGCTTTCAATTCCCTTAAGGAAAAATTGACCAGCGCACCGGTAATAGTAGCTCCTGTTTGGTCCTTACCTTTTGAAATTATGTGTGATGCATCTAACCATGCAGTAGGAGCTGTCCTTGGGCAAAGGGTTGAGAAATTTTTGAGAGTTATTTATTATGCTATCTTGACCCTAAGTAGCACACAAGTTAATTACACAACAACTGAAAAAGAAATGCTAGCTGTTGTTTTTGCCTTAGATAAGTTTAGAGCATATTTGATTGGGTCTAAAATTATTGTGCATTCAGATCACGCAGCTTTAAAATATCTTTTGACCAAACAACATGCTAAACCTCGTTTAATTAGATGGGTGCTATTATTGCAAGAATTTGATTTTCAAATCAAAGATATTAAGGGAAGTGAAAATGTTGTAGCTGATCATTTATCTAGGTGACCTTCCTTTGATGAAAATCTTGCATCTGATAGCGTTCATAGAAATCTAGAAGCATTTCCTGATGAGGAGTTGTTTCCGGTAATGAATTCACCATGGTTTGCAGATATTGCTAACTATCTTGCTTGTGGTCTTTTGCGTTCTGACATGTCATTTCAGGAAAAGAAAAGGTTTTTGCACATGAGTAAATTCTATTTCTGGGATGAACCTTACCTGTTCCAGATATGCAAAGATGAGATAGTTCGCAGGTGTGTACCTGAGGAAGAACAACTTAGTGTTCTTCAATTTTGTCATGACCTTCAATGCGGTGGTCATTTTGGAGGGAGAAAGACTGTCAAAAAAGTGCTTTAAAGTGGATTTTATTGGCCTACTCTATTCAAAGATGCTCAAGAATATTGTAAGCATTGTGACCGCTGTCAAAGAGTAGATAATATTGGAAAGAGGAATGAAATGCCCCTTCAATCTTATATTGTAGTTGAACTGTTTGATGTTTGGGGAATAGACTTAATGAGTCCTTTTCCCAAATCTTTTGGTTATGAATACATATTGGTTGCTGTTGATTATGTTTCAAAATGGGTGGAGGCAATCCCCACCCGAACTAATGATGCTAATGTGGTTGTTAAATTTGTGAAGGAATACATTCTTAGCAGATTTGGCACGTGTTACGCTCGAATTAACTCTACCACAAAGCGTCACTCGCAAGTATATGAGGTAGCTGTAGCAAAGGTGATCGCCCCAAGGTCGTTCTCTTAAGGAAGCTAAAGTGGCTAATTGAATATCAGGTTATAAAGAACAAATAATGAATAAATTTTAATTGCTAACAAATGAAGAAAATTGATTGAAGTTTAAAACGAATAAAAGTAAATAAGAACTGATGTTTTGATTCACTTGATAAAAAGGTCTAGGGTTTGCACTTCTCTACTATTGATATGTATGAACGGTTATTCCTACTTAACTAATTTAATTTCAAAGATTAAATCTCAAACAACTTAATTAATTGAGTCAAGGAAATAAGCTCTCGCATTCAAACCTCTTACAACTAATCTTGTTATAATTGAAATAATCTTTTTAATAGGTTATATCTCTAATTCACCTAAGTCCTTAATTGAATTGTTCCAGTATTAGACTTCATCTCTCAATCCATCATCTAATACCTAAAACACACAATTGGTGGCCAAACAATTATATGTTAACAATATTTCATTCAATAAAGGCTAAAGAAATTATTAGCTAAGAGAATAACCAATTCATATAATCATAGCAGATCCATACAAACCCTAGACTAGATCAAATTAATTCATAATGCAATCAAACATATTCATCTCATTAATGTTCAAAGAAATCAAAATAGACATGATAATATCCATTCAATGAAAATAAAGAGAATAAGTTCGAGAACAAAACCATGTTACAACTCCTTGAAGCTTCTGAAGAATCTCTTGTTCAAATCTTGCAAGAAGGATGAAACAATGGCTAGAACAATCTAATCTAAGCTAAAGTAAAGGAAGATGTAATCAAAATTCAATAAAACAATTGTCAAAACCCTAAGCTCACTCTCAGACGGCTGAAACAACTCTCCCAATCGTCAACAGTCCAAACCCTAACTTTTCTTTTCCTTTTATACGAATCGTTCGCTTTAAAATCCGTTGCGCGTTTGGTTCATGAGGGACACGGCCAAGTCAGAAGTGACTCGGCCGTGTGAGTGCTTTTTGGAGGGACACGACCACAAGACTTGGCCGTGTCCCTTGCCTGTGTCTGCCTCTGCTTGTTTCTCTTCTTTTTCTTCTTTAGTTGAGTGACACGGCCAAGTCAGAGGCGACTTGGACGTGTTGGAGCTTGTTGGAGGGACACGGCCACAAGACTTGGCCGTGTCCCTTGCCTGTGTCTTCTACTTTAAGATTGTAGTCTTCTTTTGCTTTGGAACAAAGTGAGACACGGCCAAGTCAAAGTGACTTGGCCGTGTTGGCCTTCTTTGGGGGGGACACGGCCACTTGACTTGGCCGTGTCCCTTGAAGGTGTCAGCTACTGCCCCTTTTTCGTTCGATTTGCTTCCTTGCCTGTTTTAACCTAACACACAACTCAAAACAAACTTTGAACAAGAAGTAAATAGACAATAACTAACAAAACATAAACACATACTAAAAATTAGATAAAAAACAACATAAACACTGAAATAAACTAAAACTACTAAAATTAATGAAAACACTAAACAACCAGATAAAAATTAACAAAATACCTAAATAACACAATACTTATCATAATAAACAAGACACAAATCTATAACAAAAACTAATAAAACAACTACCCCACACTTAAAAGTTTGCTTGTCCTCAAGCAAATTCACATGGAATAAATTAAAAATTCAAACAACCTTAACTGTAATTCCAACATGTAAGATGAAATCCTTTAAGACATCAGACATAAATAATTGCAAATTCCTTCAATCAAGATTTTCTTAACTTATTCATTAATCCAGACATACAAATCTTATCTCTCATCTAAGTGTTTCACTCGATTTCAAAAGTTAATCACTCAAACCATTCATGACTGCATACTACCATAAACTTGCTTAATTATCCAATCTCCCTCACTGATTTTCTCAAGAAATAATCTGAAGGTCTTTCATTTGGATGTAATGGGGCTAAGGTAAAGGTGTGAGAAACGACATTTAGGCTGGAGCATCAAGAAATGGAGTATCTATATTAGACACTACTCTTGCTAAGAGACTCATAACTCCTTCAAATAGCATACTCACAATCCAATAATATTTCACATACTTGCATAACTTTAAGAAAAATATATGAGTCGACATTCCTCTTTTCATAACCAATGCTAGAACATATAAGAGTTTTGTATATATATATATATATCTTCTTTTCTCTTTTATTTATTTATTTATATTCTCTTCTTTTTTTTTCTTTTTTTTAAATACATATATATACAAAATTTAACATTGCATAGAACATCTAGCATAAAATGTAGAGGAAAAGAATAATCAACTCTTAATCAAATACAATATGCAAAGTATGCATTTCAACTTCAAATAGCAATACCAATTTTTTTATTTTATTTTTTTTATTGCTTACCCCACACTTTGAAATAAACCACCCTATTGTATATAATAAGAACTCCATTCCTTAATGCAGGTATGATGATAATAAGAGAAAGTTGAGCTGTGAATTGTGTTGATCAAACAAGAAAAGGTCAAAGGCTCAACTTGGCTCACTAAGGAATTCAATATTAAGGGAGGTCTTTTAAAGCTAAAGGGCTAACCTAATTTGCCTTCATCATTTTAAAACTTGAGATTAAATCATAATGTGAGTTCAATTAGTATGCAAAAGCAAACTCTAGAGATGCAAAATCATGAAGGTGCACACTTAAGAAAAGAAAATCAACTGAAAATAATATCAAATTATGAGGCTCAAAACTCACACAGGTGGGTTCTCAAAGATTTATATATCATGAATTGCAGAATGTGAAAATTAATCCTGAATGAATTCAAATGCTAATCTCTATGCTGATACTAAAGTCTCAACTACAAAGCTAGAATCAAAGAAAAAATCGATAAATTTTCAACAATTATGCCTGCATAACACAATAAAACACACAACAACAAACAAAACACGAATTAAAGAAAAGCTTAAAGAGTACCCCACACTTAAAATTTACATTGTCCTCAATGTAAAACAAGAAGAATAAAAAGAGTTAAAGGACAACCTGTCTTCCATCTTATCTGGTGAGGCAAAACCCTAGCTTTCCATCACAAACACAAAGGTTCAAAAACAAAAGTACAATATATAAAAATAAAATATCCCAATATAAAATACAACAACAACAACAACTAAGCCTTAATCCCAAACAAGTTGGGGTCGGCTGTATGGATTCTCAACAAAATAAGCTCCAAAGACACCAAAAAAGATACTCCAGCCTTAGGCCCCTTCCAAGACACGGATTTTACGTCTCCATTCAAGTCTGTCATTAATCAAATCCGCATCAAGATCTAAGGCACGTAAGTCTCTTGCTATCACCTCCTTCCACACAGTTCTAGGTCTGCCACGACCTCTAGCCCCCTCAATCAACAAATTCTCACACTTACGAACCGCAGCATTAGGAGGTCTTCTTAAAACATGCCCATACCATCTAAGTCTTCCTTCCCTCACCTTATCTCCGACGTCCGCTACTTGGACTTTTTGTCGAATATGAACATTCTTAATTTTGTCCAGTCTGGTATGTCCACACATCCATCTTAGCATCCTCATTTCTGCCACACTCATCTTATGCAAATGTTGTCCTGTTGGTGCCCAACACTCACTACCATAGAGCATCGCAGGTCTAACAACCGTCCTATAGAATTTACCTTTCACTTTCAGAGGTATTTTCTTATCACATAGAACCCCAGTCGCATCCTTCCACTTCAACCACCCTACCTGTATTCTGTGAGCCACATCTTCATCTATACGGCCATCATTCTGGAACACCGAACCTAAATATTTGAAGTGCTTGGTTTTAGGAACCAAAACTCCATCCAACTTAACCTCATGTTCCTGCTTCTTCCTTAGACTGAACTCACAGTGCATATATTCCGTTTTACTCCTACTTAACTTAAAACCCTTGTCCTCGAGGGTTTTTCTCCACACTTCCAACTTACGGTTTACACCAGCACTAGTCTCATCAATTAAAATAATGTCATCAGCAAACAACATACACCAAGGAACATCGTCTTGTATGCTTCTAGTTAGCTCGTCCATAACCAGAGTAAATAAATATGGACTCATGGCCGAACCTTGATGCAATCCGGTAGTAATAGGGAAAGCCTCAGTGTCTCCACCAGGTGTTTTCACACTAGTGGATGCATTCTCATACATGTCCTTGATGATGTTGATATATTTGCCGTTGACTCCTTTCCTCTTCAAAACCCACCATAACACTTCTCTTGGTACTCTATCATAGGCTTTCTCCAAGTCAATAAATACCATGTGGAGATCTTTCTTCTTCTCTTGATACAATTCTATTAGTCTTCTTAGAAGAGAAATAGCCTCCATGGTAGATCTCCCTGGCATAAACCCAAACTGATTCTCCGAAACTCTTGTAAGCTTCCTCAATCTGTGTTCAATAATCCTTTCCCATAATTTCATAGTATGGCTCATAAGTTTGATACCCCGATAATTTGTACAGCATTGAATGTCTCCCTTATTTTTATATATGGGTACCATGATACTCTTCCTCCAGGCATTCGGCATCTTACGTCCTTTCACAATAGCATTAAAGAGTTTAGTTAACCAGACAACTCCTACCTCTCCAAGGTTCTTCCAAACCTCTATAGGAATACCATCCGGGCCACAAGCTTTACCAACTTTCATATACTTCAAGGCTTCTCTTACTTCACTATGCAAGATCCTCCTAGACCAGCTGATATAATCATTTGTTGCATGAAGACCTTGAAAATCTTGTTCATGTTCAGGGTTGAATAACTGCTCAAAATAAGCCTTCCACCTCTCCTTAATCTCAACATCTCCTGTCAACATCCGTTGATCTTCGTCCTTTATACATTTGACTTGGCTTAAATCTCTGCTTTTCCTTTCTCTCATCCTTGCAATCTTATAAATGCCCATTTCTCCCTCTTTAGTACCTAACTTTTGATAAATCCCTTCTAAGGCTCTGCCACGAGCTACACTAACAGCCTTCTTTGCCTCTTTCTTAGCCCTCTTATATTCCTCAAAGGCCTCGCTATTAACCGCATTCGGTAACTTTTTATACCATTCCCTCTTAGCCTTAATAGCCTTTTGAACCTCCTCATCCCACCACCATGCATCGTGCGGTCGAGGCCCTGCCCCTTTAGAGATCCCAAGCAATTTACTACCTGCTTTCTTAATGCCACCTTCCATTTTTGTCCACAAGTCCTCTGCACTAGCCTCAAGGTTCCAAATTTCTTCCTTTAGTAACTCCTCCTTAAAGGTACCTTGAGCTAGGTCTTTCAATTTCCACCATCTTATCCTTGGTTCCAATATTTTCTTATCATTCCTCCAGCTACTTTTATTCTTAACATCTAAAACCACAATACGATGTTGCGCCGTCAATGCTTCACCTGGAATGACCTTGCAATCCTTACACTTACTTTTGTCCCGTCTTCGAGTAAGTATGAAGTCTTATCCCAATATAAAATGTTAACATAAAAACAAAAACGAAATCAAAATAAGGAAAATGTTAACATAAAAACAAAAATGAAAAATAAAAATAAAAAATAAAAACAAAAATACACAAAATAAAACAAGGAACTCAAAATCTAAGGAAATGGCGGGCGTGAAGATGATGCAGCCGAGGGATGAAGACTTAAAATCTTGGCAAGGTTGCTATTAATCTGTTCTAACTGCTGCAAAACCTCAGCATGATTACTGTCCACCTTGCCCTCCGGTCGATCTGCCTTTCCCTCTAAGGCCTCAATCCTAAGAAGTATCTCTTGAGTGTCCGAGACCGGAGCATCCTCATCTAGGCCAAGAGAATCCGAGTCGGACTCCTCTTCTACCCGTGCTCTCTTCTGCCTGTCCCCCGGTGCTTCAGGCTCATCTGAAGGCATTACATAAGTCCCTCTCCTATACACCACCATGTGCATCTTCTCAAGCATAGCTAAATCCAAAGAATCATTACCCAAAATTCTAGTCATGCGACTAGTACTCGGGTCAAAATCTTCAACAAGGGCTACTGCTAATGTAGTGATCAATCCTCCAACACAAATCGCCCCCCTCCTTTTATTAGCTACAGTATCAAAAATATCGGCTAACCAATAGCCGGCACTAATAACCATTTCATTCAAAACACAGTTCAGGAAAAATAACTCACTCAACTCAACCACACCCGGACTTTCCTTCCGAGCAAAGAATTCGCAAGCCATAAACCTATGCAAATATCTCAAAGCAGGGTTGCATAATCTAGATGCTTTGGCCGATTTGGCCACATAAGTACCCTTCCCCAAGGCTCCCTAGGCAAATTGTTGTCTAAAATCTTTGGGTACCGATCTTTCCCCATGTTGATGAAAATCGTAAATAGCATTTAACTGATCAATATTAAGCTCAAAAGATTTACCCATCAATTTAAACATCATTTTCCTGCAAATTTTCTTATCATCTCTTTCCACCTTAAGAGATGTCAAAAATTCTAGAGTAAGCTCCTCAAATTGCAAAGGTCTCAATGAGACTAGAGTCTCCCATCCAAGAAATTGCAAATATCTATAAAAATAATTCCTAATTTGCAGGGCATCTAAAGATTCATCGTTCACATACCTTGTCGGGAAAAAACACAAGCCAAAATACTTGCCCTCTTGAAAGATAAAGTTGAGGAAGAGGAAGAAGCTCCTTCGGTAGTAGATTTCTTCTTCTTGCGGTGTGAGACAGTTTTAGTTCTTGGCATCTTGAGATCTGAAAAATTAAACCCAAAAACTTGATTAAATCAAAATTATATGAGCAAGGAAGAAGTTTTAAGTGATTATCTCTAGTTTGGGTAAGTAATTTGATGTGTAAATGGAAAATTTTGAGTTTTGAAATCAAAGCTTTGGCTATGGCGATACAGAGAGCGAGAGAGCGAGAGAGAGACGAAGAAAGAAATTAGGGATTTAATGGAAAGAACTGGGCAAAATCGGGTTTTTTAAAGTGTAAAAATGAGGGACACGACCGTGTTGGTGTGGACTTGGCCGTGTCTATGTGTGAAATTGAAGGGACACGGCCAAGTCAAGGTGACACGGCCGTGTCTGATAGTCTTTGAGGGACACGGCCAGGTGACTTGGCCGTGTCCCCTGGGTGTGTCTGCTTCTGTATAAAATTTGCAAAATCGAAATTATATATATATATATATTTTTATAGGAAGCTTGGCCGTGTCCAGTGTGTGACACGGCCAAGTCCTTTGGCCATGTCACCTACTGCCTTTTATTAATTGTAACTTTTTTTTTATTCCACGATTTTGCAAACCTTCTTCTTTAAACACCCTGAAACACAAAGTAAAGAGAAACCGATCAAAGCACAGTCCATTTATTTAAACCGAACATAAAATCAATACTCGCTAAATTTAAAATTACAACTACGAAAAATAAATGCAAACCGATGGGTTGCCTCCCATTTAGCGCTTCTTTAATGTCATATAGCTGGACATCAGGCAAGGCCTAGGGATCGTGGATCAATGTGCTGTCAATGACCCTCACTTCATGAAATCCTTCATTGTATGGCTTAACTCTCTGTCCATTCACTTTAAAAGTCTCACTTGTTCGAGAGTTAAGTAATTCAATGGCACCAGAAGGATACACCTTAGTTATCTCGAAAGGACCACTCCATCGAGACTTGAGTTTACCTGGAAAAAGATGGAGTCGAGAGTTAAAAAGTAAAACTTTCATACCTGGACTCAATGTCTTTCGCACTATAATTCTGTCATGAAGTGCTTTAGTGCGATCTTTGTAAATTCTCGAGCTCTCATACGCCTCATTTCTCAGCTCATCTAACTCTGAAATTTGCAGAAATCGTTCTTTCTTCGCTTTGTCCAAGTCCAAATTCAGAGTCTTGATTGCCCAAAATGCTCTGTGCTCCAACTCCACTGGTAAGTGACAAGCTTTTCCAAACACCAATCGGTATGGACTCATACCCAGAGGAGTCTTGAAAGCAGTCCGATATGCCCATAGTGCATCATGCAATCTGTTTGCCCAATCTTTCCTTGATGTGTTGACTGTTTTCTCCAGAATTCCTTTTAGCTGCTTGTTGGATGTTTCCACTTGTCCAGAAGTCTGTGGATGATATGGGGTGGCCACCTTGTGCTTCACACCAGATTTGTGCATTAACTTCTCAAAAAGCCTGTTGCAAAAATGGCTTCCCCCATCACTGACAATTACTCTTGGTGTGTCAAATCTGCTAAGAATGTTTTCCTTCACAAATTTAACAACCACATTAGCATCATTAGTACGGGTGGGGATTGCCTCCACCCATTTGGAAACATAATCAACAGCAACTAAAATATATTCATAACCAAAGGACTTAGGGAAAGGACCCATGAAGTCTATTCCCCACACATCAAACAGTTCAACAACAATATATGATTGAAGGGGCATTTCATTCCTCCTCCCAATGTTACCTACTCTTTGGCAACGATCACAGTGCTTACAATACTTTTGAGCATCTTTAAATAAAGTAGGCCAGTAAAAGCCACTTTGTAGCACCTTTTCTGCAGTCTTCCTTCCTCCAAAATGACCCCCATAGTGAAGGTCATGACAAAATTGAAGAACACTCAGTTGTTCTTCCTCAGCTACACACCTGCGAACTATCTCATCTTTGCATATCCGGAATAGATAAGGTTCATCCCAAAAATAAAACTTACTCAAGTGTAGAAACCTTTTCTTTTCCTGAAAGGACATGTTAGATCGCAAAATACCACAAGCTAGATAGTTAGCAATATCTGCAAACCAAGGGGCATTAATTACCATAAACAGATGCCATCAGGAAATTCTTCTAAATTTTTATGAATGCTATCAGATGCAAGATTTTCACTAAAGAAGGGTAATCTGAATAAATGATCAGCAACAATGTTCTCACTACCCTTAGTATCCTTGATTTGAAAATCAAATTCTTGCAATAACAACACCCATCTAATTAAGCGCGGTTTAGCATGTTATTTTGTTAACAGATATTTAAGAGCTGCATGATCAGAATGCACAATAATTTTTGACCCGATTAAATATGCTCTAAATTTGTCTAAAGCAAAAACAACAGCTAACATTTCCTTCTCAGTTGTGGTGTAATTCATTTGTGCACTATTCAGGGTTAAACTGGCATAATATATTACTTTCAAATGTTTATCAACCCTTTGCCCAAGAACAGCTCCTACTGCATAATTAGAGGCATCACACATGATTTCAAAAGGTAAAGACCATACAGGAGCTACAATCACTGGTGCAATAGTCAATTTTTCCTTAAGGGAATTAAAAGCTTGCATGCATTGTGCTGTAAAATCAAATGGAACATCTTTCCCTAGCAAATGGCACAATGGTTGGCTTATCTTGGAAAAATCCTTAATAAACCTCCGGTAAAAACCTGCATGCCCTAAAAAACTTCTTATTCCCTTAACAGAGGTAGGTGGGGGTAGCTTAGCAATCAATTCAATTTTAGCCTTATTCACCTTAATCCCTTTACTTGACACCACATGACCTAACACAATACCCTGAGTAACCATAAAATGACTCTTTTCCCAACTTAAAGTAAGGTTACATTCAATGCATCTCTCAAGCACAAGAACAAGTTTATTGAGGCAATTATTAAAAGAATTACCAAAAACAGAAAAGTCATCCATAAATACCTCAATAAAATCATCTATCATATCTGAGAAGACAGACATCATGCATCTCTGAAAAGTTGCAGGAGCATTGCACAAGCCAAAGGGCATTCGTCGAAATGCATAAGTCCCAAAAGGACAAGTAAAGGTAGTCTTGGACTGATCCTCTGGTGCAATCGGCACCTGATAGTAACCTGAAAGGCCATCCAAAAAATAATAATGTGAGTGTCCTGAAAGTTTATCTAACATCTGATCAATAAAAGGAAGAGGGAAATGATCTTTCTTTGTAGCATTGTTCAACTTCCTATAATCGATGCACATTCTCCACCCAGTAGTAGTCCTAGTAGGAACCAATTCATTATTCTCATTTTTCACCACAGTGATTCCAGATTTCTTAGGAACTACATGAACTGGGCTCACCCAATCACTATTAGCAATTGGATATATTACTCCTTCATCCAGCAATTTGAGCACTTCCTTCTTAACCACTTCACTCATATTTGGGTTAAGGCGCCTTTGAGTCTCTCTCACAGGTTTAGCTCCTTCTTCTAAAGTGATTTTATGCATGCACATTGAAGGGCTAATACCCTTGATGTCACTCAATCCCTATCCTATTGCTCTCTTTAATATTTTAAGCTCACTTACCAACCTCATCTCCTCCCCTTCACTAAGTTCACTAGATATTATCACAGGCAAAGTGTTGTGATCTCCTAAAAACACATATTTCAGGTTCTTAGGTAACTCTTTCAGCTCTAACTCTAGTGAAGGGTTCTTCTCTTCTTTTTGAATGGAGGGAAGCTCACAAACTGAGTCCTCCTTAAGTTCTTCTAATTCAGCACTTTCTAAGGTCTCAAGACAACTGGCTATTTCTGCATCAAAAATTTCCAAATCACTATCCAAAGTTAAAGCCAGCTCCAATTTATCAGAGGAACCTGTCTGCAAGAAAACATCTGAAACAACTGCATCAACACAATCAATGAAAGAACAATCCTCATATAAAGCAGTTGTAGGAATAGGAGAAGTGTTAAAAATAGAAAATTCCACAGTTTGTCCCAAAACAGTCATTGATAATTTTCCATTCTTAACATCTATCAAAGTGTTGGTAGTCACCATAAAAGGCCTACCCAGCAGAATGGTGTGTGCAGATGGTGAAGAATTACTTACTTCCATGTCAAGAACAATGAAATCTACAGGTACTATCAAACCACCAACTTTAACTAACACATCTTCTATAACCCCTTTTGGGAATCTAAGAGATCTATCAGCTAATTGCAACACCATTTTTGTTGGTTTAAGTTCCCCTAGCTCTAAATCAAGGTATACAGAGTAAGACATTAAATTCACACTAGCTCCCAAGTCACACATGCCATCAGTTCCCTTTCCATTCCCCATAGTTATTTGAATGATAAAACTACCAGGATCCTTTAGCTTATGAGGTAGTTTATGCTGTAAAACAGCACTAGCTACCTCAGAAACTATCACCTTTTCATTCGGCTCATACCTCTTTTTCTTGGTATTCAGCTCTTTGAAGAATTTAGCATAAGCTGGCATATTCTTAATTGCTTCAAGTAAAGGTAGATTAATACTTACCTTAGAGAGCATGTTGAAGATATCTGAAAATTGCTTATCTTTTTTTATCATCCTTCAACCTGCTAGGGAATGGTATAGGTGGCCGGTATGGATTGCTTGCCTTGTGCAAATCTGATGTAGGGGACTTCTCCATTGATCTTTCTCCAGTTCCTTTGTTCTCTGGCTCTTCTTCCTATTTATTCTCTTTCTTACCTGCATTCACAGAATTATTCTCAACATTATGGTTAATTACCTTGCCACTTCTAAGAACAATCACTGATTGTGCCTGCTCAGGCTGACTTGGGAACTTCTCCTTTTGTTGAGTTTGCATCTGTTGAGCAAGTTGTCCCACTTGAGTCTCCACCTTCTTGAAAGATGCTTCTAGTGAATCCAGTCTCTTGTTGTTCATCTCCTGATTTTTAGCACTGACTTGGATAAAAGCTTGTAAACTTTCCTCCAAACTTTCTCTCTTAGGCTGACTTTGATTTGAGGACTGGCCCTGCTGTTGGTTCTGTCTCTGGAGGAAATGGAAGGGCTGCTGAGAGTTATTTGTTGTCCATGAAAAATTTGGGTGACTCCTCCAACCAGGATTGTAAGTGTTGGAGTAAGGATCATTCCTGGCTCTTGGTTGAAACCCCCCCATAGCATTAACTTGCTCAGCTTCATTACCAAAAGACTCATATGCAGAGGGGCATATATTTGGTCCATGCCCAAATGTCCCACAAATTCCACACACTTCTTGAGTAGATGAAGAAATATTGTTCTTTATGCTTAGTATCTGAACCTGCCTTGTCAATTCAGCTATTTGACTGACCATCTCATTATTGGCTTCCAGTTGATTCACCCCTTTACTTCTTCCCCTTACACTTTTCTGTTGAGAATTAGCTCCCAACATCTCAAAGATCTCATAGGTTTCATCAGCTGTCTTTTCTCCCATAGCTCCCCCAGCTGCATTATCAACTGTGTTCTGAAATTGCTGGGTGAGACCATCATAGAAAAACTGATTAAGGAGTTGAAGTGGGTAGTGATGATGTGGACATTGGATCAATAACATCTTGAATCTGTCCCAAGCCTCATGAAATGGTTCTCCTTCAAATTGAGAGAATGTAGCAATCTTCCCTCTCAACTCAGCTGTCTTCTGATGTGAATAAAACTTGCCCATGAACTTGTTATACACTTGTTCCCAAGTTGTCAATGAATTTTCGGGCAACATCATAAGCCAGCTCTTTGCCCTATCCTTCAAAGTATATGGAAAACACCTCATCCTCAACTGATCCTCTGTTAATCCTCCCAATGGAAAAGTGTTGAGGGTGGAGTAGAAATCCCGAATAAAATTCAAAGGATCTTCATTTGGAACTCCATAAAATGATGGCAGCATATTGTAGTGAATGTTCTTCAACTCATAGTTCCTTGCTGCATCTGTCAACCTTATACAAGATGTGGAAGTCCCAATAACAGGTCTAGCAAAGTCTCTCATCGTCCTTTGTCTTTCTTCAGCCATTTTAACAGATTGTTCAGATTCCGACTCAAATTCAAACTCAAAATCAAAAGTGTCCTCCTCTGAAGTATCAAATCCTGTGTACAGTTCAAACTCTTCCCTGCTCCTTTTCACTCTTTGAATTTCAGGAATGACTGGGTATAGCTCTCCTCCAAGTGATCTCCTGCCTTGCATACACAAAAGTTCTAGAAAAAGAAATTATTAAAAGCAAAAGACAAATAAAATAAAATGAAAACAATGAAAAATAATCTAATTTTTTTTTATGACTAATAAACAATTTCGCCAATTAGCCTCCCCGGCAACGGCGCCAAAAACTTGTTACACTCGAATTAACTCTACCACAAAGCGTCACTCGCAAGTATACGAGGTAGCTGTAGCAAAGGTGATCACCCCAAGGTCGTTCTCTCAAGGAAGCTAAAGTGGCTAATTGAATATCAGGTTATAAAGAACAAATAATGAATAAATTTTAATTGCTAACAAATGAAGAAAATTGATTGAAGTTTAAAACGAATAAAAGTAAATAAGAACTGGTGTTTTGATTCACTTGATAAAAAGGTCTAGGGTTTGCACTTCTCTACTATTGATATGTATGAACGGTTATTCCTACTTAACTAATTTAATTTCAAAGATTAAATATCAAACAACTTAATTAATTGAGTCAAGGAAATAAGCTCTCGCATTCAAACCTCTTACAACTAATCTTGTTATAATTGAAACAATCTTTTTAATAGGTTATATCTCTAATTCACCTAAGTCCTTAATTGAATTGTTCCAGTATTAGACTTCATCTCTCAATCTATCATCTAATACCTAAAACACACAATTGGTGGCCAAACAATTATATGTTAACAATATTTCATTCAATAAAGGCTAAAGAAATTATTAGCTAAGAGAATAACCAATTCATATAATCATAGCAGATCCATACAAACCCTAGACTAGATCAAATTAGTTCATAATGCAATCAAACATATTCATCTCATTAATGTTCAAAGAAATCAAAATAGACATGATAATATCCATTCAATGAAAATAAAGAGAATAAGTTCGAGAACAAAACCAAGTTACAACTCCTTGAAGCTTCTGAAGAATCTCTTGTTCAAATCTTGCAAGAAGGATGAAACAATGGCTAGAACAATCTAATCTAAGCTAAAGTAAAGGAAGATGTAATCAAAATTCAATAAAACAATTGTCAAAACCCTAAGCTCACTCTCAGACGGCTGAAACAACTCTCCCAATCGTCAACAGTCCAAACCCTAACTTTTCTTTTCCTTTTATACGAATCGTTCGCTTTAAAATCCGTTGCGCGTTTGGTTCATGAGGGACACGGCCAAGTCAGAAGTGACTCGGCCGTGTGAGTGCTTTTTGGAGGGACACGGCCACAAGACTTGGCCGTGTCCCTTGCCTGTGTCTGCCTCTGCTTGTTTCTCTTCTTTTTCTTCTTTAGTTGAGTGACACGGCCAAGTCAGAGGTGACTTGGCCGTGTTGGAGCTTGTTGGAGGGACACGGCCACAAGACTTGGCCGTGTCCCTTGCCTGTGTCTTCTACTGTAAGATTGTAGTCTTCTTTTGCTTTGGAACAAAGTGAGACACGGCCAAGTCAAAGTGACTTGGCCGTGTTGGCCTTCTTTGGGGGGGACACGGCCACTTGACTTGGCCGTGTCTCTTGAAGGTGTCAGCTACTGCCCCTTTTTCCTTCGATTTGCTTCCTTGCCTGTTTTAACCTAACACACAACTCAAAACAAACTTTGAACAAGAAGTAAATAGACAATAACTAACAAAACATAAACACATACTAAAAATTAGATCAAAAACAACATAAACACTGAAATAAACTAAAACTACTAAAATTAATGAAAACACTAAACAACCCGATAAAAATTAACAAAATACGTAAATAACACAATACTTATCATAATAAACAAGACACAAATCTATAACAAAAACTAATAAAATAGCACGCCAAGAGTGATAGTTAGTGATGGGGCAAGTCATTTCTGCAACAAACTTTTCGAGAAGTTAATGCACAAGTCGGGTGTGAAACACAAAGTAGCAACTCCATACCATCCACAAACTTCAGGACAAGTTGAGACATCCAACAAGCAAATCAAAGGAATTTTTGAAAAAACAGTCAACTCATTAAGGAAGGATTGGGTAAGTAGATTGAATGACGCATTGTGGGCATATCGAACTGCTTTCAAGACTCCCTTGGGTATGAGTCCATACTGATTGGTTTTTGGTAAAGCTTGTCATTTACCAATGGAGTTAGAGCACAAGGCGTATTGGGTGATTAAAACTCTAAATTTAGATTTGGACAAGGCAAAGAGAGAACTTTTTTTTGCAAATTTTGGAGTTAGATGAACTAAGGAACGAGGCATATGAGAGTTCGAGGATTTATAAGGACCGTATTAAAGCACTTCATGATTGAATTTTAGTAGAAAGACATTGAGCCCAGGAATGAAGGTCTTGCTTTTCAATTCTCGTCTCCGACTATACCCAGGAAAACTCAAGTCTCGATGGAGCAGTCCTTTCAAGATAACTCAGGTATATCCTTCCGATGCTATAGAATTACTTAACTCTCGAACGAATGAAACTTTTAAAGTAAATAGACAGAGAGTTAAACCATATAACGAGGGGTTCCAAGAAGTAAGGATTGTTGATAGTACTTTGATCTACGATCCTTAAATTCTTGCAGTAACGTCCAGCTAAGACAGCGTTAAAGAAGCGCTCGATGGGAGGCACCCCATTGTTATCGTTTTTATCATTTTAGTTTAGTATCTTCAGTTTATTTATTTTCCTTTCTATTTTTCTTTAAGGCTTGATGGTTTGGAGATTGGAAGTGTTTTTATTCTTGCAGAGAACAGGCCAGGAGCATTGAGTTTAATTGAGAAAAGGAGGGCCATTCAGTTCCAACTTTCCTTGACTGCATGTTTATGCTGAAGTCGCTGTTGTTTTCTTTCATGTTGATTATCTGTTCGTAACGAAAAGCTTAATGAATTTTTGTACGAAAGCTCCACTATGCGTGACACAAAGGAGGTTCTTTCTATCTTTTCTTTTGTTTACATTGGGGACAATGTAACTCATAAGTGTGGGGTAATTTTTAAGCTTTTCTTTAATTTTTGTTTTATTTTCTTTGTGAGTTATATTGTGGGTTTTTCATGGCATAATTGTTGGAAATTTATTGACTTTTCTGTAATTCTAGCATTACATTTGAGCTGATACTACTAATGTGCAATTAAGGATAAAAGAAATAAATCAGTTAAGAGAAATAACCGTTTCATACAATCATAATAGATTCATGCAAACCCTAGACTGGATCAAAATTAGTTCATAGTAATGCTATCAAACAAATTCATCTTATTAAAATTCAAAGAAATTAATTTAGACATTAGAGAATTCATAAATAAAATTTCAATGAAACTTAAGAGATAGAGTTAAAGAACAAAACCCAATTAAAATTTTCTTTTTGCTTCTGAAGAATCTCTTGCTCAGATTTTTGCTAAAAGAATAATGTAATGGCTAAAACTAATTTGATCTAGAGTATTTGAATGAAAGTGAAATCAATCTTTGATAGTTCTCTTGTTTCAGAGAAAAGTTTTTAGAGAAAAATAAGGAACGGCTGAAACTGGGCTCCTCAAATTCAGTTGCAGAATCAAGGTGGGGGGGATAGCCTCTCCGCACTCGTACTTGGGCTCCTCAAATTCAGTTGTAGATGTAGCTCCAATGGTAAAGAAGAATATTCCTGCATGAGAGCCAACCATTTTACAAGTCCTAAAAAATGGCTCATGAGTGCCACAGGATAGTGGGCAAGTTCCAAAGCCTTTATTGGTTCCCATCGGGCCAAAGATAACTCTAAATGGCAGTATGGGCTGTAATTCTGCAAACCTAGCTCATGAGTCATTTTTTAGGACTTGTAAAATGGTTGGCTCTCTTGTAGGAATATTCTTCTTTACCATTGGAACTACATCTGCAACTGAATTTGAGGAGCCCAAGTATAAGTGCGGAGAGGCTATCCCCCCACCTTGATTCTCGCTCCGGCTAGTTTGAGTGGCAGCTTCCTGCATGATTGAAGATTCTTGGCTGGAATTGCTTGTGTTTAGACCAAAGAATGGTGCACTAGAGAGACCGGACTCTTATGTGATTCTGGTAGAGAATAGTTCCTTATTAATTAAGACAGTTATAGTTTCTGAAATATCATGTCTCAGTCCCATTGAAATCAAAATTATGGCACGATCAAGCCTATTCTTCAGTTTTGTGTCCTCATCCATTGTAATGAAGTTGTCCCAACGGTAAGAAATCAAGCCAAAGAAGTCTTCTCTCCATGCATGGAGAGGAATGAATTTGCACCTAACCCAAGTCAAGTGCTCGGAAGCAAGGTCCTTAGGCTCCTATTTCTTTACCATTATGAACCTTTGCTTAAGCCATACTGAGTCGGGTTTAATTAATTTGCATGCTTCATCTGCACTACTAAATGAGATAAGAACAGTTCTTCCTCCCATAGGTGCCACCTTATCAACTTTAATCCCATTATTCTCAAAAAAAAAATGGGGAGACCTTTCAAGCATTCAACCGAGATAACTTCTCCAATCAAGCAGTGTTTTAGCTAGTCTAAGTCTTCAACATTGATGTTATAGTCAAAACTAGTTACTCCTTTGCCTACAGCATTAGTGTAGGAGTGACCACCCAATAAATGATTAGACGAGGTAGCACGTACCAATTTGACTTTACCATATTATCATGATCGATTCTGCTCGAGGCCGTTGAGTCAGCTAGCTTTACTAATAGTCTTCTATTTTTATATAGAGTACCATTGAGCTCTTTAACCACCACTGAAGCTTCTTGTAGGGTCTTGTAGTGAACAAAAGCATATCTGAGAAAGAAGATATATAAAGGAAGTTTTATCCTTGTTTTCTCTCGGCGCACGATAGTGTTTATATGCTATCCTATGCTATGTCTCTATGGGGAAGAAAGCAAAAAAAAAAAACCTTCTTCTACTGTAAATCTTCATGATTCTGATGGAATTATTGATACGGCTATGAAGTGTCTTTGTCAGGGACAATCTATAAAGGAAGATTCTGTCACTCTTCCTCGAGTGGATGAAAGTAGCGGTTATGGGATGTTATCGAATCTTATTGGGGTTCATATTGAGGATGGTTTTGGTGATGCTGAGGGTGTGTGTGGTGATGGGGGAGGAGAGGGTGGAAAGGGGGGATTGAAGTGGAAACCTCTAAGGATCTTCTTGATGGTCCAGAAGTGAAAGGGCTTGATCATAAGAGATGGGCTTATTTGTTCTCTAACAATAGGGATAGGGATGAGGAGCATCGTTTAAATTTTGTTCCCCCTAGTGTTTCTAATGGACTGAGAGTGGCAAGATTTCATTCTAGTGAGATTATTCAGGAATCAAAATGATGGAAGAATACTCTTCTTGGTAGTGTATATGGTGCATCTCCTGGTTTTCGTAGTATGGAACGTTATGCACTTGCCAAGTGGAAGAAGTGAGGTCTTGATGAGGTTCAATTGGTTAATGGTAACATGTTCATGTTCAAATTCATTTCAAAGTAAGGCTTATTGAGTGTGCTTGATGATGGTCCTTACATTTTTGACAGAAGACCTTTGATTCTTGTTCAATGGAGGCCTGGACTGAGGATTGATCTACAGGTTGTCCAGAGGCTTCCTGTTTGGGTGTAATTGCCTACTCTGCCCTGGGAATTCTGGTCTCCTGTGATGTTGAGTAGAATTGGAAGTGTTATTAGAGTTCCTTTATTCTCTGATAAATGTACAAATGGGTGGTTGAGGTTGGGTTTTGCAAGGATTCTTGTTGAAATGGACTTGTTTGGGGATTTTCCTAATGAAATTATAATTGAGGATGAGCATGGAAAGTCTATTCAGCAATAAATTATGTATGAGTGGAAGCCCTTGTCTTACAATAATTGTAACAAGTATGGCCATGGGGTGAGGGATTGTAAATCCAGTAAAACTAGAGTTGTTTGGCAGACCAAGTCTTGTAAAGAGGATGATCATGGGAACACAGGCCCTGATGGGGCTCAAGTGATGGATGGTAATAAAGGCAATGGAGTAGAGGAGCAACAAGGCTCAACTTCTATAGGAGATAATTGGGTCATGGTTGATAAAAGCAAGCAGAAAGCTATTGCTACTAGAAATGGCCTTAGTTCTAATGTTAGGATGGGTTAACCTTCTTCCAGTAATAGAAGTTTGGTTACTATTGATAATATAGATGTAATTGGGGATGGTTTGAGAACTAGGAGGATGAGAAAACCCCTGATAGGGGAAAATGATAAGATCTTGGAATATTATGGGTCTTAATGAGCCAAAGAAATAATCAGAGATAAAAACTCTAGTTGTTAATCATAAGATGGTTGGATTGGGAATATTGGAAACGAGAGTAAGACAAAGTAACTAGGAAAAGGTATGAAAAGGTATTCATCCAGTGGATTGGTGCTCTATTACTAACTATCAATTTGCTGAGTTAGGTCGTATTTGGATCATCTATGATCTTAGGGAACTTCAAGTGTGTCCCATGGTTCTTTCAAACCAAATAATTCATTGTAAGATTCAGGCTGCTAACTGTGCATTTTTCTGGATTGTTGTATATGGTAAAAATTCTGGGGAGGAAAGGAAAAACTTGTGGAGATCCTTGACTCAGATTGCAGAAAGTATACAAGATCCTTGGCTGGTTCAGGGTGATTTTAATGCCATATGTAATATTCAAGAGAAGATAGGAGGTGTAATGATTAATCAAACTAATTGTGATGAGTTCAATAATGTCAAGGTAATTTTAGATTGTCTGATTTGAGATCCAGAAGTTGTTTTTATACCTGGACTAATAATCAGGATGGAGATCAGAGAATCTAGAGAAAACTTAATAGGATGTTGGTGAATCTTAACTGGACAGATGCTTTTCCTTTGGCTGATTATGAGGTCTTGGGATCTGGTATATCTGATCACTCACCTTTATTGGTTCATGTGAGACTGGGTAGGATGTAGTTAAAAGTCCATTCAGATTTTTTAATATGTGGACGTCTCATCCACAGTATAAACAAATTGTTAGTGGAGTATGGAGAACTAGTGTTCAAGGGACTAAAACGTACTGTGTTTGGGTAAAACTTAAAATGTTAAAAAAAGGAGCTAAGGTTGTTAAAAAGAAGAGAATTCTCTAATATTTCAAGTAGGGTAAATTATTATAGGGTATTATTAGAAGATATCCAGTAGGGACTGCAGAGGAACCCCTTGAATCAACTCTTGCTTGATGAGGAATCTGTTGTGGTGGCCCAGTTCAAAAAGCTTTTAGTGTTAGAAGAGGATTTATAAAGGTAAAAATCAAGAATGCTTTGGATTAATCTTGGTGATAAGAACACCAAATATTTTCATAACCAATTAAGGGCTCGAAAAGCTATCAACATGATTACTACTATTTTGTTGGCAAATGGTATTTCAACTGATGATCCTGACCTGATTAAGTAAGCAATTATTGATTTTTATGTTCAGCTAATTGGTACAAATGTTATGGAAAGGGAGCATTCCTCTCCTACTATTCTAGAATATGGTCCAAAAGTGACAAATGAGGATGGTGTTATGTTGTGTAGACAAGTGCCTATGGAGGAGGTGAAGGCTGCTATATGGGATATTGGTGATGATAAAGCACCAGGAGTGGATGGTTTTAATGGAGTTTTTTTCAAGAGGACTTGGGATATTATAGGAAGGGAAGTTTCTGAGGCTGACATTGAGTTCTTTGAGTCTGGCAGACTTCTGAAACAGGTTAATATCACCTCTCTTATAATTATTCCAAAAAATCAGAATCCATCTGGTCTTACAGGTTATAGGCCCATAGCATATTGCACTGTTTTGTATAAAGTAATAACCAAGATTCTAGCTAATAGGATTGGATTGGTACTTGGAAAATTAGTTAACCTTGCCCAATCTGCCTTTATTCCTGGTAGGAGAATTGGTGATAATATCTTATTGGCTCATGAACTAGTTAGGAATTACCATAGATCAGATGGGAAGCCAACTGTGCAATGAAAGTAGACTTGAGGAAGGCCCATGATACTGTTCAGTGGAATTTTATTGAGGAAGCTCTAATTGGGCTAAACTTTCCTAACATGTTTATTAAATGGATAATGAAGTGCGTTATGACCTCTTCTTTTACTCTTTTAATTAATGTTTTTTTCCAGGAAAAGAAGGACTTAGGCAAGGAGATCCCATATCACCTCTCCTTTTTGTTTTGGCTATTGAATACCTGTCAAGGGCATTAACGGGGGCAATACCTGCTGATTTTCAATTTCATTATGGGTGCAAGGAGTTGAAACTTAATCATATCTGTTTTGTTGATGATCATTTTTTTTTGTTTTGCAATGGCGATATTAGATCTGTTCAATGGATGGTTGACACTTTGAAGCACTTTGAGAAGGTTTCAGGGTTGCGAGTCAATAAGGCTAAGAGCTCGATCTTTTTCTGTAGAGTTAGCCTAGAAAATAAGTAAGAGTTAGCCTAGAAAATAAGTAACAGATCACTCAAGCTATAAAATTTCAAAAATGTATGTTACCTGTTTCTTACTTGGGGTTGCCTCTTGTATCTACTAGTATTAAGAAGGTCCATTGTGAAGCATTGATTAATAGGAAAATTGCTAGAATTTCTACCTGGGTGGCTAAGTCTCTGTCTTATGCTGGTAGGCTTCAATTAGTTATTGCTATGCTTCGTAACATTCATGTTTACTGGGCAAGTCATTTTATTCTTCCCAAGTCAGTGATCAGGGAGATTGATAATAGGTGCAGGTGTTTTCTATGGAAGGGTAAGGTTAAGCAATCAAGTAAGAGCTTGGTAGCTTGGGAAGAGGTTTGTAAGCCCAAGAAAGAAGGGGGCTTAGGTATCAAAGATGTTAGTTCTTGGAATGAGGCTGCTATAGGTAAATATATATGGGAATTAATTTGTCTAAAAAGCTCTAGCTGGGTAAATTGGGTTATCAAAAATAAATTGAAAAAGCTGAGTTTCTGGGAGATAACAAAGCCTTTGGAGGCTAGTTAGTCTTGGAGAAACATGGTTAAGTTGAGAGGAAAATTTAAAGATTACTTTAGTTATAAACTTGGGATGGGAGAGATTGCACTTTGGCATGATCCATGGATGGATGGAAAGAGCCTAATAGATAAGTACCCAGCAATCAGTATAGCAGATTCAGATATCATAAAATGGGCTAAGGTTAAAGATTTATGGAGGAATGGAAGGTGGTCTTTGCCTGGCCCTATGGATACCCTAACTGAGGAAGCTTGGCAGGAGGTGAGAAACCATTCGATCCAGGAAGAGCAGATAGACATCATTTCTTATAATCTAACTGCAAATGGCATGTATACAATTAAAAGTGCTTGGGATGCAATTAGACCTAAAAGCCTACAAGTATCTTGGTGGAGAGTGGTATGGGGGAAAGGTAGCATTCCAAGGTATAGTTTTATTCTTTGGCTTGCTTTGAAAAATAGATTGGCTGTTAAGAGTAACCTATATAGGTGGGGTGTAATTGGGGATGATCTCTGCTGTTTTTGTGGTGCTATTTCTGAAATAGTAGAGCATATCTTTTTTGCTTGTCCTTTTAGCAGGGGGATATGGATGCAAGTGTTGGAGAAAATCAATTGTAATAGACCTTGTTACTCATGGAGAAAGGAGATTAGCTAGTTTGAGAGGAAAGCATGTGGTAAGAGCTTATTAGCCAAAAATAGGAGAGGTGCTTTGACGGTTACTGTTTATCATTTGTGGGGGGAGAGGAACTTGGTATTTTTCAGCAAGGTACTGCTGATAGTAATAGGGTATGCTGTAAAATAGCTTTCTCTATGGAATATTTTTATTTGAATGGATCTAGGGAGGAGATGAGAAAGTGGAACAGTTGGAAATAAATGGAACTACGATACTGACCGTTTTTCTAATTTTGATTACTGATGATGCTGGGGAAAGTTTCAATTGAGTGAATAACTATGATGCTATCCTGCATTGCAACTTGGATGTAGGTGTCCTGTTGTGAAATTGTCTTTGCTGATGGGCTATTTGGCTGAGATGACATGTGAATTTGTGTTTTTGTCTGTTGCTTAGTGGGTGCTCTGTGAACTTGTGTTTGTTCTGTTTGTTTTTTGTTTTTTTACCAATTACCTATACAGATTGTCTTCATTCTTTTGACAATACAATCTTTTGTTGAAAAAAAAAAGCATATCTGAGAGGATTCTTGAGCCTCAACCTTTTAGGGATGAAAATATCGAACACTCTACCAAATTTGTTAAACCTTGAGAACAATTCTTCCACTAAGATGGATGGGGGCTAATAGGCTATAAAGACAGTAATGAAACGTTTTCTTCGTTCTGGATCGGCGGACTTAGACGTTGGTTGAGGGTTGCGGTGAGGGAAGTTAAGGGTCTCACGAGGGTTTCAATACTGGCAGTAGACTTAATGAATAAGCAATACCATGTAATTAGCTTAATTTTAATTTTAGGTTCTGTTTGTTTTATAAAAAAAAAAAATTCCTTGAATTTTTTTACGCATTCTAGTCTTTGTGGTATTTAAAAATGTCATTTTTAAAATGTTTTTATTAGGTAAGAACTATTAAGAGAAACATAAAAACATATGTTTATTATGCTGTTATTAATAGTAGTTAACACCTTGGCCTTACTATATATTGCCACTGGCGACCACCATCACTAGCTATTATGATATCCACAATTCACCATTTCTTTCATATATATATATATATATATATATTTCCTTCATACTCAATATTAAATACAAAAATTATAAAATGCATATACAAATTTTAACCTTATTATAGTCTAATATGATGACCAAATAAACATAATTAAAATAATTTCAATTGATTTGCATACATTGACCAAACAAAAGAAAATAAATACTCATTTTTCAAATAGTAATAATAATAATAGCAAGGAGTCAATGTGAAATAGAGTTATAATGAATTTCCCAAACAAGGAAGAGGGAAATGGGGATCGGTTGAGTTGGTTAAAGGAGACAAATTTTTTATAAATTTTGTTAGGTAAGCAAAACACCAGCATGCATATATACAAAACACTGTAATTTTGTATTAACAATTCAAATTCAAAGACACCAAACATTTTAAAACAAAATAAATTTGTTTATATTGACTAATTCCTACAAAAATGTTTTACATTTCAACGGTCAAACCGTAGCCTTTACGCTTTCAAAACACAAAAACTCAAACAAAGGCTCCATCTTCTTCTCCACCTTATCCCTTAAATCAGCACTACTATATGTCAACAATATCATATCTTTCTTAATTAACCTTCTCTCTCGCTCTATTTTTTCAATAATAATAATAATAATAATAATAATAATATTTGGCTGGACTGAATCTAAAACTCAAACTCTAGATTTTTCAGTCTTAAAAATGAGTCCAATATCACTAAATCATGCTAACTTCATTCTATTATATAACTTCAAATCCTCTTCTCAAAAGACATCTGTATTTCCTAGTAAGAGCATCAAGAAAGAAACTCTCTTTCTTTTTCTCTGAGACTCTCATTCTGTCTGTTTGTCAATCTTTTAATCTTCGAAAAATCAAGAAAAAGAAAAAAAAAAATCGAACATGAGATCTCATAATTGTTCTCTTGTTTTGGCTATAAATGTCATTTTCATCTTTATCTTCTTCTTCTTCTTATTGCTTTTGCAGTCTCATTCCACGCAAGTTCATGGGTTGAGGCTTCTTAAAGAAGAGCAAAGTTCTGCATGGATGAAGGTAATTAGTATAAGCCGAGCTTACTCTGGCCCAAGTCATCGGGGACGTGGCCATTAATTAATTGATCCCATGGAAGCCAATATACAACCACTTATTGTTCTTGTTATTTCTTTATCTCTGTATTTTTTTTTTTTTGTAATTTTCCTTTTCCTTTTTTTTTTCTTTTTTATAGAGAAGATATTACAAAAAAAAAAAAAAAGAGTGCATAGGATAAATTATATTTTACGAGCATGTATTCTTTTGATAAAGAAGAAAAGCTGCTGCAAGTTCAAGCTGCACAATTTACATTGTTGTTATATATTTTAATTTCCCATTGCAGAGCACTAAAGTAAAGTACTTATAACTGTACCAATCAGTATAAATGAAGAAGAAAATGATATTACAATATATCAGATATTGATATATACTTTTTCTTTAACTCACTCACTTGTTTATGAGATAGATGATAAATTGATAATCAGTTGTTATTTTGTTTTTCTTTATTTCTGGTTTGATGTATGCCGTTATTTTTAAATGAATATGCATGCGTACAGTCTCATTGCATTTCTAAATGGATTTCAATATTTCATAATGTACTACAATAAATATTTATTATTATTAATTCATTTGATATATATTTTAATTAAAACTAATATTTAAACCTCCTTAAGCTGTAAGATATGATGATATGGTCTCTTCTTCCTTAATTAAAAAGTGTCGAAATTATATTTTAGATATGAAGCACCTTTAAAATTTAAGAGAGAGCACTTTATTATTTAATAGACTTATTCGAAGCGAATCTAAATTAGTCTGAAACTTTTAAATTGTAAGATATTGAATAGTTTGAAAAAAAATTAATTAACTGTGTATATCTATACACATATTAACAACATATATATTTATGATATTGATATTATGAAATGTATATTATGATATATTATTAAAAAAAGTTTTGAATTACTGGATGGTAATGTTACTATTTTATCCGTATTAAGCTTTATTTTTAACAGCATGATTCATATATGCTTATTTGTAGCATGAATAATTTTATTTTTCAAAAAAACAAAGAGTCTTAAAGTTTGGTACATAACGAACTTTATATTTTAATAGTTATAAATTATTGTTGCTAAAAGTGAGATTTTTATAGTAAAAATAAATATATTTGGACACGACTTTTTAGTACAAAACACTATTGTTGAAAAACGGATTTAAGCATATAGATGTTTGAACTCAATTATTCAACCAGAAATGTCATCATTACCTCAATATTAATTCCATCAAAAGCTACAGATCTTATGACTTTTATCTGCTCCTTAATTTCCATTTAGTATATATTTGATTGGGAAAATCAGACCATATATCATTATTTTTTAATTTTTAAAATTATTTTATTATTTTAACATATTATTAATATACTAAATATATACTAATTTTTTATTTTAAAAAAGTGAAAAATGCGTTAGATGACAAGCAGACTTTGGACCAATTCCTTGAGTTTGAGTTCGGGTTCAAATTTCTGCAAAATAAGATAAAAATAGGCCAGATTTTAATAGAGAAACTTTAATATCTGAATCAAGACTTAATTTATCTATAGAAAATAAAGCTAAATGGGTGAAAAAAAAAATAATTTATCTATAGGAGTTAATCCTTATTTATAAATGATGAGAATGGACTATTTTTTGATGTGTTAAAAAGAATAAAGACTATATGAGATATCTATACTTTTGCAATGAAGAGCCTGCCCAGCCGCACTTCTGGATTATCAGAGCTGTAATAACCTAGTTTTTAACTAATTTAAAATAATAATAATTAAAAAAAAAAGAAAGAAACAAAAAAGAAAAGCAACGGAAAGAGAGGGAAAGGAAGAGAGAGAAGAAGAAAAGAAATAAAGAAGAGAGAGAATAGGCAGAGGGAGAGAGATAGCATAGAGAGAGAGAATAGGCCGCTTGAGAATATCTCAAATCTACTATTGTCCGGTACTCGAATTTTGACACTCACTGGACTAGGAGAATAACTGTTCGACGACGCTTCCAACGTCATAGGTCTTGTTGCCAACGGCCGTCGGACGGCGGCTTACACACTGTCCGAAACACTCTATACAGTACCACCGTCGACAGCTTTGACAGAATTTTTCGACCTTCTTTCATGACAAGTCAGGTACCATTAGACTCATCTCCAACCGGTTTTCTTGTCAGTTTTCAGTGAGTGAGGGAGAATGACTTACATTTTTAAAATTCTCTCTTTTCAAGCTTTATTTTGATATGTCATTTGCGAATTTTAGAGCACATTTTAAGTTGGTCAAAATTTGAACACCGTTTTTTGACGACAGCGATACTATTTAGATGAATATACTATTCCGGCAAAAAAAAATGAATAATAAATATATGTAATTAGTTAGAAATTTTAAAGTTAAATTAATTTAGAGTATGTAATTTTAATTAGTTAACTAATTAATTGTTTTTAAAAGAAAATGAGAATAAAATAAATGATAAATAGATAAATAGCAAATATAAAAGGAATAAATAAAATGATAATAATAAATATGTATAATTAATGATTGATAATTTGATATATTGAAATTTGAATATTTAGGATGTGTTAATTAAAAATTAATTAATTGTTAAGTAATAACTTATAGAATTAAAATATATATTTAGAATATATATATATATATAATTTTAATTAGTTATAATTAAATGAAAAATTTTATTAATTAGTATTAATTAAATGAGAAATTGATTAAAATAAATTGATAAGTTATAATTATTGTTTATTAATTATAGACAAATATTTAATGAGTGATATTAAATTATATTGTGATTTTATGTAAAGATTTGTAATTTAAATATTATAATTTTAATTAATTGTTTAAAATAATAATTATTCATTTTGCTAATTAATTTAGATTAATTTGATCATTAATTTAATTATAATTATTATTTATTAATATATATAATTAATTAATATTATCTAATGAATATATTGTGGTAGTTCAATAAACTATTGTGCTTGGATTGCGAATGATGATGGAGGCTCAGATGGGACAGTTAAATTGATGTTAACGGTTGTGTGATACTTAGAAGTGTTATTATTTATTTTTAAGAGAATGTCCTAGTTATAGGAGAGATTTTGTCGAAATTTTGACAGAATCTTTAAAGTCATCAATCCATCAATATTCTAATGATTTTTATTGTCATTTGAAAATAATTTTTATATGTTTTTCATTTCCAATCAGATGTTCCATGGAGACTCGTTAGGTTTTTATATATCTGTGAGTTTATATAGATTAATGTAATTTCACACTTTCCTAATTTACGCTAATAGCCACATTTGCATAAATGTATTTGATTGTTTGTGCAATATAAACATAATTATCATTATTAACATTTGATTATAGAAGCATAATATATGTCAGTGCATACGTTGATGGCTTTTGATGCATATAATATATGTTTATAGGATAGGGTTAGAATGATATGGGACTACATATGATCGGAGTTAGGGTTAGGATATGAAGACACTATATGATGATGAGATTATGCTTGACGTGATGATGGGGTCATTCGTATGCTCAGTGCTGTTTGTCAGTTGGGTAGCGCTGCTTGACTAAGGCCGTAAGGGTGGATCCTAATATTAGAATATAAGAGAAATGTGTGGACTAAAAGAGACATATAAGGGGGATCGGCTCCCCAAATGAAGGTTTAGTGTGGTCTCATTGACTTACTTCTATATTGTTTGATTATGTAATTTTAGTTTTTTGGCTGACATTTGTATAAGCATTATCCGCATGTGATCGTTATATTATATTAATTTTTATATAGCTCATTGAGTCGAACATTCATTCTTGTTTACTATTTTTTTCAGGTTGCAGTTTGAGCGTGGGAGAAATATTTAATCGAATTAACTGCCTTTCATTTCTCGGCAGGAGTGCCACTTATATATTTTATTATATAATTATGTTATTTGTATATCTTAGAACTCTGTATAGTATTTTTTTTTTGTTTATCTTTTAATTTATTTGGTTATGATATTTAGCCAAATATGTTTATTAATCAATGTCTGATGATGATAACGTGATATTGTACTAATTATGTATAGTAGCGACCCGTGGGCACAATTTGAGACAGCGGCTGCTGTCTCATTCCATTTTTCTCGAGAAATGAGTTATCATGTTGACTAAGAATTTCGAAAGTTACATGCTTCCTCATTTTTTAGTATCAATCACGTACCCTCGAGTTTGGATCATGACATGAGCTCTTATATCGTCACAAGAGCTTGGTCATGATGACATGTGATGTGCCTTGGAGAGACCTTGAGACTCATTGTATGGCATCCAGCTCTATAATTAAGGGTGGTATCAATGTTTAGTATATTAAAAAAATATATCTGAAAAAGGTTATTTTAAAATTTAAATTGAAAAGTTAATTGTATTTTTATTTTAATTTTTAGGTATTTTTGAAAAAAAAATTATAGTTCTCTTTCTTAAGTTTGGGGCTTGTGTGGAATGCAAGAAGTTTGCGTCCACTATTCAGTCATTTCACTATATACATATAGTTGGGCTTCAAGCAATAATGTGGTTTAAATGCGACCAAAATCCCAATTAACAATCATAACTAAGCGAGACATGTCAATTCTTCCACATTCTTTATGAAATCTGATTTCAGTTTAAGATACCTCTATTTACAAAAAGAAAATGTGCTAAATTAATTCAATTTTCATATTATTGTATAAATGAAAAGTGACTTAAATATCATACTTTTTTAAAAAATAATTCCGGTGCAATCTTTTTTTTTTATTCCGGTGCAATCTTTTTTTTTTTTGCAAACATTAATTAGAAGGTAAATAATCTGAAAAAAAAGAAGGTAAATGAATTTTAAGTTTCTTTTTCAAACTTAATTTATTATGAAACTTAATTGAATATTATATTTTAAATTAATATATCATATAATATGGGAAATTATCTATAAATAAATTTATAAATTGATTTTATATATTTTTGTTTTATTTCTTCTTGAGAGACCGAACACCTATAAGATTTTGCCATAAATTAATTAGCTTTTGTATTGAAAATTGGATTTCTCATGCCCACTTAGTATTGATAAACTTTAAAGGAGAATTTGGAATTTTTTTTAATAGAAATTAATAATTAGATAAAAGAAGGCTGCTCTCGATTATATATTTATTTAATTTTGTAAAATATATTTTCATATTAATTTCAACATCTATATACTGAGACTATTATGTAAATTTAAGAGTGCGCTTTAATTATATTTAATTTATATATTTAGAAATTATAATTTCAGATGCTTGATTTTAATACAAGCTTGACCAATGACCAAACTTATTTAATTAGGCAAAAGAAAATTCAATTGGAGGAGCTCTCCTCCCATAAATATATACATCCGCATGAAGCTTTCAAATGAGGCTGCTATTCATTAAAGCATGAATATAGTCTAACAGTTCAACTTATTAATTCCATGTAGAATTCAAACAATTAATATTCATCAAAAATTTATTTGATATTTTCAATAGAAATCTTAAATATCAATTCCTTTAAATGTTTGCTTAAGAAGTTTATTTTTCTGCTCCATTTCTATAGTCTATACAAATTTCTTTGATTTTCAACTTGGTATTCTAATATATATCTTCTTCATTCTACAGTAATAAACTGCATACAATATTTTTTTAAAAATAAATTTGATTTCAACCGGAGATATTTATAAAAATATCGGGGGTTTATATACTCTTGGGAGAGCCAACTTCAAGATTAAAGTTAGAGAAGCTTAAAAGGTTAACTATTAAAATTAAAGAACCCAATTATATATAAATTCATTCAATATTCTATATTCCATCAATATGAGATTGTGTTTCATACTTAATATATAACCGTTCTTAAGTAGCAACTGGACTAAGAGAATTGTTAATAAGCTCAATTGACTCTTATAAATTTATAATATAAACTGGATCAAAAGAATTTACAGTCTAGAAGACTTTTTATATTAGGCGAAAAATTTAAAAGTCCAAAAAAATATTCTATACCGAATGAAAAATAATTAATAAAAGCTCATCATAGGACGAATGAAATTTAGTTGGGGCAAAAATGAAAATGACACTGAATTCAAAATATATCAAAAATTAAATGAAAAATAATAGTATAAATTATGATAGAAGATGATTATAAATATTTTTTACTCTCATATTATATAGAAATATTAAGAGTTTATATATTTTTTAAAAAATTAACTTAAAAATTAGCTATTAAAATTAAAAAATTAAATTATATATAAAATAATTTAATATTATATATTTGATTAAGATGAGATTGTGTGTTATCCTTAACATAATTTTAATTAAATTAGAAAAAAAAAACTTCAATACAATTTAAAAAAACAACTGATTGTGACAAATGATATGCTTTTCAAATATATTAATATAATTCAACGACTGTCAATCAATCAGTCAACTAACTAATTTACTCGCTGTTTGATTATCTCGACCTGTTTAGCTTTGGAAAAACCAGTCAATTGTTATTTAAGAACTTTAAAAAATTAAATATCATTAGCAGCTTTTAAAGTGGTCGATAAAAAAAATCGTATTAGACCAAATCATTCGTCATTATTCATTGTTCTTGTTCTCAATTTAAATTGCCAGCCAGCCAATTTCTCTAGTATTTTTTTAAATAATAATAAATATTATATATATATAAAAAATTAATGGTGAATATCAGCATAGACATAAATACAAAAAATACAGTGATGAAACTAAAATCGAGTTAAAAGGTTGGCAAAATTTACTAAATAAAGAAAAAATTTAAGTAATTTTATATTTAATTTTATTTTATATTAAAAATTAATATAAATAGTTAGCATTAATATTTATATTCAAATTTATTTTTATATTTAATATTTAAATATTAATATTTTTATCATTTTATTTTAATATTTTAATATTACTTTAAAAAATTATATAATATATGTTATTTTAAAATAATAGTTATATATTTTTTGAGATATTTTAAAAAAATATAAATTAATTATTTTTTAATAAATATATATGATAGATTTTTTTGTAAAATAATTAATCTAAATATAAAATTTTTAAAACCCAATTTATAATTAAATTACAACATAATTATTAATATTAATTTTAGAATACAAATTAAAAATAATTAAAAGTACTAAATATATAGAGTAAATTTATCAATTTAATATATATATATTGTAAAGATTTTAATGTAATATATAATATAGATTATATTATATATTTATACATATAATGAATACAAATATATTATATAAATATAATATATATTTATAAATATATAAATAAATTGAAAGTCCCCTAACATTCAAAGACAATTAAAATCCCAACACAAATAACGAGCGATATTTTTTAAAAAAATTTAAGTACTTATCCATTGCTCAAATCCATAAACAATAAAGAATGCAATAGAAACACATGAGGGACAGGACCCACGGGTAATGTTAGGGCGATTTCATTTTAACTCAACTTTTTGTGAAAAAAATGTGAACTATTAGATTAGTTAAAAAAATTTGAATACTGATAGAGAAAGTGGTTATTGTAAAATTAGATTTACCTTATCATAATATAGGCAAATTTATAATTTTATCTCTAATATATAGTAATATTTACAAATAAAATAAGTGGTAAGACGACAATTTTTCAAATAATATAGTGTATATTTATATGCTTCTCTTTATCTCTTTTTTTTTTCAATATTTTATATAATTAAAAAAAATAGTTTCATACAAAAATTGAGTAGAATATACTATATTTACAATTTCACATCTCTATAAAAAAAATTTATATATTAAAAAATTAACTATAAATTAATAATATTATTATTTTCACTTATTTTTAGTTTTTAATTATATTTAAAAATTAAAATAGTAAGACACTACAATTTTTAAAAATGAAATGATGATTATTTAATTTTTTTAATCAACATTATTTATGAATAATATATTATATGTTACAACTATATGTTTATCAATTATAATGAATTATAACTAGTTATCACCTTTACTGAATGTTTTGTTTTGTTTTAACGTGGGGAAGCTTAAGTTTTGCATTAAATCATCTTCAAGAGGATATCAAATTTTGATGATTGGGTGGAATTAAATGAAGAAATACTATTTCACAATTATTTGTCTATAATATATAATAATATTTATAGATAAAATAAGTGTTATAACTTGTAATTAATTATGAAATGTAGGGATAATTATGATAATGTGTATATCAAAGCTTTATACATAAATTCTCTTCTCTTCTTCATGTTCAAAAAAAATAAAATATCACAGTCCAACCTCAAGGGATGCGGCGGTCTTAGGATTCAGATCGGCTTAAGGTCATCAGATACCTCATAGAACATATTGCTATTTTATTATGTCAAGTTTGACTTCTTATTCGTAGCCTATATTTTTATTTCTTTTGATCATAGACACATTTATAAATATACATAAACAATAGTCACTACTTTTTAGTTATCCTTGGATCTCTAGCTTTTTTTTTAACTCATATGATTTATTACATTTGATAGTCACTAATATTACTATGTTTCAAATTTCTTTTTCTTACCATGTATATATACCATACATATATTATAGAGCACTATATAATACTTATATCATTCTAGATAATATATACATATATATATCCAGCATCTTTGAGAAAAAATGACGATGCTATTGCAATATACTTGGCATCTACATGTGCGATTGATGTGCGATTGATATAAAGTGAGCTTTCATCTCAGGAAAAAATATAGTGCATACCTATAAATATGGGGGACTATACATGGGTGATATTCATAGTTAAATAGTTATCAATTCAAGAATAGTTTAACAACAGTGAATCAATTTCGATGAAGTGCAATATCAATTAGGGCTATATATAAAGAGTAAAGTCATTCTCATTGATAGAAGACACAACAATACAGTAATATTATTTTTTACTCAGTATAGGATAATATCTTCTCTTTTTCAATACAGTAGTTTATCTATATGCATATAAGTTTCTTTTATCAATAAGAGGTCTATAGCTAAGCATCTGTCTAGAAGAGCAATCACAATAAATTTACCCATTTATCCTCATACAAAGGGCTATATTAATAATTCAAGAACAATACCATAAAATCATACCAATGGACAACAAAAATAATTCCATTAAAAGACATCAACAATAATCAATATAGAAAAGAAATATGGTTAGACAATAGCAAGTAATTAGGGTAAACACATTTATTTACATATACTATAATTCTTACATGTTCTCCTTAACCTTTAGTAGTCCTCAATTCAAGTGTCGATATCTCATTAGCCTACAATTTCGTTTTAGACATAAGACTCAATTTATTGTTTCGAAATTATAATCTCAAATATCATTTATATCTAATTTATATTTCTTATTCAATCTTACTATAACCTATTACTTAGAAAATCCTACACCGTATATTCAAGTATAAAATTATACTCCTACACCGCATATTCAAGTATAAAATTATACTTAATTCTATTTTTTTTAATTTAATTTAATTTATTTTACATCTATATACATGTATATAAAATTCAGCTTCTATAATTAGTCGTTATTTGCTATTCTTTATGTTTTTAGTTTCATTTTATGCTACTATGAATTTTACTCGTTAAACCTTTATTTTCCCTAATTAAACGTTAAATTAAACCAAGTTTTATGAATTAAAAATCCGATTTAATTAATTCTGAAGTAAACAGTATATATTTTTTGATAGTAAACAGTATATATATATATTCTTTTTTCTTTTTCTTCTCTTTTTCATCATAGTTTAACTATTTTATACTCTTCTCATCATAAAATTTTATAGCAGAATTTCTAGCATATTTATCTCAAGTTTTTCATGTAAAATTCTTAAGAAAATAAATGTAGCATAATTACTCTCCATCCCCAACCTATATCGACTATAAGATGCTATTAAACCAAGACAAAGAATGATTTTCAAGTTAAAAATTTCAGATTTTCTTACCTTTATTTCTTCTATCTCCAACTATCACAATACTAAGTTGTTTTAGTGGTTTTTGTTAGTTCTAAGAAAATTAGCAAGCTTTAAAGTTTCATCTTATAAATTAATATCTTCTTCACGTTTTTGGAAAGAAGAAGAAACTTTCAATCTTTTCTTTACTTAGACGTCCAATATTTGCCAACTTTTAAATCTCCTCGTTTGCCACATGTTTCACTTCAAGCCATCCTTTGACACATGTTATTACACATGTCATTTATTAACATTTGTTATTGAATATTTATCATATTCCATCATTACTTCAAATTCCTCTCCTTTCACGTTATCTAAGAAATAAGGTTAATTAACTTTATATTTGTATCATATTTGTAAGTCTATAAGACTTTATATGGCTATTACTTTATATCATCAAATGACATTTGTTAAGTCATTAGATCATTACTCAAACTTGTCATGCATATTTATATATTTTATTTTTGTAAAGTTTGAGTTCTTATAAGCTTTCCGTAGATATTTTAAGTAAAATTTTTATTTATGTTTTAAATCTTATTAAATAGGCCATTATTTAGTCTTTGTTTAATGTTTAATATTCTTACAATTTGGTCTAATTCAACACCATATCTCTTTAGGTAAATAATTTAATCTACCCTAACTTTAATTTTTCCTAATTATTAATCTAATTACCCAGAGTTATTTATAAAGCTCAAATTTAAATTTCATAAATTCAAATTCCTAAGTTCGCCTCAATTAAAATTTTTCACATATATGCTTATATTATTATTCATAATTAATTTTCAAGTGCCATTTGCTTTACCGTCACTGTTTCAATAGCTTTTAAATTGCAGAGTATTACATATAAAAAAATCTCTTTTCTTTTCAAGATCACCAATAATATTTTTATGGTGATCAAATGTATTGATAATGTTTTTTTTAAAGGGTTGATAATGTGTGTATATCAAAAAATTTGTGATTGAGGAAAGAAGGCCAAGCATTATAACTACATTTGAGGTATGCATATTTATATATTTAAAAAATAATTAAATTTATAAAATGATAGTATAAATTTTTTTGAAAGAAAAATATATTTTCACTTTTAGTATATTTATCTTATCTTATATTAATTTATTTCAAAGAAAGATGATTGAGTTTAGAATTTAAATATCAAACTCCACTTAACATTTTAGAATTAAATATCAAACCCAAGAATTTCTAAAAAAAATCAAATTTTAGTAAAACTTCTGAAATATTAACCGAAATTTATATACAATGATCAATTTCTGATATTTTGGATGATAAATGTTGGAATCGGTACTCAAACTATCATAATCCCAACTCAAAATTTATGAAAATTGATATAAATGTTGTAAGTTAAAGTAGACTTTCTAAAAGTTTGAGTGATAATTTTGATAGTTTGATTAACATTTTTGATAGGTCAACTTCTTATATTTTGGTTGATAAAATACCAGAAGTCACTGTCAGACTATGAGAATATTAACTAAAATTTTCTGAATATTGGTGCAAGTTATGTAAATTTTAGTAGCATTTTCAAAAGTTTGAGTGATAATTCTAGGATTTTGACCAGTATTTTCTGGTAGGTTGAATTATGATATTTTGGTTTACAAATGTCAGAATTGTCACTAAACCGATAGGAATCTGAACTCAAAATTTTGGAAAATTGATGTAATTTTGAAAGCTTAAGTAAAAACTCCGAAAGTTTGACTAGCATTTCTGGTAGGTCATGTTGTGGTATTTTGGTTATTAAATTTTAGAAACCTCACATAAATTATTAGAATATTAACTAAAAATTTTAGAAAATTAATGTAAATTATGTAAGTTTCAGCAAATTTTCTGAAAGTTTGAATGACAATTCTGATAATTTGACAAAAAAATTCTAATAGGTCAACTTCTGGTATTGTAGTTGTTAAATTTCAGAAAACTCACTAAAATATAAGAATACTAACTAAAAGTTTCAGAAATTGATATAAATTATGTAAGTTTCAATAGACATTCTGAAAGTTTTAGTGCTAATTCTGACAGTTTGATTGATTGTGACACCAGTAGTCTTATTAGAATTAGTTAAACAAGATGTATGGACGGCAAGTAGAGTATTGTATGAAGGGTATGCAAGGTGTATACCTAATGTATATATAAGATATACATAGTAGATACATGATATACACTTAACATATATACTTTCATAAAAAAAACAAAGAATGGTAAAAAAATCAAAAAATAAAAAAAATTAGAAATTAAATATAATAAATAATAAAATAAAATAAATAAAATATAATTAAAATAATATATTTTGGATAGGAAGAAAGAAAAATATATAATTTTTTAATAATTAATTAATTTGTAATTATGTATAAAGATGAGGGGTATACTGGAAAAGTGGAATTTATAAAAGAACCATCTTCTTCCTTATTCATCTATGGTGGACGAATTTTCTAAGAGGAAAGGGAATGATATTTCTTCTTTCAAGCACTCAAATTTCATAAAGAATTCAAAGGAATCAAGATAGTTTTGAAGAACTTTCAAGTAATAGGTAAGTAATCTTTGTTCTTAAGCTTAGTTTTTATGGTTTTTAAGAAGATATAACTTATGGGTTTGAGATGGAGAGGGCTATAATTGTTGATATAGGTTATTTTGAAGCTATTATGGTGTATATATAAGGATTTTAAGGTTGATTGTGAAATGATTGGGTTTTGGGAAAGTTAGGACTTAAGGTGTTGATATGTGGAATTTGAGTTTTTGAAAGGGATTTCAATAATTGTTAAAATGGTTGATAATGAAGTTATTTTTTATGTATAAGTAGAGATTTTATGGTTAGATAATTGAAATGATTAAGTTTGGAGGAAGTTTGAATGATATAGTAAGGTAATTAGGGTTTTTATGGGATTTTTGGTTAGAAAATGTATAATTGGAATTTAATTGATTAAAAGGTATTAGAATGTGTTTCTAATGCTATTTTTGAACTTATAATATGTTTTAGGATTGAGTAAAAGAAAGTTACAAATTTAAATAATTGAAGGGCATTGAGAGGTGAAATTGGCTTGAATTTTGGCATAATTGAGGTTATTACAAACTTTTATAATTATGTGTTTAATTGGATTTGAATTAGCATGTTACATTGTACAATGATAATTGTCCCATGCTACTTTGATGTGAATGTTTATATGTAAAGTGCATGATTTTATGTTAAAATGTGTGAAATGCATAAATTGTAAGTTATTAAGCCATTATAGAATGTCTAATGATATTGCTATGTGTAATTTGTGAAAATTGCGTTGTCTATGTTAAAAGAAAGAATTGGTCACATTGTGAATGTAGTAAGAAAATATACTTTTATGATTGAAAAATATGAAAAATGAGCATGAAATGTGAAACATGAGGAAAAAGTGTCAATGCGATTGAAATATGAAAAATATGCAAATTGCTAATGGAATATGAAAAAATGTAAGGGGAAAATGGATAAAAAAAAATAATGTATATGAAATATGTGTTTGCCTTATATAATATTTTGCTTTGGAGCATTGTGTTTGATACTATTAGATTGGCATGCCATGATTATGAGATATTATTTACCTTCAGAGTTAGATACAATAGTGTTACTTATCATTATTATTTACCTTCGGGACTAGACACAACTGTGTCACTTATGGTTATTATTTGTCTTCGGAGCTAGACACAGGTGTCATGATAGACCACAATAATATCTCTAGAACTTATTGTATATGAAATGTGTGTTTGTCTTATATAATATTTTGCTCCGGAAAATTGTGTTTGATGCTATCAGATTGGCATGCCATGATTATGAGATATTATTTGCCTTCGGAGTTAGATATAATATTGCTACTTATCATTATTATTTACCTTCGGGACTAGACACAATTGTGTTACTTATGGTTATTATTTGCCTTCGGAGCTAGACATAGGTGTCATGATAGACCACAATAATACTCTAGAACTTGAATACTGCATGGGGTTTATTTGGGCCCAATGGATATGATTGTGAAATCTTGATGAACATTTGAATATGTGTACTTTAAAGCTTGAAAAAAATGGATGTTTTTTTATGAATAATGAATGTTTTAATACATGATATATTTCATGTTGAAAAGAAAGCAAAGAGCATTGTTTTAAAATTATTTTATTATTAAAGTATATACCGCTAAGTTAATAGCTTAGCGCGATTAAATTTCATTGTACAAGTGATAAAGAATATTCAGAGAGCCATGTTAGGCCTGACAAGGTCTAGGACTTTTGAATAGCATTTGAAGTTTATTAGGCTGCCACAAGACCAGAGCTTGTTACATAGCATGCAAATATTTATTTATGGTTAAACATGTTATGTTTGTTTATGTTATGCTATTATATAAAAAATGTTGTAAATTTAAAGATTTAGATAAGTACCATATATGTTTGAAATACTTTATATATATATATAGGTGATTTTGAGTCATTGGGTATTTATGGAGAAATGTTGGAGAAATGGATAAATGTATGTATATTGGGAGTATGTTTTTATGCAGGTTGTGAATATTTGATTTTGAAAAACTCTCAAATTACAGACAAAATAATTTTTCCCAGAGATTTTTTAAAAAATTTATATTTTTAATATTTAATTTCTAATATATAAATTTATTTACTCATTAAATTATCTTTTAAAGAATAATTTAGTTTATTACAATTATAGATAAGTTTCTAATGATAAGAATTGAGATATTCCTGTATTATGTATCCATATTTTAGAAATAAACTAAATTTTAAACATACAACAGATCTAAATATGTTTAAACTTTTTGATAATTTGACTAAATTTATTTGTCTTAATTTAAATAAGTCACATCTAAATATATTGATTTAAACATACAACAGATCAACAAAATGATATACACGTCAAACAAATAACAAATTAACAAACTAGCTTTCTAATTTAATAGACATTAGAAACAAATGTACCTAGTAATAAAAGCAACAACAGCCCCAATAAATGGCCTCTTTAAGTGCAACAACAACAGTAGAGACAGTTTTAGAGCAAATTAATTGTCAAAATAAAATAATTATCCAGAATAAATTTTCAATGAAACAAACAAACAATATAACAAAAATAGCAGCCAAAATAGCAGATAACAGCAGCAATAATTTTAGTAACAAGGACAACAGCAATCCGGAATAAATGATATAGCAAAAATCAACCAGATTTATATTAGTTTTTTAAATTTTGTCCACCAAACACTAGTGCTGTTAATGCATTAATTCATTAATTTTACTATGATAATTCATCATCATGCATTATTACTTACTCTGGAATTATCAATAATATGTTCAAGAAATTATATGTAATCTTAGATTGAAAGTAGTAGTCTATCATTTTGTTTGCTATTATCCCTAAGATCTAGTGGCTTGTTTCAGAGCATTGCGTCAGTGTTAGTTTTGATTTAGGTTCTCCGAGTGCTGATTCCTTCTAGGAGTCAGGGAGTGACAAGAAAGAGGAATATAAAGGAATTATACTGATTCAATTCTCATACCAAAGGGCAGCCAACACTTTCTCAGCAGATGTAGGAGTTTTGGTGGCATCACCTTATGTGTGCGAGTTGATTATAGAAGCTCACATCTATAATTTCTTTGATTGATATATATATATATATATATACATATATATAAACTCTTATTAAAGAAGTGAACTTTGTATCATATCTAAAAACTAACTCAAGAAATGAGCTAGATGGCTAAACCAAAAACAAAAAAAATGTTGCTTTTCTAATTTTTGCTTTGCATGTGTAGACTATATATATTAACCACCTATACCTGTTTTTAAAATTTCAGACAATCCACCTGTATATATTAACCTATATACAACAAAGGTATACTGAGACTTAGCAACATAAATTCGAAGGTGAAATCCAACAAAACACTTGTGCTATAGGAAACAAGCGGGGAACAAACAATCAAAATGCAATAAAAGAGAAACTTCAAAAAAAGGTTCAAAGAGATTAGACATCCAAACCCAAGAACTAAGAATCTGTACACATGAAGTATGTTGTACTTACCTCAAGATTAAACTTTTTCCTCTATTTTAGGGAATTTTCTATTTGGAGGAGTGGGAATACAATTTCTGGAAAACTACCTAATAATTAACGTAAATGTCTGATTAATTTTTTACCAATAATATATATAATGTGTGAATAATTATACCAATTAATTATACTAGGAATATTCATAGGAAAAATAGGTGGGTCACAATGAATACGCTTAAATACTAAGTCTTTCCTTAGATAAAATTTTTCTAAACATATAATTAATAGCTTAAAATAACACTACAACTATATCTAAAATAGCTATTAAATAAATAATAAAGAGAACACCAAACTTTAATGAGATTAGGCCAATTTTACCTACATCCTCGGACACTACTAAAATAATTTTACTAATATCAAAGATGAATTACAAAAGAAAGAGAAAAGACTTAATTTTGGGATATCTTTCAAATGAGAGTTAAGGAATTTATATAGGCTTTCAAAATTAGGTTGGTGAAATTAGGCACCACCAGTTTTGACTTTCACTTACCTAAATTAGGCACCTATATTTTTTACTTTTATTTATCTAAGTTAGGCACCTCTAATTTAGACAAAAATGGTTAATGAATTTCCATGATAGATAAATAGCCAAAACAATAAATCTTTACATTGACTATTTTTCTATTTACAATCTGCAAATCTTCACTCAAAAGGAACTATTATCAGTAGTGTCTTTAAATGCGCTGTGAAAGTAATATTTCACTTTCCTCCAGAATCTCACGTACAAAGTGATATCGAATATTGATATGCTTCGCCCTTGCATGATAAACTTGATTCTTTGCTAAATGAATAGCACATTGACTATCACAATACACTTGGATGTGCTTTTATTTAATTCTCAGTTCACCAAGCAACCTCTGAAGCCAAATTGCTTCTTTAACAACCTTTGATACTGCCATGTACTCTCCTTCCATAGTGGATAAGGCAATTGTTGACTGTAACGTAGACTTCCAACTAACCGGCCCCTTAGCATGTGTAAACACATAACCAGTAGTTGATCGACATTTATCCAAATCACCAGCATAGTTGGAATCACAGTATCCAACTACACATTGACCATTTTTCTCATCTCGCTCAAATATCAATATAACATCTACGGTGTTTAGAATATATCGTAGAATCTATTTTACAGCTTGTCAATGCTCCTTACTAGGATAATGTATGTACCTGCTCACAACTCCAACAACTTGTGAAATGTCTGGCCTTGTACACACCATAACATACATTAAGCTACCAACAACATTTGCATATGGAACCTTAGACATGTACTGCCGTTCTACTTCATTTTTAGGAGATGAAGATGAGTTGAGTTTCATATTAGGTGCAAGCAGTGTACTTAAAGGTTTTGACTTTTCATCCAGGCCAAAATGCTGTAATACCTTCTTCAAATATTGTTTCTGATTAGAACAAAATTTTCCTCTCTTCCCATCTTTGCATATCTCCATGTCTAAAATTTTCTTGGCTTCGCCCAAGTCTTTCATTTCAAACTCCTGATTCAGCTGAGCCTTCAACTTCTCAATTTCTTCTAGATTATTTGAAGCTATCAGCATATCATTAACATACAAAATAAGATATATGAAAGATCTATCTTGTAGCTTGCGCAAATATACACAGCTATCATATTTACTTCTTGTGTACTTCTGTCTCATCATAAAATTGTCAAATCGCTTGTGTAACATCCCCTATATAGTCTATATACACTTAACTACATAGGTGATGTCACTTAAATACTCACATTTGCTATCTATGTATTATAGAAATAAAACCAAAAGAACTATTATAATCATGCCTATATTACAAATATATATCTGTTAATTTATAAAGAACTCCTATTGCTAACTTACATTATTATAATTATCAAACTATTCTCAAACTTATACAACTGACATACAAAATTATAAAATATTGCCATGGGAACTATATAGAATACAATATTTATAATATTGTTCTTTGAACATTTGTGATACAGTTGACTAGGAACGCATATCTCTCACTCTGTAGTCTCAGCTTTTCTTGTTTGATCTGCACTTTAGAAAATAATTCTAACACGCTAAGCAAAGCTTAGTAGTACATATGTATTTACAACATACAAGAAAATTTAAAGGAAAGAGAGACATACATAAAATGATTTAGAAACAATAGAAATTATTGCTTTTAGAACATTAAATAATGAAATTAATAAATTCATTGAAACTTGAAATACTAAACAAAATTAAATTCATAATTGGTTAATTTAACAATAACCATATAACACATTGTTTTCAATGTATATAACTTCTTTAATTTTGTCCATACACACTGAACTCAGATCTTAGATTTGGATAACGGGTCACTGTTGGTAATTTAATGCTCACTGTATAAAATTTGGCCAATGGCCTACTATGGCACGAATGCCCACTAAATATGGTGACACAGAGTGCCCACTATCATTTTAGATATCCTCCCTTTGGCTAACCATTCAATCTCAAGCTAGATCTAAAATCAGTATGATTTGGGCAATTTAGTAGTTTTTAATTAATATTAAATTATGTATAACACTTTAATGGAATAATTCTTTGATCAACACTTAGTATCACACTTATTTATCATATATTCAAAAAAATTTATTAAACTACTTGTTAGGGTTGATTTCAAAAATTCTTTACACTTTGAGGACTTATAATCTTTTCGGCTGAAATTATAGATGAAAAACAAAGAAAAAGTTATTTTGGTAATTTCTTCAAGTGACACGCCTAATGACATGGGCGTATAAATGACCGTATCGTTTGCCCATTCTTATAGAAGTTTTGACATGTCCAACGATACGGGCGTGTCACTGGGCATGTCATTAACTTGCATTACAATAGCTATGATACGCCCAACGACACGGGCGTGTCACTGGCCCTGTCATTTATCTTTTATCACTGTAGCTATGACACGCCCAATGACACAGGTGTGTTACTAGTCGTGTCATCAACATTGAAGCACAACATCGTTGACATGCCTAGTGACATGGCCATGTCATTGGCTATGTCAGGCAGAATTTCAATATTTCGTACACTCAATCATTTAAATACAATATATCCAAATCTATGATAAAAATGATTCAAAAAATAGTTTTTTTTTTTACATAGAAAGAGTCTATATCAAATACTTTTCAGTAATAATTCATCAAAGATAACTCAATCAATCAAAATTCAAACAATAAAATTCATAGAAATTTGAACAGTTGCAAATTAAAATACATAAGCACATACTTCTTTCAAAATCCCTTTTCTTCTTTAATCACTTATTGATAATCTCAACTTTTTCAGATTATTCTTCTAAAAACCTATAACTAGATGTGATTTCCTATTAAATTTTGGCTAAATTTTTGTAAAGAAGGAAGAAAGAAGGAGTTTTAGTGGTGAAGGTAATGATAGGCGTGGAAAGAAGAAGAGAGAAGAAGAAAGAAACTTCTACACACACACACACACACCTGTTTACATATATATATAGTTTCATCTAGTGCAGCCAATCTCATTTTAACTATGGTGCACCCTCTTTCTTATCCTTTAATTCTAATTTAATTTTAGTCTTGTAAAATCGTAAAAGTAATTTCTTCAGTAAATTTTAAGATTTACTATTTACATCAATTATTCATGCCACTTTTATCACTATTTACTGTCAATTATCAATATTAAATTAAAAGTTTAGTATTTAAAATTTTAAACATTACAATTCTCCCCCACTAAAAAAATTTCATCATCGAAATTTACCTCTTATAGACGCTTAAAATAATTGAGGGTATTGTTGTCTCATTGTCTCTTTGCTTTCCCAAGTGGCTTCCTCTATCGAATGATTTCTCCACAACACTTTCACTAAATGATGCACTTATTACGTAACTCCTTTATTTCACGAGTTAAGATAGCCACTGGTTCTTCTTCATAATTTAAATTTGGCTGAATTTCAATGGACTCTGCTTGAATCACTTGTGAAGGATCTAATCTATATCGTCTAAGCATCGACACATGGAATACATTATGAATCTTAGCCAGTTCTAAAGGTAAAGCTAGTCGATAAGATACTATACCTATACGTTCAAGTATTTTTAATGATTCAATAAATCTAGGACTTAGTTTACCTTTCTTTCCAAAGCGACGAACCTTCTTCCACAGTGATACTTTTAAAAATACCTTATCTCCCACACTTTATTCAATATCATGCCGTTTCAAATCTGCATAAGATTTTTGTCTGTCCATTTTAATTTGTAATCGATCATTTATAAGCTTCACCTTGTCTTCAGTTTGTCTTATGAGATCAGGTCCCACAAGTTTGCTCTCATTCAATTCCACCAAACACAATGGAGTTCTACACTTCCTTCCATAGAGTGCTCTGTATAGTGCCATCCCAATACTCGTTTGATAACTGTTGTTATAGACAAATTCTACTAAAGGCAAATATCTATCCCAACTACCTTCAAAATCAATTACACAGCTTTTAAGCATATCTTCAAGTAATTGTATCACCCTTTCCGATTGACCATTAGTCTATGGATGAAAAGCAGTACTAAAATGAAGTGGAGTACCCAATACTTTCTGAAAACTTTCCCAAAATTTTAAAGAAAAGCGAGGGTCTCGATCTAAAATAATAGATATTGGTACTCCATGAAGCCTTACTATCTCATTAAAATACAATTCAACAAGTCTATCCTTTGAATATTCAACTCGAATGGAAAGGAAATGTGCTTATTAAGTTAATCGATCAACAATTACCCAAATTATATCATGCTTCTTTTGGGTGTTCGAAAGACCAGTCACAAAATCCATTGTGATTCTATCCCACTTCCATTCTGGTATTGATATAGGTTGCAAAAGATCCGATGGAACTTGATGTTCTGCTTTGACTTGTTGACACACAAAACACCGAGCCACATGTTCAGTAATATCTCTCTTCATACTAGGCCACCAATAATGAGACTTCAAATTCTGATACATCTTATTGATTCCGGGATGTACAATATACGTAGTAGTATGAGCTTCACCAAGAATACACTCCTTTAGTTCCTTCACATCAGGTATACACAATCGACCTCTATAATACAATCCACCATCTTCTAACACAATATAATCTGGCTTTCCACCTTTATACACTTGTTTCAAAATTTCTAATAACTTTTGATTTTGTTTCTGAGATTCTATCACTTTTTGTTTTATGGTTGGTTTAACTCTCAATTCTGCTAACATAACACATTATATCATTTAGTTTATTTGATTATTATATACATATTGTATTATAATATTCTATATACAACATACTTGCTAAAGTCTTTCGACTTAAAGCATCGGCTACCATGTTAACTTTCCCAGGATGATAGTCGATGATACAATCATAATCTTTGATCAATTTCATCCACCTCCTCTGCCTTAAGTTTAGTTCTTTTTGCGTTGGCAAGTATTTTAAACTTTTATGGTCAATGAAAATATAGCACCTTTTGCCATATAAGTAATGTCGTCAGATCTTAAGAGCAAATACAATAGCAATTAACTCCAAATCATGTGTAGGGTAATTTAATTCATAAAATTTTAATTACCTAGAAGCATAAGCAATTATCTTACCCTCTTCCATCAATACACAACTGAGTCTCTGATGAGAAGCATCACTATAAGTAACATAGTCTTTACCTGAGGTTGGTTGTGTCGATACAGGTGCTTCGGTCAATATAGCCTTCAATAATTCAAAACTAGCTTGATACTGGGTATTTCACTCAAATTTAATTTCTTTTTCTAAGAAGCTTACTTAAAGGAAGTGCTATCTTTGAAAACCCTTGCACAAATCTTCTATAGTAACCAGCTAACCCAAGAAAACTTCGAACTTCTGTTATATTCTTTGGTGGCTGCCAATTCAAAATAGTCTCAAATTTACTAGGGTCCACACAAATACCATTAGCTGATATTACATGACCCAAAAATGCCACTTACGTCAACCAAAAATTACATTTTGATAATTTAGCATACAATTGATTCTCACTTAGTGTTTGTAGTATAATTCTCAAACGCTTATCATGCTCCTCTTTATTTCTGGAATAAACCAATATGTCATCAATGAAAACAACTACAAACTAATCTAAATAAGGTTTGAAGACTCGATTCATCAAATCCATAAAAGCTGCTGGAGCATTAGTTAAGCCAAATGGCATAACAAAAAATTCATAATGTCCATATTGAGTTCTAAAAGCTATCTTTAGAATATCTACTTCTTTAATTTTCATATGATAATAACCCGATTTAAGATCAATCTTAGAGAAAACACCCGCTCCCCTTAACTGATCAAACAAGTCATCAATCCTAGGTAACATGTACTTATTCTTAATAGTCACTTTATTCAACTGTCGATAATCTATATACAATCTTAAGGTACCATCCTTCTTCTTCACAAATAAAATAGGTGCACCCCAGGGTGATACACTAGGTCTAATAAAGCCCTTATTAAGTAATTCCTATAGTTGCACTTTTAACTCTTTTAATTTTGGAGGTGTCATTCTATAAGGTGGAATAGAAATTAGTGTCGTACCTGGAACTATATCAATAATAAATTCTACCTCCCTCTCTGGTGGTATTCCAGGTAATTCCTCCAAAAAAAATCCAAAAACTCACTCACTGTAGGTATTTCTTCCAAATCCTTGCTTGAATGTCATGTATCATTAACATAAGCAAGGTAAGCCTCACACCTCTTCCTAATCAACCTTCTAGCTTTAGCTGCAGAAATCAAACTAGAAGGGTAAAATTATTTTTCTCCTCGAACTACAATTTCACCATAAACCCGGAATCTTAAAAAACACAACTTTACTACAGCAGTCCATAACTACTTGATGTCAGGATAACCAATCCATTCCCAAGATTACATCAAAGTCATGGAATTGAAGTTCAATCAATCAACAGAAAGTTCTACATCATGAAATCTAAGTGGACAATTTTGATATACTTTGTTTACCTTCACACTATAGCCTAAGGGATTAGTAACTTCTATCTTATAATCAAGTTTATCAACACATATTCTCTTCCCTGAAGCTATAGTTGTACAAATATAAGAATGTGTAAAACCAGGATCTAATAATGCATACACATCAAGACCAAGTCAAGAAAATTTACCAACTACAACATCGGGAGCATCCTGATCCTCTATAGCTTTCATGGCATAAGGCCTTGCTGGAGCACTGCCTCGAGACTGAGGTTTATACATTATTTTAGATCCTCTTTGCTGACTAACACTGGGTCGACCACCTCTACCTGTCCTACTGCCTGACTGAGACCTCTATGCAGAACTTTGTCCTTTAACAACTTCTAGTTCTTTTATAGTTGGACAATCTCTAATTTTATGCTCCAAAGAACCACATTTCAAACAAGCCCCTTTTTGATATTAACAATCTTCATTTGCATGACCTTTACCACAATATTGAGAAGTTGTAGTAATAGCCCTTGAAGATGAGCCTGTAGCCACTCCAAACATACCACCTCTAGACCTTTAAAAACTAGCTTCACCTCCTCTACCAGACCCCTGAGTTTGAGCTTGAATAATTCTCTGTCTTTTCTGGCCACCTTGTTGTTGTTCGCTAGAAAATTCCTTCTTTGATTGTTGTCTTCTTCCTTGCTTTTGTTCAATTTCATTTTCTATGGCAACTGCCGCATTAACAAGAGTGGAAAACTCTTTAATCCTCATCGCTACTAAATACACCCGGATCTGACTGTTCAAACCATATTCAAACCTTTTGCTCTTCTCTTCCTCAGATGCAACTAACTCTGAAAAATATTTGTTGAGGCGAACAAACTGCCTCTCATATTCAGATACAAATGACTACCTTTGCTTAAGATACAAAAAATCCCGACGCTTCTCCTCTAAATAAATCTCACTAATATATTTCTTTTTAAATTATTCTCGGAAAAATGCCCAAGTGAGTCTACCAGTGGGTACACCTTTCTGCTTTGTATTCCGGCAGTCATAAGTTTGTTCCTGCAATAAGAAAACTGCACACTCCAATCATTCCTCATCAGTACAATGCAGAATATTAAAAACTCTCACAATCCTCTCCATCCAATACTCCGCTACTGAAGACTCATAAGTATCACGAGCTTTAAAATCTTTTGCTTCCAATTTTCTAATTCTCTCCAATAGAGATCTTTGAGGCACCGGCGATGAAGATTGTGCAGGAGGAGCAACTCCTACAATTTGTCTGAGAACTTCCCCCATATTTCTCACAGATTGAGGATCTAAGGGAATTTGTTCCGCAAAAGGCTCTGATGGCTGCTGATTCCCCACACTAGCTTGACTGTGTGAGGACGCAGCTTGTTCCTCCGCACCTAGATGGGATTCAGAGGTCATCTTATACCTTTAAACATTAAAAATCAACTGCATCAAATATTTATTCAATTATATAGTTCATATAGCAATGACAGTAGTACTTCTCTTTTCTTTTAACTCGCAAACTTAGGACCGCCTAAACCTGCTCTGATACCACTAAATGTAACATCCCCTACATAGTCTATATACACTTAACTACATAGGTGATGTCACTTAAATACTCACACTTGTCTATATATGTATTATAGAAATAAAACTATAACACTTCAATGTATTAATGCAATTATTAAACTTTCAAAACAACTATTATAATCACGCCTATATTACAAACATATATTTGTTAATTTATAAAGAACTCCTATTGTTAACTTATATTATTATAATTCTCAAACTTATACAACTGTCATATAAAATTATAAAGTATTTCCATATGAATTATACAGAATACAATATTTACAATACTGTTCTTTAAACCTTTGTGATCCAGTTGACTAGGAACGTATATCTCTCACTCTACAGTCTCAACTCTTCTTGTTTGATCTGTACGTCAGAAAATAATTCTAACATGCTAAACAAAGCTTAGTGATACTTATATATTTACAATATGCAAGATAATTTAAAGGAGAGAGAACCATACATAAAATGATTTAGAAACAATGGAAATTATTGCTTTTAGAATGTTAAATAAAGAAATTAATAAATTCATTGAAACTTGAAATACTAAACACAATTAAATTCATAATTAGTTATTTAACAATAACCATATAACACATTATTTTCAATGTATATACTTCTTTAATTTTATCCATACATACTGAACTCAGATCCTAGATTTGGATAACGGGTCACTGTTGGTAATTTAATACTCACTGTATAAAATTTGGCCAATGGCCCACTATGGCACAAATGCCTATTGAATATGGTGACACAGAGTGTTCATTGATGACACAGAGTGCCCACTATCACTTTAGATATCCTCCCTTTGGCTAGCCATTCAATCCCAAGCTAGATCTAAAATCAGTATGATTTGGGCAATTTAGTAATTTTTAATTAACATTAAATTATGTATTGCACTTCAATGGAACAATCTTTGATCAACACTTAGTATCACAAATATTTATCATATATTCAAAATAAATTTGTTACACTACTTGTTAGGGTTGATTTTAAAAATTATTTACACTTTGAGAACTTATAATCTTTTTGGTTGGTATTACGGATGAAAAACAAAGAAAAAGTTATTTTGGCAATTTCTTCAAGTGACACGCCTAATGACATAGGTGTGTCAATGACCGTGTAATTTGTTCATTCTTAGAGAAGCTTTGACACGTCCAACGATATGGACGTGTTACTATTAACTTGCATTACAGTAGCTACGATAAGCCCAAAGACACGGACGTGTCACTGGCCGTGTCATTTATCTTTCATCACAGTAGCTATGACACGCCTAATGACATGGGCGTTTTATTAGTCGTGTCATCAACATTGAAGCACAGTATCATTGACACGCCCTGTGACATGGTCATGTCACTGGCTGTGTCAGGCAAAATTCTTTGTTTCGCACACTGAATCATTTAAACATAATATATCCAAATGCATGATAAAAATGATTCAAAAACTACTTTCTTTGGCATAGAAAGAGTCTATATCAAATACTTTTCAGTAATAATTCATTAAAGATAACTGAATCAACTAATTCAAACAATAAAATTCATAGAAATTTGAATAGTTACAAATTAAAATACATAAGCATATATTTCTTTCAAAATCCCTTTTCTTCTTTTATCACTTGTAGATAATCTCAACTTTTCCAGATTATTCTTCTAAAAAACCTATAACTAGATGTGATTTCCTCATAAATTTTGGCTAAAATTTTATAAAGAAAGAAGAAAGAAGGAGTTTTGGTTGCGAAGGTGATGATAGGCGTGGAAAGAAGAAGAGAGAAGAAGAAAGAAACTTCTATATACACACACACACCCGTCTACATATATATATATATAGTTTCATCTAGTATGGCCAATCTCATTTTAACTACAGTATACCATCTTTCTTATCCTTTATTGTAATTTAATTTTAGTCTCGTAAAACTGTAAAAATAATTTTTTTTGTAAATTTTAAGATTCACTATTTACATCACTTATCTATGTCACTTTTATCACTATTTACTGTCAATTATCAATATTAAATTAAATGTTTATTATTTAAAATTTTAAATATTATAGCTTGTACCACTGTCTCGGAGATTATTTGTAACATCTCTTAATAATTCTCACATAAAACTATCAGAGAATGTTACTCAATAAATTATCAGTACTCTAATCAATTCATCGACAAAGTTTTCTTTCAAAGTGTTACTAACAAAAAATTTTAAATAATAATACAATCTATATAATACAATACTTATAAATTCAACATCTAAACCAATTTCCAATATGTTCAATAAATCAAATATTAATTATAAATCAGATAGCCATCATAAGTTTATCAATATAAAATAAATATATAATACATTACTTGATTTGATAATCATTAAATAAAATCTAAAACTTCATTCTCTAAATACATATATTTCTTTCATGTTTATAAATTTGTACAATCTCTCAGATAGCCAAGATAAATTGCATATATATACTTCATAACTTAGAATTACAATATACAAAAGATCTCTATATGTACTATAGATAACTTCTAAGATCTTTAATTTTATTTCTTAACTTGCTCCGATGACATGATACTTGCATGTCAGAAAATAATTCTATCGCGCTGAACAAAGCTTAGTGGTGCTTGTATAAACATATTTTATCTCTTAATATTAAAGAAAAATATAGTAATAATACTCAGTTTTAATAAACATTTCAATATATGAAAATTTTTTTAATAACAAACTAACATAATATTTTGATTACACAAAATAATAACTTTAACTTTATAAAAGTCATCATGCTATATTAAACTTTCGGTATTATAACTTTTCTCTTTTTGAATCATTTTATTTAAGACTTACTTTCTCATTTGTTAACATTGCTCATATTATACTAATTTATTTTTCAGTAAGTCTTATTTTTCAATTTTACATATAGGATAATTTTATTCAATTTATAATTTTGGCACTTAGATTTAGTATTATACTTTGGAGCACTTTGTATCTTATATCATTATATACACTTTTAATCATTATAACACTTAGAAAGTTACTGATCAATTCAATATTTTGAGTATAACATTTTTATTCCATGCATTAGAACTTTCACTGGAAATATTAATATATACATTATCAATCACTTTCACCTTATAACACAGTAAGTCGATTTTAAATAATTGACTTATATTATTGTTTAACATTTCTTCCATTATTCATAACATCATATTCACATATATTTTCAATGTAAATAACTTCATAAATATGTTCATACACACTGAACTCATATCATAGGTTTGGATAATGGGTTAATATAGTAATTTTAATGTCAAATCTCAAGAATGTGTAATGACAATTATGTCCACTGTTACTGATGACACAATGTGTCCATTAATGGCATGAGATGCCCACTATCACTATAGCTATCGTCCCTCTGGCTAGCCATTCAATCCAAAGATAGATCTAAAATCAATATGGTTTGAGCAATTCATTAGTTTTGATTAACATTGAATTATGGATATCACTTCAATAGAACAATTCTTTGATCAACACTTGGTATTACACATATCTATCATATATTCAAAATTTATTGCACTACTTGTTAGGGTTGATTTCAAAAATCTTTTACACTTTGAGGCCTTATAATTATTTAGGCCGAAATCACAAATGCAAGACAATGAAAAGAACTATTTTAGGCAAATTCTTCAAGTGATACGTCCAACGACATGGGCGTGTCAATGACCATGTCATTTGCCCATTCTAACAGAAGCTTTGACATGTCCAACGACATGGGCATGTCACTGCCCGTGTCATTAATCTTGTATTACAGTAGCTATGACACGCCCAGAGACATAGTCGTGTCACTGGCCGTGTCATCAACGTTGAAACACAACATCATTAACATGCCCAGTGACATGGGAGTGTCACTAGAATTGTCAATCAAAAATTCTGTATTTTGCACACTCAACCACTTAAATACAATATACTCAAGATCTATAATAAAAATGAATCAAAAACTAGTTTCTTTGACATAGAAAGAGTCTATATCAAATACTTTACTCAAACATCAATTAATCAATCTTTAGTCACACTCATGACAAAAAACAATATCAAACCACTCAATTCTTATAATGATTGAATTAAGAATCATACTCATCACTATAAATTCCTTTAACTCATTTTTCACTCATCAATCCATTTAACCAATACTTTTCAATAATAATTCATTATAGATGACTCAATCAACTAATTTAAATATTAAAATTCATAAAAATTTAAATATTTGTAAATTAAAATACAAAAGCACATACCTCTTTTAAAATCTTTCTTCTTCTTCTCTCTTTTCCCTCTTTTTCTTTGATCACTTGTTGATAATCTCACATTTTCTAGCTTATTCTTTTAAAAACCGATAACTAGATGTCATTTCCTTCAAAATTTTGGTTAAAATTTCTAAAAAGAAGAAGAAATGAGTAGTGATAGTGATGATAGGCATAGAAGATGGGAGAAGAAAGAAGAGTATTCCACACACACACACACGTCTTTATATATATATATATAGTTTAATCAGGTGAGACAATCTCATTTTAACTCAGTGCACCCTCACTCTTAACCTTTGATTCTAATTCAATTTTTAGTCCCGTAAAACCGTAAAAATAATTTCTTTAGTAAATTTTTGAGATATACTATTCACTATTATCTACTTATAGCATTTATCTACATTACTTTTATCAATATTAGTTAAAAAGTTTCCTGTTTAAAATTTTAGAACATTACATTGTTTAAATCCGTAAAATGATTTTTCCAATTTGCATACCTATTTTTTTTCTCCAGCAACCTTGAACCCTTCTGGCTGAGTCATATAGATTTTCTCTTCTAAGTCTTTATGTAGAAATGCATTTTTTATATTAACTTGAACGAGTTCTAAATCAAATTGTACTACCAAGGCCAATAAAATTCTAATGGAGGAATGTTTTACAACTAGAGAAAATACTTCATTATAATCAATTCTTTCCATCTGATCATAGTCTTTAGCTACTAACCTTGCCTTATAATGAATATTGTTCTTGTTAGAAAATTCTTCTTTCCTTGTATATACCCATTTACATGCAATTGCCTTCTTTCACTTTGGTAGATTAGCTAGCTTCCATGTCTGATTCTTTCCAAAGGACTGTATTTCATCATCCATATCCTTTCTCCACTTCTCATTTTCTAAACTTTGGACAGCTTCACTTTAAGTGTTAGGAATGCCATCATTTTGCAATTAGAGATGTAAAAGCCACCATATCATCAAATCAAGCAGGTTTGCAAATCTCTCGTTGTGGCCTATTTATTGCAATAGATTCTTGTTGCTGTGGAGGTTCTTGAGTTAGAACCTCTTTTTCATCCAACTCCACCTCTACCGCAGGAGTGTCTGTTGCCGAGTCAACAATTCTTCTTTCAAACTCTACTTGCTGTGGAGTACCATTTGTCTGCTGAATAATTTCATTTGTCACCTTTTTTAATACGGCAGATTCATCAAAGGTAACATCTCTGCTAAAGATTATTTTCTTTATTTCTAAACACCAAAGACAAAGTCCTTTCACACCAGTGGTGATCCCTAAAAAGAGCATTTTTTTGCCCTCGGATCTAACTTTGATTCCTTAACATGGTAGTATGCAATGGAACCAAACACACATAAGGAATCATAATCAGTAGCAGGTTTTTCAGACCACATCTCCGAAGGTGTTTTACCATTAATAGCAACTGATGGTAAGCAATTAACGAGATGACATGCATAAGTCACAGCCTCAGCCTAAAATTGTCTGCCCAACCTAGCATTGGACAACATACACTAAACTTTCTTTACCAATGTCCGTTTCATACGTTCTGTCATCTCATTTTATTGTGGTGCATCTCTAACTGTGAAGTGTCTAACAATACCTTCATCTTGGCAGAATTTCAAAAATAGATTACTTTTATACTCTCCACCATTATCTGTGCGGAGACATTTAATTTTTCTACTCATCTAAGTTTTCACCATCTTTTTCCATATGAGGGAAGCTCTCAACACTTTATCATTTATCTTCATAGTATACACCCATACTCTCTGAGAGAAATCATCAATAAAAGTTACAACATAGTATTTTTCTCTCATTGAAGCAGTCTTGGAAAGACCCTACATATCTAAGTGAACATAGTCTAAAATATCCTTAGTATCATGGATTGCAGTATCAAAATTTACTCTGGTTTGCTTGCCTTTGACATAATGCTCATAGAAATCTAAGTTATGAGGTTGTATTCCTTTCAATAATTCTTAATCTGACAAACGTTTTAAGGATTTATCGCCAGCATGTCCCAAACGCATATGCCATAATCTGGTTGCTTCCAACTCCTAATTATCACTGGAAGCTACTGTTATTATCCCAATAATTGCATTACCCTAATAGTAATACAAGTTATTATTTTTCCTTATTCATTTCATTATCACCAATGTACCGGAGATGATTTTTATTACTCCATCTGTTGTATTTACAATGAAGCCCTTTGATTCTAGGACTCCTATAGAGATGAGATTTTTCTTTAAACTCGGTACATATCGGACATTTGTTAGAGTTCCGATTGATCCATCATGATTCCTCAATTTGATTGAACCAATCAATTTAATTCTACATGGACCGTCATTTATTGTATAAACAATTGCTCCTTTTAGTTCTCTAAAGTCAAAGAACCAATCCTGATTGGGACACATATGATGACTACAACTAGAATCAAGTAGTCATACACTAGAAGAGCTTGTTGATGACACAACAGCTAATGAAAGGTCTGAGTCTTCATCATCACACTCAGCTACATTTAAATTCACTACATCTTTCCTTTTATCAGATTTTCTTTTATTACTTAGTTTGGGACCATTTATCTTCCAATGCACTTTCTCCCAGCAAAAGACACATTCATCTTTAGCTAGTCTGGATTTCGATCTCTCCTTTTTTTTTTCTCTTCCTACTTTGAGAGCGGCCTCTCACTGTCAATGTTTCTGTTGCTCCATTTGAACTCTCTTTCTTGTCATTCTTTCGCAGTTCGTAACTGTATAATACAACAGTTATTTCAAAAAGAGTCACTTTATGTTTTCCATTGAGTAGAGTTGTTTCAAGAAACTTAATCTCCTCTGGAAGGGACCCAACAACATTAAAGCTAAATCTTCATCTTTGAAAGTCACATCCAAATTTATCAAATCAACTACCAGCTAATTAAAATTGGTGATGTGTTCATTCACAGTGGTACCAGGAACATAAGTGAAGCGAAAAAATCTCTTCTTCATATAAAGCTTGTTCTGATTGCTTTTCTTCAAAAAAATTTTCTCCAATGTCTTCCACAATTTACTTGCGGAAACTTTCTTAGAGAAGGTATATTTTTGTTTTCTAGAAAGTCACAATCGAATTGTACCACATGCCACATGATTGATGGCTTTCCAATTTTTTTCATCAATATCTTCTGGTTTCTCTTCTTCAATAACAATGTCTAGACCTTGTTGGAAGAGAGAGTCTAGAACTTTACTTTGCCACATACCTAAATGACATGTACTATCAAAAATCTCCACTGCAAATCTAGCATTTGACACAGTAGTCCTTGACCAAATTGACAAAGTGGATGTTGTCTCTTTTGTAGTAGATGATTTGCCTGAGTCGTCTGCCATCTCTGCTTCACAAAATTATTTAATAGCTAAAAAATGCGGAATACAAATAATCCAAGAAAATATTTTCTGAAGTGGAAGATCAGACTAGGCTACAACCACAGAACATACTCAAAAAATATTGGCTCTGATACTAATTATTATGAAAATTGGATTAATTTTTCACCAATAATATATATAGTGTGTAAATAATTATACCGGAAATATTCCTACGAAAAAGAGGTGCATCACAATAGACGCGTTTAAATACCAAGTCTTTCATTATATAAAATTTTTTTAGACATATAATTAATAACACAAAATACCACGACAACTATATCTAAAATAGCTATTAAATAAATAATAAAGAGAATACCAAAATTTAACTAGGTTCGGTCAATTTTGCCTATGTCTTCGGACACTACCAAAATAATTTCAATAATATTAAAAATGAATTACAAAATAAAGAGAGAAGACTTAATTTTGAGATATTTTTCAAATGAGTTAAGAGGTTTATATAGGCTTCAAAAATTAGGTTGGTAAAATTAGAGAAGGTATATTTTTGTTTTCTAGAAAGGCACGATCGAATTGTACCACATGCCACATGATTGATGGCTTTCCAATTTTTTTCATCAATATCTTCTGGTTTCTCTTCTTCAATAACAATGTCTAGATCTTATTGGAAGAGAGAGTCTAGAACTTTACTTTGCCACATACCTAAATGACATGTACTATCAAAAATCTCCACTGCAAAGCATTTGACATAGTAGTCCTTGACCAAATTGACAAAGTGGATGTTGTCTCTTTTGTAGTAGATGATTTGCCTGAGTCGTCTGCCATCTCTGATTCACAAAATTATTTAATAGCTAAAAAATGCGGAATACAAATAATCCAAGAAAATATTTTCTGATGTGGAAGATCAGACTAGGCTACAACCACAGAACATACTCAAAAAATATTGGCTCTGATACTAATTATTATGAAAATTGGATTAATTTTTCACCAATAATATATATAGTGTGTAAATAATTATACCGAAAATATTCCTACGAAAAAGAGGTGCATCACAATAGACGCGTTTAAATACCAAGTCTTTCATCATATAAAATTTTTTTAGACATATAATTAATAACACAAAATATCACGACAACTATATCTAAAATAGCTATTAAATAAATAATAAAGAGAATACCAAAATTTAACTAGGTTCGGTCAATTTTGCCTATGTCTTCGGACACTACCAAAATAATTTCAATAATATTAAAAATGAATTACAAAATAAAGAGAGAAGACTTAATTTTGAAATATTTTTCAAATGAGAGTTAAGAGGTTTATATAGGCTTCAAAATTAGGTTGGTAAAATTAGAGAAGGTATATTTTGACTTCCATTTACCTAATTTAGGCACTTCTAATTTAAACATAAAAAATGATTAGTGAATTTCTATGATAGATAAATAGCCAAAACAACATTGCATGCATATATATGCTTCCATTTTCTATCTGCAATTTGCAGTCATGCAATCGAGAAGAAGATGAAAAAAAGATAAATCCAACACTAGGTGAATAACTTATACATATAGGTGCATATATGTATACATATATAATATGTATATGATAATTTTAATATATACATATAGGTGCATATATATAAGAGATTATGAGTTAGTATTATCAATTTCTTTTTTTTTTCCATGAATAAAAAAGTTATTATACCTAAAAAGTAATGTTAAACCATATATTATATAATACAAATAGGTGTGGAGACAAATGGCACATCTTATAATTACAAACACTATGTTCACTGTACTATGTTGTATTTGGAGCTTTCTTTTGTGGCTTCTCATATTGTACAATTTTTAGTTTCTAATTGGAGGCGGTATACATTAAATAATGAACCTTAAGTGGTTATACTAATAATCAAATTTTAATTGATTTTAGTTTAAGAGTAAAAGAATGGAAAATTTCTTTATGTTACAAAGCGTTAGACCTAATATATACATCCTACAAACACATACACGCCGCGTATACAACTTTGCATTGAAAATTCAGTTTTTCAATGAAGGCTAAAGTGATATTATTTACACACAGAAATGGAAAAGAAAAACAAATATACAATCCAAAATTGACGCAAAAATCAACAAAGCAAATGCAAAAAGCTCCAAAATCTAAACACTAAACTGCAAATTTATTCACTTATAAATTCCAAAAAACAAAATTCTCGTTTCTAAAAAGAGCAAAAAGGAAAAAAGAAATCTCTCTCTCTCTCTCTCTCTCTCTCTCTCTCTCTCTCTATATATATATATATATAATAAAATCCAATACAACTCTTTTCCAATTTTTGGGTTCCAGGTAGTCATAAACAATTTTGGAAAAAGGAAAGAAAAGAAACCATCATTTCTGCTAACTGAAAATAATGTGTCCAGAGCTGAGTTGCAATACCAATAATCACACCAATATATGCCATCCCACAACCTACCAAAATTTTAAAAATTTCATTCATCTTTGTACAATCTACAGCAGACCCAATAGTAATTAGCTATACCTTCACATGTTTCTATATCACTCACAGCACATTAACAAATCTCTGACTCTCTCAACTGCTGATGAATTTCTGTGATCAAAATAATGAATAAATACAAACACGTTTATAAAATACTGATGCAGACACAACATGCCAATATATACTATCTTAATAAAAATTTACACCAAATGTTTATGTACATTATCGTTGAAAAAAAAAAAAAGGTTATCAACACTACAAGACATAGATGCACCTAAAACTAAGTAATGAATATATATGCTTCATAGTTGTCCTAATAAGTTTTGCATTTTCACGGCCAAAAAACAAAAACCACTGAAGAATAAATTCCAGTTTAGATTAACACAATTTAACATAAAAAAACGCATAATTATAAAACAAAGGGTAGTGCTAGGGTGACTCCATTTGAAATGTAGTCACCTAACTCCACTTTGAGAAGAAAAATATGGACCATCTAGGGTTGAAAAAATTTGGGCCATTTGTATAATTTTTTTCTTTTTTGACAACAAATTTCAATTTTTATTGCCAAAAGAAAGTATCTATACATGTATAGTCTCAGTGTACATACAGGCCTCAAGAATGGAAAAAATAAAGGCAAAACAGCCTAGCACTAATAAAACAAATGAACACACATGACACACACACCCCCATATCCACCTCACAACATTCTATCCACAACAAAACAACCTCACACTGCAACAACACAGGCAATTTTCAGGCTCACATCTACAATTCTGCAGTAATAATCTCAGCACAGAAAAAACAAAGCCCATAAAGAGTAATTACCCAACAAATCAAATAAGCTAAATGCAATTAAGCATAATCAGATTCTTCACAATGCAACCAGCTCACCTTGCCTCCAAAACTCCCTTCAACACAATCCCCAGCTGCTGTGAAAAAACCCTTATTTAATTTTTTTTATGTTTGTACAGTGGGATTCAAAGGTCATATAATTAAGATTAGAATAGTCCCTTTTCTTGTGGCTGAGAAAACTGAGTAGAAACTAAAAGAAAATAAAAAAAAAATCAAAATTTGTGGAATTTGACAAGTTCAAAATTATCATTTTCACAGTTTTCCCACATTTTCTTGGCGAGCAAATGGAGAAAAAAATGTTATTATAGAGAAACAACTAATAAAGAAAAGAAGGCAAGATTGGAAGTAGAGTTACAGAAATACTTGGATATTTGCAGAAATCGTGATAACTTCATCATCTTGAAGAAAGCAGAGGTTTTGAGAGGGTGAGGGTTTTGGAGTAAAGAAGTGTTAATAAGAAAAGACAGAGACAGAGTAGTGAATAAACAAAGATGGGCATATTTTGCTATCTCCCAGCAGGCAAGAGTAGTACGGGCGGAGATGATTTCTCTTTTGATCGGCGAAAGAGAATGAAAAATGACAGAGGAAGAGGAGGTTTATTTTACAGATTTTATACCATAGGTTAAAAATTAAGTGCATCTAATCTCACCATAAGCATATTCTCAATCAATAGCCTAATTTTTTTTAACCCATCTAATAATTCATATTTTTCTCTATAAAGTGGAGTTAAGTAACTCAATTTTAAATAGAGTCACCCTAGTACTACTCTACAATTACAGTTTAAAATAATTTTTTTTGCCTTAACTAATTTATGGACAACAACATTCACTAATATTTTCACAAAATTAACAAAGTCTACACTTAACACATTTAAATGATGTAAACAATTCCTCAAAATTAAGCCAAAATAGGACTCATTTTCTTTGGGATGCTTCATGGCTTGAACCAACAATGGTGAATCATATTCAAAACTTATCCTCTGGAATCCATTTTGTCAGGAAAATTGAATTAATTTTTCACCAGTAATATATATAGCGCGAGAATAATTACAGCAATTAATTATATAAAAAATATTTCTATGAAAGAGAGGTAGGTCACAATGGATATTCTTAAATATCAAGTCTTTTCTTCAGAATTTTTCTAGACATATAAGTAATAACACAAAATACCATTAAAACTATATCTAAAATAGCTATTAAATAAAAATAAAGAGAACACCAAAATTTAACGAGGTTCGGTCAATTTTGCATATGTTCTCGGACACCGCCAAAATAATTTTACTAATATTAAAACGAATTACAAAAGAGAGAGAAGGAAAAAAATATTAAAGCATTAAGAAATGAGATGGCTTAATATTTTTGGGATGGATACCAAGTAAGGAGGATAGATCCTTTTATAACTAAAAGACCCTCCTCCTATCCCACATCTTTTCGATGGGGATAGAAAAATAGGCAACAATTACAAATCTCCACCTTGACTATTTTTTTTTATTTATAGTCTGTAAATCTTCTCTCAAATAAAACTATTTTTGGTAGTGTCTCCAAATTGCATTATGAAGCGCTTATCTTCAATTTCCTAAAACATTGATCAAGTCCAAACAATGGTTGAATATGACAGCTGTCGCCACCTTTGTCAACATATCTGCAAAATTATCGGTGGTTCGAATTTTCTAAAGTAATATTTCGCATTCCTCTAGAATCTTACGTACAAAGTTATACTGAATATTGATGTGCTTCGTCCTTGCATGATAAACTTAATTATTTTCTAAATGAATAGCACTTTGACTATCATAATGTACTTTAATGTGCTTTTGTCTAATTTCTAGTTCACCAAGCAACCCTTGAAGCCAAATTTCTTCTTTAACATCCTCCGATACTGCCATGTACTTTGCTTATGTAGTAGACAAGACAATTATTAACTGTAATGCAGACTTTCAACTAATCGGCCCCTTAGCAAGTGTAAACACATAACCAGTAGTTGATCGATATTTATCCAAATCTCCAGCATAATCAGAATCATAGTATCCAACTACACATTGACTATCTTTCTCATCCTGCTCAAATATCAATCCAACATCTACGGTGTTCAGAATATACTGTAGAATCTATTTTACAGCTTGTCAATGCTCTTTACCAGGATCATGCACATACCTGCTCACAACTCCAACTGCATGTGAAATGTCTGGTCTTGTACACACCATAGCGTGTATCAAGCTATAAACAATATTTGCATATAAAACTTTTAACATCTACTCCCGTTCTGCTTCATTTTTAGGAGATGAAGATACTTTGAGCTTCATATGAGATGCAAGTGGCGTGTTCCTTTGAAGTTTGATATTCCAGAAAGAGTATGGTATGGAAAAAATGTCTCTTATAATCACTTAAGAGTGTTTGGGTGCAAGGGATTTATACACATATCAAAGGATGAGTAGTCAAAGTTGGATACTAAAATACGATAGTGTGTGTTTATTGGGTATAGTCAAGATGAGCTTGGCTACCGATTCTATGATCCAGTTCAAAAGAAGATTATTAGAAGTTGTGATGCAGTGTTTGTTCAAAATGAGATCATCGAAGATATTGAGAAGGCCTAAAAGAATGTTTCTAGTTTCGATGGAAGTTCAACAAATCTTGAATTAGTTCCTTCAAAAGCGCTGCCGAGGTAGATTGGAAATAAAATTAAAAAATGGCTAGCAGAATACTATTGATGATAATGCTTCCATCCAGAATCAACCATGTAGACTCTGATCAAGATGATTTTCAGCCACCAGTACCAGATACAACTCAAGAACTATTAAGGAGATCTATTAGAGTTAAACAATATTCTACTAGATACTCCAGTGATCAGTATGTGTTGCTTAATGATGGGGGAGAACCTGAAGATTTTCAAGAAGCCATAGCGTATGACCAAAAGAAGAAATGGATTGAAGCCATGCAATATGAGTTAACATTTCTGCATGAGAACAAGACTTTTGAGCTAGTGAAGTTTCCAGCAGGTAAGAGGGCTTTGAAGAATAAATGGGTGTTCAAGATAAAGCATGAAGAACATAGTTCCCAGCCATGATTCAAAGCCAGATTATTTTTTAAGGGATTCAGCCAAATGAAAGGGATTGACTTTGATGAGATTTTTTCACCAATGGTGAAAATGACATCTATTCATATAGTACTAGGATTAGCTGCAAGTCTCGACTTGGAAATTGAGCAGATGAATGTAAAGGCTGCCTTTTTTATAGTGACTTAGAGAAAGAGATATACATGAAACAACCAGAGGGTTTCAAAGAAAAAGGAAAAGATGATTATGTTTGCAAGTTAAAGAAAAGCTTATATGGCTTGAAGCAGGCACCGAGACAGTGATACAAGAAGTTTGAGTCAGTTATGGGGGAGCAAAGCTATAAGAAGACCACTTCAGATCATTGTATGTTTGTAAAAAAATTATTTGATGATGATTTTATTATTCTATTACTCTATGTGGATGACATGCTAATCGTTGGCCAGAACATTTGTAGAATCAACAATCTGAAGACCAGTTGAGCAAATTTTTTGCTATGAAAGACTTAGAGTCAGCAACACAAATTTTGGCATAAAGATAATTAGAGATAGAGGCGCTAAGAAATTGTGGTTGTCACAGAAGAAGTACATTGAGAAAGTACTTCAAAAATTTAATATGGACAAGGCTAAAGAGGCTAGTTATCCTCTTGCTAACCACTTTAAGTTGACTTTGAAACAGTGTCCTTCCACAAAAAAAGAGAAAGAAGAAATGGTTAGAGTTCTATATGCTTCAGCAGTTAGGAGTTTGATGTATGTCATGGTATGCACATAACCAGATATTGCTCACTCAGTAGGAGTAGTGAGTCGGTTCCTTTCTAATCCTGGTAAGGAATATCGGGCTGCAGTAAAATAGATTATGAGATATCTTTGTGGAACCTCTAAAATATCTTTATATTTTGGAGATGAAAAACCTGTGTTAGCTAGCTATACAGATGCAGATATGACAGGTGATGTTGATTCGAGAAAATCTACATTAGGTTTTTTTATTTTATTTGTAGGCGGAGCTGTGTCATGGCAGTCAAGATTACAAAAGTGTGTTGCTCTCTCAACAACTGAAGCAGAATTCATGCAACTGAAGCATGCAAAGAGCTCCTGTAGATGAAGAAGTTAGTAAAAGAACTTGAATTTTAGCAGGATAAATGTTCACTTTATTGTGATAGTAAGAGCGCTATCCACCTTAGAAAGAATTTCTCCTTCCACTCAAGATCAAAACATATTGATGTGAGATATCACTGTATCATAGATGTGGTAGAGAAGAAGCTTTTACAGCTTGAAAAGATTCATACTGAAGAGAATTGTGTAAACATGTTAACAAAAATTCTTGCAAGAGAAAAGTTTGAATTCTATTGATCATCTGAAGAAATGACAGTTAATTCATATGATTGGTAGGGGAGAATTGTTGGATAATACCAACCATGTTGTATTTTTTTTACTAACATAAACAAAATATGGCCTTCCCTTCCTCTTCTAAGATACACCAAACATAAAAACTATTGAGATGAGTAAGTCAAAACAAAATTACTTTAATGAGTTGAGTGAAAAATTGAGAGAGAGAAGTGTTTAACGATTAACAAAATAGTAAGCTTTGACTTACTATTTATTAGTGGAAAAAATCATTTGGAGTTTGGCCTACGGACATAGCCCAAATAGAAGGGTGAACCACATTAATTCCGATGTGTTATTTTTGTCCCAATTTTATAGCTATTATCAACATTAGTTATTTTATTATATTGTACTATTAATTATCCGAGTAAAATTATGTCTAAGGAGACTGAGGTTTAAGCAGGACCGTTTGTGACCCTTCAGCCTTTTCTGAAATTTTCTTAACATTTATTTTTAATATAATATTTCATACATTATTTACTTGTATAATAACAAGTAATTTACTTGTTATTAACACCCGCTGCCCAATACTCGATTCAGTCATATTTGCATCTTTTGAAAGACTTTTTTTCAGCCAATCAATTTTAGTTATTTGCTCTCCCTCGAGCTAGCGGTTAATTTCTTTGATGATGAGAGCACAAGCTTTACAAACTTTTATCCAATTTGCAATGCCACGACGTAAAAGTTCATGGAATCATTTGGTTGGGTTTGGTTGGAGTAGGTTGTTGGCTTCTTTGGAAGAAGAGAAATAAGGTTATTTTCAAGGTAGATTCCAAATCGATTAGTGCTCTTTTTATGAAAGTAGTCATTCAAGCTATCCTCATCGGGAAGGCCCTAGTTCAATAACTTCTTCGCAGCACAAGGAAATTAGATATGTTTCTTGGAGATGTCATCCTAATGATATTGCTTTAAGTTTAATACAGATGCTTCATATTCTGTAGTTAGCAACATGACAATTGGGGCTGGCCTTATTAGAGACTAATGGCCTTTCGATTACAGGGTTTGCGTCTACCATTGCTTTTGTCCAGTCTGAGTATTAATTATATCAAGGTATTAAGGTAGCTAAAAATGCTGGTATTTCAAAGTTCTATGCGGAATGTGATAATTTAACAACGTCTAACCTAATTTTGGGTAAAGAGGCTTTGAATGTTGCCTGCCTTTTATCGGTTAGTAGCATTTGAAAAAAAGCTGAGACATTTATCTTTTTTCAATCTTTATCATATTCACCTAGAAGCGAATTTTGCTGCAAATTTTCTTTAGCATTTGGCTTATAATTTTACTTTGAATATTCATATTTTGATGCAACCCCTTAATGGTATTGGTCATTAGCTGTCCATAACTTAATAGGAGTAACTTTCATTATTTTTGTTGTTTGTTTTGAACTATGCTCATCATTTAAAAAAACAATAATAAACAACTGAAAAAGGTAAATGACATTCTAGGTTACAAGAGAATAGGCATGCATATGCCTTCTTTTCAATATTGAATCGTACTCGAAACTAAAATCAACGTTTTTCTTTTCCAGGCCAAGTCTATAGTGTTACATTGTCTCTACAATTAATATGCGAAGAATATACCTATAACTGAAGTTATTGCAGCTGTTAATAATGTTCAATCTAGTACTGAAAACAGTGGTAAAATCAACAACAAAAAAAAAAAGGCATGAACAGCAATACTCATCAATTAATTATGAAATTCTATTCAAAGCATAAGATTAACATAAACTTAGTTCAAACACAAAAAATAGAATAAATCAGAATGTTCCACACATCCAAACATAGATTTCTAGTCTCTATGACGTAAAATCCAATAGACTTGAGTCTTGTTGTATTACAATATCCACGAAATCATCCACCAAATTGGTAGCGGCAAAGCAAATTTAAATTCATGTGATCCTTTCCGAGGTTCATTCCATCCATTTGGACCATAATTCTTTTTGTTGGTACAAAATGTGCCACACATTCTTGTCAGATACTCGAATGAACCCAATTTCACCTGAAATTCAAAACCCCAGCCCAAATTAGCACCTTTTTTTATAATTCTTTTAATCTGGATATCCTAAAGACATTATTTCAATATTCATTTAATAATTAAGTTCATAAAAAGTTAAATTATTTTTAAAACAAAATTATCTAAACTATTTTATTTTAATACATTTTCCCATTATAAGCATTTGATGTTTCTTATTTATAATTAATGAGACTATTTCCCACATCTTATAGTACTCTCCTTTCAAGCCGAATTAGAAAAGCAATTAACACCATCAAATTTACTTTATCAGAAATCATGCTGTGCAAAAATTTAATTTAATTAAAATCTTAATTTATAATTAAGCTATACAAGTTGAAAATCTTCTAAAATATTAATATTATTATTAATTGTTAAATAATAAAAAAATTTAATAAATTTTTTTTATTAAATATGTGCACAATATTAAATTTTATTAATTTAAGGATAAATTTTATTAGTTATTCATTATTGTAATAAAAACATTGAAAATATTAAAGAAAGACATTAAAAACATAATTTAAAGAACGAGAAATATCAAACTCTATTTTTTGGAAGAAGAACTTGACTTGGAACTTGAATTTCTTCTTGAACCAGAATTTTACTCTTCTTCTTGAGAAAACTCTAAACTACATTTATTTCTTGAATGAATCTAATCTAATTCTTATAAATCTTTCATATATTGAAACCTTAGAGGAAGTGTGTTTAAATAGAGTGTTTGGAAGCTTCATTAGTAGAGAAAAACTGAAAAAGGTTAGGCCACATCTTGTTTGGTTCACCACCTATCCAATTTTCTGCTCAAAGTCATGAATTTCGGCCCCATGGTCGTGTCTTTTGAGTGCCATGGTCGTGGCCTGAGTTGGATTGGACGGTTTTAGCACTTTACAGCTGTAAAATGATCGACAGGGTAGGCCACGGTCATGGTCTTTCAATGCCACGGTCGTGGCATGTAAGTAGAGACTGCCAATTTTGAATTTTCTTCTCTTTCTTGGCTCGGGCAGTAGAGAAATCAATCCCACGGTCGTGTCATGCCAATGCCACAGTCGTGGCATTCATTTGGCTTCTGGATTTTTGTCTTTTTGTTGTGGCAGACTTAATTTAAATCCCATGGTCGTGGCCTTGAAGGGCCCCGGGCGTGGCATTTGTTATTTCTTCATTTTTACTTGCCTTTCTTCATTTTTTGCACCTCTAATTATTAGAAACTTTGAATCTTGTCTTTCCAAGCATAATTATAGTATTTTTAGCTCAAATACACAAAATCTATCAAATTCAATTGCAAAACGATTAACATTATGGTTAGAATTATAAAAAATGTTGATCATATTTTCACTCTATCACTATTGGGTTTCTAATGTTAGTGTTTATTGCTGGAATTAGTATTGGTTTGAAAATAGCCAAAATTTGATATTGGAAGATGAATTTTCTTTATGTTGCGGAAATAAAATGGTCGCCCAAGTCTTGCCTCCCTTGACTAAGAAAGAGATGGTGGCCACTTTCTCCATACTCTCCCTTCTCCTTTCTTCGATCATACTAAACTTTCCATAAATTTTGTTGTCTTGTATGGTTATTTTGTATGGATTGATTTTGATTTTTTATGGGTTTCAGAAACTATTAATTTTATGATATATTGTTAATGAAAGATATGATTTTTTTTCTTTTAATATGAACCTCACTTAAGGATCAGTTGTATTTTTTTTACATCTTTGTTTTTGAGAAATTAATAAAAAATGCATCTGAATGTTGTATGCTCTATTTTATATTCAATTCTTAGCCAAGTTCTATTTTGTTTTTCAATTATAGAGTTGAGGTAAAATTTTTGCAGCTCATAGTTCGCGTTTTACATTTAGAAGCTAAGCAGGACAGGCTAGAGCTTCATGGAATCTGCGTCTATGATAATTTTGAGAAATTAATTAAAAAAGAATATGAATGTTGTATGCTCTATTTTATGTTCAATTCTTAGCCAAGTTCTGTTTTGTTTTTTAATCATAGAGTTGAGGTAATATTTTTACAGCTCACAATTCACATTTTACATTTAGAAGCCAAGGAGGAATGAAGGTCAGGTTAAAGCTTCATGGAATCTATGTCTATGATGTAGCGTATTGTAAATAGTAATCCATATAAGAAAAAAGAGGTTTTGCAGAAGGTTAAATACAATTTGATACAAGGTAGATATAAGTGTTTGTGTATATTGTATTGTATATATGAGGAATAGTGTAATTTTAAATTATTTAACTTTAAATTCTTGGATTATTATTCTTCATATTATGTTCCATCTTCAAGTTTATTTAAATACAAAGCTAGCAAATATATGGCAGTAAACCATTTCTATTCCTCGTTATTTTTCAAGTTTATTTAAATACAAAGTTAGCAAATGTATGGCAGTAAATCATTTCTTTTCCTCGTTATTTTTTCAATCCTAATCAAGTACCGTAGCAATCAACAGTTCACAAAGTACTCTCCCTTCTACTGGCAACATACATTGTTTTGCGCAGTAAACATCCTTGATAGTTATTATCACAAAACTGGAAAATTAAATTGACTTTATATAAAATATAGATGTAAGTTGTATTAAATTATAAACTACTATTTAGTTTTCAGTATACCATACTTACATTAGAAATGTTCTTAAAAAAATTATTCAGAAGATTCACAAAATTAAAAACATCCAAAAAAATATTAAATTATATCCTGGATATCCTCATTCAATTATCCTATGCACTCAATGCTAATAACAACACTTTTGCTATCCAAGATATTGAAAACAACTTTATCATATTGCTTAAGTTGGAGCGTTTTGCATAGATTTGTCCATCCTTTCTAAAATCTCACTTTCAAGTTTCCATTATTGTTCTCTCTCTTCACCAGCAAGATATTAAACTCATGTCCATTTTTTGCCTTTACATGGAATTGTCGCCATCCAATATCATTAGTCAATGTCAATACAAGGTTATTTTTGAAGTACTCTAATGGAATGTTCTGCATTCAAAGTGTAAACAGGAAAGAAATCCATATTATTAATCATGTAATTGAAAAAAAAATCATAAATCAACTGCACAACACAATGCATGTAGCCACTAGCAAGAGTATTGTGATCAACAAACATGCATGCAAATCAATACAATTACTCATTATAAATGAAACAAATATAATGCAATATGGATATTTGATAGTTTGTCAGTCATGGAATTTACCAATTTATATTTCCAGTCACAAGCATTCAATTTTACAATCAGCATGTTATCGCAAGGAGGAGGATTATCCAATATCTCCTCAGAAGATGATGAAGGAGAAGGAGTAAATTCACTCATATGAGTAGGAGCATGGTGAAATCCTTATGAACCCGGGATCCATTGTTGTTATAAAAATTTGACATGAAATATGTCATTGCTAGCAATCATGAATCCAAAAGCTCCAATACCTTCACCCCGTAACATATCTATAAATTCTCACCAACATTTTTCAAAGTAATACAATCCTTCTTCATTCTTCTTACACCTTACTGGCCATTTCTTCTCATGCCCATACCTTATTGTAACTATACCTTCCAATTAACCCAATCTTAGTTCATTTACTAATTTTTGTGGAATGAGCTGATAAATACACCGAATCATCATTCAAAATATCATATGAAAATGTAATTTTTTTTAATAAAAATCTGAAATAATCTAAATTTTATGTTAATTTAATCTTTTACACATAATATAATCTCTATCTACAAATTAAAACCCATAAGCTTTCTTTAAAAAAAATGGTGTTGGGGATTTCACATGTAATGAATATCATTAATATAATCAAGTTTGCTGAAATATTGAAATAAAATAGAGTTTTGTGAAATCATAAACATAATATGATGATTAATAAGGCTAAATAATCGAACCAACAAACATAATCAAAATTAAAACTTCTGAGAAGATATTTGTTTGTACTTACCAGGAAAGGGTAGTGAGTCATTACGTACTTTATTTGCATTTTAAACCCTCTGTCGCCATGTTTATTCTCTTTATCTGTTAACTCTTCTTTCTCTCTAGCCCAAATATGTTTGAAGACAGAGACAGTGAAGTGAGAAATATGGTAATTATATATAAATATATATATATAATGTATATATATTGACGAACATACCCTTAAACTATCCAATGACACATGTTATTATATGTACGAATTACACTATATCATAATAAATAAATATAGTAAGTCTATATATACTCAATAATTATATTTATATAACTTAGGTAGCAATCTTAAATATTCTACACATATGTATATTGAATATAACAAATATAAATACCATTTAAGATATATATATACACACACACATATACACACAGAGTTAGTATTTACTATATAACTTGTTTCAAATAAGTACATTTTAATAACATATAAAATCAATTTTTTCTTTATAATATACAAAATCAATTAAACATAACCATTTCCAATACAAAAAAAATTACATTAAAATATAGAATACTATTATCAATATATAATAATATAACTCAAAATGAAAAAATTAAGACTACATTATACTAAATATTTTTACTAAAAAAATAACATTAAATATGGAGAACATAATACTAATAAGTAAAAAATGCATCTTCATTATCATGGCCTACGCTTGTGGACTTTCATGCCCAGAATATGTGTGGGTGCATCCAATATTTCCAAAACAATTTCATCCTTGAATTTAAGCTCCATTGTTGTGATTAGATCTTTCCATCCCTTCTCTATTCTTACTTTGAATCCACCATTCTTGTTCATCCTTTTAACCACCGACACTTAATACTTATTTCCATTTTTCGTCTTGATTTTATATTCTTTACTGGTAATATCCTCATCCCATATGAAATCCATATTATTCTTGAAATAAAATCCATATTATTCTTGAAATACTCAAGAGGGATGTTCTGCAATATTTAAGCAAACACATAGATGAATAAACTATCATTAACAGCCACAGGACGTAATATTAGTGTGAATAATGTTGAATTGTGATAATTACAACTTTTTATTTCCAGTCTCATGTTTTCAATTTCACATTCAACTTTGTATTAAAAGGAGGATGTACATTTGAAAGATCTTTCTGTACTTCTTCTCCATTCTTTTTTGTAACTGTGACGTCAAAAACATCAGTTCCTGCATTCATAAACACTATTGAATGTATTCCATCATCCCAGAACATGTCAAGAAATTCTCTCCACCATTTATCAAAATAATACTAGCCTCTATCAATCTTCTTTATTCTAATTAACTAGTTGTTGTTTCAGCACCTCAACATAACGAGTTGACCCAAGTGATTGATTTGCATATAATCAAGCATTGTTCAAGTGACCACCTAGAATCATGCATATTACCCATTTCAAATTTTAATTACATAATAGATGCAAGCATTTAGTGAGAAAAATAAATAAATTTACACAAATAATGTACAAACACATGGGGTTGGGGATTACAATTTCATAATATCAATAATAATTTATGATAAATCTAATAAAAATCTAAACTTTGTTACAAAAATAGAAAGAAAATGTATAAATGATGAGAAAATGCTAACCAGAGAAGGGTAGTGTTCCAAAATTTATTTGAGTGAAACACAAAACCCTCGTCTATTGTCCATGGTAGTTTAAAGTTACTTTTTTTTAAATAGAGTACTATAATCAAACGAGGAATTGACGAAATTAAATAGATGCATAAAAAGACAAAAGCAATAAATATATATAATAGTTTACTTAAATTGAAATGTTGTGTTTCTATTACTAGAAAAGTTAGTTTATGTAATTGGTTTATACTTTGCATCGGTTTAAAAAAAAGAGAAACAGTGCATTCCATCTAAAGCAATATTATAACAATCACTCGTACGATGACATTTTGTTTGGCAAATTGACTAAATAGCTTTAAATTGATATGAGTTAACAACATAAAATGATGAAGTGTCGTCAATAACATAAAATGATGAAGTGTCGTCCAACAACAACACCATTTTATATGTGCATACTAATATGAATAATCAACATAAAATTGAATGTACTTGATAAAATAGCATAGTTATATCATCTAAATAAATTATTGTTATAAAAAGTATTATTCTAAGATTTTAACACAAAACCATTGTCATATAATCCAAATAAAATACTATAATTAAAATTATTGTTCTAAAATTATAATATAAAAAACATTAAATATCATCCATCAAACATCCATCCAGTGAAAAGTACCCTCAATGAAAATATTGTTCTCAAATTAAAGTAAACAAAATATAACGCCACCTCAGATATTTTTTTAAAAGAAATCTTATTTCCTCATTGAGCGATCATGCAAACTTGGAGGCTCAGAATAACATTTCTCTTGTCCATGACATCCAAAATAACATAATCACCTTCCTTCAGTTCGATGGATTTGCATAGCTCCGTCCATCCTCTCTCAATCCTTATTTTGAAAGTGCCATTTTTGTTGTCCCCCTTCACCATCGACACCTAGAACTCCTGTCCATCTTTGACCCTTATCTTGAAATCTCGCCGATTAGTTTCATGACGCATAGTGAAGGCGAGATATTTCTTATAGTAATCTAGAGGAATGTTCTACATTAAAAGCATGAATGTTTAAATCAGATCAAATTACTAGCACATAAGCCAATTAAGCATAACCATAGAAATGTGTTGAATAATTAAGCATAATGAATATCACTAAAGAGAGCATAATGACCAGTTCTATAAGGTTTAAGGATCAATAATCAAGATCAAAATAAAACAAAAGTTTATTAATTTATTAGGTATGAATCTTATCAATCTATATTTCTAATTGCAAGTAGACAATGTAACTGTAAGGCTAGTATCAAAGGGAGGATGATCATCTAAAATCTCTACAGAAGATGATGCAGGAGGAGTAAATTGATGAACATGGATAGGCACCATAGTGAAATTCTTTGAAGAAGCAATCCTTTTTTGTAATGAACTATGACATCAAAGATGTCAGTCCCTCTAATCCTAAATTGAATGTATCCAAATCCATCATCCATGAACATGTCATTGAATTCTTTCCAACACTTTTTGAAATAATATAATCCATCCCCATTCATTTTACATCTAACTGGCCATTCTCTCTCACCCCAACACCTGAGTGTGACTAAACTACTTAAATGAACGAGCTTTATAAATTTAAGAACCACCTCTAGAATGACCTGCAAAATAGTTATTCTCAAATAAATTACACAAATAAGTGGTACAAACATATATACAATTAATAATATGGAAGAACATAGGAAAACAATAGATTTTAGGAAAATAAATAAAAATCATCAACAAATAGGTTATACAAATAACAAAAGCAATCTCAACAAGCATTTTGCATATAGTAGTTCACAATCTGACAACATGTTTAAACTGATTGAACAAATAATTCAAAAATTATAATATTAAAATTACAAAAAAAAAAAAGCAATTTCATTCCTCTTACCAAGTTTGGGAGTTGTTTTTGAATGTACTTTACTTGAGCTCGAAATCATAGTGGCCCAGCCATTGTCATAGAGTCAAAGTTTGGTTGTTTCTATATCCGATGATTTGTTTGATTATCAAATGTAGAGGTATTGTAGAGAAGAAGAAGGTGAATGGACTTATCAGAAATTGATATCGAGGGCTAATAATTATTACCTCGGTTACCAATGAATTTAACATTATCACCTCATTTAATTCACTTTATTATTTTAATTCACTTGAGTTTATTTTATGCTTTATGTGGAATAAGAGCCTTGAACTGTAACTAGTGTTTGTTATATATAAAAGATAAAATAATAATAAAATTGACCATATAACACATAAAATAATTCCAGTTGACCTTATTACATAAATAAATAATTAGAAATTGACAATTAAATATGTATAATTAGTGAAATTAAACATTTAACATTTATTAATTAGTGAAATTGATCATGTAACATGTGTAAACTGAACATGTAATATTCATTAATTAGTGAAATTGAACATGTAACAATAAATTCATCCAACATATATTATGTATAATTGGTGATAACATTTATTAATTAATGAAATTGAACATGTTACATTAAATTCATCCACCATATAATGTGCATAATTAGTGAAATTGAACATATGACATATATTAATTAGGGAAATTGAACATGTAACATGTGTGAAGTAGTGAAATTGAACATTTAACATTGAAATCCCCCATATAATAAGTATAATTAGTAAAATTGAACATGTATCATGTGTAAAGTAGTGAAATTGAACATATAACACAGAAAAACCACCACATAATATGCATAATTAGTGAAATTGAACATGTAACATTTACTAATTAGTAAAATTGAACATTTAACATGTGTAAAAGAGTGAAATTGAACATCTAACATTTATTAATTAGTGAAATTGAACATGTAATATGTGTAAAGTAGTGAAATTGAATATGTAACTTTGAAATCCACCGTATAATATGTATAATTAGTGAAATTGAAACATTTATTAATTAGTGATATTGAACATGTAACAAGTGTGAAGTACTGAAATTGAATATGTAACATTGAAATCCACCGTATAAAATGCATAATTAGTGAAATTGACACATAATGTTTATTAATTAGTGAAATTGAGCATGTAACATGTGTAAAGTAGTGAAATTGAACATCTAACATTATTAATTAGTGTAATTGAACATGTAATATATGTAAAGTAGTGAAATTGAAGATGTAACATTGAAATCCACCGTATAATATGTATCATTAGTGAAATTAAACACACAACGTTTATTAATTAATGAAATTTCACATGTAACATGTGTATAGTAGTGAAATTGAACATATAACATTGAAATCCACCATATAATATGTATAATTAGTGAAATTGAACATGTAACGTTTATTAATTAGTGAAATTGAACATGTTATATATGTAAAGTAGTGAAATTGAATATGTAACATTGAAATCCACCGTATAATATGTATTAATTAGTGAAATTGAACATATAATATTAAAATTGAACATGTAACATTTATTAATTAGTGCAATTTAACATGTAACATGAGTAAAGTAGTGAAACTGAACATGTAACTGTGAAATCCGCCATATAATATGTTTAATTAGTGAAATTGAACATGCAATGTTTATTAATTAGTGAAATTGAACATGTGACATGTTTAAAGCTGTGAAATTAAATATCTAACAGTTAATAATTAATGAAATTGAACATGTAACATGTATAAAGCAGTGAAATTGAACATGTAATGTTTATTAATTAGCGAAATTAAACATGTAACATGTGTAAAGTAGTGAAATTTAATATCTAACACTTATTAATTAATAAAATTGAACATGTAATATGTGTAAATTAGTAAAATTGAATATGTAACATTGAAATCCACTGTATAATATGTATAATTAATGAAATTGAACATATAACATTTATTACTTAGTGAAATTGAATATGTAACATGTGTGAAGTAGTGCAATTGAACATGTAACATTGAAATCAACCGTATAATAAGTATAATTAGTGAAACTGAACATGTAACATTTATTAATTAGTGAAATTGAACATGTAACATGTGTAAAGCAATAAAATTGAACATGTAACATTCAAATCCAACATAGATTGTGCATAATTAGTGAAATTGAACATGTAACGCTTATTAATTAGTGAAATTCAACATGTAACAATGTGTAAAGTAGTGAAAATGAACATCTAACATTTATTAATTAGTGAGATTGAATATCTAATATGTGTAAAGTAGTGAAATTGAATATGTAACATTGAAATCCACCGTATAACATTTATTAATTAGTGAAATTGAACATGTAACATGTGTGAAGTAGAAAAATTGAACATGTAACATTGAAACCTACCATATAATATGTATAATTAGTGAAATTGAACACGTAACGTTTATTAATTAGTGAAATTGAACATGTAGCATGTGTGAAGTAGTGAAATTGAACATCTAACATTATTAATTAGTGTAATTGAACATGTAATATGTGTAAAGTAGTGAAATTGAAGATTTAACATTGAAATCCACCATATAATATGTATAATTAGTGAAATTAAACTTGAAACATTTATTAATTAGTGAAATTTGACAAGTAACATGTGTATAGTAGTGAAATTGAACATATATGTAATGTTTAAAATTTTAGATACTAAACTCTTAATTTAATATTGATAATTGATAGTGAATTATTATATAAATGGCATGGATAAGTGATTTAAATAGTGGATCTCAAAATTTTACTGAAGAAATTATGTATTTTTACGGTTTTACTAGACTAAAAATCAAATTAGAATCAAAGGTTAAGAGTGAGGGTGCGCCGTAGTTAAAATGAGAGTGGTCACACTAGATTAAGCCATATATATATATTTATGTGGACAGGTGTGTGTATGTGTAGAAGCTTCTCTCTTCTTCTTTCTTCTTTCCATGTTCATCACCACCTTCACCACCAAAAAATCCTTCTTTCTTTCTTCTTTCCAAGATTTTAAATAAAATTTAAGAGAAAATCACATCTAGATATAAGTTTTTAGAAGAATAAGCTGAAAAAGTTGAAATTATCAACAAGTGACTAGAGAAAAAAAGATGAGTTTAAAGAGGTATGTGCTTATGTATTTTTGATTTGCAACTATCTAAATTTCTATGAATTTTATTGATTAAAGTGATTGATTGAGTTGTCATTGAAGAGTTTTTACTGAAAATATTTGATGTAAGCTCTTTCTATGTTAAAGAAATTAGATTTGATCCATTGTTATCATATATTTGGATATATGGAGTTTAAGTTGATAAGTGTTCGAAATACAGAACTTTGCTTGACACAACCAGTGACACGGCCATGTCACTGAGCATGTCAACGTTGTTGTGTTTCAGTATTGATGACACGACCAGTAACATTCCCATGTCATTGGGCGTGTCATAGCTACTGTGATGAAAATAAATGACACGACCAGGAACACGTCAGTATCATTGGGCGTGTCGTAGCTACTGTAATACAATTTAAATGACACGGCCAGTAGCACGCCCATGTCATTGGGCATGTCACTTGAGGAAATTGCCAAAATAACTTTCTGCTTTGTTTTTCATTTATAATTCTAGTTGTAAAGATTATAAGTCCTCAAAGTGTAAAGAATTTCTTTTTGAAGTCAACTCTAACAAGTAGTGTAACAGATGTATTTGAATATATGATAAAATATGTGTGATACCAAGTGTCAATCAAAGAACTATTTCATTGAAGTGTTGTGTATGATTTAATGTTAATTAATAACTATTGAATTGCCCAAATTATACTGATTTTAGATCTAGCTTGGGATTGAATAGGTAGCCAAAGGGAGGATATCCAAAGTGATAGTGGGCACTCTGTGCCATTAATAGACACTCTGTGTCACCATATTCAGTGGGCATTCATGTCATAGTGGGCCATTGGCCAAAATTTTATACGGTGGGCATTAAATTGCCGATAGTAACTCGTTATCCAAACCCAGAATCTGAGTTCAGTGTCTATTTGCATAATTAAAGAAGTTATCTACTTTGAAAACAATGTGTTATATGGTTATTGTTAAATTAATCAATTTTTCATTTAATTGTGTTTAGTATTCCAAGGTTCAATGGATTTATTAATTTCTTTATTTAATGTTCTGAAAGTAATACTTTTCATTGTTTCTAAACTATTTAATGTTTAGATCTCTTTCCTTTAATTTTTCTTGCATATTATGAATATATAAGTACCACTAAGCTTTGCTTAGTGTGTTAGAAATATTTTCTAGCACACAGATCAAACAAGAAGAGTTGAGACTGCGGAGTGAGAGATTTACATTCTTGGTCAACTGCATCATAAAGGTTCAATAACAATATTGTAAATATTGTGTTTTGTATAGTTCACATGGTAATACCTTATTCTTTTGTATGACATTTGTATAAGTTTGAGAGTAGTTTGAGAATTATAATAATGTAAGTTAATAATAAAAGTTCTTTACAATTTAACAAATATATGTTTGTAATATTGGATTGGTTATAGTAGTTCTTTGGAAGCTTAACAACTGCATTAATACGTAGGAATATTTTGGTTAAATTCTTGTAATACATATATAGACAAGTGTAATTGTTAGGTGACATCTCCTATGTAGTTAAATGTGTAGACTATGTAGGGGGTGTTACATTTAGTGGTATTAAAGCATGTTTAGGCAGTCCTAAGTTGTGGGTTAAAAGAAAAGAGAAGTACAAGTGTCATTGCTATGTGAACTATATAATTAAATAAATGTTTGATGCAGTTGATTTTTAATGTTTAAAGGTATAAGATGGCCTCTGAATCCCGTCAAGGTGCAGATGAACAAGCTGCGTCCTCACAAAGTCAAGCTAGTGTGGAAAATCAGCAGCCATCGGAACCTTCTGCGGAATAAATTCCATTAGATCCCCAATTCGTGAGAAATATAGGGGATGTTCTCAGGCAAATTGTAAGAGTTGCTTCTCCTACACAACCTCCACCGCCAGTGTCCCAAAGATCTCCATTAGAGAGAATTAGAAATTTGGGAGCAGAAGATTTTAAAGCTCGTGATACTGATGAGTCTTCAGTAGCGGAGTATTGGATGGAGAGGATTGTTAGAGTTTTTGATATTTTGCATTGTACTGATGATGAAAGATCAGAGTGTACAGTTTTCTTGTTGCAAGAACAAGCTTATGCCTGGTGGAATACAAAGCAAAAAGGTGTACCCACAAGTAGACTCGCTTGGGCATTTTTCCAAGAAGAATTTAAAAATGAATATATTAGTGAGATTTATTTAGAGGAGAAGTGCCAGAAATTTTTGTATCTTAAGCAAAGGCAATCATCTGTGTCTGAATATGAGAGGCAATTTGTTCACCTCAGCAAATATTTTTCAGAGTTAGTTGCATCTAAGGAAGAGAAGTGCAAGCGGTTTGAACAGGGTTTGAACAGTCAAACCCGGGTGTATTTAGTAGCGATGAGGATTAAAGAGCTTTTTACTTTGTTAATGCAGCCGTTGCTATAGAAAATGAGATTAAATAAGAGCAAGGAAGAAAACAACAATCAAAGAAGGGATTTTCTAGTGAAAAATAACAAGGTGGCCAGAAAAAGATAGAGAAATATTCTAGCCCAAACTCAGGGGTCTGGTAGAGGAAGTGGAGCTAGTTTTCAGAAATCTAGAGGTGGTAGGTTTGGAGTGGCTACAAGCTCATCTTCAAGGGTTGTTACTACACCTTGTCAATATTGTGGTAAGGGCCATGCAAGTGAAGATTGTTGGTATCAAAAGGGGGCTTGTTTGAAATGTGGTTCTTTGGAACATAGAATTAAAGATTGTCCAACGATAAAAGAATTAGAAGTTATTGGAGGACATAGTTTTGTACAGAGGTCTCAGTCAGGGCGTAGGATAGGTAGAGGTGGTCGACCCAGTGTTAGTCAGTAGAGAGGATCTGAAACACTGGATAGACCTCAGAGTCGAGGCAGTGCTCCAGCTAGGGCTTATGCCATGAAAGCTGTGGATGACTAGGATGCTCCTGATGTTGTAGTTGGTAAATTTTCTTTACTTGGTCTTGATGTGTATGCATTATTAGATCTTGGTTCTATAAATTCTTATATTTTTACATCTATAGCTTCAGGGAAGAACATATGTGTTGATAAACTTGATTATGAGATAGAAGTTACAAATCCCTTAGGTCATAGTGTGAAGGTAAATAGAGTATATCAAAATTGTCCACTTAGAGTTCATGATGTAGAACTTTCTGCTGATTTGATTGAACTTCAATTACAAGACTTTAATGTAATCTTGGGAATGGATTAGTTGTCCCGACATCAAGCAGTTATGGACTATTGTAGTAAAGTTGTATCTTTTAAGATTCCGGGTTATGGTGAAATTGTAGTTCGAGGAGAAAAATAATTTTATCCTTCTAGTTTGATTTCTGTAGCTAAAGCTATAAGGTTGATTAGGAAGATATGTGAAGCATATCTTTCTTAAGTTAATGATACACGATATTCAAGCAAGATTTTGGGAGACATACCTACAGTGAGTGAGTTTTCGGATGTTTTTCCTGAAGAATTACCTGGAATACCACCAAAGAGGGAGGTAGAATTTATTATTGATGTAGTTCCAGGTACGACACCAATTTCTATTCCACCTTATAGAATGGCACCTCCGGAATTAAAAGAATTAAAGGTGCAACTCCAAGAATTGCTTGATAAAGGATTCATAAGACCTAGTGTGTCACCTTGGGGCGCTCCAATTTTGTTTGTGAAGAAGAAGGATGGTACCTTAAGATTATGTATAGATTATTGATAGTTGAATAAAGTGACTATTAAGAATAAGTACTCGTTACCCAGGATTGATGACTTGTTTGATCAGTTGAGGGGGGCGGATGTTTTCTCTAAGATTGATCTTAAATCGGGTTATTATCAGATGAAAATTAAAGAAGTAGATATTCTAAAGACAGCTTTTAGTACTCGATATAGACATTATGAATTTTTGGTTATGCCACTTGGTTTAACTAATGCTCCAACAGCTTTTATGGACTTGATGAATCGAGTCTTTAAACCTTATTCAGACCAGTTTGTAGTGTTTTTCATTGATGACATATTGGTTTATTCCAGAAATAAAGAGGAACATGATAAGCATTTGAGAATTGTATTATAGACACTAAGAGAGAATCAATTGTATGCTAAATTATCGAAATGTGATTTTTGGTTGATGGAAGTAGCATTTCTAGATCATGTAATATCAGCTAATGGTGTTCGTATGGATCCTCATAAAATTGAGACTATTTTGAATTGGTAGCCACCAAAGAATATAACTGAAGTCCGGAGTTTTCTTGGGTTAGCTAGTTACTATAGAAGATTTGTCCAAGGGTTTTCGAAGATAGCACTTCCTTTAACTAAGCTCCTTAGAAAAGAAACTAAATTTGAGTGGAATGCCCAGTGTCAAGCTAGTTTTGAACAACTGAAGGCTTTATTGACTGAAGCACTTGTATTGACACAACCGACCCCAAGTAAAGATTATGTTATTTATAGTGATGCTTCTCATCATGGACTTGGTTGTGTATTGATGCAAGAGGGTAAGGTAATTTCTTATGCTTCTAGGCAATTAAAATCTCATGAATTGAATTACCCTACACATGATTTGGAGTTAGCTGCTATTGTATTTGTCTTAAGATCTGGCGACATTACTTATATAGTGAAAGGTGTTATATTTTCACTAATCATACAATTTTGAAATACTTGCCAACACAAAAAGAACTAAACTTAAGGCAAAGAAGATGGATGGAATTAATCAAGGATTATGATTGTATCATCGATTATTATCCTGGAAAAGCTAACGTGGTAGCCGATGCTTTAAGTCGAAAGACTTTAGCAGATATGTTGTAAATAAATATTATAGTACTATATGTATATATAAATTAAATAATACAATATGTTATTTTAGCAGAATTAAGGTTGAACCAACCATAAAGAAAAAAGTGATAGAAGCTCAGAAATAAAATCAAAAGTTGTTAGAACTTTTGAAACAAGTGCATAAAGGTAAAAAGCCAGATTATGTTGTGTTAGAAGATGGTGGATTATATTAAAGAAGTTGATTGTGTACCAGAAGTGAAAGAACTAAAGAAGTGTATTCTTAGTGAAGTTCATAATACTACATATATTGTACATCCCGGAAGCAATACGATGTACTAGAATTTAAAGTCTCATTATTGGTGGCCTGACATGAAGAGAGATATTACTGAATATGTGACTCGATGTTTAGTGTATCAACAAGTCAAAGCAAAATATCAAGTTTCATCGGGTCTTTTGCATCCTATATCAATACGAAAATGGAAATGAGATAGAATCACCATGGATTTTGTGACTGGTCTTCCGAACACCCAAAAGAAGCATGATACAATTTGGGTAATTGTTGATCGATTAACCAAATCAGCTCATTTTCTTCCCATTCAAGTTGATTATTCGATGGATAGACTTGCTGAATTGTATATTAATGAGATAGTTAGGCTTCATGGAGTACCAATGTCTATGATTTCAAATCGAGACCCTTTCTTTACTTTAAAATTTTGGGAAAGTTTTCAGAAAGCATTGGGTACTCTACTTTATTTTAGTACTACATTTCATCCACAGATTGATGGTCAATCAAAAAGAGTGATACAAATACTTGAAGATATTCTTAGAAGTTGTGTAATCAATTTTGAAGGTAGTTCGGATAGATATTTGCCTTTCGTAGAATTTGCCTATAACAACAGCTATCAGACGAGTATTGGGATGGCGCCATATAAAGCACTATATGGAAGGAAGTGTAGATGTAAAACCCTTGATTTTTGGAGAAATTGGAGTCTAGGGGCAAAATAGTCATTTTGTGCCCTCATATGTCGTTTGAACATAATTTGATGGTTTGAATGTCTTTTTGATACTCGGGACGACGAGACGGTCGTTTTGAGTATAATATTGTACTTTTGGGTGCCGAGGGTATTTTTGTCATTTTTGAATTTTTCGTCGTTTTCGGTATTTTCGGGTATTATTTTGCGTAAAACATAATTGTAAATTATTTTGGGTTAAAGTTTGAAGTTAAAAATAAATTTGAGTTGATTTTGTGAATTTTATGATTTTGGGTAATTTTTATGAAAATAAATAGTTTTGGGGTGTTTTTAATTAAAATAAAATATTTTAGGGGTATATTGGTAATTTGCCACCCTAAAACACTATATATATGAGTGTTAGGGCACCCAAATTAATTGCCTTAGACCCTTGTGCCGTTAGAGAGAGAAAAGAGGGAAAAAATCATTTTTCTTCAAAAACCTGAGTCCCGTCGTTTTGGCACTGTGCGCGCGCCATAGCCAGCGTCGTTCGGCGTGTGAGGATTGTCGTTCGGCGGAGAGGCGCGAGCCAGGGGCTTGTCGTTCGGCGTGCGAAGCTCCGTCGTTTCGACTCTGTTCCAGCAGCCAAAATTTTCGAGTTTTTGGTTTTTTTTGAGGTTTTTTTTGATTATTTTTTGCATTATTTCGACTTCCATTTGATTAGTTCATATTCATATCATATTGGGTTGATATTTTTCTTAATTAATTTGGTTAAATTCGAATTATTATTTAATTAAATTGATTTTTACAAAATAGGTTAAGTTTTGGGATTTTATTGTTTTGATGGATTTTGGTATTTGATTTAATTGATTTGGGCTAGTGTTGGGTTCTGAAATTTGATGAAGGTACTGACTTAGGGTTGGATTGAATTGATTTGGGTATTAGGATTTTCGAATTAATTGTTTTCTTTGAGTTTTTGGATGATTTAATTCTCTGCTGAAGTTTGATGTTAGTGCAGTATGATGCTCGATTTTTTATTAAATATTGGAACAAGAGAAAAATCTGAAATTTGGATATGTGGCTCGAAATTGAGTCTAGTTTATGAGAAAAATAATTTTTGGGATTTTGGAGCATCATATATTTCTGGAAAATTAAAGTTTGCTACTGTTGTCTGAAGAACTGTACTGTAGGTGCGATTGCATCAACTGTAACTTTCGAAATTCATACCAAAAAGTGTAAAAATGTTTTAGATTTGATTTTCATATATGTTGAAGTTCTGGAAGTCTAGTTTACAAGAAAAATATGTTGGGCTATGTTTCTGTTTGTTATATTGGTGAAATAATTTGATCTTTCTACTGCTGCCAGTATGGTAACTGGTTGTATGAATCCGATTTAAAAATTAAATTGAGGGACTTAGAAGTTTCTAAAAATTATGAAATTTTGATATGTTGTTTATTAGGATGTTGTGAATCTGAGAAAAATAATTTGGAGTCTGGTTCTAATGTTTAGGTTCTAAAATAAATTAAGTATTGGCACTGCTGTTGGTTAAGGATTTTCTGATGATGTCTGATTTGGAAATTAATTTGAAGGTCTTAGATGTCTTGTAAAATTATGAAATTTTTATAGGTTGTCCATCCTGATGTCTATTATATGAGAAAATTATTTGGATAATTTGATGGTAACGAAATGTGAAGGATTTAAGATGATTTTTGCTGTACTGATTTTTAGTGGTTCAAACAGAATCAGAAGGTTGTAAAATATTTTTGGGAGATCAAATAAATTTGGATTAATCTGAAATTTTGTACACACGTTATTTTGATGTTGGAGAAGCTACTGGAATGTTTCCAGAATTTTTGAATGATGGAATTATTTTCTGGAAATTTTTGAGTTATAGAGACTACTTAAGAATTTTTATCGGTTTTGGGTGTTGGTATGATTTTTGATTTTTGCAAAGGGACTGATGTGATATTATTTGATAAATGAGTTATAGAAATTGAGTTGAGGTTCTGATTCTAATAAATTTTAGGTAATTAATTGATTTTTTATTTTCGAGGTGCGATCGGTTTAACCATTGGGTTGAACCATAATTTTTTTAGTTGAGTCGGATTAGTTTTTAATTTTGGATTTATCTTGGTTAATTGTTGGTTAAGTATTGGTATTTCTGCATTCATAGCATGCATTGCATCCCTCATGATAGATGAGATAGCGGGATTGATTGTTGGACTGTGTAATTATCTTTCCTTAGGCAATAATCCGGCTGAAGCTCGATGTCAGTAGGTTGTGAGGATTGGGCTAAGCTTTCTTTGGATACCAGGTAAGTTTCATGGGTGTATGTGATTACTTGTGATGTGCTACTTGCTAACCAAATACTATATATATATTACAGCCCTTCTCAATATATAATTATTCTTTTCTATTTTGCTAGACTATTCTTTCTACCCAAGCTTTGCATGTGAATAAAAGACAGAGAAACGTATGTGTTTGATTTATTAATTGTATTAAATGAACTTGAAATTCTTTGTGTTGTATGATGGTGTGTCATATGGGGACGGAGGTTATTGATTGAGATTGTTCATTGACTATTGCTATTGATTGTTCATTGAGGCTATAAGCCTGATTGCTCATTGGGGCTATAAGCCCGATTGTACATTGATATTGATTGAAGGAGGAGGTATTATGATATTGGTAGACCCCGACACACCATCTTGTATGAATTGATTGTGATTGAAGTTCTTGTTATATATATATATTGTTTATTGTTATAGAAAAGTTTCTCTGCCTCTCATGAACTTACTGAGCGTCTATATATAACGCTCACACCCATATAGATTGTCTTGCAGGTTTACAGTGATTGCCTTTGTCTATCTTCTTTCTCTTCTTGGCGAAGTCGATCAGGTTTTCCGTTTGTGTTATTGGTCCTTCTGCTTAGAGATTTCCGGTTATTTCTTATAGTTTGATTGTGGATATTGATTTACTCTATAGAGAATTCTGGATATTTTTAGGCGGACCGAGTCCGAACCCTTTTTCTTGTAATAATGGAGTAGACTGTTTCTTGTATCTGGTTTTAGTTTTAATTGTTGAACTTAATTTTGGAGTAAATTTATTGAACTTTGCACGATCATAATAAATTTAAATTAGGCTTGTAAGGTTGTACTTAGGTATAACCTTACGCCGGTCACGGCTTCCCAGTTTGGGTCGTGACAAAAGTGGTATCAGAGCGCTAGGTTTCGATTTTGTTTAAATACTATCCAGAAATCATTAGGATTATTTTTCTAAAAGTATTACTTCCTTTCTGCGTTAATCGATCTTTTCCTCTGCTAGCAAAATACTCTCATTTGTTTGAGTTCTCAGCTGCGCTATTGATTTCGTGGGCGAAATCATTTTAAGGGGGTTAGAGTGTAGTCTATTAATAGTCTTGATATAGCACCATATGCATGCATATCATTACTTCATTATTATAGTCTTGATATAGCACCATATGCATGCATATCATTACTTCATTATTATATTATTATATGTATATGTGTTTTGTCTGGTATTATTTATGATAGGTTGCTATTTTATTGGTTATTGGAAGACGTTTTTGGAAATCTTGGTTTGTTGACATCGGATGTCATTCTTGAATAAGTTTGGGTTATTGGTAGAATGATGAGTATCATATGGATAAGTGTTATATTAGTAATGGTTTTAGTTGATTTGGGTTTGACTTGAACACTTGAGTTTTGACTTTTTGTGATGATTGTTGATGAGTGGAAGTTGAAAAGAAAATGCTTATGTTTGATTTTATAATAAGCATAACCTGGAGCAAAACTGGAACAGTCTGTAGCGCTTAGTATTGTGGGGTTATGACCTGATCAACCATAACAACATGGGCTAAGTGAGCTATGCTTTCCGGATTTGTGTATATCTTAATATATAAAAGTGTTTTTGATGATGAGTATGTTATTAGGTAAAATTTCAACCCTTGATTTTTGGAGAAATTGGAGTTCAGGAAATATAAAAGTATTTTGATGATTAGTATGTTATTTGGTAAAATTTCGAGGACGAAATTTGTTTAAGGGGGTTAGATTGTAAAACCCTTGATTTTTGGAGAAATTGGAGTCTAGGGGCAAAATAGTCATTTTGTGCCCTCATATGTCGTTTGAACATAATTTGATGGTTTGAATGTCTTTTTGATACTCGGGACGACGAGACGGTCGTTTTGAGTATAATATTGTACTTTTGGGTGCCGAGGGTATTTTTGTCATTTTTGAATTTTTCGTCGTTTTCGGTATTTTCGGGTATTATTTTGCGTAAAACATAATTGTAAATTATTTTGGGTTAAAGTTTGAAGTTAAAAATAAATTTGAGTTGATTTTGTGAATTTTATGATTTTGGGTAATTTTTATGAAAATAAATAGTTTTGGGGTGTTTTTAATTAAAATAAAATATTTTAGGGGTATATTGGTAATTTGCCACCCTAAAACACTATATATATGAGTGTTAGGGCACCCAAATTAATTGCCTTAGACCCTTGTGCCGTTAGAGAGAGAAAAGAGGGAAAAAAATCATTTTTCTTCAAAAACCTGAGTCCCGTCGTTTTGGCACTGTGCGCGCGCCATAGCCAGCGTCGTTCGGCGTGTGAGGATTGTCGTTCGGCGGAGAGGCGCGAGCCAGGGGCTTGTCGTTCGGCGTGCGAAGCTCCGTCGTTTCGACTCTGTTCCAGCAGCCAAAATTTTCGAGTTTTTGGTTTTTTTTGAGGTTTTTCTTGATTATTTTTTGCATTATTTCGACTTCCATTTGATTAGTTCATATTCATATCATATTGGGTTGATATTTTTCTTAATTAATTTGGTTAAATTCGAATTATTATTTAATTAAATTGATTTTTACAAAATAGGTTAAGTTTTGGGATTTTATTGTTTTGATGGATTTTGGTATTTGATTTAATTGATTTGGGCTAGTGTTGGGTTCTGAAATTTGATGAAGGTACTGACTTAGGGTTGGATTGAATTGATTTGGGTATTAGGATTTTCGAATTAATTGTTTTCTTTGAGTTTTTGGATGATTTAATTCTCTGCTGAAGTTTGATGTTAGTGCAGTATGATGCTCGATTTTTTATTAAATATTGGAACAAGAGAAAAATCTGAAATTTGGATATGTGGCTCGAAATTGAGTCTAGTTTATGAGAAAAATAATGTTTGGGATTTTGGAGCATCATATATTTCTGGAAAATTAAAGTTTGCTACTGTTGTCTGAAGAACTGTACTGTAGGTGCGATTGCATCAACTGTAACTTTCGAAATTCATACCAAAAAGTGTAAAAATGTTTTAGATTTGATTTTCATATATGTTGAAGTTCTGGAAGTCTAGTTTACAAGAAAAATATGTTGGGCTATGTTTCTGTTTGTTATATTGGTGAAATAATTTGATCTTTCTACTGCTGCCAGTATGGTAACTGGTTGTATGAATCCGATTTAAAAATTAAATTGAGGGACTTAGAAGTTTCTAAAAATTATGAAATTTTGATATGTTGTTTATTAGGATGTTGTGAATCTGAGAAAAATAATTTGGAGTCTGGTTCTAATGTTTAGGTTCTAAAATAAATTAAGTATTGGCACTGCTGTTGGTTAAGGATTTTCTGATGATGTCTGATTTGGAAATTAATTTGAAGGTCTTAGATGTCTTGTAAAATTATGAAATTTTTATAGGTTGTCCATCCTGATGTCTATTATATGAGAAAATTATTTGGATAATTTGATGGTAACGAAATGTGAAGGATTTAAGATGATTTTTGCTGTACTGATTTTTAGTGGTTCAAACAGAATCAGAAGGTTGTAAAATATTTTTGGGAGATCAAATAAATTTGGATTAATCTGAAATTTTGTACACACGTTATTTTGATGTTGGAGAAGCTACTGGAATGTTTCCAGAATTTTTGAATGATGGAATTATTTTCTGGAAATTTTTGAGTTATAGAGACTACTTAAGAATTTTTATCGGTTTTGGGTGTTGGTATGATTTTTGATTTTTGCAAAGGGACTGATGTGATATTATTTGATAAATGAGTTATAGAAATTGAGTTGAGGTTCTGATTCTAATAAATTTTAGGTAATTAATTGATTTTTTATTTTCGAGGTGCGATCGGTTTAACCATTGGGTTGAACCATAATTTTTTTAGTTGAGTCGGATTAGTTTTTAATTTTGGATTTATCTTGGTTAATTGTTGGTTAAGTATTGGTATTTCTGCATTCATAGCATGCATTGCATCCCTCATGATAGATGAGATAGCGGGATTGATTGTTGGACTGTGTAATTATCTTTCCTTAGGCAATAATCCGGCTGAAGCTCGATGTCAGTAGGTTGTGAGGATTGGGCTAAGCTTTCTTTGGATACCAGGTAAGTTTCATGGGTGTATGTGATTACTTGTGATGTGCTACTTGCTAACCAAATACTATATATATATTACAGCCCTTCTCAATATATAATTATTCTTTTCTATTTTGCTAGACTATTCTTTCTACCCAAGCTTTGCATGTGAATAAAAGACAGAGAAACGTATGTGTTTGATTTATTAATTGTATTAAATGAACTTGAAATTCTTTGTGTTGTATGATGGTGTGTCATATGGGGACGGAGGTTATTGATTGAGATTGTTCATTGACTATTGCTATTGATTGTTCATTGAGGCTATAAGCCTGATTGCTCATTGGGGCTATAAGCCCGATTGTACATTGATATTGATTGAAGGAGGAGGTATTATGATATTGGTAGACCCCGACACACCATCTTGTATGAATTGATTGTGATTGAAGTTCTTGTTATATATATATATTGTTTATTGTTATAGAAAAGTTTCTCTGCCTCTCATGAACTTACTGAGCGTCTATATATAACGCTCACACCCATATAGATTGTCTTGCAGGTTTACAGTGATTGCCTTTGTCTATCTTCTTTCTCTTCTTGGCGAAGTCGATCAGGTTTTCCGTTTGTGTTATTGGTCCTTCTGCTTAGAGATTTCCGGTTATTTCTTATAGTTTGATTGTGGATATTGATTTACTCTATAGAGAATTCTGGATATTTTTAGGCGGACCGAGTCCGAACCCTTTTTCTTGTAATAATGGAGTAGACTGTTTCTTGTATCTGGTTTTAGTTTTAATTGTTGAACTTAATTTTGGAGTAAATTTATTGAACTTTGCACGATCATAATAAATTTAAATTAGGCTTGTAAGGTTGTACTTAGGTATAACCTTACGCCGGTCACGGCTTCCCAGTTTGGGTCGTGACAGTAGAACTCCATTGTGTTGGGAGGAATTGAATGAGAGCAAACTTGTAGGACCTGATCTCATAAGGCAAACTGAAGACAAAGTAAAGCTTATAAAGGATTGATTACAAATTGCAATGGATAGACAGAAATCTTATGCAGATTTGAAACAGCGTGATATTGAATATAGCGTGGGAGATAAGGTATTTTTGAAAGTATCACCGTAGAAGAAGGTTCTTCATTTTGGAAAGAAAGGTAAACTAAGTCCTAGATTTATTGGGCCATATGAAATACTTAAACGTGTAAGTCCAGTAGCTTATCAACTAGCTTTGCCTCCAGAACTGGCTAAGATTTATAATGTTTTCCATGTATCGATGCTTAGATGATATAGATTAGATCCTTCACATGTGATTCAAGTAGAGACTGTTGAAATTCAGCCAGATTTAAATTATAAAGAAGAACCAATGGCTATCTTAGCTAGTGAAATAAAAGAGTTACGTAATAAGCGCATTCCTTTAGTAAAAGTGTTGTAGAGAAATCATTCAATAGAAGAAGCCACTTAAGAAAATGAAGAGACGATGAGACAGCAATACCCTCAATTATTTAAAGCATCTATAACAGGTAAATTTCGATGATGAAATTTCTTTAGTGGGGAGAATTATAATGTTTAAAATTTTAGATACTAAACTCTTAATTTAATATTAATAATTGATAGTGAATTATGATATAAGTGGTATGGATAAGTGATTTAAATAGTGAATCTTAAAATTTTACAGAAGAAATTATGTATTTTTACGGTTTTACGAGACTGAAAATCGAATTAGAATTAAAGGTTAAGAGTGAGGGTGCACCATAGTTAAAATGAGAGTGACCACACTAGATTAAGCCATATATATATTTATGTGGACAGGTGTGTGTATGTGTAGAAGCTTCTCTCTTCTTCTTTCTTCTTTCCATGTTCATCACCACCTTCACCACCAAAAACTCCTTCTTTCTTTCTTCTTTCCAAGATTTTAAATAAAACTTAAGAGGAAATCACATCTAGATATAAGTTTTTAGAAGAATAAGCTGAAAAAGTTGAGATTATCAACAAGTGATTAGAGAAAAAAAAAAGTTTAAAGAGGTATGTGCTTATGTATTTTTGATTTACAACTATCTAAATTTCTATGAATTTTATTGATTAAAGTGATTGATTGAATTGTCTTTGAAGAGTTTTTACTGAAAATATTTGATGTAAGCTCTTTCTATGTTAAAGAAATTAGTTTTGATCCATTGTTATCATATATTTGGATATATGAAGTTTAAGTTGATAAGTGTTCGAAATACAGAACTTTACATGATACAACTAGTGACACGGTCATGTCACTGGGCATGTCAACGTTGTTGTGTTTCAGTGTTGATAACACGACCAGTAACACGCCCGTGTCGTTGGGCGTATCATAGCTACTGTGATGAAAATAAATGACACGACCAGGAACACGCCCATGTCATTGGGCGTGTCAAAGATACTGTGATGAAAATAAATGACACGGAATAAATGACACGGCCAGTGACATGCTTGTGTCATTGGGCGTGTCGAAGTTACTGTAATGCAATTTAAATGATACGACCAGTAACACGCCCATGTCATTGGGCGTGTCACTTGAGGAAATTGCCAAAATAACTTTTTGCTTTGTTTTTCATTTGTAATTCTAGCTACAACGATTATAAGTCCTCAAAGTGTAAAGAATTTCTTTTTGAAGTCAACTTGAACAAGTAGTGTAACACATTTATTTGAATATATGATAAAATATATGTGATACCAAGTGTCGATCAAAGAACTGTTCCATTGAAGTGATGTATATGATTTAATGTTAATTACTAACTATTGAATTGCCCAAATCATACTGATTTTAGATCTAGCTTGGGATTGAATGGCTAGCTAAAGGGATGATATTCAAACTGATAGTGGGCACTCTGTGCCATCAATAGACACTATGTACCACCATATTCAGTGGGCATTCATGCCATAGTAGGCCATTGGCCAAAATTTTATATAGTGAGCATTAAATTACCGACGGTGACCTGTTATCCAAACTTAGAATCCGAGTTCAGTGTGTATGGGCATAATTAAAGAAGTTATCTACTTTGAAAACAATGTGTTATATGGTTATTGTTAAATTAATCAATTTTGCATTTAATTGTGTTTAGCATTCCAAGGTTCAATGGATTTATTAATTTCTTTATTTAATGTTCTGAAAGTAATACTCTTTTTTGTTTCTAAACTATTTAATGTTTAGATCTCTTTCCTTTAATTTTTCTTGCATATTGTGAATACATAAGAACTACTAAGCTTTGCTTAGCATGTTAGAACTATTTTCTAACGTGCAGATCAAACAAGAAGAGTTGAGACTACAAAGTGAGAGATTTACGTTCCTGGTCAATTGCATCACAAAGGTTCAATAACAATATTGTAAATATTGTGTTTTGTATAGGTCACATGGAAATTCCTTATACTTTTGTAGGACAGTTGTATAAGTTTGAGAGTAGTTTGAGAATTATAATAATGTAAGTTAATAATATAAGAGTTCTTTACAATTTAGCAGATATATGTTTGTAATATTGGATTAGTTATAGTAGTTCTTTGGATGCTTAACAACTGCATTAATACATAGAAATATTTTGGTTAAATTTTTGTGATACGTATATAGACAAGTGTAATTGTTAGGTGACACCTCCTATGCAGTTTAATATGTAGACTACGTAGGGAGTGTTACAATATAACATTGAAATCTACCATATAATATTTATAATTAGTGAAATTGAACATGTAACATTTATTAATTAATGAAATTGAACACGTAACATGTGTAAAGTAGTGAAATTGAACATGTAATATGTAACATTGAAATTGAACATGTTATATGTAACGTTTATTAATTAGTGAAATTGAACATGTTATATGTGTAAAGTAGTGAAATTGAATATGTAACATTGAAATCCACTGTATAATATGTATTAACTAGTAAAATTGAACATATAATATTAAAATTGAACATGTAGCATTTATTAATTAGTGCACTTGAACATGTAACATGTGTAACTTAGTGAAACTGAACAAGTAATTTTGAAATCCGCCATATAATGTATAAATAGGGAAATTGAACATGCAACGCTTATTAATTAGTGAAATTGAACATGTAACATGTTTAAAGTAGTAAAATTGAATATCTAACGTTGAAATCCACTATATAATATGCATAATTATTGAAATTGAACATATAACATTTATTAATTAGTGAGATTGAACATGTAACATGTGTGTAGTATTGAAATTGATCATGTAACATTGAAATCCACCATATAATATGTATAATTAGTGAAATTGAACATGCAATATTGAAATCCACCATATAATATGTATAATTGGTGAAATTGAACATGTAACATTTTTTTAATTAGAAATTGAACATGTAACATGTGTAAAGTAGTGAAATTGAATATGTAACATTTATTAATTAGTGAAATTGAACTTGTAATGTGTGTATAGTAGTGAAATTGAATATGCAACATTGAAATCCACCGTATAATATGTATTAATCAGTGAAATTGAACATACAATATTAAAATTAAACATGTAACATTTATTAATTAGTGCAATTGAACATGTAATATGAGTAAAGCAGTGAAACTGAACATGTAACTGTGAAATCCGCCATATAATATGTATAATTAGTGAATTTGAACATGTAACGTTTATTAATTAAAGAAATTGAACATGTAACATGTTTAAAGCTGTGAAATTAAATATCTAACAGTTAGTAATTAATGAAATTGAACAAATAATATGTGTAAATAAGTGAAATTGAACATGTAACATTTATTAATTAGTGAAATTAAACATGTAACATGTGTAAAGTAGTGAAATTTAATATCTAACACTTATTAATTAATGAAATTTAACATGTAATATGTGTAAATTAGTGAAATTGAATATGTAACATTGAAATTCACCGTATAATATGTGTAATTAGTGAAATTGAACATATAACATTTATTACTTAGCGAAATTGAACATGTAACATGTGTGAAATAGTGAAATTGAACATGTAACATTGAAATCAACCGTACAATATGTATAATTAGTGAAACTAAACATGCAATACTTATTAATTAGTGACATTGAACATGTAACATGTGTAAAGCAGTAAAATTGAACATGTAACATTGAAATCCAGCATATATTATGCATAATTAGTGAAATTGAACATGTAACATTTATTAATTAGTGAAATTAAACATGTAACATGTGTGAAGTTGTGAAAATGAACATCTAACATTTATTAATTAGTGAAATTGAATATCTAATATGTGTAAAGTAATGAAATTAAATATGTAACATTGAAATCCACCATATAATATGTATAATTAGTGAAATTGAATATATAACATTTATTAATTAGTGAAATTGAACATTTAACATGTGTGAAACATTAAAATTGAATATGTAACATTGAAACGCACCATAAAATATGTATAATTAGTGAAATGGAACACGTAACATTTATTAATTAGTGAAATTAAACATTTAACATGTGTAAAGTAGTGAAATTGAACATCTAACATTATTAATTAGTGTAATTGAACATGTAATATGTGTAAAGTAGTGAAATTGAAGATTTAACATTGAAATCCACCCTATAATATGTATAATTAATGAAATTAAACTTGTAACATTTATTAATTAGTGAAATTTGACATGTAACATGTGTATAGTAGTGAAATTGAACATATAACTTTAAAATTCACCATATAATATGTATAATTAGTGAAAATGAACATGTAGCATTTATTAAATAGTGAAATTGAATATGTAACATGTGTAAAGTAGTGAAATTGAATATGTAACATTTATTAATTAGTGAAATTGAGCATGTAATGTGTGTAAAGTAGTGAAATTGAATATGTAACATTGAAATCCACCATATAATATGTATTAATTAGTGAAATTGAACATATTATATTAAAATTGAACATATAACATTTATTAATTAGTGCAATTGAACATGTAAGATGTGTAAAGTAGTGAAACTGAACATGTAATTTTGAAATCCGCCATATAGTAAGTATAATTAGGGAAATTGAACATGCAACGTTTATTAATTAGTGAAATTTAACATGTAGCATGTTTAAAGTAGTGAAATTGAATATCTAACATTGAAATCCATTGTATAATATGTATAATTATTGAAATTGAACATATAACATTTATTAATTAGTGAGATTGAACATGTAACATGTGTGTAGTATTGAAATTTAACATGTAACATTGAAATCCACCATATAATATGTATAATTAGTGAAATTAAACATGCAATATTTTACTAATGAGTGAAATTGAAAATTTAACATGTGTAAAGTAGTAAAAATTAACATGTAACTTTGAAATGCACCAAATAATATGTATAATTAGTGAAATTGAACATGTATCATTGAAATCCAACATATAATATGTATAATTAGTGAAATTAAACATGTAACATTTATTGATTAGTGAAATTGAACATATAACATGTGTAAAAGTAGTGAAATTGAACATCTAATATTTATTAATTACTGAAATTAAATATCTAATATGTGTAAAGTAGTGAAATTAAATATGTAACATTGAAATTCACTGTATAATATGTATAATTAGTGAAATTGAACATATAACATTTATTAATTAGTGAAATTGAACATATAACATGTGTGAAGTAGTGAAATTGAACATGTAACAATGAAATCCACCAAATAATATGTATAATTAGTGAAATTGAACATGTAACGTTTATTAATTATTGAAATTGAGCATGTAACATCTGTAAAATATGTAGCATTTATTAATTAGTGAAATTGAACATGTAATATGTGTAAAGTAGTGAAATTGAATTTGTAACATTGAAATCTACCATATAATATATATAATTAGTTAAATTAAACATATAACATTTATTAATTTGTGAAATTGAACATTTAACATGTGAATAGTAGTGAAATTGAACATATAACATTGAAATCCAGCATATAATATTTATAATTAGTGAAATTGAACATTTAACGTATATTAATTAGTGAAATTGAACATGTAACACGGTGTAAAGTAGTAAAATTGAATATGTGAAATTGAAATCCACCGTATAATATGTATTAATTATTGAAGTAGAACATTTAATATTAAAATTGAACATGTAACATTTATTAATTAGTAAAATTGAACATGTAATAGGTGTAAAGTAGAGAAATGAACATAAAACATTGAAATCCTCCATATAACATGTATAATTAGTGAAACTGAACATGTCACATTTATTAATTAGTGAAATTGAACATGTAACATGTGTAAAGTAGTGGAACTGAATATGTAATATTTGTTAATTACTGAAATTGAACATAAAGCATGTATAAAGTTGTGAAATTGAACACGTAACATTGAAATTGACCATAAAATATGTATAATTACTTGAAATTGACCATATAATATGTATTGATTAGCGAAATTGAACATATAATATTGAAATTGAACTTGTAACATGTATTAATTATTGAAATTTAACATGTAACATATATTAATTAGTGAAATTAAACATGTAACATTAAATTTCACCACATAATATATATTAATTATTAAAATTGAACGTATATTATTGAAATTGCATATGTAACATGTATTATGTGTGCTTTATCATATAATATATATTAATTAGTGAAATTGAACATATAATCTTAGTGGAATAATAAATGTAACATATATTAGTTAGTGAAATTGAACATATAATCTTAGTGGAATAATAAATGTAACATTTATTAATTAGTGAAATTAAACATGTAATTTGTGTAAAGTTGTGAAATTGAATATGTAACATTGAAATCCACCGTATTATATGTATAATTAGTGAAATTGAACATGTAGCATTTATTAATTAGTGAAATTGAACTTGTAACATGTGTGAAGTAGTGAAATTGTACATGTAACATTGAAATACACCATATAATATGTATAATTAGTGAAATTGAACATGTAACATTTATTAATTAATGAAATTGAACATTTAACATGTGTAAAGTAGTGAAATTGAACGTGTAATATATGTGTAGTAGTAAAATTGAATATGTAACATTGAAATTCACTGTATAATATGTATTAATTAGTGAAATTGAACGTATAATATAAGTAAAATTGAACATGTAACATTTATTAATTACAAATTTGGACATGTAATATTTATTAATTAGTAAAATTGAACACATAACATGTATAAAGTTGTGAAATTTAACATGTAATATTAAAATTGACCATAAAATATGCATAATTATGTGAAATTGGTCATATAATATGTATTAATTAGCGAAACTGAACACATAATATTAAAATTGAACATGTAACATATATTAATTATTTAAATTGAACATGTAACATGAATTAATTAGTGAAATCGAATGTGTAACATTTATTTTCACCATATAATACGTATTAATTATTAAAATTGAACATATGATATTGAAATTGCACATGTAACATGTATTATGTGGGCTTTAACATGTATTATGTATTAATTAGTGAAATTGAACCAATAATATTTGTGAAATTGAACATGCAACATTTATAAATTAGTGAAATTCAACATATAACGTGTATAAAGTTGTGAAATTGAACATGTAACATTGAAATTGACCATAAAATATGTATAATTAGTGAAATTGAACATGTAACATTTATTAATTAGTGAAATTGAATATATAATATTAATAAAGTATGTTCATAATAATTAATGTAATATATCATGTTAGTGAAATATTTCCAGCAATTGATATAATAATTCCAATTACATGAAAAAATATAAAACAATTAAAATTCATATTGTAACATGTAATCTATTGATCTAATTGGCCATATAACGGATAAAATAATTGAAATTGACCTTGTTACACGTATATAAATCTAAATTTTTTTAATTTAGACTTATAATTAGTTTATTCCTCTGTTCGAATAAAATAATTGTTAAAAAACATAAAATAACTCATTCCATCAATTGAAGCAAAAGCACTATAATGGAACAAGAACTTAATCAAAATAATAAAACTTCGTTATCATATATAATTGCCAAATTTTTCATTGACATTTTTTTAACATGTTAAAGCCCCAATGACAAGTTTAATACTAAAGCATAACATTCAAATCTTGGTAGATGTTGAAGAGTCATCAATAATGATGTCACGTACAGCTTCTTTTTCCTTAGCAACCTTAACAACTTGCATGAAGATCTCATATATGGCAGTCAAAGGATCTTCTTCAAGTATTCTATCCTGAATTTATTCAACTTGAACCTCTTCCAGAAACCTTTTAAAGAGCTTATTGATCTCATCTCTAATTTCATCCAATTTATTCCTTGTGTCAAAGTATAGTAACTGCAAGTTACCTAGCGAAGGGGGGACAACCTATTCCAGCTTCTTTTTAGCAGCATTATCAGGAGTAGATGGAACTATTTGTATTCTTTAGATTTTTTTTCTTCTTCTATGAATGTGAATTATGTGAATTATATATTCAGTATTTATTGTATGGAGGTGACTTTCAACATTTCTCTTAACAAAACTCCCTTATTAACATGTGATTCTAAAGCTTAAATTGGCCATATTAACATCATACATCGGTAAACAAAGAATGGTCATTTCCAATAAAAAAATGTAATAAACGTTGTCATTGCTAGCTGTTTTATTCACTTGGGGTGTGGGTTAAACAACATCATTCATCCAAACTAATTTATTGCAACATGCATCACTTAAAAGTTGATTGGCTAATATGGTGTATAAAAAAAATGTAATAAATGTTGTTATTGCTCACCTTTTTTACACTTGGGTTGTTGGTTAAATATTGAAATTCAACTGTCATTCTTCTAATTCAACACATTTAAGTTGATTGGCATACTATACTTTAATTCAGTCAATTCTTTTAAGTTGGGTGGCAACATGATCCAATATTGTATTTTTCACCCTCTTCATTAACTTCATCATCACCTATAATGTTTGGAATGGCCATAATATCATCCCAATTTAACACATTTCTCTTTAATTCAATAAGATTTGATTTAATATAATCCATTTTTTGGCATACTATCCATGCCAATGTCAGTAACTTTCTCAAAATAATTTAACAATTGCTTGTATCTTTTATACTCCCCTGTCATGCTAGGATTACCTCCTGAAAAAAATCTCTTCAAATGAGTATGGTAAACATCCTTTCTCCACCTTCTTATGATATACCTTTGATGTACTTCATTAATTCTTTTATGTGCTAGTACTTTCAAAATGTGGTAGCATAAAATGCCTCTATATTCAAATAACTTGCAATTAAATTGCAAGTATTGGGGAATTACCCTATAGTCAATAGTGAAAACAAATTCATTTCCAAAAAAATATAATTTTTAATTGACTTATCTATGATATGAAAAACCTCAACACCTGGCTCTGTTTCCATAATATTTCCTTCATTGTCTTGAGGAATTCTCAATTCACAATGATATTGTAAAACCCTTGATTTTTGGAAAAATTGGAGTCTAAGGGCAAAATGGTAATTTTGCCTTCAATTCATATTCGGGTGCATTTTATAACGTTTGGTGCTTATTTTCATAATGTGGGTGTTGAGATAATTGTTTTGAGTATAATATTGTGTTTTTGGCTTCGGGGGGGTATTTTGGTCATTTTGGCGGTCGAAAAATTTTCGGGTTTCATTTTGCTGTTTTTGATGTCATTTTGGTGACCGTGATGTCGTTACGGTTATTTTAAGTATAATTTTGCTAGGGGTTGTGTTTCGAAAATTTTTCGGGTATTTATTAATTTTTAATTAAAACAAATTAAATAAATTAAATAATTAATTAACTAATTAATATAATTCTGAAAATAATTAAATTTGGGGTTAGTTGTAAATTTTTATAAGTTAGTTGGGTATTTTTTTGAATTTTTAAAGAGTTTTAGGGTATTTTTAAATTAAAAAAATTAATTTAGGGGTATATTGGTAATTTTCCACCTAAAAATTGTATAAATAGGGGTGTTAGGGCACCCATTTGAGTGTCTAAAATTATTTGCGCCGTCAGAGAGAGAAAGAGAGAAAAAAATAATTTTTCTTCAAAAATCGAGCGCCTGTCGTTTCGTCAGTGGGCGTGCCATTTGCCGGTGTCGTTTGGCGAGATGCTGGTGTCGTTTGGCGAGGAGCGTCCTGTCTTTCGGCGTGCGGAGGCCTGTCGTTCGGCGTGCTGCGGGCTGCATCGCAGGCTGTCGTTTTTTGCTTCCAATTTCAGGCAGTTTCGAGATTTTGAGGTTTCTTCAATTTTTTTTCAATTTCTTCCAACTTAATGGCATGATTTGTGTTGTTGGATGTTTGTATGATGTTTAGGGCGTTAGAAAATAATATTTTTGATTTATTTTGATTTTTTAATTATATAAAAATAATTAAAAGTTGTAGGATGATTTTGGAGGTTCTTGATGTTTAATATTTGATTTGTGAGTTTAAGTTAATGATCTAGTATTTTTGGCAATTGTAATCTGTTTTAGGGATGTTATACTTGATCTAAAAATTTATTTTTGGAATTTTCATGTTTGATTTATATTTTTAATTCATTAATAAAGTGAAAAATTATTTCTGCTTGTGATTACTAATATTTCAGTAACTTTGTCGAATTTTTAAAAATTATTGGTAAATGATCTAGGTCTGAATTTTTGATATGTTTTAGGATATGATGTTAGGTGTTTATAAAAAATATTTTGAGGTCTGGGTCAAATGTTTGTATTTCGAAATAAATTTATTTCTCAACTGCTGCCAGTATGGTAACAGGTTGTATGAATCCGATTTAAAAATTAAATTGAGGGACTTAGAGGTTTTTAAAAATTATGAAATTTTGATATGTTGTTTATTAGGATGTTGTGAATCTGTGAAAAATAATTTGGAGTCTGGTTCTAATGTTTAGGTTCCAAAATAAATTAAGTATTGGCACTGCTGTTGGTTAAGGGTTTATGATGATGTCTGTTTTGAAAATTAATTTGAAGGTCTTAGATATCTTGAAAAATTATAAAATTTTTATTTGTTGTCCATACTGATGTCTATAATATGAGAAAATTATTTGGATAATTTTGTGGCAACGAAATGTGAAGGATTTATGATGATTTTTGCTGTACTGATTTTTAGTGGTTCAAACAGAACCAAAATGTTGTAAAATATTTTTGGGGGACCAAATAAATTTGGATTAATCTGAAATTTTGCACACACATTATTTTGATGTTGGAGAAGCTACTGGAATTTTTCCATAGTTTTTTAATGATGGAATTATATTCTGGAAATTTTTGAATTATAGGGACTACTTAAGAATTTTTATCGGTTTTGGGTGTTGATATGAATTATGATTTTTGTATAGGGACTGATGTGATATTATTTGATAAATGAGTTATAAAAATTGAGTTGAGGTTCTGGTTCTAATAAATTTTAATTAATTAATTGATTTTGTATTTTTGAGGTGCGATCAGTTTAACCATTGGGTTGAACCATGATTTTGAGTTGAGTCGGGTTAGTTTTTAATTTTGGATTATCTTGGTTAATTTTTGGTTGAGTATTGGTCTTTTTGCATTCATAGCATGCATTGCATCCCTCATGATAGATGAGATAGTGGGATTGATTGTTGGACTATGTAATTATCTTTCCTTAGGCAATAATCCGGCTGAAGCTCGAGGTCAGTAGGTTGTGAGGATTGGACTAAGCTTTCTTTGGATACCAAGTAAGTTCATGGGTGTATGTGAATTATTTGTGATGTGCTATTTGCTAACTAAACTAATATATATATAAGCCCCTTCGAATATATTATTCTTTCTAATTTCGATATATTATCCTTTCTTGCCCTAGCCTTGCATGTGAATAGGAGACAGAGAAACTTGTATGCTATTTGCTAAATGCCTTGATGTGATATTGAATATTTTTGTGATGTGCGATGGTGTGTCAAATGGGGACGGAGGATGTGGATTGTGATTATGGAGATTATTTTATATATCGATATCGATCTTGTTCTCGGGGCTTATGCCTACTTGCTCTTGGGGCCACGTGCCTACTTATTCTTGGATATGGTTGGAAGAGGAGGATGTTATATTTTGTAGACCCTGATGCACCATCATGTATGTGATTATTGTGGTTGTTACTTGATATATATTACTCTGATTGTATTAGTGTTTCTCTGCCTCTTATGATCTTACTAAGCGTATTTATATCGCTCACACCCTTATAGATTGACTTGCAGGTTGAAGTTACATTCCTTAGTGAGCTCAGTCGATCTTTTTGTGGATCTTCTAGTTTGGTTGTGGATTTGGGTTCGTCCGCATATTTACTTTATTCCATAAAGATTTCTGGATATTTTTTGGGCGAACCGTGTCCGAACCCTTTTTCTTATAATAAGGAGTAGACTGTTTCTTTGCATATAGTTTGAGTTTTAATTATTGAACTTGATTTTGAATAGTATCATTTTTATTGATGACTTGATTTTGGAATAAATTTATTGAACTTAGTAATTATGCACTATAATAATAAATTTGAATTAGGCTTGTAAGGTTGTACTTAGGTATAGCCTTACGCCGGTCTCGACTCCCCAGTTTGGGTCGTGACAGATATAAGCGTATCATCTCTTTATGAAACAACTTGAATATTATTTTAGAGAAAATTGAATTTGTTCTTCCCATGTGAACCCAGACTCACATTTTGTATCCACATACTTCGACTTAAATTCAATTTTGATTTCTTTCTCGTACTTACCTATTATTTCCACCTTATATAGCTCCATAATATGTTTCAGCGTGCTTCTACTGTTTATAAATCCATAAAAAAAAATACATGCATTCCCTCACTCCTCTATGTTGATAGCATGCCAACCCAAAAAAAAGTGTCTAAGGTACACAAGAACCAATTTTGCCTCTCACCATATAATTTCATCAACCACTCATTTCTTTCTAGCTGATGATTTGAAAGAAAAGCAGCCCATCTTCTCTCAAACTCTTCTATAGTTAAGCTATCAAAAACTAGTACTTTAAATTCTTTCTTGGCATCATTATACTCCTCAACACCCCTCAACTTCATAGGCAGCTTTGTGAATATATGCCACAAGCAATATCTATGAGTTGTGTTAGGCATCACTTCATGAATGGCAACCTTGATGCTTTCACACTGATCAGTTAGTATACCATTTGATTGCACATCTTCCATTGTAGACAACCAACTAGAAAACAACCACTTAAATGTTTCTACATCCTCATGTGAAACTAAAGCACAACCTAAAAGAATTGACTAACTGTGATGATTAACACCAACAAATGTAGCAAATGGCATCCTATACTTGTTTACAAGGCAGGTGGTATCAAAACATACAACATCATGAAACTTTTGATAAGTATCTTTACCTTGTGGATGTATCCATATAACATTTCTTAACCTACCAGCATTATCAATATCCATCAAGTGAAAGAAATCCTTATCCTTCCTTTGCATCTCATAAAAAAACTTACGAATCAATTCAGCATCGCCATTTTCAAGCACAAGTCTCATACTATTATTAATTAAATTTCTACAATCCTCTGGTAAACAAGTCATATTTTATGGCCCTCCAAATTGAACTTCAATCAATTTTATGCTCTTACAGATTCTTAAACCAGTTCTATCATTCGCCTCTAGACACCTCTTCAAACCATTACTCAATTGCCTATGGCCAGCCATAAGTCTTGACATGTCAGGGTCTAGAGAATGACAATGCTCATGCACTACTTTCGTGACATGCCAAGTTCCATCCTTTATTACAACAACATTCACTCTAGCAGGACAATTTGACCTTTTGCCAAACTTGATGCAATTTGCCTTTCTACCCTTATCAAAAGCAAATAGTGCATACTTTGGATTTTTCACCACCCTTTTCAACTATTGATCTTATAGTAACACAAAATCCTTTAATTTTACCATAATTTTTATAAAAATTGAACAATTCATCGATGCTGGGAAATTGCATACCTGTAAGTATATATTTCAGCCTAGATATATAGCATTTTAATGGAATATATGAATAAAAACAATTTCAAGTATAATGTTTTACTAAATAATAAAATTGCATATCAAGTAAGGAACAGAGAAAAACAAAAGATGTCTGCCCTCATCAATCTAGTGCAATATTCTTTTCAAAAAAAAATTATATATTAAACCTACTAAATAACTAACAAGCAACAATAAATAACAGTCATTATATTACATATTTATTTTTCAATTTCTCATCATGTTCTATAATTAAATGTTTACAAGTTGATTTAATATTATTTCCTTAAACAGTGATCTATCATATCAAACATTGACTGCATATGCACATATATAAGTCAATAAAATAGAGCATAAAACTCACTTGTCACTGGACCAATTTCTAAATCTTGAATTTCCACCTTTCGCAATCCGTCATTATCTTCATCATAAGCTTCATCTTCCTTCTCATCTCGTAGATTATAATCATATACATCTTCATTCCTCGACGTCTAGAAAATCATAAGCATCTTTATCTCCGTTGTCGACTCTGCCGGCATATTGCATTGAAGAAATATCAATATCATTACTGTATATGCTGTCATCATTACTGTATATGTTGTCATCCTCTAAAAATCCAAAAATGTCATTCAATCTTCCTCTTAAATTACCCTTTCCATTAAAATCATAATGGCTATTTTGATCTTGGACTATATTTTCTTCCATCATTCAAAATGACATTACTGTAGATTTCTTCAATCTCAGCTGAATTTTTTTTGTTTTTCTACACTTTTCTATATTATTATCTATTCCCAATTATTTTTGTTTCATCCATTTTCAAAGTTAGTTTGAGCAGACAAACTCTTTAATTAGTTGTTTATGGATAATATTGGAATTGAAACCTACATATTTTCAACGTTTATCATTTAATACCATATTTTGGAGGGAAATCTAGTATGGCCAAATTCTGTTTGGAGCCAATTTACATATAAACGTTTATCATTTAATACCATATTTATGAGGGAAATCTACTTCATGTTTGGAGCCAATTTACATATAAAGGACAATGATGACTTTTCACCTAGTATGGCCAAATTCTGGCCAACTTGGTATTAATTCTATTTGAAACTGTGCAGCTGTCAAAAGCACATACTGAATGTTAAAGGTTTTGAAATTTTTAGACTTCCCAATATAATGCTTTTCGATTTTCCATATATTTATCAAAAAATCAGTACTTTTCTTAATTAATGACAATGTGCTTTTGGTACCCAATAACTATTTACCAATACAATTTTGGTCCAGCAGCATTAAATTAATCTCTATAACTCAAAGATTTTAATTTAAATACTCCATTTCATTCAAAGAGTCAATTTTAGAGAAAATTTTTGGAAAAAGCCAAATATCAGAAATAATTTGTTAGAATTTTGCTAGAAAAAGCAAATTATATTAACGCCCTTAATGTAAATTTTTCCTCCTAAAATGTAGTAATTAATTCTAGAATTAATTACTACAATAAAATTTATCAATTCCAATACAAAAGCTATAACATCAGAGGCAAGCAATAAACTTCTTTCCATTTACCAATGTTTATTTCCTCTTAAACCATTCCAAATAGGCCATGGAAAATTATTAATTTTATTATAATTTTAATCCTGACATTTTAATTTCTATGACATTTCATCTATACAATTTTAAAATATAATGTATTTTAGTCCTTTAGAATTTAATAGTATTATAACATTTCTCATTGATATTTCCTTAAAGACTAAAAGTATTGATTTTTAAAATAATAGAGATTAAAGTATTAATTATATCAAATATTATAAGTGTTATATTAATTTATTAAAAAAAATTCGTCAAATACATATATAACCCTCTGAACTTATAACATTTAATTACTTCGCCTCCTGAACTTTCATTTTATCTACTCCGCCTCTTATATTTATTTTTTTATACTAACAAACACTTATATTAATGAATATTGATAATATTTACTCCTTATATTTTTATTTGTATCAAATAGATACGTCATTGACTTGACATGACTCAGCATAACTCGACGAGTTTATATTTATAAGTTAAGAAAAATTGAGCTTAGAGGGGTTATATGGTTAAATTAAAAGTTCAAAGGGGCAAAGTAATTAAATTTTATAAGTTTAAAAGACTACAAATGTATTTGGCCAAAAACATTTTACTCCAAAAACATTTTACTCATATACTATTTTTAAAAAATAAGAATTTGTCTATATATATATATATGATCTTATGGGCTGGAGCAATGTTATAATAGGATTTCATGAACTAAATCAAAGTTCATAATAATTAAGTAAATAAATTAATTTAAAATATAATTGTTTGAGAATATACTTAAATTTCAAATATTATAATTAATATTATAATTGTTCTCTTGTTTTCCTATGACTTAAAATGTCATGGATATTTTATTTTATCATCTTATATATATATATATATATATATACATACACATACATATATATACTTAAATTGTATTTCATATACCAGTAAAAAATTTGGTAAAAAAATTAATGAAATATATATTTTTATTATATTCATTATCTCATCATTAGATAATATATTTATAAAATATATTGTATATCCATGATTATATTTATTTTAATTGAATAAATATATTTTTATATATAATATATTTTCATTATATTTATTTAATATGATAATTAGATATCATTTATTAAAAATAAATGTAAATAAAAATATATTCACATTATTTTTTTTAAAAAAAATATTAGGTGAAGCGAATTGATTATTTACACTTGATTATATATTGCATTTTAAGTCTAAGTTGCACATAGATTAAATAGTGGAGCACATACATTAATATTACAAGATATAGGGTTTGATTATCTATGATTTTAATGTTTTCCTTTCTAAAAACAATGTGTCATACAAAGAAGGCGACGTGGCGCCACATCATTGTTTTTTTTTTAATTTATTTATTAAAAATCTAACATTTAACATTAAAGACGTAAAATTCAATTGCAATTCATATAGCTAATAATATATAGTAGTTAGCTTTATCTAATAACGTGTAACTATTTAGTATTACACAGTAATTATATTAAGTAGTTTGGTTATCTATATAGTTACCATGCTTTCTTTTTTTAAAAAAAAATGTGTCCTGGGAAGAAGATTACGTCATGGCATGTCATCACATTTTTTTTAATTTATTCATAAAAAATCTAATATTTAATATTAAAAATGTAAAATTTAATAGCACTTAAATGTTACTTATATATAATAGCTAATAATATATAGTCGTTAGTAATATCTAATGTGTAACTAGTTAGTATTATATAATAACTATATTAAGTAATACTCATTATAGAATCTGCTTCAATCATATGAGATATGATGAGTACAAAAATTATAATAGTATTTAAATAGTACATTAAAATTATATGGAACTTATAATACTCTTAAAAGTTGATCTTTGTTTATCTTATATTGATTCTTAAATAAACTATGAGTATAATTAAGTATATTGTATATCTAATGATTATATTTATTTATTTTGATTGAATAATAAATTTTTTGTATATAATTATTATTTTATTGTATTTATATAATGCACTAATTATATATCATTTATTAAAAATAAATATATATAAATTAAAACATTTGTTTAAGTTGTTTAAAAAAGTACTAAGTGAAGCAAACTTGACTATTAACACTTAATTATATATATGTATATATGTTGCATCCTACTATTAAATTGTACATAGATTAAATGATGGAATACTTGCATTCATGTTAAAAGATACAAGGTTTTTTTTTATTACAATCCTTTAAAAAAAAACATGAGTCATATGAAAAAATTTCACATGCATTTTTTTTAATTTATTTGTAAAAAAAATCTCATATCTAATATTGTGGACATAAAATTTATTAATGCTTACATTAAAAACTTTCACAAACTCTTATTTGCAAATAAGCAAAACTACAATATATTTCCCTAATTAATTTAATGCCTTTTTTTTCTTTACAACATCAAATATATATTTAAAACACTATAAAATTTCATGTGTATATAAAAACTGTAAAATAATAAAATAAAACTGGTATAATCAAAATATATAAGTTCTGTTGGGAATTAACAATAATATATAATTAAGTCATTAATTAATTAAAGTTAGTGGTAACTAAAATCAGATTTATTATTAATAAAATGGTTGCCACATGGATAATATATGTGTGATTCTTTTTTTAGATATTTACTCCCAATCCCACGTCTTAGAAAATATGTGATGTTAGTATGGGAATGGATCAATATTAATGAAAAAGACACCACCGCGCGATTAAAGAGCTAGAGTGCCAATAATGTATATGAAAGTGGTGGTGGTTCATATACTTAGAGATGTGTTAGCCCTTTCACGATTAATTGATTATTGTTTCAGTATAATGTTGATTTTAATTTTAATTTTTAATTTTTTTAAAGGCCAAATACATATGTAATCTATTGGATTTATAGTGTTTAGTTACTTTGTCTCATAAACTTTTATTTTAACCATTTTATTTCCTGTGTTTTGGGCTGTAAACGAGCCGAATCGAATTTTAACAACCTCACACTTACCTCGGTACTTAAAAATTCAGCTCAAGCTTAAGCTCGAACTCGGTTTGAACGAAGCTTGAGCTTGCTTTATATTGAAATTACCAAGCTCGAACTCGGCTCGACTAAGCTCATCAATATATTTAATGTTAAATACATATGTAGCCCTTTGAACTTGTCCCGTTTAGTCACTTTGTCCCTTAAACTTTTAATTTAACCATATAGCCCCATGAACTCATATTTTTTTAACTTATAAATACAAACTCACTGAATTACACTAAGTTATACTGAGTCACTGAGGTATCTATTAGGTATAAATTATACAAATACAAGGGACAAAGTAATCAATATTTATTAATATAAGTGTCTGTTAATAAAAAAAAAGACAAGTATATGGAATAAATTAGTTAAAATAAAAGTTTAGGGGGCAAATTGACTAAATGAAATAAGTTTAAGGGCTACATGTGTATTTAGCCTATATTTAATAAGTTGAGCTTAAGCTCAAGCTTGATTTAAATGCTCATACATAATTGGAGCTCGTTATAAGATCGGGCTCGAACTCATTAACATATATGAATATATGATAAAATTAAAAAAATAAAAATAAAAACAATTATATATCATAATTAGACATATCCTGAAAAGAAAAAAAGTGACTTTTAGAACAATAAATATTGAAAATAATAAACACTGAATTTGTTTGTATTGGCCATATCCCAATTATTAAAAAAGGATGAACTCTCTTCTTGTAGAAGTTTCCAAGAGTAAACCAGAGGAAAGAACAAACTGACTTCATGGATCAATCATACAATATAAACAAAGCAGTGGATAGTCTATTTGCACATTCCATAGATTTGAATGTAAATGGTTCCAAGTGCAGTGATTCTATAGAACTTTTTTTTTTAAAAAAAATGTGAAATTGTAAATGGATTCGTTATCAGTTTCAAAATGAAGCTGATAAAATTTTATAAATTTCATATTAACCTAGTACTGTGAACTGCTGTGTCTGAAAATAAGTGAATGATACAAAGTAAGACAAATTTTGAAGTCCTAAATAATTAAAAAAAAATCCATTTCTATGATAACAGCACCCAATTTTTTTAATTTTAATTGACTTTTTATTTTCCTTTCTCATGCTTATCAATCTGTGTTTTTAGTATTTGCACTTTATGTTTTTAAAATTTCTTTTTTAAATTAAAAAAATAAAAAAAAAACATAAAAACAAAATCCAAAATCCAAAATTTTGGTTTCGAAGTTAAATTTACAATAGCTTTGGACCCCACAAACTATCAAACAAAAATGAATAACTTAGATGCTTAGAATAAGGAACAGAGTTTCAACTTATAGTAAAAATAAGGGAGAAATAACGAAATTTGGGTTTTGATAAGCTAAGTGATCAATTGAGAGCATGTTTTGGAGCATTTCTAGCATATGTTAATAATGTATGGTGTAATAAGTCTAGTATGGTATGATATTAGCAGTATATTATGTTTGAAAAGATAATATGATACTATTAAGTTATTTGATAGTTTTGTTTACTTTAAATAAATAAAATGACCAGAATACTCACCACTAATATTTTATACAATTCACATTAAAATAAATTTACTTAAGTTGTAATAATAAAACTAATTAACTCCATCTAAAAACTAATAAGATTTTTAGAATTCATTTTTTATTAAAAAAAAAACAAAAAAAATAATTATATTTTATAAAAAATTTAAGTATCATACCAATAAGAAGATTTTTTGAAAATATTTTTATTTTTAAATTTGTTTTAATGAAAATCCCAATTTAAAGTATACCAAAAAATAAGTTAGAAATCTTCCCAAACATGGTTTGATTTTAAACCATACCATATTAACCCATATAAAACCACAATAAAAATCCTCTCAAACAAAGCCTGAATGATAACTTTGGTTGTTGCATCAGAAGCCAAATTTACAAAAAAAAAAAAAAAAAAAAAAAAAAAACTATTATTAGCAAATGATATTTGCACTTTATAAGTCTATTGCGGTGGATAGAAACGGTAAAAAAAAATTCTACACTTGCAGAATCACTCTAAAAAGCTGTACATAATCCCAAAACTTTGCATTAGAAACCAAAATTAGAAAACCCACTTGAGAGGTTGCCATGGCTCCTCTATTGATGCGATTTGCAAATATGAGAAGTGGCTTAAAGATTTGTGGCTACTCTTGTGTGATTGGTGGAATGGTGATGGCTTGAGGATGGTTTAGTGGGTTAGTGATGAAGAAATCAGAAATTTTGTGGTGAAATTGTATGAGAGTTGAGAGGTTGAACTACTACTAAGCTTGAGAATTGAGAGGGAGCTGAGAGACGGCTACCAAATTTTTTTAGGTTTTGAGAGTTAGATGTCTTAATTACACTTTTAGTTGAGAAAAATAAAAATATATAATAAAAAATACTAAAAAAATACTTAAACTTCACTCAGATTTTCACATCTATTAAGAGTGGGATTGGTTGGGTTGAGAGTATATTTTAACCAAACCCATTTATATACTAAAAAATCAAACCGAATTCAACCTAAATTATATATATTTTTGACCACTTTACATATTTTCAGTTTTGGTCAGATTAAATCGGATTATAATAAATATAATATATATTATAAATATATCTGATATATAATATTATATATAAAAATTTTGTATGTCGGGTTAGTTCGGGTTGGGTCAGGTTATATAATATTTATTATAATTTATAAATATATATAATATATATGTGTCAGTCGGGTTTGAATTCAATCGAAAAAATAAATCTTAACCCGACTACCCTACCGAACCAGAAATTTTTTTTAAATATTAACCTGATTTCACCTGTGTATATAATATAAACTGACCAAACCCAACCAAAATGTGTTCGGTTCGGTCGGATTCAAAAAATTTGCACACCCCTAACATCCATCATAAATTTGTTTTTTGACAAATTAGTACATAAACATAATTTTTCCTTTCAATTTTATCTTTTCACCGGTTAGGGCTCATGTAACCGGTTGTTATACTCACATGACAATGTTTTATTATTATTTTTTATTTGATTTTAGTTAGTAACATGCGTTACTTTTTTTCAATAAAAAGTAACGCCCTTTAGTTTTTTAATGAAAGACAAATTAACCCAAGTCCATTAAGACTTTGCCGTAAGCGCAATTGTTGAACGATTAGTGTGTGGTATAGCTCAATACCGTAAGTGCATGGATCGTGATAAGTAGTAAAGTAATAATAAAGATCATTGTCACAGAGAATAAGTAAATTGACTAACTATAATTCAATTTGACTATTCTTTGAAAATAAACAGATTGATTTGATATTTTGAAAATTTATTTTCTAACAATCTCCAATTAAAAAATATTCAAAACTAAATCCAAATTCAAAATTAAATTAAACTAAGATAATTATCTACTAATTCAAACATCAAATTCAAATTCAAATTTTAAATTCAAATAAATTAAGATAAACAAATAAGATTAGGTTTCATTAGAATTATTTAAAATGGGCAAAATTAATTTTTCAAACTAATTCAAATCTTTCTTAAATAAAAGTTACTAATTCCTTAAATTTTAATCTTTCTGTTTCTAAAGAAGAAAATTAATGATTGATGAAATTTATAAGTTCTATTTTCATAAATAATAAACTACAACAATATATCAAACTCAAAGAAACTAAGTTGGTCTCTAGATGATTCTTTTATCTCTAAATAGAATTTCTAAAGTTGTTGGTTTTCACAATCTAAAACCATACCTAGCTTTAACTCAACATATGATTTCAATTTAACAATCAATTGATGGCCAATCAATCATAAGTATTAAGATCAAAATCAATAAAACTTTAATTTAAAACAAGAGTGAATCAATCTATTAAATACCCATCATCCACAAATCTAAATCCACATAATCTCACTTTGGGGATTAGTTACTCATGACTAAATTAAACATAAAAACCATAGAAATTGTGAAACCAAACATGAAATCCATAATTCTAATATTCAATTCAATGAAATAACAAAAGCATTAAAGAAAATATAAACTTGAAAATCTAAACCGAATACAATGTTCAAACTAGATGAAAGAAGCTTGCAGAAATGATGACATCCTCCTCAAGGCACAATCTTCTTCTTCCTTTGATCTTCTCTCCAATGGTGAATGAAGCTAATCTTAGAGTCCAATGAAATGTGTAGAAGAGTTACTCCGGGATGGCTGCTTGCCACTCTCTCCAAAACTTCCTCTACTTCAAAATAGACTCCTACTTCCAATCTACTCCTTTTGTATTCGAATTTTAATGTCTCAGCCAATTTACTATCAGATAGAGACCTTATCTCCATTTTACTCCTTCATTGAAGTTGTAGTCCTTGAAGTGTAGATGAATTTAGGCTTTTGAATTACCTCATTTGGACTCTAGAAGCCCAAGATATACCCTAGTTAATCTTAGTGGTTCGGACTGGAATTCTGCTTCAGCATCTCAGGCCTAACTTCGACTTAATAGTTGGAGGCCCAAACAATCTTTGATTTCAATAAACTAGACCTCTATGGAAAGTTTAAGATGTCCTCTAAAAACTTCATGAAGACAAATTTTCCAATATCAAAGTCTATCACCACCGAAATCTTTATTAAAACTTTAAGGGTCCAATCTATCTAAAATCTATGTTTGCAAGAGTCCTACAAAAATTAATTCAAACTAAGCTTTATTAAAAAATAATGAACTTAGAACACATAAATAAGCTTAGAACAAATTAATTCAACTCAATTTTATGCTAAAACTGATAGAAAAATATATAGTCTATATGCACTTATCAGCAATCTAAAGCTCGCCTTTCTCTTTCTTCCATCTCAACAGCAGAGAGCTAAATGGAGCAAACGATTCAATCTATTCTACTCTGCCAATGACTCTACTTTCTCCTTCAATGGCTTGAGCTTATCCAAAGAACAAGTTTCCATCTTTTTTCCTTTTTTTAGCCACTCTTCTTCTTTTCCCCTTGTGATTTCTTTTTTCCGTTTCTGAATGGTGGTTTTCATTTTTTTAAAGTAAATTTGTTTCATATTTAGAATTTAATCTTGTAAGTTAATCAAGAAAGCTAGGGATTTAATTGGGTGTTTCTCGATAGCTTCGCTGTGTGATTAAACAATTGGGTTTTGATTAACCACAAATAGGAATTTTAGTTTAATAATTATCTATATATAATTAGGGAGAACAATGAGAGTGAGTTAAGCCTCTTTTTTTTCTTGATTCGTGTTAATAGTCATAGCATCTGGATATATTTGGAATATAAATGTTACACAACACTGATGTTTTCTTCTTTGGAAATACTTTCAATCTGTTTTTTAATATGTTGCTTTTTTATGGTTGAACCGAGCAAAAAATAGAATAAGTTTGACGATTTTGTGTTCTTAATGGATAAGTTTTAAGGAATTATTTTTACCGGCTAAATATCCATTGAGAGTGTTTTTGCAAGCTGCTCAAAATAAAACTAACAGATGTTACTTTTTTTATTAAAAAAATTGATGCCCGTTATTAATTAAAATCGAAAAAAAAATAATAGAGCATTGGCAGGTCAGCATGACACTCGATTATATGAGTCTTAATAGGTAAAAAGATAAAATTGAAAAGAGAAACTAAGAAAAGATAAAATTGAAAAGAAAAACTAAGTTTATATACTAATTTGTCAAAAAATAGTTTATGATAAATATGAAAATCAGGTAAAGCTTAAGTATTTTTTGATATTTTTGTCAAATATAATATATATAATATATTAATATAAATTAATAAAATGAATATTTTATAAATGGATTTTATTTTATTTTAATAATATTTTTAAAATAATAAAAGAGAAATTAAATTTAGATTGACTAGTCAAATTTTACATTTATATATTATTAGATTATATTTTAATGCGGGTTTATATTAATATGTTGATTAAGAAAAAATAAACAAACTATTTTGTATATAAAATCTTGAGCCATATATTTAAAATAATAATTATTAATAATATTTTTTAAAATACTCAAAGAGAAATTAAATTTAGATTGATTATTCATATTATACATATTTTTATTAAATTATATTTAGTTTGTATTAATATAAATATATTTGATTGAGAAATAAAATAAACAAATTACATTGGTGTTTAGAATATTAAACTATGTAATTAACATAATAATTATAAACTATATTTATTGATAGATAGCTAATGAATGGTGAAGATGTTAATATCATTTTAATTTTTAATAGATCATAAGAGGTATTATCAAACTTATTCTTATATGAATATTGATATTATTTATCATAAAGATATATATTTAACTATTAATACTTAATATATTTTCATGAATATTTTTTTCATATTTATTGTTAGTAAAAATATGTTAAATTTTATAATATATGAATATTTTTTTATATTTATTTATTAAAAATTTATTAAAAATTAGTAACTATATAATATTATTATAGTCATAATATATAGTAATTATATCACACAAGAGATATAGTACCAATAAATAAAATTTAAGTTATAAGTTCTTAAAAATATCAGACTAATACTAAAATTAATAAATATAATATTCTATTATATATATAATATTTTTTTAATACAATCTAATAAAAGAGCTAATTCACAATCTTAGTTTGCGAGCTTCTTAAATGAGCCAGCTTGAGAGCCTAACGAGTCGAGTATCTCTGTACTTAGGCTTGACTCATCTAATAAATAAGCAGCTTGAGCGCGAGTTATTTTTAAATGAGCTCAAGTCTGAAGAAGTTTTTATTGAGTCGGGATACATGCCGAGATCCAGTAACTATGCTCATTTATAGTCCTACCTATATTTATTTATTTATTTTTACTAATAGACACTTATATTAACGAATACTGGTCATTTTGCATATTATATTTGTATATTTTGTATTAAATAAATACATTAGTTATTCGACATGACTCAAAGTGACTCAATGAGTTTGTATTTATAAGTTAAGAAAAATATGAGTTCATGAGGTTATATGGTTAAATTGAAAATTCAAGTGATAAAATGACTAAATGCTATAAGTTTATGAAGTTACATATATTGTTGGTCGATTTGTGTGTATTGATTTTAAATCATAACTGCACGGTTCGTAATAAGTAATATAATAAAAATAAAGGTCGATCTCACAGGGAATGAGTAATTTAACTAACTGAAATTCAAATCAACTATTATCTGAAAACTAATTAATTAATTTAATATTTTAAAATTAAATACTTAATCCTTAATTGCAATTTTAAAATGAAATTCAAATTCAAAATGAAAGCAAACTAAGATAATTATTTATTAAATCAAATCTCAAATTCAAATTAAAATGATTAAATTCAAATATTTGAGATAAACAGTAGGATTATGTTTCATTAAAATTATTTCAAATGGGCATAAACAACTTTTTAAACTAATTCGAATTTTTCTTGAATCAAAGTTACCAATTTCTTAAATTTTAATTTTTTCCTTTCTCAAGCAAAAAAATTAATGATTGATTTAATTTATTAATTCTATTTTCAAGAACAATAAATTAAAATAACCTATAAAGCTCAAAGGAACTAAATTGGTCTTAAGATTATTCTTTTATCCCTAAATAGAATTTTTTTAAGTTGTTGATTTCTTAATCTAAAATCATACCTAGCTTTCGCTCATCATATAATTTTAATTGAACATGCAATTTGTAGCTAGTCAATCAGAAGCACTAAGAACGAAATCAACAAAGCTTCAGTTTCAAAAAATAAATAGTAATTTAATTAATTAGTACCCATTATTTACAATCTTAAATCCACCTAATCTCACTAAGGAGATTAGTTACTCATAGCTAAATTAAACATAATAACCATAGAAATTAAGAAACTAAACATTATATTCATAATTCCAATATTCAATCAATAACAGAACAAAAGCATTAAATATATTATAAACTTAAAAATCTAAACTAAATAAAGAGTTAAAACGGATGGAAAGTCTTGTAGAGATGACGAAATCCTCTTCAAGCCCAATTTCCTTCTTTTTTTTATCTCCAATGGTGAAAAAATTAATCTCTCCTTGAAAAGATGAAAAGTTTGTAGTTAATTGGCTCTAGCTCCTCCCTAAGCTACTGTTCGCATTTTTCCCAAGCTGTCTTCACCAACTCCTTCAAAACAGACTCCTACTCCTACTCAACTTCTATTAAAAAATTTTGAATTCAAATTTGTAGCCCATTTTCTATCAGATAGATGCCTTATCTTAAATTGACTTCTTTAGTAAAATTGTAGCCCCAGAAGAGTAGATAATTTTAGGCTTTTGAATTACCTCATTTCTACTTCAGATGCCCAAGTTATGGCCCAATTATTATCAGTGGCTTGGACTAGACTCCTAGTTCTAAAATTTAAGCCCAATTTCGACTTTAAAGTTGGAGGCCTAAACTAACTCAGATTTTAACAAACTAGGCTTCTCCAAAAACCTTGAGGTATCCTCTATCAACTTCATGAAAACACTTCTCCAATTTTTCACTTTATACCGATTGAAATTGTACTTGAATCTCATAAGTTCCAATTCTGCCTAAAAATTTTAATTTAAACACACTGGCAAGAAATTAATTTAAACTAAGCTTAATTCAAGAATAATGAAATAAAAGTGCATAAATAAGATTAGAATAGATTAATTCAAAAAAAATTACATTCTAAATCTGATAGAGAATATAAGGTCAATTTGCACTTATCAAATTCTCCCACACTTGAACTTTTGTTTGTCCTCAAGCAAATTAACACCATTAAATTAAATTCCAACAATAAATCAAATTCAATCAACCAAAGAAAAATAATAATCACTTATTCTTAACTTAAAACACTAAACTTCAAATAATCATAACCTTAAACAACTTCACAAACTAAGTACACTTATATATTAAGTGATTTTAAACCGTAAGTGCACGGTCCGTAACCAGTAATATAATGAAAGTAAAGGTCGATCTCACAGAGAATGAGTAATTTAACTAACTGAAATTCAAATCAACTATTATCTGAAAACTAATTAATCAATTTAATATTTAAAAATTAAATACTTAATCCTTAATTGCAAATTAAAAATGAAATTCAAATTCAAAATGAAAGCAAGCTAAGATAATTATCTATTAAATCAAATTTCAAATTCAAATTCAAATGATTAAATTCAAATATTTGAGATAAATAGTAGGATTAAGTTTTGTTAAAATTATTTTAAATGGGCACAAACAACTTTTCAAACTAATTCGATTTTTTCTTGAATCAAAGTTACCAATTTCTTAAATTTTAATTTTTTTCTTTCTCAAGCAAAAAAATTAATGATTGATATAATTTATTAATTCTATTTTCAAGAACAATAAATTAAAACAACCTATAAAGCTCAAAGGAACTAAATTGGTCTTAAGATTATTCTTTTTATCTCTAAATAGAATTTTTTTAAGTTGTTGATTTCTTAATCTAAAATCATACTTAGCTTTCGCTCATCATATGATTTCAATCGAATATGCAATGGTAGTTAGTCAATCACAAGCACTAAGAACAAAATCAATAAAACTTCAATTTTAAGAAATAACTAGTAATTTAATTAATTAGTACCCATTATTTATAATCTTAAATCCACCTAATCCCACTAAGGAGATTAGTTACTCATGACTAAATTAAACATAATAGCCATAAAAATTAAGAAACTAAACATTATATTCATAATTTCAATATTCAATCAATAACAGAGCAAAAGTATTAAATATATTATAAACTTAAAATCTAAACTAAATAGAGAGTTAAAACAGATGGAAAGTCTTGCAGAGATGACAAAATCCTCCCCAAGCCCAATTTCCTTCTTCTTTTTTTTTTTATCTCCAATGGTGAAAAAACTAATCTCTCCTTGAAAAGATGAAAAGTTTGTAGTTAATTGACTCTATCTTCTCCCTAAGCTACTGTTCACATTTTTCCCAAGCTGTCTTCACCAACTCCTTCAAAACAGACTCCTACTCCTACTCAGCTTCCATTCAAAAATTTTTAATTCAAATTCGTAGCCCATTTTATATCAGATATAAGCCTTATCATAAATTTACTTCTTTAGAAAAATTGTAACCCCAGAAGAGTAGATAATTTTAGGCTTTTGAATCACCTCATTTCGACTTTAGATACTCAAGTTATGGCCTAATGACCATCAGTGGCTTGGACTAGAATTTTGGTTCTAAAATTTAAGCCCAATTTCAACTTTAAAGTTGGAGACCCAAACTAGCTCGGGTTTTAACAAAATAGGATTCTATAAAAAGCTTGAGGTGTCTTCTATCAACTTCATGACACTTCTCCAATTTTGCACTTTATGTCCACTGAAATTGTACTTGAATCTCATAAGATCTAATTCTGCCTAAAAATTCCAGTTTAAACACACTCACAAGAAATTAATTTAAACCAAGCTTAATTCAAGAATAATGAAATAAAAGTACATAAATAAGTTTAGAATAGATTAATTCAAATAAAATTACACTAAATCTGATAGAGAATATAAGACCAATTTGCACTTATCAATTTCTCCCACGCTTGAACTTTTTACTTGTCCTCAAGCAAATTAACACCATTAAATTAAATTCCAACAATTAATCAAATTCAATCAATCAAAGAAAAATAATAATCACTTATTATTAACTTAAAATACTAAACTTCAAATAATCATAACCTTAAACAACTTTACAAACTAAGCACACTTATACATTAAGTGATTAACAAAAACTTTCATGTCAAACCATAGTCATAAAAAATTCATCATAACTTCATTAATCCAAGAATATAACAAGTATCACTAAGTAGCCAATTCTACACAACAATTGAGGATCAATAAGAATTATGCATTTATCAATATTATTATATATATATATATTCAATGGGTGCATTTTATGCTCAATCCCATTATTATTGTTAATTTCTTTTTCTTTCTTATATATATATGTATGGTGGATGCATTTTATGCACCATTCCACCTTAATTATCTAAACGAGTGCGTCTTATGCTCCATCTAGCAAAAAATATTTAATATAATAACTATATTAATTATGCATAATCCCCATATCATATTCCCACAAAATTAAGCAATTTACTACCCTAGTGATACATACTAACTTAAGAATTCATTACATCACAATGAACTCAAAACACTATAATAAGAAATAATTTTAAATATTCTTTAAAAATAAGTGCTCTTAATTTGTAAAATTTCTCAAGATCACAACCTTCTCCATTCCGTATATTAAATTAAGAATGACCAAAAATTATTTCAATCTAGCCAAAAGAATTTAATTATCAAGTTGAAAACTAAAATAACAATAATTAATTCACTCAATAACAAGTAAAGAGCAAGTAGGATCACAAACCAAATAGATTGCAAAGTAGGAGTAGAACAAATTTTATTATTTATTAAAATTAAAAATTAAAGTCTACTACAATTAAAAATAAAAAGACATAAAATTAAGTAAGAATAAAAACAAAACACAATCTAAATAGAAATATTATTTAAATCAAACTAACAATAATAAGAGTTGTTTATAGACTTCTAAGCATCTCCCTCTTCTTTCTTAATGGTTATTGCATCGAACTAAACTATTTTAGAGATCTTTGGAGGTCTTCCTCTTTTCTTTTTCTCCAATTTAGATGGCATACCTCTCTTCCTCTTTGTCGGTAATGGTTTAGGTTCATCATCTTCACTTGAGGTATTATCTAAAACTACCAAGTCAAGTTGGGATCTAACTTTCTCTCATGCTTGTTCTAATTTTTCCCTCTCCACTATCTCATCAAGATCAAAAGTGCATTCATAAGGATCAGGATAAGCACGCCTAAAAGCATAGAAAGCAGTGAGTTGCTCAAGTGTTTCTACAGGTGGATTCACAAAAGATTTTTCGGAATCCCATATGCCATCTCTATTCCAAACCTAAGTATATGATTTCTCTTTATTATTCATCTCTCTCTTCTAAGGTTATGCTAATAATGAATTAGAGTGATAAAAACTTAACCTTATACAGAGGAGAAATAAAGACTAATTCTAAAACCATTCAACTAAAGGATATCTAGTTAAACTCTTATTATTAAAGTTTACTAATTAAAAATAAACTCTTAGTCTACTTAGGATAAGGAATTAAATTCAAAATAAAAGATATAATCTTAGATAGACTAAGACATCTAACTAAAATTTAAATAAAACCTAATAATAATTATTATTATTATTTATTATTATTATTATTATTTTTTTTGCAAAATCTGGAAAATAAAATTTTTTTATTTTTTTAAATTTCAAAAAAAAATTTATTTAAATATACATCTATTTTCTGATTTTTTTTTAATCTCTAATTTGAAAATTTTACAAAAAAAAAAAAACACAAACAACAACACAAGAAACAGAATTCACAAAACATAGATTAAACAAACTAACAAAACAAAACAAAAAAAAAACAAAATAAATACTCCCCTCTCACACTTAAAATTGTCATTGTCCCCAATGAAAAATATGTAACCACAATAAGAATACCATAAATAACAAGAAAAAGAAAATATGATAAGAAAAAGAAAAAGGATGGAAGCTTCCCTGAGTCATGGCGACGATGGAGGTGAGGGAGTCGGGGAAATAACAGACAAACTTGAAAGTTCAATATACTTCATGAGCTTGTAATTGTGATAAGTCTGACTCTTTTTCATATTGATAAGTTTGCGATTCATGGTCCCTATTTGATCTGCATACTGCCTTTGTTGCACCTCCATAATGTTTAGTTGTGTACTCATCTGCTGATTCGTTTCATCTATTTTATCAAGCCACTTTAAAACATGTCGCTATCCTTAATCATCATTGGCATGATCATCATCTTCTTCAGCATCACTTTCCTCTTCCTCATTGTCCTCTTCTTCATGTGTTGGTTGATCACTTTGTGTAGTACTACTAGAACCTCCTTGAAATAATTTCTTGAAGCACCTTCTTATTGTGGGATCCCTTAAATTACTATTAGCATCCAAAATCTCAGCACGACATAAAGTGTCAAATGAATATGTCTCCCCACTAATGCATTCCATCGAAGTATTGCTAGGATCTAAAATATTAAAATAGACTGCTAATCCAGTAACAATATGGCATAATACAATAGTACTCTTAAGATATTGGGCAATAAATATTAAACTTTGAAAAATATGATATGTTGTAGACACTTTTTTATTCTTATAAGCACAATACAACATAAATAATTCTTAATAAACACTTTATTACTTTCGTTTTTGCCAAACACAAAATGACACATAAACTTATGCAATAATAATAAACTATGATCACGAATTAGTTCATTAGGTACATTTCTTATATTGAACAAATCAAACCTAGTTAAAGTTTTTTAAAATTTATCAATATTAAATTCTTCAGAATGGATACAAGCACCTCCTTTAGGCAAACCAAAAGCTTTGAACATAATATCATGATCAATTACATAATTAACACCAAACATTTTATCCTTAGATTTGGACATTTTAAGGGTTGTGAAAAATTCAAGAATGAGTTTTTTATATGTGTCATATCTCTTTGAAATTTTTCCCAACCTAATCTACCAAATAATTATTTCATTCTATCATCTAGACCCAATTATTTAAAAACACCACGGCTAAAATATCTACAAGGAGTAATATTTCTTAAGCGTAAAGAGATATATTTCTTACTTTCTTCTTGATCAAAAATTGGAAAGGTGCCTCAAAACGAGAAGATATATCTAACTCATCCCTTGAAGAGCTTGAAATTTTCTCTTTCCCCTTCCTTGAAGAAGCTTTTCTTGCAACACTCTTTGTTCTTGAAGCCATTTTTAAATGATTTGAGGAATGGGTTTAGTAGATTTGGTAAAGATTTGTTGGATTAAGGAAGAAATTTAGAAGATTTGGGTGATATTTGTGTGGATTTGAGAAATGAATAGTTAGGGATTTGAGAGAGAGTTTGGGGAGTGTGAGAGAGAAAAGAAGAAGATAAAAAAGAAAAGTGAGGAGTGAGAAGGGGCTGATTGGTTTTTATAATTTTTTTTATTTCATCCCCATAGCTATCGCGACGCCTGTCGCGATCACGACAGAGGTACTTACCATAACAGCGCTAGGGGAGAGTTCTCCCCTCTATCTCAATCGTGACATTTGTCACAATTGTGATAGACACGCAACCTTCTTATCTTTTTTTCTTTCTTTTAACTGACTGTCGCGTTCGTGACATCTGTTGCGATTGAGACAAATGTTATCTCATTAGCAGCAGGCTCGTGCTGCCGAGCTCGATTGTGAGAGCTCGGCAGCGCCTTCTGTTGCTATTTTGCCATTTGGTGCGATCGCTACAGTGCCCTTTCATAATTTTTTTTAGAAACTACGTAGCCATTAAAAACAAGAATACAAAATTAAAGAACATTAAATTAAAATACCAATCTGTAAAAACCAACAAACTAAATTAAAAAATATTATGTAAAACACCTATCAAATTAACCTAAGCAACTGAAAACACAAAGATTAGATGGAAATAAAAGAATAAAAAATTGTGTTGCCTCCCAAAAGTGCTGTTTAAAGCCTTTAGCTAGACCTTTTTCTTTGAAGCTCAAATATTAAAGTAACACACTAAAACCTTTTCAATTGGTTCACCAATTATATATGGCTTTAATCTTTGTCCATTAACTGTAAAAATTTAATTTAAGCTATTTTGAATGTCCACCACTCCTGAAGGATGAACTTTAACAATCTTAAATGGCTCTGACCATCTAGACTTAAGTTTTCCAGGAAAAAAATTAAGTCTATAATTGAAAAATAACACAAATTGGCCTTCATAAAAATTACGCTTCCAGATACGCTTATCATGCTATGCCTTAGTTCACTCTTTATACAACTTAGCATTTTCATATGAACTAGGGCGCAATTGCTCGAGTTAACTTAACTGAAGTAACCTCTTTTTCACCTACTGTTTTCATATCAAAATTTAATTTTCTAATTGCCCAATAGGCTCTATGTTCCAACTCGACGGGAAGATAACAAGATTTTCCATAAATTAACCTAAAAGGAGACATACCAATGGGTGTTTTAAAAGCTATCCTATAAGCCCATAAAGCATCATCTAATTTCAGTGCCCAATCTTTCTTAGAACTCCCAACAATCTTCTCTAATATCCACTTAATTTCTCTATTAGAAATTTCTACCTGACTACTCATTTGTGGATGATAAGGTGTAGCTATCCTATGATGAACTCCATACTTTCTAAAAAGAGTTTCAAAGGTGCTATTGCAAAAGTGTGAACCTCTATCACTAATAATAGCCCTTGGTACACCAAACCTAGAGAAAATAAATTTCTTAAGAAAGTGTATCACTACCTTAGAATCATTAGTTGGACTAGCAATTGCTTCGACCCATTTTGAGACATAATCAATAGCTACAAGAATGTATTGGTTGCTCAAAGAAGAAGGAAATGGCCCCATAAAATAAATTCCCCGTACATAAAATAATTCAATTTCTAAAATAGGGTTTAAAGGCATATCATCTCTTCTTGAGATATTTCCTACCCTTTGGCAATGATCACATTTCTTAACAAAATTGTGTGCATCACGATACATTGTTGGCCAAAAGAATCTCGATTGCCATACCTTAGCTATAGTTTTGGAAGAACTAGCATGTCCTGCACACTCTCTAGAATGACAAAACTCTAGTATGGATTGGAACTCTTCTTCTGGAACACATCTATGGATCAAACCATCACTACAATGTTTGAACAATAGAGGATCATCCCATATGTAATGCTTTACTTCATAGAAAAATTTCTTCTTTTGGTTGGCATTAATATTTAAAGGCACAATTTTACTTACCAGATAATTGCCAATGTCCGCATACCAAGGAGAATTCCCCTTCAATGAATAAAGTTGCTCATCTGAAAAAGTTTCATTGATTGGGACTTTTCCATTGCCAATGTCCCCAACTCTGGTCTAGAAAGATGGTCCGCAACAACATTCTCTAGCCCTTTCTTATCTCTAATCTCCCTATTAAACTCTTGAATTAACAGTATCCAACGAATCAAATGTTGTTTTGCCTCTTTCTTGGTCATAAGATACATAATGGCGGCGTGGTCCATGTACACAATCACCTTCAACCCAATAATGTAAGATCAAAACTTATCTAAAGAATAAACCACCGCTAGCATCTCTTTCTCCACAGTAGCATAGTTAACTTGAGCATCATCAAGCAACTTGCTGGCATAGTAAATAGCATAGCACCTTTTTTCTTCCTTTGGCAAAGAACAACTCCTATTGCAAACTCACTAGCATCACACATGATCTCGAAAGGTAAGGCCCAATCAGGAGATGCAATGACTGGAGTCATGTTTAATGCTTTCTTCAACCTATTAAAAGCAAATAAACAATCATTGGAAAAATAAAAATCAACATCTATACTCAATAAATCACATAAAGGTTTTGAAAATTTGGAAATTTTTTTAATAAAACGTCGATAAATCCAGCATGTCCAAGAAAACTCCAGATTCCTTTGACGTATGTAGGTGGAGGCAAATTTTCAATAACTTCTTCTTTTGCTTTGTCCACCTTAATCCCTGCTTATGAGGCTTTGTGCCCAAGGATTATCCCCTCTTCAACCATAAAATAACATTTCTCCCAATTAAGCACCAAATTTGTTTCTTCACACATTTGAAGCACCTTAGCTAAATTCTGCAGACTAATTTCAAAAGAAGTACCATAAAGAGTAAAATCATCCATAAAAATTTCCATAAATTTTTCTATAAAATCACTAAATATTGCCACCATGCAACTTTGAAACGTAGCAGACGCCTTATACAAACTGAAGGGCATCATTCTATAAGCAAAAGTACTAAATGGACAAGTAAATGTTGTCTTATCTTGATCTTCTGGAGCTATAGGTATCTAAAAATACCCTAAGTATCCGTCTAACAAACAAAAGAAAAAATTACCGGCCAAGCACTCCAACATTTTATCAATAAAAGGCAATGAAAAATGATCTTTACAAGTGGCTTTATTTAATTTTCTATAATAAATACACACTAACCAACTCGTAACTGTCCTAGATCGAATCAACTCATTTCTTTCATTTTTAACAACTGTCATCCCCTCTTTCTTTAGTACCACATGTATCGGGCTTACCTAAGAACTATCCAAAATTAGGTAAATAATCTCTATATCTAATAGTTTAGTAATTTCACTCTTAACAACCTCCTTCATATTTGGGTTCAATCTTCTATGTGCATCCATAACCAGTTTATAATTATCCTCCATCAAAATCCTATGCATATACAAAGATGGACTAATACCTTTAATATCTGAAATAGTCCAGCCTATAACCTTCTTAAATTGCCTAATCACACCTAATGTTTGTTCTAATTGGTCCTCTGATAATTGAGCATTTATAATTATTGGAAGGCTTTCATTGGATCCTAAAAAGACATATTTCAAATGAGAAGGCAATGATTTTATCTCAAGAATAGGTGGTCTCTCAATTAAAGGGGGTGGTAAAGGTGTAGATTTTCCTATTTCTTCAAATCACCTAAAAGCTATGGGTGGTGTCATCTGCAAGGTATAAGCACAATCTGCAATCTCTTGATTGTCATCTTCTTGAGTTGCACTACTAGTTAAATAAATCCTCTAAAGGATCCTCTCTAAACTCTTTTTCATAGGCTACTTGAACTAACTCATTAATAACATCAACTCTAAAATAATCATCCGTAAATCTTGGTTCTTTCATGGACTCATTAAGATTGAACTCTACTTTCTCTTTACCCACTTGCAGAGTTAGCTTACCTCCCTTAACATCTATCATTGCCCCTGCAGTAGCCAAAAATGGTCTCCCTAAAATTAGAGAAATTTCAATATCCTCTTCCATGTCAAGAATAATAAAATCAATAGGAATATAAAATTTATCAATTTTAACTAACACAGTTTCTACTATTCCCAAAGGGAATTTTATAGAATGATCTGCCAATTAAAGTGTCATCCTTGTAGGCTTTAAATCTATTAATCCGAGCTTCCTGCAAATTGAATTTGGCATTAGACTTACACTTGCACTTAAATCACATAAAGCTTTACTAAAAGCCCAATAGTGCAAGGTATAGAAACACTCCCTAGATCTTTCAATTTGGATGGAAGTTTATTCAGGATCACAACACTGCATTCTTTGATTAGGGCAACTCTTGTATTTTTTTCGATGGATCTCTTGTTTGAAAGAATCTCCTTCAAAAATTTGACATATGAAGGTATTTGAGCAAGATCATCTGCAAGAGGAATGTTAATTCTTAATTGTTTAAACACTTCAAGAAATTTTTCATATTGTTTCTCCACTTTTTCTTTTGAAGCCTTTGAGGAAATGGTACAGGTAGTACATAAGGCTTCACTTCTGTCTTTGGTGGGAGTGTCTCACTTTGCTCCTTTTTAATCTCACTCTCTTTATGTTGCTCATCTTCTTTAATTACTTCACTTTCTCTTTTTAATTCAACCTTCTTTAGTACCTTCTCTTGTAACTCCTCCCCACTTTTAAGCGTGATTGCTTTATAATACTCCTTGGGATTTATTTCTGTTTTACTAGGAAGAGCTCATTGAATTCTTGAATTAAAAGAACTAGCTATTTGCCCAATTTGCACTTCAAGGTTTATAGTTTGTCTTGCAATTTTATCCATCCTACCTTCCAATCGATCATATTGCTTATCTAATTTGTCAAACCTTTCACTAGAAATAGTAATAAATTTTTCTAAAGCATCCTCATATCCCATCTTGTTGTCTTGGTAATTAGCTTGACCCAGTCCCCAATTTAGAAATGGTGGTTGGTACATTCCTCTTTGATTGAATTGGTTCCTCTGATTACCTTGATTTCCACCCCATGACAAATTTGAGTGGTTTCTCCAACTAGGGTTGTATGTGTTTCCATAAGGCATTGGTTGAGCTCTATTTTGATTCCCCACAAAATTTACTTGATCTTGAGCTGGACATTCAAAAGATTGGTGGTTTCCACCACACCCTTCATAACCTATAGTGGCAAGATTAACATGTTTCAACTTCCTAGTTAAGGCATCAACCTTAGCTGAAAGTAATAAAATTTCATTACTTCATGCACACCGACTACCTTCTTGGGTAAAGTCCTCTCACTAGACCAATGGTAATTGTTTGCTGTCAAGGATTCAAGTAGTTCCAAAGCTTCAGCTGTATTTTTGTTCATTAGAGCACCTCCAGTAGCTGCATCTATTGTACATCTCATTAGCCCTTTTATTCCATTATAAGATTTTTGCACAACCAGCCATTCTGAAATCCCATGGTAAGGGCACTTCCTTTGAAGGTCTTTAAATCTCTCCCATGCTTCATAGAGTGGCTCTTCATCAAACTGCACAAAACTGGTTATGTTATTTCTGAATTTTACAGTCTTACCAGGAGGAAAATATTTTACAAAAAATCCTTTAGATAGATAGTCCCAAGTGATGAAAGTTCCAGTAGCTTATCCTTACAACCAAGCTTTTTCCTTGTCCTTTAATGAAAAAGGAAAGAGGCATAGCCTAATTGCATTATCACTGACTCCATTCATTTTGATCGTGTCACAAATTTCTAGAAAATTTGCCATGTGAGCAATAACATCTTCCTGATTCAAGCCATAGAAAAGTTGCTATTGAGCCATGATGATGAGAGCTGGTTTAGGTTCAAAATTGTTAGCATTCACTCCAGGTCAAGTAATGCTTGATCAAATATGAGCATTAGGCATGGTATGTTATCTCAGAGTGAGATTTTTTTTGTTGAATTTGATCTTGTAGGTCATCCATACTGACTTCTTCATTACTAGCTTCTCTTACTTCAACTCTACTTTCTTCTTCTATAGACTTCTGTGCCCGAATTTGTTCCCTTTTTTCTCTTTTTAGGGGAAATCTCTCTCTTTTTGCTCTATTATTTTCTCTGCACTTCTTTTCGATTTTAGGATTAAAATCTTCTAAAACAGCTTATCGATTACTGCATATAAAATTCCTACAGAAAAGCTAAAGAAAACAATTAAAATTAATTTCAAAATAATAATTTCTTTGAACTTACTGCTATCAAATTAATTTTTTCTTCTCCGGCAACGGCACTAAAAACTTGTTGATCGATTTGCGTGTATTGATTTTAAACCACAAGTGTACGGTTCGTAACAAGTAATATAATGAAAGTAAAAGTCGATCCTACAGGGAATGAGTAATTTGACTAACTGAAATTCAAATCAACAATTATCTGAAAACTATTTAATCAATTTAATATTTAAAAATTAAATACTTAATCCTTAATTACAAATTTAAAATGAAATCCAAATTCAAAATGAAAGTAAACTAAGATAATTATCTAATAAATCAAACTTCAAATTCAAATTCAAATGATTAAATTCAAATATTTGAGATAAACAGTAAGATTAGGTTTTATTAGAATTATTTCAAATGGGCACAAACAACTTTTCAATCTAATTCAAAATTTTCTTGAATTAAAGTTATCAATTCCTTATATATTAATTTTTCTCTTTCTCAAGTAAGAAAATTAATAATTGATGTAATTTATTAATTCTATTTTCATGAATAATAAATTAAAACAAACTATAAAGCTCAAAGAAACTAAATTGGTCTTGAGATTATTCTTTTATCTCTAAATATAATTTTCTTAAGTTGTTGATTTCTTAATCTAAAATTATATTTAGCTTTCGCTCATCATATGATTTCAATTGAACATGCAATTAGTGGCCAGTCAATCACAAGCACTAAGAATGAAATCAACAAAGCTTCAATTTCAATAAATAAATAGTAATCAAATTAATTAGTACCCATTATCTACAATCCTAAATCCACCCAATCCCATTAAAGAGATTAGTTACTCATGGCTAAATTAAACATAATAACCATAGAAATTAAAAAACTATACATTATATTCATAATTCCAATATTCAATCAATAACAGAACAAAAACATTAAATAAATTATAAACTTGAAAATTTAAACTAAATAGAGAGTTCAAACGGATGAAAAGTCTTGCAGAGATGACGAAATCCTCCTCAAGCCTATTTCCTTCTTCCATTGATCTATAATGGTGAAAAAACTAATCTCTCCTTGAAAAGATGAAAAGTCTGTAGTTAATTGGCTCTAGCTCCTCCCTAAGCTACTGTTCACATTTTTCCCAAGCTGTCTTCACTAACTCCTTCAAAACAGACTCCTACTCCTACTCAGCTTCCATTCAAAAATTTCAAATTCAAACTTTCTAGCCCATTTTTCATTAGATAGAAGCCTTATCTTGAATTTAATTCTTCAGCAAAATTGTAGCACCATAAAATTAGATGATTTTAGACTTTTACATCACCTCATTCAGACTTGAGATACCCAAGTTATGGCCTAATTACTATTAATGGCTCGGACTAGACTTCTGCTTCTAAAATTTAATTCCAATTTCGACTTTAAAGTTGGAAACCCAAACTAACTCAGAATTTAACAAACTATACCTCTCTGAAAAGCTTGAGGTGTCCTCTATCAACTTCGTGAAGACCAATGCTCTAATGTTGCACTTTATACCCACCAAAATTATATTTGAAGTTCTAAAGGTCCAACTCTATCTAAAAATTCCAATTTAAACACACTCACAAGAAATTAATTTAAACCAAGCTTAGAATATATTAATTCAAATCAATTACACGCTAAATCTGGTAAAGAATATAAGGTCAATTTGCACTTATCATATGTAATTGGCTTTATAAATTTATGAATTTACATATGTATTTGGCTTTATATATATACATATATATTTATTTATTGCATGGGTAAATGACTAACAATTTAATTAAATTAATAATGAATTTTGTCGATGTAATGTTTACTTATCGAGGTTAATACTGAGTTTTACATTTATAATATAAAGACTTTTGAAATTGAAATATGATTATTTATTTGATTCATTTAAATTTATGTGGAAATAATTTAGGTATTAATATTATACACTTATAATATAATGCTTGAAAAAAGTATATATTACTGCATAATTTATTAAAAATTAATAAATAATATTAGATAGATTTTTAGATATTTTGAAATCAATATATAAATTTTTATTAAATTCATAGTTAATTTTATTTACAAGAAAATTTTATTAAGAAACTTTGGGATTTATTTGGTTTTGTTTGAAATCCTTAGTTAAGGTTATAAATAGATGAAAATTTTTAAATTCAATAAGATTACATAATATAAAGTTATTAAATGATTAAATTGTGAATACATATTATATATTTATAGTATGTATAGTATATTAACATATAATATAGTTTTCTTAATATGCAGTCTTAATATAATCCAAAATAATACAATTTTTAATGTGTATTTAATATAATCCAATATAATACATTTTTTCTTAAGAGTGCACATTTTAAAAAAGAACCTTTATTATAATTCAAAAAATCATCAATTTTCCACTTATGAGACGAAATTTCTACTAAAATTTATCCTATAATAAGTTTTTTTTTAATTTTTATTTTCTTTTCATGAATTTTTCCACTCAATAATTATAAAAAAAAAGTATTTTCCACTCAATAATTATCAATATTATTTGGCAATGTTGATTGCTTCAAATGGATTGGAAGAATAAGGAATGAAAAAGATGATAGAGAATCAATTTTGACTTGGAATAAATGAGAACATTAAATAATGCATTAAATTAGTTGGGTGTTCAAGATATAAAAAATAGAAAAGGCACCATGTTTAAATTTTAAAGGAGAGTGGCATGTGAAGGGTAAATTAGATATTTTACAAGCATTTAAAATCAAAATCAAAATTAAGGATAAATGATATAATTTACTTTTTGATTTTCAAAACTGTATCTAATTTAAATCATTTATCATATTCTTATTATCATTGTTGTGCTTATCATAGTCTTACTTTTTACCATACAAAATAAGAATATGATGAGCACAACAATGATACTCGTAGTAAAATAGAAAATTCACCTAAAATATATCATTTTTTTAAAAGATTAATATTTTTTAGACCCTCATCTAGTTAAATATACTTAAAAATATAAAAATATCATTATACCTAATAAACTAAAAGAAAACTTTCAATTCATCTGTTGTTCATGTCAAAAGAAAATCAAATGCATAATCTCTCTGTCTCTTTCCTTCCCAAAACATGAATATGTTGCCTTTATATCAATAAAAAAAAAGTTTCACTATTATCTCTCGATCTCTCATTGTACTCGATATGTTTTTATTTGTTTATCTATTCAAATCTCTTGAAAAAATATCAGATCTTGATTTTATTGCAATGCAGCTTTTATTAGGTTGTTTTAACTGTGAAATTATAAAATTTTAATGTGAGAATATGGTTCATTTTGCCGCATTAAACCAATTTTTGTATATCTGACAAACTCACTTTCCTTTCTTCTTCTATTTTTCTTTGGTTTTCATAACTGGTCTCTAGAAAAGTTGAGTGAAATGTTATAGAGTATATGAGTTTTTGTGTGAAACAATGTTGTATAATAATGGACTATGTTAGAGCATCTTAGTGGGCAGTTATGGGTAGTTAGGAATAGTTTTATATTTTGATTTTAATCCAAATCTAAATGTCACAAATTCTGCTCTAACTACTTGTAACTTGCCCTAATTGGCATCAAATTGCTTCTAGCTACCTTAAAAAATTCTCCATTTCATGTCCTAAGACAATTTGCATACTTTGGGCTACAAATTAAAGGCGTCTGATTTATTTTGATTTTTAAAAAGAAAAAAGTGCATAGATTCTACCCTAAATACCCATAAGTTGCCCTAACTAAAATCAAATTGCTTATAGCTGCCATTAAAAATCATCCATTATACTTCCTAAGATAATGAACATACTTTGGTTTGCAAATGAAAAATATCTCATTTATTTTATTTTTAAAGGGAAAAATGTGCACAAATTCTTTCCTAAGTACCTTTAGTTATCCTAACTAGCATCAAATTGCTTTTAACTAACTTTAAAAATTCTTCAGCAAAAACTTGTTGAATGATCATTTTTGCTATAACTCAATACCATAAGTGTATGGATCGTAACAAATAGTAAAATGGGAGTATGAGTATCGTCTACACGGGAAATATGATTTTTGAGTAACCTAAATTCAGTTTTGACTATTGTTTGAAAATAGAAAGATTAAGTTGATATTTTAAAATTATTAACTAAAAAATGTCTAATTTAAAATTTAAAATTAAATTCAAATTCAAAATTAAATTAAACTAAGATAATTATCTACTAATTAAAATTTTAAATTCAAATTCAAATTTTAAATTCAAATAATTAAGATAAACAATTAGGATTAGGCTTCATTAGAATTATTTCAAATGAGCAAAAATAACTTTTCAGACTAATTCAAACATTTCTTGAATTAAAGTTACCAATTCCTTAAATTATAATCTTCCTCTTTCTCAAGCAAGAAAATTAATGATTGATAGAATTTATAAGTTTTATTTTCATGAACAATAAACTACAATAATTTATCAAGCTCAAATGAACTAAGTTGGTCTCTAGATGATTCTTTTATCTCTAAATAGAATTTTTTAAAGTTGTAGATTTCTTAATTTAAAATCATACTTAGCTTTCACTCAACATATGATTTCAATATAACAAGCAATTGGTAGCCAGTCAATCACAAGTATTAAGATCAAAATTAACAAAATTTCCATTCAAAATAAGAATGAATCAATCTATTAAATACTCATAATCTACAAATCTAAATCCACATAATTCCACTTAGGAGATTAGTTACTCATAATTAAATTAAACATAAAAACCATAGAAATTAATAATCTAAACATTAAATCCATAATTATAATATTCAATTCAATGAAATAACAAAAGCAATAAAGAAAATGAAAACTTAAAAATCTAAACCGATTATAATGTTCAAACTAGACGGATGAAGCTTGTAGAAATGATAAAGTCCTCCTCAAAGCACAATCTTCTTCTTCCTTTGATCTTCAATCCAATGGTAGATGGAGCAAATCATAGAGATCAATGAAAAGTTTAGAACTGTTGCCCCCAATGGCTGCTGTCAGCTCTCTCCAAAGAATATACTCCCCCTCATATATTTTAACCAAATTCAAATTTCAATTTTAAATCTGATTTTATATCAGATAAAAACCTTATATCTCTCTTTCTTGTAGCCCTTGAATAATAGATGAATTTAGGCTTTTGAATCATCTTATTTGGACAGAAGCCCAATATATGGCCTAATTACTCTTAGTGGTTCGGACTGGAATTCTGCTTCAGCATCTTAGGTCTAATTTCAACTAAATAGTTAAAGGCCCAAATGATCTTGGATTTCAATAAACCAAATGTTTCTGGAAAGCTTGAGATGTACTTTACAAACTTCATGAAGACAAAATTTTCAATCTAAAACTCTATCATCACCGAAAGCTTTATTAAATCTTTAAGGGTTCAATTTGCCTAAAATTTCAGTTTGCAAAAGTCCTACAAAAATTAATTCAAACTAAGCTTTATTCAAAAATAATGAACTTAAAATACATAAATAAGCTTAGAATAAATTAATTTAACTCAATTTCAAGTTAAAGCTGATAGAAAAATATATGGTCAATATGCACTTATCAAATTCTCCCACACTTAAACTTTTGTTTGCCCTCAAGCAAATTAACCATCATTAAATCAAATCCTAACAATCAACTGAACATAATTATCTAAAAATAATAATAATCACTTATCCTCAACTTAAAATACTAAACTTTAAAGAATCATAACCTTAAACAAATTCACAAACTAAGCATACATATATATTAGGGTGATTTACAAAAACTTTTATATCAAACTATAGCTATAAGAGATTCAACATTACATCATTAATCCAAAAATATAGCAAGCATCACTAAGTAGCCAACTCTACACAATAATTAAGGATCAATAAGATCTATGTATTTAACATTATTATTATTATCATTATTATTATTATTCAATGGATGTATTTTATGTTTCATCCCATTATTATTGTTATTTTCTCTCTTTTTCCCTCTTTTTTTTATTTTTTATATATGGTGGATGTATTTTATGCTTCATTCCATCTTAATTATCTAAAACGAGTATGTTTTACGCTCTATCTCGAATTTTTTTTATTTTTATTAATTAATTATGCATAATTCTCATATCACATCCCCACATAATTAAACAATTAACTACCTTAGTGATACATACCAACTCAAGAATCTATTACATTACAATGAACTCAAAAGACTATGATAAAAATAATTATAACTATTCTTTAAAAATAAGTGCTCTTAATTTGTAAAATTTTTTAAGGTCATAACCTCATCCATTCCATGCATTAAATTGAAAATAAACAAAAATTATTTTAATTTAGTTAATAAAATTTAATTATCATGTTGAAATCTAAAATAATAATAATTAACACGCCCAATAACAAGTAAAGAACAAGTAGGGATCAAAAATAACCAAATAGATTGCAAAATATGAGTAAAACAAATTCTAATATTTATTGAAAACTGAAATTTAAATCTAGTACAAAAATAAAAAGAAGCAAAATTAAATAAAAATTAAAACAAAAAATAACCTAACCAAATCTAATGTAAAACAAACAAACTGAAATTTTTTTTTTTGAAATTTGTTTTTTTTTCATATAACTAAATTAAAACAAAAAACAAAAAAGTAACAAACACATTAGAAAAATAAACTAAGCTAGCTACTCTCCTCCCATACTTAATCTTTTTATTTTCCTCAATGAAAAATAATCCACCATAAATAAGATTACACACAAATAACAAGAAAAAAGAAAATATGATAAGAAAAAGAGATAAAGGATGAAAGCTTCCCTCTTTTATTGCAAAATAGTTCTTGAATATAAAGATGGAAATCTTTTACTTTCTTTTTTATTATAAATGGGAAAATGAGCACTAAATTGTGAAGACAAATCTATCTCATCCCTTGAAGAACTTGAAACCTTCTCCTTTACTTTGCTTGTTAAAGATTTTCTTGTAATGCTTTTTAATCTTGAGGCCATGGTTGAATGATTTGAGTAACAGGTATAGTATATTTGGTAAGGATTTATGTGATTTTGGAAAAAATTGAAGGAATTTTGGAGGTTTATGGTTAGGGATTTTGAAAGAGAGTTGAAAGTGTGAGAAAGAAAGAAAAAGAAAAAAGAAATAAGTGATGAAGAAAAGGCTGATTGTGTTTTATTTATTTTTAATAACTTTTTTTCGGAATAGCCCACCGCGATCATTCCAACTAGCAGCGCGATCGTGTTGCTGGTCGTGCGATAGGGCGTCACTGACAGAAGCTTGCTGTGTTTCAAATTTTTTTTTTTTTAGAATAAACACAATTCAAACTTACCTTTTCTTACCCTTTATTCTCCCACCTTTGCTATTTGCTAAACAATAAAAATAAAACATTAAAGAACATAGAATTAAAATCTTAAAACACTAAAAATTATGCAAAATTAAATATTTTCACTACCACTTAAAAAAATATTATTTCTCCCAACCTAAAAAATACCAATAAACTCGATTAATAACTCTAATATTATATAAAATAATTATCAAAACTTTAAATTAACTGAATCAAATGAATTAAACTACTAAAAACAAAAAGATTAAATGAAAAATAAAGAAATAAAAAATTGGGTTGCCTCCCAAAAGCGCTTGTTTAAGGTCTTTAGCTTGACTTTCCTTTGAAGCTCAAGGTGGAAGATCACATTGTACTTCTTTTCCCACCATATTGCTTGCTATTGTTAACTTGGAATTCTGCTTCCCAAGTTCTTTATACCCTTTAATTTCTATTTGTGAACTTTTATCCATGGGTGAAGTGAAATGGATTGCTGCATAGTTTCCTTCCTTTGGCTTGGAGTTTGGTAGTAGATAAACTTTGAGCGAATCCTTTTTAATGAAATCTTTTTGAGGAGATTTATCGCTTGCCTCCACTTGGGAACTTTTAGAAGTAGAATCCTTTGGAGACTCAATCATGTTAAACTCCACTTGATCATCCCCAATTTTTAAGGTGAGCGTACCACTCTTTACATCGATTACAGCTCCAACGGTAGCTATGAAGGGCCTCCCAAGAATCAGTGGAACATCTATATCATAATTTAAATTCATAACTACAAAATCGACAGGGATATAGAATTATTTCACTTTTACAAGTATGTTTTCTACTAGGCCTTCTAGGTACTTTATTGATCCATCTGCAAGTTGTAAGGTTATATTGGTAGGTGCCATCTCTGTGAGTTTTAATTTCTTATAAAATAGATAAAGGCATTAGATTAATACTAGCACTTGAATCACATAATAAATTTTAAAATTAAATCTACCAATTTGACAGGGAATAGAAAAACTTCCTGGATCCTTAAGCTTAGATGAAAGTTTATTTTGTAATAATGTGTTGCACTCTTCAGTAAGGTTATTTCTTCCATATTCCCCTTCTTAGACAAAAGTTCCTTTAAGAACTTCACATATGATGGCATCTGAAAAAGGTGTTTTTATGAAAGGTAAATTAATGCGAAGTTGCTTAAAAATTTCAAGGAACTTGTTGTATTATTAATTCCACTTATGTTGTATCAGCCGTTGAGGAAAGAGAATGGGTGGCACATAAGATTTTATCTCTTGTTTAATAGGTGCCTCCTCTTTTTTAGTTTCACTATCTTTAGTTTTGAATTAGAAGAAGAAATATGTAGAGGTGGGGTCTTCTATGTTGAGTCTTCAAGCTGTATGCTATTTAGAAAAATAGCGTTGCAATGTTCTCTCGGATTAATTTCAATTTGACTTGGAAGCGCTCCTCGTGGGAGATTATTAAGAGAGCTTGCTATTTGACCAACTTAAAATTCTAGATTCTTATTATGGATTGTAATATGTTCTGTTCTTGATTCCAATTTTTTAAACCTTTCAGAAGCAACTCCGATAAATTTCTCCAAAGTCAATTCATAAGATGGTTTACTTTCTTGTGGTTGTAGTTGCCTTTGAATTTGATTTCTCAAGAATGAAGGTTGATAAATTCCCTTTGGTTACCTTGATTACCACCCTAAGACGGGTTTGGATGATTTCTCCAACTAGGGTTGTATGTGTTTCCATAAGGCAATTGTTGAGTTCTATTTTGATTCTCCATAAAATGCACTTGTGCTTGAGCTGGACATTCAAAAGATTGGTGGTTTCCAATGCACCATTCACAACCTACAGTAGCTAGATTAACATGTTTTAACTTCCCAGCTAAGGTATTAAACTTAGCTAAAAGTAGTGAAATTCCATCTACTTCATGCACACCAACCACTTTCTTAAATAAAGACCTCTCACTAGAACATTAGTAATTATTCGCTACCATGTATTCAAGCAATTCTAATGCTTCAGCTGTATTTTTATTCATAAGAGCCCCTCCTGTAGCTGCATCAATTGTACTCTTTAATGGCCATGTTATCCCATTATAAAATGTTTAAACAATTAACCATTCTGGAATCCCATGGTGAGGGCATTTCCTTTGAAGGTCTTTAAATCTTTCCTATGCTTCATTAAGCGATTCACCATCAAACTGCATAAAATTAGTTATATCATTTTTTATTTTTGCAGTTTTCTGAGGAAAATATTTTGACAAAAATCCTTTAGAGAGATCATCTCAAGTGATGAAAGTTCCAGCAGCTTGACCTATAACCAAGCTTTTGCCTTGTCCTTTAAAGGGAAAGGAAAAAGGTGTACCCTAATTGCATCATCATTTACTCTATTCATCTTGATTGTGTCACAGATTTCTTGAAAATTTGCCAAATGAGCAATAGCATCTTCCTGGTCTAACCCATATAAAAGCTGTTGTTGAGCCATGTTGATGAGAGTTGGTTTAAGCTCAAAATTGTTAGCATTTACTGTAGGGCGAGTAATGCTTGATCCAATTTGAGTATTAGGCATAGCATGTTCTCTCAGAGTAAGATTTTTTGGTTGAATTTGATCTTGTAAGTTATCCATATTTACTTCTTCGTCACTAACTTCTTCTACTTCAACCCTACTTTCTTCTTCTAGAGACTCCTATGCCTGAATTTGTTCCCTTCCTTCTCTTTCTAAGAGAAGTCTCTCCTTTCTTGCTCTATTATTCTCTCTGCACTCCTTTTCAATTTCATGATTAAATTCTTCTAAAACAGCTTGTATATTACTCCACATTTAATTCCTGTAGAAAAGCAAAAAAAATAATTCAAATAAAATTCAAATTAATAGTCTCTTCAAACTTACTGTTATCAAATTAATTTCTCATTCTCTGGTAACGGCGCCAAAAATGTGTTGAACGATCATTTTTGCTATAGCTCAGTACTGCAAATGCATGGATCGTGACAAGTAGTAAAATATAAGTATGAGTATCGTCTCCACAGGAAAGGTGATTTTTGAGTAATCTAAATTCAGTTTTTACAATTATTTGAAAATAGAAAGATTAAGTTGATATTTTAAAATTATTAACTAACAATCTCAAATTTAAAATTCAAAATTAAATTCAAATTCAAAATTAAATTAAACTAAGATACTTATCTACTAATTCAAAATTCAAATTAAAATTAAAATTTTTAAATTTAAATAATTAAGATAAACAAGTAGGATTAGGTTTTATTAGAATTATTTCAAATGGGCAAAAACAACTTTTCAAACTAATTCAAAACTTTCTTGAATTAAAGTTACCAATTCCTTAAATTATAATCTTCCTCTGTCTCAAGCAAGAAAATTAATGATTGATGGAATTTATAAGTTCTATTTTTATAAACAATAAACTACAATAATCTATCAAGCTCAAAGGAACTAAGTTGGTCTCTAGATGATTCTTTTATCTCTAGATAGAATTTTTCAAAGTTGTTCATTTCTTAATCTAAAATCATACCTAGCTTTCACTGAACATATGATTTTAATATAACAAGCAATTGGTGGCTAGTCAATCATAAGCATTAAGATCAAAATAAATAAAATTTCCATTCAAAACAAGAATGAATCAATCTATTAAATACCTATCATCTACAAATCTAAATTCACCTAATCCCACTTAGGAGATTAGTTACTCATAATTAAATTAAACATAAAAATCATAGAAATTAAGAAACCAAATATGAAATACATAATTCTAATATTCAATTCAATGAAATAATAAAGAAAATGAAAACTTGAAAATCTAACCCGATTATAATGTTCAAACTAGATGGATGAAGCTTGCAGAAATGATGAAGTCCTCCTCAAAGCACAATCTTCTTCTTCCTTCGATCTCCAATCCAATGGTGGAGGAAGCTAATCATAGAGACTAATGAAAAGTATAGAAGAGTTGCCCCCAATGGCTGCTGTTAGCTCTCTTTAAAGAATCTACTCCCCCTCATCTATTTCAGCCAAATTCAACTTTTAAATTCAAATCTAATTTTCTATCAGATGACAAACTTATCTCTCTCTTTCTTCTTCATAAAAATTGTATCCATTGAACATTATATTACTTTAGGCTTTTGAATCACCTCATTTGGACTTTGGAAGCTCAAGATATGACCCAATTACTCTTAGTGATTTGGACTGAAATTCTGCTTCAGCATGTCAGACCTAATTTTTACTTAATAGTTAGAGGCCCAAATGATCTTGTATTTCAATGAAACAGACCTCTCTGAAAAGCTTGGGATGTTTTATACAAACTTTATGAAGACAATGTTTTCAATCTCAAAATCTATCATCATAGAAATCTTTATTGAAGCTTTAAGGGTTCAATCTACCTAAAATTTCAGTTTGCAAGAGTCCTACAAAAATTAATTCAAACTAAGCTTTATTCTAAAATAATGAACTTAAAAATATAAATAAGCTTAGAATAAATTAACTCAATTTTATGCTAAAATAGATAATATATATATATATATATATGGTCAATATGCACTTATCAATTACACGTCCTACAACAATCTGCATACTTTTGTCTGTAAATGAAAGCCATCAGATTTATTTTAATTTAAAAAAATGCACAGATTATGCCCTAACTGGCATCAAATTGCTTATATTTACCTTTAAACATTATACATTACACTTTCTATGATAAATGTGCATACTTTGGTATGCAAATGAAAGACATCCGATTTATTTTGATTTTTAAAGGAATAAAAAGTATACAGATTCTGCCCTAACTACCCATAAGTTACCCTAACCAGCACAAAATTGCTTGTAGCTGCCTTTAAAAATTATTTGTTATACTTCCTAAGACAATGTATATACTTTGGTCTGCAAATAAAAGACTTATGATTTATCTTGATTTTTAAAGAGAAACAAGTGCACATATTCTGCCCTAACTATCCCTAACTTGTCCTAACTAGTATCAAATTGCTTCTAGATACCTTTAAATTCTCCATTACATATTATAGGACAATCTACATACTTTGGTCTAAAAATAAAAGCTTTCTAATTTATTTTTATTTTTAAATGAAAAACTATCATAGACTCTGTCCTAACTACCCCTAACTTGCCTTAACCTGCATCAAATTCCTTCTAGCTAACTTCAAAAATTCTCCATTACATGTCCAAAGACAATCTGCATACTTTGATCTACAAATGATAGTTGTTTGATTTATTTTAAATTTTAAAGGAAAAAAAGGTCACAGATTCTACCATAACTACCCTTAACTTGCCCGAACTCGCATTAAATAGCTTCTCTCTACCTTTAAAAATTCTCTATTACATGTCTTAAGACAATCTGCATACTTTGGTCTACAAATGAACGACGTCTAATTTATTTTGATTTTTAAAAGAAAAAAGTTATAGATTTTGCCCTAACTACCCATAAGTTGCCTTAACTCTCATCAAATTACTTTTAACTAACTTTAAAAATTCTCCATTACACTTCTTAAGACAATTTGCATATTTTAAACTACAAATGAAAGGCATCTAATTTATTTTGATTTTTAAAGGGAAAATGGTCAAAGATTCTACCCTAACTACCCTTAAGTTGCCCTAACTTACATTAAATTGCTTCTAGCTGCCTTCAAAAATTCTCCATTACATTTCCTAAGATTATATGTGTACTTTGGAATGCAAATGAAAGCCATCTAATGATATGAAATTTAGTGTGTTTCCTACATTTGTCATCGAAAATAGATTGAAGCATCCACTGTTTGTTACTATTGAAGAAGGTGCCTTTAAATTAAGACATGGAAGCAATGACCCATTCGATTTGAAAAAAAATGTTAAAGGAGTGGTTCCTGGTCTTTATTCAATTCCTAAAGATCAATATCATAATGAAGGCATAGATTAAGATTCAATGTTGTCTCCAATGGTAGAGGGAATTCATGGAGGCCCTGAAGATGTTGGCCATGAGGATGATGCACATTATTATAATATGCCTAATGATGCTTATGACATTTTATATTCATACACAGTCAAGAATGTCAATATGATTGTTGTAGAACATACGAATGAACTTCTTGACATTTGACATACCAGCGTGGAACATTCTACCGAGGTTCATGTATATTATAATAATGGAATAAACTAAAGTGATGACACTGGGAATACATATTCAAGCACCAATTTTGATTTAAATCTATTGGGCCAAAGTTTAATTACAAATTCTATTGTAGAGGGTAAAATATTTAGAACAAAGAGAGATTTGACTACGACCTTTTTAATTGTAGCAGTGAGGTAACATTTTCAATACAAAGTTTTCAAGTTTAATCCATATTTCACCGTTGTCCGTTATATTGATAAATAATGTAAATGGAGATTGAGCACAAAAAGTTTAGCTAAAAGGGATAAGGCATATTGGATGGTAATGAAATATGTGGCAGAGCACTCATGCCTGACTATTTTTGTTCAAAGTATACATAGACAAGTTACTAGTTGGGTTATTGATGAGTGTGTTAAAAAAAGATTGATAAATCCTAGAAGAATCTTCAAACATAAAGATGTGATCGATGACATACGTAAGGAATTTGGAGTGGAGGTTAGTTATTTTGTTACATGGAGGGGGTGAGAGCATGCTTATGAGAATATTAGGTTGGGTAGTCCAGAACAATCTTTCTCTATTTTGGCTGGATACTTACACATGATTACTAAAATAAATCAATGATCGGTTGTCCATGTGTACTGTAGTGATGATTGTCGATTTCTTCATCTCTTTTTTGCTTTTGATTCTTTAATTCAAGGTTTCAAGCATTTTACACCTATAAGATCCATTGATAGAACACATCTGAGAGGGAAATATAGTGGAGTGCTTCTTATTTTTATGAGTCATGATGCCAATCAACAAATATTTTCGTTGGCCTTTGGGATCATAGATTCTGAAAATGATGCATCATGGACATGGTTCCTTGAAAGGTTGAAGGCAACCTTTGGTGAAAGACCGGGTCATGTGCTTGTTTCAAACAGACATCAAACATTCAAAAGGTAGTATCGGACATCTTTTCAAATTCATTTCATGGAATATGCATGTATCACCTTCTTAACAATCTTAAATACAAGTTTCGACATATACCAAAGGATCTTGAAAAAGCACTATTTCAAAATGGCCAAAGCATATAAAATTCATTATTTCACTTTACTCTTTGGCTCATTCGATATTATTATACCTAGTGCAAAAGATTATCTAGAAGGGATTGGTCTTGACAGATGGACATGATCTCATATGAATGAAAGGAGATACAATATCATGACTACTAATATATCAAAATCTGTAAATACTAAATTTGTGAGCTAGGTACGAAAGATGTTACAAAGATGGTTTTTCAAATGATGAATTAAGGTAGAAACATGCAATACAAGATGGTAACTAATGTGGAAAAAAAGTTGAGGAAGAGAATGATGTATGCCTCGAAATTGAATATAAGTACTTTATTAAAATTTAATGTTAGTGCTATATTATGATTCCAGTAGTAATATTTTCCTTGTACATTTCATGCTAGATGCAACCAGCTACTAACATGAGATATGACATATTTGATGTTGATAAGAACTTTGTAGTGGATATGTCACTTAGAACTTGTTGTTATAGGAAGTTTCAATTAGACCAGATTTCATGCGTCTATGCTTTTGCGATTATCAAAAATGGTGAATTTAATGCTTATGACTTATGTTCTCCTTACTACTCTCAAGATTATTGGTACAAAACATATAAAGGAGTAATAAATTCAATATCTCACATAAAAGAATAGAATTTACCAGACGATATGAGAAAGATGACTCTTTTATCTCTAGATGTTCGCACCTCAACTAGCAAACGTAAAAAATATAGAATTCCTTCTTCATGTGAGGATAAAACGCATCCTAATTGTAATCATTGACTAAAGCGAGGCCATAATAGACTCATATGTTAGAATCCAATACCACTTCATTTTACAACGTAAAAAATGTAGAATTCCTTCTTCACGTGAGGATAAAACACATCCTAAGTGTAGTCATTTGCCTGAAGCGAGGTCATAATAGACTCATATGTTAGAATCCAATACCACTTCATTTTGCTTTATAACCAGCAAGTACTCAGACTATTCAAAAATAAATTATACTTTATTATGTTTATTAATAATAAAAAACTACAATGTTCTTGGTATGAAATTTATAAACTCCATCCTTTGTTATATACTAGTGGTTTATAGATATTGTATAATGATAATTATTGTCTATTGCTTTGCCATATAAAGACTTATTCGTCACTTTTTAATGTAAAGAATCAATACGGTTCATTTATTGTCTTTTTCCTCACTTGAAAATTAGGTCAACATGAAGCTGGTATGTACTGTGAGATTAAGTTCTGTATGTGTTTGGGTGTATAAATATATAGTTAGAGCAAGTTAAGGGGAGTTAGGGCATTTTTTATTTGATTCTATGGATGCTATCCATTTACTGTCTTTGCTAAAATTTGATAGTGAAATGTCCATCAACCTAGTATGTATTATAAGATTAAGTTTCATATGTGTTTGTGTGCATAAATATAGAGTTAGGGCAGTTAGGAGGAGTTAGGGCATTTTTTTATTTGATGTTGATGGATAATATCCATTTACTATCTTTATTGAAATTTAATAATGAAACATCTATCAAGCTAGAATGTACTATAAGATTAAGTTCCATATGTGTGTGTGTTCATAAATATGGAGTTAGGGAGAGTTATGGCATTTTTTATTTGATGCTGATGGATACTGTCCATTTATTGTCTTCGCTAAAATTTGATAGTGAAACATCCATCAACCTTGTATGTATTGTAAAATTAAGTTTTATATGTGTTTGTTTGAATAAATATGGAGTTAGGGCATTTTTTTATTTGATACTCATGGTAATAATAAATTAAATATATTGCAATAGCTAGAAATAATAAACCATTTACACATGAAAAGCCATTGAAAATTCTACCAAATTGTTTAAAACATACATAATTACATCTTATGTGTATATATCAACATCATATTAAACCATTTACAACTCTATTAGTAAAGTGTTCACTTATCATCATCACTGTAATATAAATCAGCATGTTCCTACACTACATGATATCATAAACAACATGTGGTAGTGTATCTCATCTGCTTCATATTTTCCTGACTGTATTACCATACATCACAGTTTAGGGACACGAAGAATTCAATGAATTTAGCAACAAACATCCCACAAATCCAACTTACTAATAAAATAGAAGTTTAGTGTTCATATCATATTCAATACATTTACTACACTGTCAAATTATTAATGGAGTAAGTGTCTTACCATTTTGTTGTGAACATTTCAACTTTTCATATTTCACATCAAGCTTAGTGGATTGATAAATTTTAAGTTCAAGTCGTAAATTGATAAAGCACAACATTTTCCAATGTGGCAGATAACATTTCTGCAATTGGTGTCATAGAATTCATTTTTTCCTTTATGTACTTTGTCATGACATTGGATCATACACAATAATTGTCTAGTTAATCAATGAGATCTCTAACATTAACAAGTGGCTATTTTTGTGCTTTTCTAGCAAAAAAAATAGTGTCCACCTCCCAGTACGTTTTTCCATAATGAATATCATCTCTCAAAATCTTTTGATACCCAATGGAGGAACCCAGATTGATTCTTCTTCATTAAAACTTGTGAACTCTAAATGTTCCCATATAAAACTCTAGTTAATGATACAATCCCTACATGTTAATCTTTGATAAAAACTGCTTGAAAAGAAATGTTGCTTTTGCCTCACATAATAGAGCATTGTATCAATGTCCTATAACACAATTATAATTAAAAATTTCAATAACATATTGTAATGTTGTATATATTGATGAATTAAATAACGTGATATTGATCATACAAACTCACATCATTAGTCAGCCATACATCATACTTCCTCATGTGCCAAAAAAATCTAAATGCATGACCTCATATGCTATAAAGTCATATACAATTCCATTCAACAGCCGTTGTTCATGAGTTTTATCACTACAAATACACAATAAGGCAAAATAAATATCAAAGTTGCAAAATAATAGTGTTAGCAAATCTCCTAACTCACACAAACTACACATAACTATGTACTGTAATGTTATATTAACTCAACATTCTTTACTTACTATTTAAATTTATTAAAATTCAGGTTCCACTACTCATTGAATGTAGATTCTTCTTCAAAAGTTGGCCTCTAAAGTTGATTCAGGGGAAGAACAGGTGAATACTCGTCATGAGGACACAATTTTCTTTCGTGAAATTGTGATTTATTATCCCTATCTCTTCGCATCTCATTCTTTCTATCTGGCATCCAATCCCCACCAATGTACTTAGGATTTGGAATTATCTTTCTTTTTTCTACTATAACATCATACGCATGTTACGATACAGTCATGAGAGATGGATTGCCTCTATGTGTTATTTCATTCAAATTTATTTCAAAACTAGAAACATTCCTAAACTAAAATGTTAAAAAAATTGGACATTGATTGCATTAAGTTTAATTTAACAGTAAATATTAAATCCAAAATTAAGTTAGAGTACATATCCTTGTAATGGAGTCTAAAATGTAAATTTTTCTTTATCTTCCAAACTATATTCAAGCAATGAGATTTTACCATTCATTTACTAATTCAATTCATGAAGTACTTGATTTTGTGAACCTACCAAGGTGTGCAACTCTTTATTTATTTTTCTCTCTTAAATCCTTGATTTCCTTTTCTTTTTCTGTTAACAATATAATGAGTTCTTTATTTTGATTTTCCAGAGAAGACAAATGTCTCCCAAAATCTACAAAAAGTGTTGTCTTCTCTCTCTTGAGCTCAGAAATCTATTTCATAATATTTTCAATATCTGCATTTTGAAATTCAGATTGGGAACATTTATCTTTGGTTGTATGCCTTGGTTCAAGGGGGCAACATAAAATGTTCCTTGATCCCCCCCTTCTCTACTGAGAAAGAAGGACATACTTCTTCATCTCTAAAAATTTGTTGAAATGGAATAGTTTGTAACTCCTACATACAACACCTTTGAATGAGAAAGAATGATATCCCAAATTAAATAGCAATAATCAATAATAAAATATCGTAAAAATGAGATCATTAGAACTGCCGATTCTGGTATTTTTATTTCGATTTTTTATACAAGAATTTTGACTCCATGCTCTAATTCATTATCTCAGGAATCTGATTGCCAATTCTTTTATCCCCAACATTGTCTAAAGATGCCAATATCTTTATTGCATAAATACTTAGGCAATCAAGAAACCCACTTAAAAGAGTATCCACCATCTTTTTTCATATTCTTCATGCTCCAAATAACATCTAAGCATATAAACTTCCAACTCAATTTACCCCCCATGCAATGTTATTAAAGACATCAACATCATTAATAAGTGATAGAATCCAGGAATAAACTTTTGATTTAGTAGCTTTGCCCACATGCGACCCCTAACTTAACTTGATGGTTCATGTCATTACAACCTTTGAATGCTACAAGTATCTCCTTGCAAGTCATATTTCCATACTCTTTCATAAGAGGACTGATAATCATATCCAAATCCTCTTTGCCATTATATTTCAACCCAGAAATTAGACAAAATTCACCTTCTCCCATGGTGAAAACGTCATTACCAAACTTAAATGACAACTCATCTTTCTTTGGATTATGTACTTGGTATGGGAACATGTAGTTAATCAAACCAAGCTAATGAAAATATTTTTCCCATCCACTTTCAGCAAGTGGCCAACGCTATACTTTGAAAAGGCATCAAGCTAGAGAAATTTTAAGGAAAAAAAAGGTATTAAACAACTACTTCATAATAGAAACAATGTTCACTTGTATGTTAAATATATCACAAGTACTTTCTCCTTGTTATCATCAAATGTGTTCTTGATGACACATATAGTCCAGAACTAACTATGTTAACCTGGTGGTACCTCCATCTTGATGGGTCAATTATGTAGTATGCTCTATGTATATCAACATTTCCCCCTTCTTTTACATTTTCTTCATCACTAGAAGACTCAAAAACTATCTTCCTCTTCTTTGACTCATCAGGCTTATCAACTTTGCTTCTTTTGAACATGTAATGATGGCCTGATGAGGAAATTTACCTAGGACTGACCAGTTTCTTCTCTGCTATGATGGGTGTTCCCTCACTAGCAGAAGATGATGTAGAACCTGGTGCCATTTCACTTTAACAAAATGTGAAAGAATTTATTCTATTCAACAAAATGTGTAAGGAAAATTCAAGAGAGTTAGTATTAAACCCTACAATAGTAATTACGATGGCAGAAACATGCAATTTGATGTAAGTTAGGGCAAGTTAGCGGCATATCAGTTCACCCTTTTCACCATAAAAATAAAAAAATAAAACAGAATGCATATTTAGACTCAAGTGTGTAGAGTAACTTAAGAAGTATAGTAAAGTATTTAGATGGCAGAAATATACAATTTGATATGAGTTAAGGTAAGTTAGGGGAGTTAGGGCATATCAATTCATCCTTTTCACTACAAAAATCAAGAAAAAATAGAACATAATGCATACTCAGACTCAAGTGTGCAAAGTCACTTATAAACTGAATAAGAGTATTTAATATGGCAGAAACATGCAATTTGATGTAAGTTAGAGTAAGTTAGAGGGTGTTAGGGCAGATTAGTTTGCCTTTTTCACCATAAAAATCAAGAAAAATAAAATAGAATGCATATTCATACTCAAGTGTGCAAAGTCACTTAGGAAGTGTATAAGAGTATTTAAGATGGTAGAACCATGCAATTTGATGTGAGTTAGGGGAGTTAGAGCAGATCAAATCATCCTTTTCACCATAAAAATCAAGAAAAAATAAAACAGAAAGTATATTCAGACTTAAGTGTGTAGAATGATGTAGGAAGTGTAGAAGAGTATTTCAGATGGCAGAAACATGCAACTTGATTGAGTTAGGACAAGTTAGGGTGAGTTAGGATATATCAGTTCACCCTTTTCATCACAAAAATTAAGAAAAATTAATAAAATGCATATTTAGACTCAATTGTGCAAAGGGACTTAGGAAGTATAATGGAGTATTTCATATGACAGAAACATACAATTTGATGTGAGTTAAGGCAAGTTAGAGGGAGTTAGGGCAGATCAGTTTACCCTTTTCACCATAAAAATAAAAAAAATAAAACAGAATACATATTCAAACTCAAGTGTTCATAGTCACTTATGAAATGAAGGGGAGTATTTTAAATAGTAGAAACATATAATTTGATATGAGTTTGGGCAAGTTAGGGAGAGTTAGAGCATATTAGTTCACCCTTTTCACCACAAAAATCAAGAGAAAATAAAACAAAATGCATATTTAGACTTAAGTATGTAGAGTCACTTAGAAAGTAAAGGAGAGTATATGCAATTTGATGTAAGTCAAGGCAAGTTAGAGAGAGTTAGGACAAATCAGTTCACTTTTTTTTACCACAAAAAATAAGAAAAAATAAAACAGAATGCATATTCAGACTCAAGTATGCAAAGTCACTTAGGAAGTGTAGGCGAGTATTTGAGATGGCAGAAACATGCAATTTGATGTGAGTTAGAGCAAGTTATGGGGAGTTATGGCATATCGGTTTACCCTTTTCACTATAAAAATCAAGAAGAAATAAACACAAAATGCATATTCAAACTCAAGTATGCAGAGTCACTTAGGAAGTGTAGGAGAGTATTTCAGATGGTGGAAACATACAATTTGATGTGAGTTAGGGAAAGTTAGAGGAGTTAGGGTAGATTAGTTCACTATTTTCACCACAAAAATCAAGAAAAAATAAAACATAATATATATATTTAGACTCAAATGTGTAGATTGACTCAGAAAGTATAGTAGAGTATTTCAGATGATAGAAATATGTAATTTGATATGAGTTAGGGCAAGTTAGGGAGAGTTAGAATAAATTAGTTCACCTTTTTTGTACAAAAATCAAGAAAAATAAAACATAATGTATATTCAAACTCAAGTATGCAGAGTGACTTAGGAAATATAGTAGAGTATTTCAGATGGCAGAAATATGCAATTTGATGTGAGTTAGGGCGAGCAATAGGGAGTTAGGACAGATGAGTTCACCCTTTTCACTACAAAAATCTTAAAAACTAAAACATAATGCATATTCAAACTCAAGTGTGCAGAGTGACTTACGAAGTGGAATGTAATAATTATGATAGTAGAAACATTTAATTTGATGTGAGTTAGGACAAGTTAGGAGGAGTTATGTCAGTTAACAGTAAAACCCTAATGTCCTATAGCTTCTCCTGACCCATAACCACAGAAATAGAAAACACATACTTTAAAAAGCCAAAAATTGATCCACTAAAACACCTTTTAAAACAACAACGAATGCATTTCATCAAACATAGACTTTGAAACATGCATCTACTCTAATAGATAATATAACATTTTGCATCAAACTTTTTTTCATTTTCGAAGTCAAAAAAGCCTAGAATACATACTTACTATGGGTACTTTGACAAACTGATTGGCCTTTGCAAATAGCCATGAAAGAAGAAAGCTTCAGATGGCGACAGTGAGAGAGCGATGAAAAAAATGACGGTGGGATAATGAGTGAACGACGATGAGTGAGAGAGAGATATCGACGCTGACAGAGAGAGATGTAGCAGGATAGAGTCTGTTTCACAATTTAAAATGAAAGAAGATTACAATATGTATTGCAAGGGTATTTTCATTTTTTTCAGTCTATTTAAGAAGATGGGAGTCTAAAAAATATTAACTCTTTAAATAATATATATTTTAAGTAAATTCCCTAGCAAAACAAGAATATGATAAGGAAAAATTAAGTAAATTCTGTAGCAAAATTAACTCTTTAAAAATGTATATTTTAAGTAAATTCCCTAGCAAAACAAGAATATGATAAGGAAAAATTATATAATACAACCGTTATTCCAACTAGACATCCTAGTTGAAATAATAAACTAATAAGATAATTTCATGTGTTTCTCAGGAGAAATTTTAGGGTTCACTAGATTTCTCTATAATAAGCACAATAATGATACTCATCGTAAAACAATTATAAATTTCAATATAATTTCAATTATTTCCAATTCAGTTGCACATATATCAAACTCTAATTATATAAAAATTATACAAAAAAAATTTGATTAAAAAGCGTAGAGTATCTCTTTTTAATATGTAAATATTCACCTGCTACACTAAGCTTTCTGTTTGGGCTTTTGACATAAATAACTAGGAAAAATGATACCCTTCACCATGTTTTTTTTAAAAAAATTTTTACCAGGGGTATTTCATCATTTTATTATAAACTCATAATAAAATCATTATAAACTATGTAAAATTTATAAACTCATAATAAACTTATGATAAACTCATTATAAACTAATTGTAAATTCATTATAAACTAATGAAAATATGGTATTTTGATAAATATTTTATAAATTCTGATATTTTAGTTAATAATTTATAAATATGGTAAATTTAGAATTATTTTAATTTTTCTTGTATTTTTGTCAAAAGCCCAAATAACTGAAAAAGCTATCACTTTTACTAAAATACCATCTCCTAAAAACTATTACCAAAATATCAGTTATTATAATTAATTAACCTAAAATACAAAAGACGCAAATATGAAAAAATGTAGAAAAGCAAAAAAATGAAGAATAGCTCCTCCAAAAAATGCAGAAAAATAAATCTGAGAAACTCAACTGCTCCAAATACAGAAACAATGAAGTAGCAAATTAGAAGAAAATCAAGTCTTCAAATTCAACTAAACAAAATCAAAAACTCAAGTAAATCAAAACATACTACTTCTCCATTCAATCAAATTACAAATATATATTCTAAAACTTTTGTGAAATTTCTTCCTCTTGTCTAACAATGATTTTTACAATTCCTTAAAATTTTATGATCGATTCATATTTCTTCTTTGAAATACAAAGAAGTACCAAAATGAATTTGCATTATTCACAATCTAAATACATTAAACAAATTGATTTCCCCAATTTTTAGCAACTGTAATTTGATTTTAGAAAAATAAATCAATTTCATTATAACCTAATTTATTTAGCTGATATATTGTAATTTTTTTTAATTTCTAATTACAGTGATGACTATAATACTAGTTTGGGTTCAGTTCAATGGGCATTGGAATAATAAAGGCAATTTAGTCAATTTTCAAGTTAAAGGTATATTGATCCACCCACATGTAACTTCTCACACTTGATAGGAAAGTTGAGAAATGAGTTGAATATAAACACACAATACAACATTTTGGATGTGAAATATCAACTACAAAAAGGGTATCCTACACTAAAAATTGAAGATGACAGTAGTTTGTTATTCTATTTGGAACATAGAAGCAAAGAGAGTAATTATACAACTTATCCCTTGTGCATATTAGTCTGTTGTCCTAAGATGGCAACCAAGAGGGGGGTGAATTGATTTTCTTAAGAAATGATGGCAAATTAAAAACTCAACAAACAAGAAATGTAGAAGAGAGAAATGGTTGAGTAGTGAGTAGAAGAAAGAACACACAAGATTTATAGTGGTTCGAATTTTCTCCAATCCTACATCCACTTCCTTAACAACTTGTTAAGGTTCCACTAACTTTGAAGTTTTACAAGCTCACTTCCAACTTTGGTGTTTTTACAAGTTTTAACCTAACTTGACAAGTGTTTTACTAAGGCTAACACTCAAACCACTTACAAGAATTTTACTAGGCTCACTCTCACAACCTTTACAAGAGTTTTTCCCAGGCTCACTCTCACAACCTAAGTGTTTCCAAGCTCACACTCAAACTTTTACAATGGTGTTTTTAATGCTTACACCTAACATTCATTACAATTCAAATGTTAATTGTAGTAATAAAAGAAAATATGTTGCTTGGCTATCAAATTCAGAATCTCTCTTATTTTATTTACAGAATAATAATATATTTATAGCCAATGAGGTCTAACTAACCGTTATAGATAGTGAGAAATAAGTCTTGGCAGTTTAGACCTTGTGTTAATAGACTGTTCGAAGCCGTTAGCAGTCGTCCTTAATACTAGGATGGTCGCATCAATGTCTTACGCAGTCGCCCTTGGATAAGGGACGGTCGCTGCATTCAAATTTGCTTCAACAGTCAAATTTAAGTGCTCTGCTGCTGGAGTCTTGCCCATGATGTGGTTGTCGGGACGGTCGCACATAAGCTGGGTGTGGTCGCCCTTTTTGAATGCTGAAGTGGGTTTATAACGGTCATCACACATGGCATTCTTTAACTAGATAAAATAAAATTTCACCTAAATATGAATTTTACGGTTGCCCTAGGTGCCAGTTCACGGTCAAATTGAGACACTCACGCCGAACTTCTAGAAGCACCTGAGGACGCGAACACTACTGTCAGTTTGAGTAGTTTTCTCTTGAATCAGCAGAGCGGTCATGATATCAGTAAGAGAGACCGTATTCTTCGTCGTTCTTATCACCGCAAACCTTACTAGAATTTAGATGATTTGGGTTTCTCCTATTGCGGTCGTCCATTTTTGTTGGACGGTCGCTCATGTTGATGGGCAGTCGCGACTGAGGTCGAGTTTCTGACCGCGAACCCTACTGTGATATGGTTTCATCCTTCAATTCAATGGGGCGGTCATCTCCATGGTTTGTACGACCGCTAAATGTGCCATGTTCAACTTATTTGAAACAACCTAATCCTGCAACAAGGTTCTTTAAACACATGTTAAATAAGTCATTCAATTTGAGTTGTCAATGATCAAAATTGAGATCATTTGGCTAACAATCTCCCCCATTTTGACTTTGACAATCAAATGGAATGATGATATAAAGTGAAAGAAATGTAAATTAACTTAGCTAACAATCTCCCCCAATTTAAACTTCTCATGTGTTAAGTGTTAATACATTTCTACAAAGCTCCCCCTAAACATATGCATGAATCATGTTTATTTTGGAGTGTATAGCTTATAACTTGGTACATTAGTAAAATAACATTCTCATTTGTAATTTCAATTGTATATCTCTCTCCCTTTGTAAATATCTCTCTCTTTTTGTATAAGAACTTTACATATTCTCTCCCCCTTTGTCATAGGCAAAATGCAAAATGTAAGAGAAATATTAAAGACAATGGTAAGATTATAAACATAAACATAATAAACACAATGTTATTAGAAATAAAGCAGTATAAAGACAATGTAAGAGAGAAAAACTACAAAATAGAAACAAAAACAGAAAAAATAAACTAATCAGAATCTTCATCCTCATCTAGCTCTTCTTCTTCTAAAGGAGCTTTTCCCTTATTAAGAGGGACATTGCTGGTAGAGCTAGTGCTGATGGATTCTTCTTCTTCAGGGAGTCTCTCTGTATGATCACTTATATCCCAATCCTCAAGATTGCATTGAGGCAAATTCATTTTGCCTTGCATGTCATGGAGATCATGATGCATATGAGATATAAGGTCAATCCTTTTGTTCAAGTGATGGAATCTCTTAGAGACACTTTTGTTGAAGCGAGAGAGTTTCCTGGAGAGGGATTTGATGGCTCTCAAAATGAGTTTTGTAGGAGAGCTGGTTTGGGTAGGTTGAGATGAGGAAGCCTTGGGAGGTAGTTCAACAGCAACTTCCAAGGAGTCTCCTTCTTCCTCAATGGTGTACCTTAGTTTGTTCTTGTGTCTATCAACAACTCCTCGTTTGCAAAGTAGTACACATATATTGTTTCAATCTTTCTAACACAGCCAGCATGTTTTAAATAGTCAATGGTGATGGCACTTGAGGCAAGATTGAAAGGGTTTCTCAAGGTAGCTAAGTTAAGATCATTGAGTAAGTTCAGGTGCCTAGCTATTTGAGTTATTTGGGAGGATAAGAAGAAAGTTTTAGTTCTTGTGACAGCATGGTGATACAATGTGTCAATCAAGAATTTTGTTGTGTTCATTTGGATATTGTGGGTGAAAGCATATAAGAAGATGAGATCTCTCTTTGTTACCTTTTCATTCCCATCAGCCCTTTAATGAATGGTGTAGGTTATGATCCTATGAAGCATCCAGTGGGTGAGGGATTTGATGTGTCTAGCTTTTGACTCTTTTTCAAATGAGGTCTCTATAGAAATTTCTTGCCAAAAGGTAGAGAGGGTTTGGTTGGAGAAGGCTAAATCATTGTAAGAGGTGACCCCATCAACAGGAAAGTCCCAAATTTTTCTAAAGTCTTCTAATGTTAAGGCTAGGTATTGGTCAAATAACTTAAATCTAATCCCATACCACCCTAGTGCAGAATTTGCACTCTTTTCAATTTGAAAGGACATGAGAAATTCTTTACTTAAACTAGAGTAACCTACCTCATCAGGGAAAATGAATTTCCTCCAGCCAAGAACATCAAGTAGACTCTCAATCTCTTCTTTAATGTTTAGGGCAGAGAGTATCCCACCAAATGGAGATTTAGTTCCTTCAAATTTCTTTCTTTTCAGCATGGCATATCTCACATCTTCCTCAGGGGTTTGGTGGTGAGGTTTATGAATTTTCTCACCTCTCCTAGACTGTGGAGGAGATGGAGGAGCATCTAGAGGTTCACTTATGGTGATTCCTAAAGGTTTCTTTCCTTTCCCTTTCCCTTTGGAAGTAATTTTCTTTTTGGGAGCCATGAGGGTTGAAGAAGCAGAAGAAAACTGGAAAACAGAGAGTGTTGGAGAAGGAGTTGATCTTGAGAGGATTTGGAGATTTGGAGGGAAGTTTGTATGTTATAAGTGGTAAAAGATCCATGTAACTGATGTATGATGGTCTTAAATAGAAGAAATTAAGAAAGTAGCCATTTATGACTGTTTGAAGGTTGGAAAATCGCGACCTGTCATACTGCCAATAATTACAAAATTTCAAGCAGAGTGTACACAGTACGGTCGCCTATTTGTATAGGCACGATCGCTAAAGACACTATAGTGACCTTTAGAGTAAGTTGCGCGCTCACGAGTGCAGAGAATGTCTATAACGGTCGAAATTGTTCAAATTATTGCGACCACTCACAGTGTTTCCTGACTGCTCGCTGAAGGGTCAATACAGATGAATCTGTCTGGCAAGATTGCGACAGCTAGAAGCATTGGAATGACCGCAAGTATCTCAAAAATGAAAGGGGCAGAAAAATGATGGATTTTTATAGTTTTAAGCAAAGTGACCAAAGTTGATGCCTTGAGATGTTTAAGAAATTTTTATTAATAGGCAATCTTTTAATCATTCATGGAAGTTCCATCAATCATACCTAAATTATGCTTAATGAAGTTAAGCCTATCTTCATTCAAAGATTTTGTAAAGATATCAGGAAGTTGATTATGTGTATCTATGAACTCTAAAACAATGTTTTGGTTTTGTACATTATCCCTCAGAAAATGATGTCTAATGTCAATATGTTTAGATCTAGAGTGTTGGATAGGATTTTTAGACAGGTTGATAGCACTAGTGTTATCACATTTAATGGAAATGTTATTAAATACTTTACCATAGTTAAGCAATTGTTGCTTCATCCATAACACTTGTGTGCAACAAAAACATGCTGCAACATATTCTGCTTCTGCCGTAGACAAGGCTACTGATACTTGTTTCTTACTATGCCAAAAAACTAGACAATTTCCAAGAAAGTGACATGCTCCTATTATGCTTTTTCTATCCAAGATACTACTAGCATAATCCGCATCCGAAAAACCTAAGATATGAAATGATGTATTTTTAGGATACCAAAGACCTAAATGCAATATACCATTTAAATATTTCCAAATTCTCTTAGTAGCATTCAAGTGTGATTCTTTAGGACAAGTTTGAAATCTAGCACAAAGACATACACTATACATTATATAAGGTCTAGAAGCGGTTAAGTACAGTAGTGATCCGATAATACCTCGATATTTCTTTTCATCTACTGCTTTACCATTTTCATCTTTACCCAATTTCAAGGATGTGCTCATAGGAGTCTTGCTAGTCTTGCAACCATCCATTCCAAATTTCTTGATGAGTTCCTTTGTATATTTGGATTAGTTAATGAAGATTCCATCTTTGCATTGCTTGATTTGCAGTCCAAGGAAGAACTTGAGTTCACCCATCATGCTCATTTCAAATTCCCTAGTCATACAACAAGCAAATTCTTTACACAAGGTTTCATTAGTAGCTCCAAATATTATGCCATCCACATAAATTTGTACAATTAAAATGTTATGTTTGTCCTTTTTAACAAAAATATTTGTGTCCACTTTTCCTTTTGAAAAACCATTTTCAAGTAAATATGTACTAAGTCTATCATACCATGCTCTTGGTGCTTGTTTCAATCCATATAAAGCTTTGGTGAGTTTGAAAATATGATTTGGAAAATTGTATTTTTCAAAACCAGGAGGTTGTTCTACATAAACTTCTTCATTTATAAATCCATTTAGAAATGCACTTTTAACATCCATTTGAAAGAGTTTAAAATTCATGTGACATGCAAAAGCAAGTAAAATTCTAATAGCTTCTAATCTAGCTACAGGGGCAAATGTTTCATCATAGTCAATGCCTTCTTCTTGATTATAGCCTTTGGCTACCAATCTTGCTTTATTCCTAGTAATGTGACCATTTTCATCAAGCTTATTTCTATAGATCCATTTGCATCCTATGATTGAATGATCTTTAGGTCTAGGAGTGAGTTCCCATACATTATTTCTTTCAAATTGATTAAGTTCATCTTGCATTGCAATCATCCAACTTTCATCGTTTAGAGCCTCCTCAATGGTCTTTGGCTCAATTTAAGAAACAAAAGCAAAATTAACATCTATATGATTAATTTTAGATCTAGTAATTACTCCCTTAGATGTTTGACCAATGATGAGTTCCTTTAGATGATCTTTCTTGTATTGTCAATCCTTAGGTAGATCTTGAGTCTTTTCTTTAAGTTCATTCTGATTGATCCTTGGAGCATCAATAGTTTCTTAAGGTTCAAGAGTACCTGCAAGGTCATTAGAAGCACTACCTTTCCTTTGATCAAGTTTAGATGATTCATCAAATACAACATGCATTGATTCTTCAACAACTAGAGTTTTCTTATTAAATACTCTACATGCTTTGCTAGATAATGAGTATCCTAGGAGTATGCCTTCATCCGATTTAGATGAAAATTTTTCAAGATTTTTCTTGGTGTTCAATATAAAGCATTTGCATCCAAATACTCTAAAATACGCAATTCTAGGAATTCTTCCATTCCATAGCTCATAAGAAGTCTTATTAATTAAAGGTCTTTTGTAAACACAATTTGCAATGTAACAAGCGGTATTAACGGCTTCTGCCTAAAAATAAGATGGTAATTCATATTCATTGAGCATTGTTCTAGCCATTTCAACCAAGGTTCTATTTTTCCTTTCAACCACACCATTTTGTTGTGGAGTTCTAGGCGCTGAAAAATTATGTGAAATGTCAAGTTCATTACAAAAGTTTTCAAAATTTTCATTTTCAAATTCTTTGCCATGATCACTTTTAATGGATGTGATCACATATCCTTTTTCATTTTGAACTCTTTTTTTTTTTAAGTAATTAAAAGCTTCATTCTTTTGAGCTAAGAAATTAACCCATGTGAATCTAGAGTAGTCATCAACAAGAACAAATGCATATGACTTGCCTCCTAGACTTGCAACTCTATTTGGTCCAAACAAATCTAAATGAATAAGTTTTAAAGGTCTAGAGGTACTTACAACATTTTTTATTTAAATGAGCTCTTATGTTGCTTACCAAGTTGATAAGGTTCACAAGTTCTATCTTTGTCATATTTTATTTTAGGGAGACCATCAACTAGGTTTTCATTACAAATACATTTTAATTGATCCATACTAGCATATCCTAGTCTTCTATGCCATAACCATGCATCATTATTAGTAGAAATTAAACATTTAAATGCATAATTGGAATGTATGTCAATTTTATAAGTGTTGTTTATCCTAGTTCCCTTAAATATAATAACACCATTTGAATTAGTGATCTTGCACCCTTTGAAATCAAAATTTACAATCTATTTTCTATCACATAATTGACTAACACTTAGCAAATTATGTTTCAAACCATCAACAAGCCATGCATCTTCTATCAAGTCTTTACCAAGTATTCCAATGGAGCCAACACCAATAATTTTACCTTTAGCATCATTTTCAAAAGTTACATTACCTCCAAGTTTGTATGTAATACTTGTAAAGAGCTTTACATTCCCGGTCATATGCCTTGAGCACCCACTATCCACAAGCCATGTGCTTTCATTGATAGTAGATTTTAGGCATACATACAAGGCAATAGTAGTTATCTTTTCTTAGGTACCCAAATGAAGTTGGGTCCTTGATGGTTGGCAATAGAGGCATCTTTTAACTTGAGATGAGCCTTTCTAATATGATAAAAAATGCTTTTATGTCCAAATTTCATGCAATATGTACATTGCCACAATGCTTTATATTTTTGCACTTACCTATTCATATTCCATGTATTATGCATACAACTACAAGTATGTGATTGCTTTTGTGCATGTTTAGTGTATATAAATGCATGATTACTCTTTGAGAACTTAGCTCTATTTCCTAGTGAGCCATGAGTGGTCTTTTTGGAATTCTTAGACTTGGAGTGAGCATCTTTGTTCTTTACAACATCAACATTAGAGATTCTAGTTGTAGAGGCTTTTACAAATGTTAGTGTGCTAGGTGCAATGTTGGTTGAGCCATTGAATCCTAATCCATATTTTAAGGCAAGTGATCTTTGGTTACCAATTAATGTGTCTAAGGCTTCTTTTCCTTTAAGAAATCTTGAAATTAATTCTTTTAGTTCTTTTAGTTCATGCTTCAGAATTTCATTCTCTTTGATCACTTTTTCTAAATCATGTGAGTTTTTATTTAACTCTTTTATTGAATTCATCAAGTGTTCATTTGAGATTTTCAATTCTAGGGTAGAGTTCTTTAAGCATATAAAATTCTTTTTTTAACTTAGAACTCTTTTCCTTATAGAGCATCATCTTAGAAAAATATTTTTCTATTTTAAAGTTCATGTGTGTTGCGGACTTAGCCTAGCTATCTGCAAGTGCACAGATCGTTAACAAGTAATAAAATGATGAGTAGACTATCGTTCCCACAAGGATGTTAATTCTAAGTACCAAACAATTAAACTGATTAATATTTGGATGATCAAATTTAATTTTATGATTGAGCTAACTAAAATGACAATGAATCAAGAATAAATTTCTAATAATTTAAGACTTAGGGTTTAGTCACCTTTATTGATTTATCATGGATTTTCTAAGATATCGATTTAATTTAGTCTTCCTTTTGATTAATGGTTAGATTCTCCTAAATTAAGCTCAAGTCTCTCTCAAGTACTAGAACTAATATCAACTTTAATCCTTACGTCTACTCTCGTGATCATAAGTAATTAAATCAATTTATTAAGTTTTATGAGAATCTTGAATCAACCTCTTAAGGGTTTAACCTTATCTCTAAGTGAGAAACTTACTTAAGATTATTATCTCCTTGGACTAATGTCATGCTTCCACTCTCGCTCCATCACACAACATCTCAAATCAATTAATCATTGGCCAGATAATCAAAGCATTAAGATTAAAGACAACAAAATAATCAAAGAATAACTAAATTAACCAAATAGACATTTATAACTCCATGATAAATTCAATTAAAGAGACCAACCCTAAAAAGGATTAGTTCTTCATTATTGAAATAAAAACATTACAAATATTAAAAATGGTAAATGAAGACATAGTTTAAAAGGAATAAGAAATATCAAACTCTATTTCTTTGAAGAAGATCTTGACTTAGATCTTGAACTCCTCCTTGAAGCAGAATTTCACACTTCTAAACTAAATTTATTTAGATGAATCTAATATAATCTATTACATATCTCATACCTTAGAGGAAGTGTGTTTAAATAGAGTGTTTGGAAGCTTCTTTAGTGGGGAAAAACTAAAAAGGTTAGGCCACATCTTGTTTGGTTCACCACCTACCCAATTGTCTGCTCAAAATCATGATTTTCTTGTTTGGTCGTGGCTTTTGAGTGCCACGGTCATGGCCTGAGTTGGTTTGGTTGGTTTGAGCACTTTAGAGCTGTAAAATAGTCGGTTAGGTGGGCCACGGTTGTGGCTTTTCAATGCCACAGTCGTGGCATTGAAGTTGAAACTTCCAACTTGAATTTTCTTCTCTTTCTTGGCTCGGACAATAGAGAAATCAATCCCACAGTCGTGGGTTTTGAGTGCCACGGTCGTGGCTTTCAATATGCTTCTAAATGTGCAAAATCTCTTCAAAACAGAGCCAAAATCCATGCCACTGTTGTAGCCTTTGAGCCCACGATCATGGCTTTCCAAATGCTTCTGCCCTTGCAATTGCTGTCATTGAAAAACTTGGACAGCTTCAAATCAAATCCCATGGCCATGGCTTTTTGACAGCTTTGGCCCTGGGATTCAAAAAAAATCTGGACCTCTTGATTTCTCATCTTTAATTCCATTTTCAAGTTCAAAATCATGTATCATGATTTATAAGACCATGTAAATTCATTATATTCCATTTTTGAGCTGATTTGACCTCCTTTCCATTTTTCCATGATTTTTAGCCAAAATAAGCTTTTTCTTTATACTTGCAACTCTATTCTTGAAATGATGAATATTCTAGCTTTCACAATAAAGATTGATCCAATTCAATTGATAACAATAAAAATATAACTAGAATAATCATTAAATTATGTGCAAAATATAGTCCTATCAATGTGCTCAATCAAATCACTATCATCTAGGTCATCAATATCATCATGTGCTATTAGATTCAAGGATTGAGTACTTACCTCATTGGAGTCATCTTCAAAAGCCATGAGACATAGGTTTGCAATTCCTTCTTCTTCTGCTTCCTCTTCACTTGAAGAAGAGTCATCCCATGTGGCTTTGAGAGACTTTTTCTTTTCTTTGTCCCATTTCCTTTCGTTCTTTACTTTGAAGTAATCCGATTTGATGTGACCAGATTTTTCACATTCATAGCACTTTACCTCAATTTTCTTTTCTTTATCTTTGAAGGAGGATTTAGGAAGTGTACCTTTGTTAGCTTGTAATCTTTTCTTTCTTTTCCATTCACTTATTCTTTTTGAGAACATTGCCATTTCATCTTCATCATCAGTGCCTTCGTTGCTTGAGCTCTCAACTTCTTTGATTGATTTGAGTGCAATTGGTTTTCTCTTTTCTTTCTCACCTTGATCTTCTTCTTTTTCACTGTGTAGCTCAAATGTGAGTAGTTTTCCCACAAGCTCGTCGGTTCTTAATGCGCTAAAATCATGAGCTTCTTCGATGGATGATACTTTTGATTCAAAGTTCTTTCTAGCTCTTAGGGCTCTCAAGATTTTGTTGTTTACATCACCTTGATCATATATCTTGCCATACTTCTTTAGCTCATTGACAATAGCAAGCAAGCGATTTGTCATGTCGGTGATGTTTTCATTTGGTTTCATCTTGAATAGCTCATACTTATGAACATGCATTTGTTTCTTGGTGAATCTCACTTGAGTCATACCTTCATGATAGTTTTCAAGTGTCTTCCAAATGTAATGTGCACAAGTTAAGTGTTGAACTCTTCCACCTTCTTCTCTTGAGATGGAGTTCATCAAGATGGAAGCGGCTCTATTGTTCTTGAATCGATCTTTAACATTGACAGTTGACCATTGTGCTTTGGGAAGAGGAACTTGAACACCATCAACTTCATAAGTAGAAGGTTTTCACTCACTTTCCACAAAATCCCATAGCTCAATCCCTTCACTATCTAGAAACAAATACATTTTGTGTTTCCAATAGGAATAATCCGTTCCATCAAAATAGGGTCTAAGGATAGTGTTAAGATTTCCATGAGAGGTTGAATTTGATGAAGAAGAAGTTGCCATAGTGGATCAAATTTCACAATTAAGTTTAAGAAATTTCTAGCTCTGATACTAATTGTTGTCCCAAGATGGCAACCAAGAGGGGGGTGAATTGGTTTTCTTGAGAAATGATGGCAAATTAAAAACTCAATAAACAAGAAATGTAGAAGTGAGAAATGGTTGAGTAGTGAGTAGAAGAAAGAACACACAAGATTTATAGTGGTTTAGATTTTCTCCAATCCTACATCCACTTCCTTAACAACTTGTTAAGGTTCCACTAACTTTGAAGTTTTACAAGCTCACTTCCAACTTTGGTGTTTTTACAAGTTCACACCTAACTTGACAAGTGTTTTACTAAGGCTAACACTCAAACCACTTACAAGAGTTTTACTAGGCTCACTCTCACAACCTTTACAAGGGTTTTTTCCAGGCTCACTCCCACAACCTAAGTGTTTCCAAGCTCACACTCAAACTTTTACAATGGTGTTTTTAATGCTTACACCTAACATTCATTACAATTCAAATGTTAATTGTAGTAATAAAAGAAAATATGTTGCTTGGCTATCAAATTTAGAATCTCTCTTATTTTCTTTACAAAATAATAATGTATTTATAGGAAATGAAGTCTAACTAGCCATTATAGATAGTGAGAAATAAGTCTTGGTAGTTAGACCTTGTGTTAATAGATTGTTCGAAGCAGTTAGCGGTCGTCCTTGATACTAGGATGGTCGTGTTAATGTCTTACATGGTTGCCTTTGGATAAGGGACAGTCGCTGCATTCAAATTTGCTTCAACGGTCGAATTTAAGTGCTCTGCTGCTGAAATCTTGCCCATGCTGTGGTTGTCGGGACGGTCGCGCATAAGCTGGGTGTGATCACCCTTTTTGAATGCTGAAGTGGGTTTATAATGGTCATCACACGTGACATTCTTTAACTAGGCAAAATAAAATTCCACCTAAATATGAATTTCGCGATCGCCTTAGGTGCCAGTTAGAAGTCGAATTGAGAGACTCGTGTTGAACTTCTGGACGCACCAGAGGACGCGAATACTACTGTCAGTTTGAGTAGTTTTCTCTTCAATCAGCAAAGTGGTCGCAGAGTCTGAAGGGAGGTCGCGATATCAGTAAGCGAGACCGTATTCTTCACCGTTCTTGTCACCACGAACCTTACTGGAATTTGGATGATTTGGGTTTCTCCTGTTGCGGTCGTCCATTTTTGTTGGACGGTCGCTCATGTTGATGGGCGGTCGCAACTGAGGTTGAGTTTCTGACCGCGAACCCTACTGTGATATGGTTTCATCCTTCAATTCAATGGGGCGGTTGTGTCCATGGTTTGTGCGACCGCTAAATGTGCCCTGTTCAACTTATTTGAAACAATCTAATCCTGCAACAAGGTTCTTTAAACACATGTTAAATAAGTCATTCAATTTAAGTTGTCAATGATCAAAATTGAGATCATTTGGCTAACACAGTCATTAAGAATGCAATTCAATTAGCAGAAGAAACTTCAACAAGCTCAACAACAAACAATCTACTAATTGCATTTAATGAAGAACTAGATTATGATTCAATGGCATATGTAAAATTGTTAAGCGTAAATATTATTGAAGAAATTAGCAACATTATAGAAGTAAGAATGGGAAAAGAAGCAGAAGAAACATCAGTAATAAGTAATAATATGAACATCAAAATCCAATTAGGACAAATGTACAAAGATAAAGATACTCTAACTTCAACATTGAGTTTCTATGCAATAAATAACAACTTCCAGTACAAGGTAATAAAGCCTTGCCCAATCCACTATTTCATAAAATGTATTAATGATGACTGCAAATGGTTTATAAAGGCTTCAAGAAGAGAGAGAACAAGAATGTTTATGATTAGTAAAATCACAAATGTACACACATGCACGTTGCAAACAAGATTCAGTGAGAAAAGGCAAGCTACTTCAAAGGTGATTGCAAAATATATCAAGAATAAGTACTTGAACATCAAAAAAGTTTACACACCAGCAAACATTATAAGAGATATGAAGCAAAATTTATTTGTGAACATTAGCTATCGAAAAGCATGGAGGTCAAAAGAGATAGTATTGGAAAATTTAAGAGGTAATCCAACACAATCATATATTTCATTACCAAGTTACTTGTATATGTGGTAGAAATATAATCAAGGAAGTGTTTTTGAGTTGGAAAAAAACTTGAATTCCTCTGTTTGTTTATAACATTAAACGCATAAATAAAGTAGTGGCAGCATTGTAGACCCACAATTGTAGTTGATCGAACTTTTTAAAATCAAGTTATGGAGGAACATTGATCTCAACAGTAACCCAAAATACATCAGATAAAATTTTTCCACTTGCATTTTGCATAGTGGATTCAGAAAATAATTCTTCATGGGAGTGGTTTTTCATAAAATTTAGAGAAACATATGGCACAAGGGAAGGGATCTCCATTGTCTCATATAGACATGAAAGCATTGAAAGAGTAATAACAATGGTTTATCTAGAAGCAAGTCATGGGGTATGAATCTACCATTTACTGAACAATATAAAATCAAGGTTTAAAAAGAATCCAAAGTCTATAAGAGACTCATTCCAATCCAAAGTCTACAAGAGACTCATTCCTTAGAGCAGCAAAAGCTTACTCTATATCTAATTTTTAATATCATATGAAAGAGCTAGACAAAGTTGATGTGAAAATAATAGCCTATTTGACAAAAATAGGATTTCATGGATGGGCAAGAATTCACTCAATCAATAATAGGTACACAACAATGACATCAAACATAGAAGAATCATTAAATTCTATCAACTATGCAGCTCGAGAACTACCTATTTGTCAACTTGTTTAGTACTTGCGTAGCTTGATACAAGAATGGAGCTATAGAAATATGAGTGATGCACTATGTACATTCACGCATCTCGTAAAAAAGCAAGAAGATATGCTACATAGAAATTATACAGATTCAATAAAGTTACAAGTAATTTCTATATAAAATTCTTATATTTAGAATATAATTCATTTATTACAAATTCATTGTAAAGAGGTTGCATGTCAATTTTTAGCAAGTCAATTTATAAATGGCTTATATTCAGTATATTCTGGGTTTATTATAATTAAGTTACAAATTCATTATCCAATGCTTAGCTTTTCTAATATTTTAATATTTTGCAGGTGAAACCATCAAAAGGCAACATGTTCAATATCCTTGAATATAAAAAAAACATTTTGTCAATTTAATTGAAAGAAGGCGCACTTGCAAAAAATTTCAAATTGATGAAATTCCATGTATACATGCATTGGCTACAATCAAATGACTTGCACCTCAATCCTTATTACTTTTGCTCAAAATATTATACAAAGAAAGTAATGCTTCAGACATATGAAGTAGTAGTGAGAATGATAGTACATGGAGCATCTCAAATGAAGTGAAGGAAATTATTTTATTACCCCCCTCAAGGAAGGAAAAAATTCGATAGGCCAAGAAAAAGAAGAATTAAAGCAATGTGGGAAAAGAAAATTCAAATAAAGCGTGGAAGATGTGGAGAAAAAGGACACAAAGGAAAAACATGTAGAACATAACAAAGAATTGATTACTTTTTTATTTTTTTCTACAATGATACATACAGAAACACAATAAAGAATCAATGATTTTTTTTTCATTTTTTTTACAATGATTCAGTGATTCATTTTGTCATATGTCGTTGTTCTACATGGCTATTATCAATTTTAAAATTTATAAATAAAGTATTCTTTTTTTATGTATAAATTTGATATCTATCTTAATTAGAATATAAAATTATATTCTTTATATTAAAAAATAATTTAAAAATAGAAAAAACTAAAATATATTAGAAAGAATTTTAGAGATAAATTAGTATTTTTACTTTTTTTATGTTTTATTCTTACTGCCAATCCAACTTAAAAAATAGAATTACATAATAAGTTTATAAAGAGTTTATGATAATATTATATTCAGTTTATAATAAGTTCATACTGAGTTTACATTGAGCTTCTAGACAAATTAGAATTTATGATAAGCTAACATTCAGTTTATAATGAGTTTATAATAAGTTTACATTGAGCTTCTTTACTAAAGAGTTTATGATAAGCATCCATTCAGTTTACATTCAATTTATAATGAGTTTATAATAAGTTTATATTGAGCTTACATTAAGTTTATAATAAGTTTATAACAAGTTTACATTGAACTTCTGAGTTTATGATAAGCATATATTCAGTTTATAATGAGTTTATAACAAGTTTACATTGAGCTTCTGGACAACTTATAGTTTATGATAAGCTTATATTCAATTTATAATGAGTTTATAATAAGTTTAAATTGAGATTATGGACAAATTTATTAGAGAGTTTATGGTGAGCATATATTCAGTTTCCGTTCAGCTTATAATAAGTTTACATTGAGCTTCTGGATAAATTAGAGTTTATAATAAGATTACATTCAGTTTATAATGAGTTTATAGCAAGTTTACTTTGAGCTTCTCGACATTTACTATAAGTTTATAAAAAGTTTATGATAAGTTTATATTGAGTTTAAAATAAATTTATATTCAGTTTATAATAAGCTTTTTATATAAACATATTTCATAAAAACAATTTGGGCTTCTATTTCTAATACAAGAATAATTACATCTAAAATATAAGAAATAGTTATCAAAACGATTCTCTACATTATTACTTAAATATCATTAATTAAGCACAAGTAAATCAATTTTTATATATAAAAATAGAAAATGTACAAAAACATAATCTTTGTCCTTGAAAAATAAAAAGAAAACACTACAAAAAATATGTTCTTTGTCCTAAATATATAAAAGATAAAAAAACATTATAAAAACTGTCTACTTTTTCTTTTTCTTCTTATATTTATCACCTTTTGGCATCCTCCTGTTTTCTTCAGAATCACTTCATAATTGTTCGTTTGCTTCTTCTTTGCATGATTGTATTGCAATGCATAAAGCCTATTTCTATGCAAATCCACATCAAAGTTACGAAGTGGAATCTCCTTACTAGAAATGAAGTACTCAACAAATGAAGCAATAAAAATACCATAATTACTAAAAAAAAAAAGAAGAAGAGAACTATCAGATGTAACAAAAAAATTGAAACTATAATTAAAAAATAAATATATGCATACTTATCACTTTGAGATGGTATCCTATCAATAGAAACAACTTCAAATGGATCAGTAAATGATTTTTTGACATATGCACCATCATTAAAATCAATGTCCTTGCGAGTATCAAAGAATCCAACAACTTGAAGAAAGTGAGGTAAAAGGATATTATATCCCCCCCATGACAGATTTAACCCCTTCTTCATAATGTGGGCTTTTTGATGAATTGTAAACATACAACTTCCTATCCTTGAAGCTTAAATGAGCCAACATTCAATGAAAATGTTCATTCAAATGAATAAAAAATAGCACATGGTCTACTTCCATCCATGGTGTATTACAATGCATGTAATAACCAAAAACATATTTAGCAACTAGATGTCTAGACTTTACAATAGAAAAATCCTTCTTCTTCTTAAAAAACGTGGAATATAAACTTTGCAATCTTTAATAAAAAAGAACATCTATAATAGTGAACTTAAATGCCAAATTGGGATAATACTTCCTCTTTTTCATCAAGTAATAAAAGATCACATTGACATGCTGAAAAAAATACCAAAAACAAAAATATATACAGTTAATAATTAAGGTTTACACATAGTATATATAGAGTTTATAATTAGTATACATTCAGTTTACAGTAAGTATATAAATAGTTTTATACTCGGTTATCTTGAAAAAGAAAAAGAGCATACCGATGATGATAACGACTTGCCACCATACAACAAAGAATGAAACCATATCTTCTCATCAACAAAATCAATAGCAAAAGATAGCGGAGGATTGATTACATTATATTTTGCTTGATACATTTTTTCCTATTAAAAAATAATAAAAACTGCTTTCAAACTTGAATCCCCTTGAGGGAGGAATTGCCTTAGGTTGTCTATGTATGCCCTAAAAATAGTCATATTAGTCGAAAAAGGGGAATTTCAATAGGGAGGGGGAATTTCTCTACTTCCTTGCTTTCCTCCTCTCTATCTCTTATTGTGTTCTCGTTCTAAATTCGTTTCTAGCGAGTTCTTTCCAGCCGCCATACGATTCGCGTTCAAGCCTTAAAGACGGATAAGAGGAGGAGCAGTTATCTATGTAATTACGGTCTTTATTGGCCGTTGTTCCGGTCGAGCACTCTCTTTTCTTTGTCCAATTTTGTTTTACCAAACAAGACTGACTTCTGACCAACCCGCGAAGGGTTGTGAGGTTGGACCAGGTACGAAGAATGAATCTATATATGTGTACGAAAGTTGCCGATCGGCGGCCGTTCAACTCTTGATACATTTTTTCCAAATAAAAAATAATAAATTAGAAACAAACATATATATAGAAAAATAAAAAGAGTTACTTGTTCTTCTGCAACATCCCTTCATCAATCCAATCAGAATAACTGCATTGCATTTGATAATCAGGAGGCTCTCCAATATTGTCATCCAATACATATAAACCTTTCACATAATAAATAATCTTCTCATTTGTTTCACCAGAAGCAAATTCATTGATGAATGGAGATTTCAACACAGTAGAGGGTTTAATATCTCTTCTTCTAATATATGGAGTTATGGCTAAAAAAAGATCACCTCCAAAATCCATATTTACCGTGAAAAGATTAAAAATCAAACATATATAACAATATGAAAAGCTAATTAAAAAAATAAAATCACACTAATAAAGCTTTAATAAAATAAAAAACACAAATGCAAAGAATTTACTTTCTTCACAACATATTCAACTGTTTCATCCAACAAGGATAGGCTAATTTCATCAAGAAAGCAACTAGATAACTCTGCCAATTTATCCTTGTTGAATTTCTTAAAACCATAAAGAGCAGCCTTGATAAAGCATAAAGAACATAATAAGATGTTTTATAACAAAACATTCATTAATAAATAACAAAAATTAAAGTATTTGCTCATCAGCATCTTTACCATCTCCAACATGACCATCATCCTCAATGCCAAAATTAACCTCATCATTCCCTGTATCACCATTTCCATTTCCATCATCTTCATCGTCTTCTCTACCATTTCCATTTCCATCATCTTCATCATCTTCTCTAGGCAAAACATCACCAAAATTACCTTCATCAATAACTTCAGTATCTTCTTCTTTGTCTTCTTTATCTCCTTTAACTTCTTTATGTAGTTCGACATTTGGATTGTTTAAAAAATTATCACCTAAAAATATAAATTGTTCAATAAGTCTAACCAAATCAAAAATTATATTATAGATGAAAGTAAAGTAATATATATGCAGATTATGACAAGTTTATAATACATAAACATAATAGTAAATAAAATATTGTAAAATTAGTTTAAAATTAGTTTATAATTAATTTATACTACCAAAATTAAACAAAAAAATGAATAAAACATAAGATAAATACAAATTTAAGATTCACCTCTAAATTCCCACCATCTTTACCATACAAGTTGGCTTCCTCCTCGGTGGAATTTTTAATGAACTATACATAATCAAAATAAATAAATAAATAAGAAAAAAATTACAAAATAGTATAACTCTAAAAATATAATAATGTAACCAAATAATTCAAAAAAATAATATATTGTACCTGAAAGTTACTTTTAGCACCAATATCAAACTTCAATGAAAGCCTATCTATAGCTTGAAAAACCTTATCAAATTGGCTTTCTAAATAGGCTTTCAAATATTCTTAAAAGAATTAAAATCTCTAGACAACTTAAGTTGTCTAGATGATAATAAATCTAACTCCTTTTTAATATCAAAATTTGAGAAATCACTACCACTAACACTCTTTGGCTTAAAAGAAGTAGATGGAGCAAAAAAAACCCATTTTAGGAGGAGGTGAAACAAATTCATCATCATCTTCCGTATCACTTTTCACATAATCATCAACATCTTTGCCTTCCCCCTTTACAAAAAATGAATCCAAATCCATAATTTTTCTCTCTAAAGGTAAAGGTGTAACATTCTTCAACTTCAAGTACATTAATACATAATAAAAAAAAATAATGAATAATAAAAGTTTGATGACAATAAAATAAACAAATATGAAAATTATAAAATAACAAAGGTACCTTCTTAGCAGAAACACTGAATAATTCTCTTCGAAGTTCTTTATAAGAAGGTTGTAGGCATGACAATCAATTCAAAATTCTACCTCTAGAATTATTATTAACAGAAACATATTTTTCATTAATAAATGGGCAACACTAGTAAAACCATATCAAAAAAGTCACTGGGATACCAATTAACCTATACATATAAGTATCTCCCTTTCTATCCTTATTCCTATTGAAATCATACTTCTTACCAACTATTTTACCCTTCAAAGAATTTAGTGTTGCCATAAACAAGTCCTTTCCCCAAGGATAATCTTCAAACTTACCACTCTCAATTAAATCAAAATGTAAATTACTAACAAAGTTACCTGGTAGAGAATTCAAAAGAAACAAATTCAAAAAATATAAACAAGTAATTTTCACTACATCATCATCACAATCCCATCTTTTGGACTTAAACAACTCCTTAATAGATTGCTTGCTAACTTTTTTGATATTTGGGAAGTACTTCTCCAACAACCTGTTATTAACAACAACATTAGACACCCTATAACACTCACTAGTGCCTTTCAAACCTGTAACAATAGCAAATTCTGAAATACTAAACCTTAATTTCACACCATTAACTACAACCCATACCTCATTATGATTTAAATGCTTCACTTCTCGAAGTAACAAAGAATGAACAACCTGAGATTGGAAAACCAGATCAGGTAAATCTAGAAAATGACCAAAACATGTTTTCTGAATTGAACTTCAGATAAATTTTCTTTCAATAATTTTGTGATATTATTGTCATAACTAGGGCTAATTTTACCATAAAAATAATTATTTGGCTTCACCAAATAATCTCTTGCCTGCATAATAAATATAAAAAATAATAATAATATATTTAAATGTAATAAAAAATAATCTTAAACAATTATAGGATGAAAATGATTTCATACTTCAAAAACATATAAATTAATTTAGAACATAAATTAAATGCAATATAATCAAAACAAATATAATCCAATAAATAAGTAGAGTCATAATCAGAAGTAATCGAGAAGAAGAGAAGGCCACCAATATTGGGTCTTAATGCAAATTCTGGAACAACTTTAGTGGTGCAAACTCAGGTGATAAGATCCTTTCTATCTTATATATATATATATATATATATATCTTGTGAACAGGTTAAACAATCACTCATTTTTTTTCAATTTTCATTTTGAATCGTTGCTTTCAAATTAGGCCATCCATCTCTTTAACACATCTCCTTCAACATTAATAACGATGTCACTGCACACATATTTCTTACCCCTTCAATGAAGTTTAATTTCATTTTTTGCTTAATTTAAACAGAGATATTGGAAGTTGCTTTTAAAGGTTATCATAGTTTATGCAATGGAAATCTTGGTATAATAGTCGTATTTTTGATGGCAGTGTTTTCTTTTTTGATATAATAGTAGTGTTTTTGGAAGGAAAAAATATACCAATTGTGTCTAACTTTTCATTTTTGCTATTTTAGTGTATGAACTTTTTTTTTTGTTCACTTTAGTGTATGAACTTTTGTTATTAGAAATAATTTGATTATTCCGGCTGATTTGCTATTTGCCGATCGGTCAGAACAAATAAATCATTTCTAATAACAAAAATTTCGAGACCAAAGTAAACAAAAAATGTTCATACACTAAAATATTAAAAATAAAAAAGTTCAGACATTGATATATTAATTTCTTTTGGAAATACTACGATATTATTTAAAAATTAAACCCTAACTATAAAAAAATAGCAAAATAAAAAACTAAAAGAAAATTACCTTGATTACAGATTTCAACTGTTCATCCATTGGCTCCTCAACATTAATTTTATATTTTTTTTTGAAATTCTTTCTCCGTCACCACCTCCTTTCGTACCATATTCAACCAAAACCATTTTCTTTGAAATGCTAATTTTTTTAAGTTTTTCTCCTTCACTTTCAACGGATTTCTCTTCATCAACCAACTTATCAAACTTACTTTTTTCAAATTTTTTTATTATTTGTGAAGTAGTTTTAATCTTCACCGTTCTGAAACCTACATAACATAGACGTTATTAATTTAGAGATCTGCAAAATATACGTTGTTGAGAAAACAAAACATAATAATATGAAAAATATTATAAAAGGGTGTTGAGAAAACAAAACATAATAATATGAAAAATATTATAAAAGGGGAAGAAATAATAAAAATAAGGTAAATTGATAAAAAAAAAAAAGAATGAAATCAGGGATTGAAATCATAGATATTTTAAAAGAAACTATAAAAATATAGTAAATAAGAAAAAAAAAGCACTTTTAAAAGTGATAAAAAATATCTCTTATAAAAAAAATTTTTGATAAAACTTTTTTTTTTTAGCATAATTTGATAGGACTTGGAAAGGGGGATATAATTTCCCCTAAATAATCAGGATGTACTAATCAGACGGATATCAGCGTCCGAAATCCTAAACTCCTTTTACACCTTAGCAACATCCAAAACATCCCCTTTCTTAAACCCTAACCTCATTCTAATCGCTTTCGTCTTCTCTTAACTTCTCACTCTGAAAACGCCCTAAAAATCTTTTGACGTTAAAATGGCTTGGCGCAGTGGAGGATCGCTCTCCCGTTCGCTCATGTCCGCCGCCAGGGGTCCATCTCGCCTCTCTTCACCACCGCTCCCCCGTATCCGTCCTCCTCCCGCTACCTCCACCCGGGTTCAGTCCCGCCGCCTTTCCTTTGCTCCTTCCAGGTATTGATTTACATTAAACCCTGAATTTTTATTTGCTTAAATAGTCAATGATGAAAAGGAAATTTTTGGTTTTGGTGTTTCTAGATCTAGATGTTGTTGAATATTGTTAATTTAGACTCATAATCCTTTGAATGATGGATAGTCTAATGAAAGTTGTAAAATTGATTTGAGCAAAGTTTGTTGGTTGCTTAATACAAATCAAATGGTTTCTCAATTATAAATTTTGCTGAATTCAAGGTCATGGGTTTTGATCTTCTAACTAGCGATTAGTTTAACAAGTTACGTTTTTTATTATAATTCTTGTTAGTGACCATTTTTTGAGCACTATTTGTAGGAACTTTGGAGAACTGGGATGTTTGCAATCATTTTTGCCTCTACATTGCTCAGTGGGTACAAACCATCTCACTTCACGGCTCAATGCTAACTTGCGGGCTTTTTGTGAGCTGTCTCACGGTACCTTCTACCGTACTTGTCAAGATCGCTAGTAGTCTCTTTTGTGAGTCTTACTGTTTTAGGGCAACATAAAAAATGGAACAGAATGTTTTTAGATTGTTGTTATTCATGCATTGTTACTCTGAATAACTTCAACTGAAAACTATAAGTTTCTTTCACTGATTTTTCTAAAGATTTACCAAAAATATGGCTAATTGATCAAATAAACTAGAAACTGGCTAGGTTTTGTTAGTTTTATGAAGTTTTGTTAATAAGAAGACTTGGGATTGGGATTGATAGGGAGGAATGGAAAAGACGGGTGATGCGCGAGGACTTTCAGTCAGCTAAAGCTGCAGGATTGTTGCCACAATTGTAGGTTTTTTTTTCTTATGTTTCTTGCTCTTTTGGAAAAAAAAGGGAAAAGGCTTTAGTGAATGATTGATCTTGTATTAGTATGAAATAAAAATATAAATCTAGAACTGTAGAAATGAAAACCTAGAATTTGGTCAAATTTGTATGTTTAACATTAAATGATCAATAAGATATCATGTGTGTTCAGAGACCTACTCCTTATCATTCAGTTGTTCTATTTTATGCAAGTCCCTAGTAGAATTAGAGATCTATGAAAAACATGGGAAAGGCAGAATAAATGAAGTCTTTTTCATTATGCTCTTTAGGTTGTTATGTTAGTTTGGTTTAAATTGACTAATGATTTATAGTTATTTTCCCTTCACGTGTGATTTACACTTTTTAGACTTGCTTAAACCCCCCTTTTGGCAGTTGTTTCCACCCTCTAATAATTATTTGAGGGGAGGAAAAAGAAATTCTTGCATTTTCTTTATCTCTAATTTATGCATTTAGAATAGTAGATGCCTTTTTTCCTATGAAAAAGAATTATTTTTCTTCTGTCTTCCCATTCATTTTTTGATATGTATGGTGTGTTTGCATATTTGGAGAATTGAAACCTATGGTGTGTGCACTGCTATGGTGTTGTTACTTGGCAATTTCATCACAATGAATACGCACACCTGTATATATACTTGGGTAGATTATGGACATGATACACACACATGTCCATGCGCTTGCTTGTGTTCATATGTGGTGCAAATCTGCTATCTCCATCAACTAGAAATGTCTAAAACAGGAAGATTATTTAAATTTTGATTAACCAAGCAATGTTTTCATGTGGTCCTTGTTAAATAATGGTCTGTGGTTAGGGATTACAAAGCTACATTCTCGTTCCAATGGTTTACTTTCTCATCTTGTCATGTGTATTTATTGTTATCTTTTTCAGTATATTCTTGAAGTTCACTTGCTATTTTGAAATTTATGAGCTTCAATATGTTCTTCATCATTAATTTATTAGTAAATAACAGAGCTGTGTTCTTGGTTCACTAGCTTATTTCTTGTATTGTCATGTATCTGTCTTAGTTCCTTCTTTGGCATATCTTCCAACATCATTCTCTATTTGAAGGAGAATGGATTTAGCATGTTATGAGGAGAAATTGAAAAAATTCTTTCGTAATCAATAATCTTACTCCGCTGATTTTAAAAGGACTTCATGACAGTTATTTACAAAATCCCTTTGGTCAACAAAATTTGCTCTCTATTTCTGCTTGAAGCATATCTAGAATATTAAGTTGTTCTTCCATCTAGATAAGGAAGCATTGATGCTATATAGGCTTGTATTGGTGACTTCATGTAGAAGTAAAGCAACTATTATTCCAGTAGTTTACTACTTCTTTGGTCATGGATATTTTGCTTTATCTTCTTATATTTTGGAATCATTTTGTTCCTATTTTAAAAAATTAAGGACTCGAACTTGTATGAGCTTTTTACTAGTCATTAGTCCCAATCATCTTATTCTAGAAGGCATATATCTCAAACTATTACTTATTATGAGTGTTGTGGTTAGACAAACATGGTGAGTATTAGTTCAATCATAAAAGCGTTTTATTATAGAATACTGAATCTCTGCTTAATTAGTAAAAATTCCTTTTTAGTATTTGACTCTTGGAACTTGCTTCACTTCTTCATGCCTATTGAAATATAATAACAATGAGGGTAACATGAGATTCTTCTATTATTGAATTTCCTCAAGTCCTCTCTTTTGGCTAAGTTTTGGGCCTCATAAGATATTATAGTCGCAATTTGCTTTAAATTAGACTTTTGTAATGTTAAAATTTCCAATTTGTACTGGAAAATACTGGGTTCTGAAGTAAATTAATCATTCTGTTTGCATATATAATTACAGGGGGCATCTTTCTAAGTTTTTGATGGTGGGCCCCTTCTGTAATTCTCCCTTGTAAGATGACAAGGTTGAATTCCAAGTTTTTTTTTAGTTTTTGAATGCATTATTTTCTGCTTCACTCAGAATTGTTTTTTTTTTTCTTATGTTGAGATAATAAGCCAAGAGATGTTGATTTTTCAGTCAATACTCTTTTTAGGATAAATTTCACCACATTTCTGTTCTTTTTACGGGGCATTCCATGTTATGTGGCTTATGATGATGCATTTTTCTCATTCATCGTTTCTACTATAAAGAAATATTTGTGTTTTGGGAGGATTATGACTTTTTGACAGATCTTATAGTGCTACATTTTGAGGTGTGCTGAGATTTATTATGATTATAAAGCCACTCGGCCTTTGTGATATAGAACTCTATTTTGAAGCATTTGTATATTTTTTTCAGGTACTTGAAGAGCTATTGGATCTGTGCAGCAAAGTACGGCAACATATTGAGGAAGTCAAGAGGGTTGGATCTGTCTTGTGGGATTGTAGGCTTTTTTGGTAGGAATATTCTAATAAAGATTTCATGTTTTTATCATACTCAAATAGATTTTCTTGAAATTTTATCACTCATGTGACAACAAATGAAGAGTTTTGTAGGCACCTATAATTTACTTGATAATGTCATCTGGTCTATTTCCTTTGCTTCTGTCTAGCATCTATAAGATTATGCTGGTGGCAAGCCATCTGTTTTTGGGTTATTTTATCTTTGTTTGTGGTAGGCAAGCTTTTTCTGGTTCTTTTTAGTCCTGCATGTATGATGAAATGATAACTGATTAGTGCTCCACGAGAATGTGGTTGCCAGAGCACAGGAATTTGAGCATATTTTATAACCCATTGGTAATTTTACTTATTCCGTGATAATTCTTTTGACCGAGTATAAAGGAGTTCCAGATGTAATGCATTGAAAAGAACAACTTAAAAGACTAGAATAGAGCCTAATGCATGTCCTGTTTGCCCTCTGACATTCCTGGGAGGAAATGTTCTCTTGGGTGGGCACATGGGATGTCTATACATGGACAATGATTGGGTTAGCCTGTTGCAGCACAAGGGTGGTTAGTTTCTTCGCCATGCCCCACTTATGGACTCCACTCCTTGTTGGAGCAACAATGTTCCAACCTGGAGAAATTATGCTTTGGACAAGGTAGGTGGCATTTTTTTTAGTGCTGGCCTATTTGTGCTTCAACAACTTCATTTGGATTTTTTTTGTATTTTTATTGTGAAGAAAGAGCCTTGATATAATGGTAAATGTTATTGCCATATAGCTTAAAGTCAGGTTTGAGTTGTGAAAATAGCTTTTTCAAATTGCTAGGGAAGGTGGCGTGTAAGACACCCTATGAGTTCGACTATTCTCTGAATCCTGCGCATTGTGAGAGTATTTATGTACAGGCTGTTTTTTTTTTTTTTTTTCCTTTTGAGCATATGCGTGATAAAGCAAGAGTAGTAGATCTTCAAATGGATGGTGGCTTATGTGCTGTGTATTCTCTTGTGATTTTGTCGAGTGGTTTTCCCTTCTTTTCTTTGATCTTGTCATACACTTATTAGTCTATGACACTCGAGAGGATTTCGTGAGACTAGATCTTTTCCAAGATGTAGGCTTGAACTGTCTCGTACTAGTTTTCGCACTTGTTTGAGATTAAGATTTAGTTGATTTTAGTACTGTTTCAAGGGATAAATAGTTTTAGGGATTAATTAATTAATAGTTTAGTATCAGAATAATTCAAAGGAAAGAAATAAGAGGATAGTTTTAAGGTTGAATATTTATTATGTTGTAGATTTATTTTGGGCTAATATCACGGATTGCCCTTGTATTTCACTGCTTATATCATTAAAATTCTTAAATTTCAATGAAAATGCATCATGTGAAATCCAAAAGGTCCGCATGGAGTCACTTATCCATTCTGGTTTAATTTATATCAATTAGTAGCAAACATTTTTAGTTTTCATTAAATGTAATTTTCTTATTGTGGTATGCGAACTTGAAAGTAACTAATTATCCAAGGCATAATTAAATTTCCAGGAGTTTGGCCTGGAATTCCGGACTAATTATGGTTAATGCTTAAAACCATTACGGGACACTTGCCTAAAGCATCACTGTTGATTTTAAAGCTTTTATATGCTTTTGAATTGCGAGTCGTAAAATATGGATTTAGATTCCTTTGTGAATCACAAATGGGAATGTTAATGCACAGCATGAGGAGTGTTGGAGACATTGCTGCTGATGGGACCATTGACACGAAATAAAACTATGGAAGTTATCTGTGACGCAGCATAAGACTATAGAGGACTAGTTTTGTTTGTTTTTCAAGGTCCTATGATAGAGGCAGCTGAGAGCCGTGTTATTGGCCAAAATCAAAGTGGTCTGAGTTGATATTTCCTATAAAGACAGCATATTTTTGGGGGCGTTATGCAACTTGTGCAGCGTCCCCATTTTCTATTACTATTTGAAGAGAACTGATCCCATGAAAAAAAAAGAAGTAAAGAAAACACATACAAAGTGCTTTGCATTTGTGGTCTGGACGTGGACCATTGAAGCTTACCCCTTAGTTTTCGAATGATTATGACTTTCCAACTCCTTTAAAATTGCATGAGATTTTTTGTTTTACAACTTTAGGAAAATTGCTGTTAATATTTGTAATATATAGATAAAAAATAGAGAAAAATAAAATAATAATAGCAATAATATTGCATTTTGTCAGTTTAATTCAAATTTATAATAATTAAATACTATAATTTTTGTTAATTATATATTTGATGAAGAAGTGGACTTCTGAGGACTCTTGCTTCGGGTTTGGATTCAACTATTAGCTTTTCTACCTACAAGATTAGAGAAGGAATCAGGTTCCAATAAGAAAACTTTAATGCCTAAATCAATGCTCGATATGTCTATAGAATTTTTGACATGTGAAAATTCATCCATATTTATAATTGAGAAATATGAGATAAGACCTGAATGTGTCTACGGATCTTCAGGAAGTATTAGTGTTGTACTACGGCTATGTTAGGGATCTATCTCCCAGATGTTGAGAACTCGATCAGACACCGAATATCTAATACTGAGATTCATCCTTCTTTGAGACTCGGTCTCAGTGTTAACAAGGTACTGGGCTCGGTCTTTGAGCCAAGTGAATAAGGGGTGGTACCAATATTAAAGTTAATTTTTCATGTTAATTTTATTCAATATAAACTAGTGAGTTGTCTAAGATTATGTGGCATATTGATATTAGAAGACTTGTAGAACACGCATGTTGATGTACATATATTATTATTATTATTATTATTATTATTATTATTATTATTATTATTATTATTATATCAATTCTATTGAGCATGTCTAGTAGGCTCATAACTTTCTAGTATATGTCACAGGGCACTAATGTGGTACCAAATAATCCTCTTTAATGATATAGTTTACTAAAAGAATGTCATAAATATATATTTAATATATGAAAAGGTATATACAAACTATAGAGTATTTTTAAAATGAAAAAAGTGACATATAACATATATATATATATTTTAAAAAAGAGGCTTGATATATAAATAAATCTATGTACTTATTTAAAAGGTTTTATTAGCCTCCTATACTTTAGGGGCCTCCTATTGTACTCTTGTCAAAACTAAAAAAGGAGCTATCTAACCCTTTGATCAAAGTGTGAAATGAAAAAAACAAAATTAAAAAGCGCATGAGTGGCTTAAAATATATCGAGTTTTTGGCTTAAAATATATCGAGTTTTTTTTAATCTATTTTCAATCTCTCTCCCTTCTTCCTTTGTTTTCTTCCATGGAGTTATTGTTAGAGAATATATTTAAATCCCACATTAGAAAATGATAAGAAAATATAGTGATATATAAGTTGCGAAGATTAAGCCTTAACATAAGCCAATTCGTTTTTTGTTAGATGAGGTTCCAGCCTTATTAATATGCCCATTATGCATTTGGCCTAATACTCTCAAGATCTTTGTAGTTTCTACATGGTATCAGAGCCAGCCAAGTAATAAACTAACTACCAGATGATCTTGGGCTAGAATTTGGTCAAACAGAGAATCTAGACCCCTTATTAACATAAGGTCTCAAAGAAAATAGGCCTAGGTATTTGTATGGACTTGGGCTAGGACCAATTTAAGGGGAAGTGTTGAAGAATATAATGGTATAATGAACCCGTTGGTGTATGAACTTTTTAAAATTTTACAATGGAGTTGTTCAACTTTCTAAAATATCAATTAAATTGTTGAACCGGTAAATCATGTATTATGTAGTCGTTTTCCTTGTTGTAAACAAAAAAAATGGTGAGTTGGATAAATATGTGGCAAAAAAAATAATGAAGTGGCATTTCACTTGATTTGCGCATGATTTTCCAAATTAACCTAATGGATTAAAAAACATAAAACGCCTAATTTGAAGAAATCCCAAATTATCTTAGTTGTTAAAAACTAAAATTCTCAAATTTCCTAAAATTCCAAACTAAAATTAATTGTGGATATGGTTGTGAAGTACATTTTTGTGTAGTTGAAGTTATGGATTTATCAGTTGAAGGGGTGTTTACGATTTTTCAGTTGAAGGGGTGTTATTTGCAATTTATCAGTTGTTGAAGGTTTGTTACTTTCAATTTATTAGAGTTTGGAGGTTTACGATTACAAGTGGAGCTTCGTTAAAGCCTTTGTTAATCAACATGAAGAGGTAAGTTTTTATTTATGAATTGAATTCTTGCATTTTTCTTTACATTGTGTACTCTAAGTTGCATTTTGTACTTGCGCAGACAATACGTTAATGCATTTCATGGAGGCAAGTTTGTAAATGATGATGTGAACATGAAAGAGTTGAGGTATGTTGGGGGAAATAGAGTAGATATTGAAGTCAATGTGAACAAATTGAGTCTTGTCTCCTTTAACAAAGACATGCAGACAATTGTAGGGTACAAGAAATCAGAAAAGGCTCTCTTTAGGTTACCTAGAAAGTGTTTGGCACATGGGTTAAGGTTATTATATGAGTTGTCATTTGAGGATATGGTCGAAATTATAAAAGAAAATGATGTTGTTGAGGTATATACAGAGCATAGGTTAATTAATGATAGAATTGAAATTTCACAAAAGAGCAGGGGTATGTGTGACCTTACTATTGGTGGAGAATCTAGGGCATGTAATGAATGTGTTAGTGAAGGAATTATTGGAGTTGGTGCTTCTGAGATATATAGAAATAGGGTAAAAGAGATAAGTAATTTATTTGACGATGAAGCATACATACATGAAGATTGGGTTGATGTAGATGAAGATCCAACTAATGATGAAGATGTAAATGTAGATGAAGACCTAAATGCAAATGAAGATCAAAATGAAGAGTTAGGTGAGGATGGGCTGAAGTAGATTGGGTTGAAGCAAATGGTGATAATGCAGATTGGGATGATGCAGATGGGGCTAAAGCAAATGGGGATGATGCAAATGGGGTTGATGAGTCATATGCAGAATTGGTCGAGTGTGAAAGGATGTTTGATGATGATGAAGAGCTACATGCATCTTTGCATCTAGAAATGCAATAAAACAATTCATATTAAGAAGAGTGCAGAGAGGACAAGATAGAGAGGCAGAAAAAGCTACCCTTGATGACACTGAACGAGTGAATGTTGGGGCTGTGGGTGCTGATGGCGATGATGATGAATGGTATTCAAGTGATGTTATAGTGCATTTAGCACTAATGGTTCTGATGATGATCATGTAGTGAGAAGAAAACCTAGGTATCCATCCTTTAAACCAAGTGTAGAGAAAGTTTCTTTTGCTTGGGTATGCGAGTGAATAGGGGTAAAGGAATTCAAAGAAGTACTAACAAACTTTGCAGTGCAATAAAGAAGGGAAATTAAGCTTGTTAAAAATACAAAGAAAGAAGTTAGAGCTAAATGTGTAAAGAGCAACTGTTAGTGGATGATTTTTGCTTTATCAGAGCCAACAAGCAAGGGCTTTACTGTCAAGACATATAGACCAGAGCATACTTGTCTTATTAGTTTCAAAAATAAGAGAATAACTATAAAGATAACTATATATTATTTGAGGAAGTATAAGACAATTGCTTTTATGAAATTGGTTGACTTGAAGAATTTAATAAATGAAGACTTAAAGCTTGAAAAGAGTTTAAACAAAGTGAGGAGGGCAAAGCTGCATGTTATAAGAGAGCTTAAAGGTGATTTGAAAAAATAATATACATTGTTGTGAGATTATATGGGAAGATTAAAAGGTTTAATAAGGGTAGCACAACCAAATTGAAGGTTGAAAGACCAATCCCACAGAGCTCCCAGTATTTCAAAGATTATACATATCATTTGATTATGGTTTGGTCAATAGGTGTAAGAGCATGCCTGGATTAGATGGTTATTTTTTGAAGGGACAAGTGGAAGGATAAGTCTTGGCAATAGCAGGCAGATATGGAAACAACCAATTGTTTCCAGTGGCATGGGCTGTAGTAGACAATGAGAGAAAAATAACATGGAAGTGATTCATTGAGTTACTAATTTTTGATCTTGACATTGATGATGGAGATGGATAGGTTATAATTACCGACCAACAAAAGGTACATTTATTCATTATTTATTGTTTACATAAAAACATTTATTTTATAAATGCTATAACTAACTTAAGTTGGATATAACTGATGCAAGGCCTTTTAAATGCAGTAGATGTATTGCTGCCTAGAGCTGAACATAGGTGTTGTATAAGATACCTATATGAAAATTGGAGAAAGAGGCATGAAGGATGAAAAGATCTGCAAAATTTATTTTGACGGTGTGCTAAATCAACAAATATGCCTGATTTTGAGAAGAATATGAAGGAGATGAAAAAGTTAACTCTAAGTGGCTTTAAGGACAACCTGAATACTCATCCTTGACATTGGTGCAGGGCCTTATTTACCACTGAGATAAAATGTCACATTATTGATAATAATCTCATTGAGGCTTTTAATGGAAGAATAATTGAAGCTAGGTCTAAGAATATAATTACATGCTAGAGGAAATTAAGACACAAGTGATGACTAGGTTGCAATAGAGATATGGCTAAGGATTGGATTGGCATTTTGGGAATATGATTAGAAGAAAGTTGCAAAAGAGCATGAGCGAAAGCGCATTACATCATATGATTTGGAATGGTGACTTAGGTTTTGAGGTTGGTTACAAAGGGGACACATATATAGTAGACTTAGAAAAAAGAACATTCCCTTGTAGAAGATATGATTTAACTGGAATACCTTGCCCTCATTCCATTATTGTCATCCTACATGTGGATCATAATCCTGATGATTATGTTGATGAATGGTATAGAAAGTCCAAGTATTTAAAAGCATATGGACACATGATGCAACCTATGAATGGAAGAAAATTTTGGAAGAAAACTAGAATTGACCTATCTCAACCACCTCCATTTAAAAAGCCACTTGGAAGACCTACAAAAAATAAGAGAAAAGAAGAGGGTAAAGGGGGTGGTAGTTATAAATTATCAATGAAAGGAAGAACAATGACTTGTTAGGTATGCTTTGGTAAGGGACATAACAAGAAAAAAAGTCCAAAATGATCTTCCACAACTCAATAGTCATCAATGCATCAAGGCAATAAGTTACACAAAGTCAACCTCAAGTTCTAGAAAGTCAGCCTCAGTCTCAACCGCTAGTTCACTCACAAAAATCCTTCCAAACTAAAACTCTTTCAAGTCTGCCTCTTTTGGAGAAAAATAGCAAAACTCAAGGCCGTCTAAACTATCCATGAGTATTGTTCATTTAGCATATTTTTATGGTTCAATCTAGTAGCTTGCATTCTAATTGTGATTTGCAAGTGCATTGTTCAAGGAAACAAATGCAAAAGGTGTTTCTAAAGCAACAAGAGATTCTAATGATGAGAATTAAACAACTGCAACTGAATTGATTAATAACAATGATAAGTTTGGTGTTGTTTATGGGGGAAACAAAAGTAGACCAACATATATCCCAGGATTGGCCTCCTAACTAACTAAAGGATATGATATTTATAATAATATCGCTACTAGAAATGAGATAATTAATGTTAGTTTTCACTTTTTTTAATTGTTTACATTAACAATGATTGGTTATGTATTAATGCCCTTGATTTGATTTTGCAGCCAAAAACTGAGTCTCAGAAAGTTATATATAAAGGAGGTGGTATAAGAAGAGTTGGAAATGAACTAGAGCCAAGTTTTATGGCTAAAAAGCATGAAGGTTTTAAGAAGGGAGGAAAAAGATTTATCACTTCAAATCAAGTGAAGAAAGTTGCACATAGAAACAGGAGAAGAAAGAGTGATGGTCCATCATTTGCTAAAGGACCCACACAAGATTCAAACAATTGAAGATCACTGCCAAGCTACTTTTTCATTTTTTTTCCTTTTTTTTGGTGTTTTATATTATGTTAAAAAAGAAAGGGTAATGTTATTAGGTTTGGTACTACTGATATGATTTGTTGGAAATTGGGTGTGAAGCTTGTTTGAGATTTTAGTATAATTGATGTATTTATGCTTAACCTACAACTTTGGGTGTGTTTCAAAGAATACTGGACCTGCCTATTAAAATCATTGCAAAATAAATCATTGCAAATTAATAGCCCAATCAAATATGATTTTTGCTTACACAGAAAAATAAGAACTCAAATTAAAATCATTGCAAATTAATAGCCCAATCAATTTCGTTTTTAGATTTAACAGAAAAATAAGAACAACAATTTCATTTGTTGCTTAGACAAGGAAATAAGAACAACCACAAAGTAAAATAGTATAATATAATAAAAATTCTTCATTTAGGCATTTCATCAAACACTTAAATGACATAACATTATTAATCAAGTGGTCCAAGTTAAAAAAGACCATTACAACATTCTAGATTAACGAAAGGGAGATACAAAGACCATTTAATTCACAAAATCCCAACATCCATCCCAAAATCACATATACAAGACTATCTGCTACATAAAATACCAAAATATATCCCAAAATCATATATGCAAACCATCTGCTACACAAAATCCCAAAACCCTTAACCAACTGCCCTAATTCCTCACTTGAAAATCAAAATCCAGATTGAGAGTATTACCCATACCCACAACCACTTTTCTCATCTCCAGCTCATCTAACTTTGAGCTTCTACTTCAGCAATCCTCCTTAATAACCCAAGTATGATTTCCTTGCCCTATCACATATTGGCAGATCAATCCACCTGAAGAAGCAACAATGATGATGCTCACATGCAACGAACCTCCTCTTTGGATTTTGCTTCGTCCATGAAGTCTTCATCATATAGAATTGATTGCACAAACAATTGTCCCCACCTTCCATTTTCTTCTTCCTATTGCACAAAAGGTGTTTGTGTTTAGGGTTTAGGAAAGAAGCAACAACCCTCAAGCCACTTTCTCCTTTAAACTGATGAGTTAATCTTAAGGGTTTTTGTCTCTTTTCATTGTATCTAGCCACGTTGTAATCTACTTCAGCATTCCCTAATTAGTTGTCAATTTATTTACTGATAACTGGAGAGCAACTTGCAAGAATAACTAAATTATATATGATTTTTCGGTTCAACAACTAAATTGTAAAATTTTTAAAAAGTTTAGACACCAATGGTGTAATTATATCTAATATAGTTAAATCCCATTTTGAAAAAGTATAAAAAAAATATAGTAACATATAAGTGGTGTAGATTGGGCTTCAACATTAGCTAATTAGTTTTGGGATACATGAGGTTCTAACCCATTCATTTGTCCACCTTGCATTTGGCCCAACAATCTTAAGGGCCTTATAGTTTCTACAATCACTATCCCTATCATCCCATCATTCCATAATCTCTTTCTCTTCCACGAATGGATTTCTTTTTCTCATTTCATTATTTTCCTTTTTATTTATTTCTCAATCCATTTTCTCCCCTCTCCAATTCATTGTCGACGTACCTACGACACTGCTGATTTAGACTCCGAAAATCTTTTTTTTCCACTGTGGATTAAATAAATGGATATTCACTTTGATTCCCATTCCCAACCCTCTTATTTGTTCTTTGAGACCCATTAATTTTAGTACACTCGAGAAACTAATATCAAGTCTAGATTTCAAAGAATTTGTATGTTTTGTGGGAGTACTTCAAGCAAGAAAGCTAGCTATCATTATACTACTATTGAATTGGACAAAAAAAATGGTAATAATATATGACATATATATTATTTTGTATATATATTTGAATCTCTTATTCTTTCTTCCTTTCTATTATGATAATTCCAATTTAAATCCATTTATGTTTTTAGGTTAACCTATTTTTTTTTTGTCCAATATGACTATGATATTTGTTGATTTTTCTTAATTGAGTTGTAATGCCTATATAAGTGGCATCCTTGGATAGAAAAAAATGCATATTTCAATAGCAATAAAATTTTAGAATTTCTAATGACCACCAAGTGTTTGTATTATATTTCCTCTTACAACTAGCTTTTTGGTTCTTTAATTCTTTTGTGATATGTTTATCAATTTCAATATTTGTAAATGCGAATATATGTTTTCACATTTTTGTTTTTGTTTGTAATGCTTCTATTTCTTATTCCTTTTCTTTTGTATCTTTCATTTTCAATCTCTAATTTCTGTATATTTCTCACTTTAATCTATCTTTAGTATACTCTTTGGATTTTAGGATTGATTTATTTTAAAATCAGCTTTCAATCTCCAATGTGAAGGACAAATTTCTTTTCTTTTTTGGTTAAATATCAAAAGGAGAAGTGATTTTGAGTTATTTTGAATATATGAGGCTAAGGGGAAATGCACAGAAAAGGACAGAAGAATCTGAAAATAAGATGAACAATAGACTCTTTTTGGGCATGTAATACACTAAGATGAATGAGAAAAGAAATAGTTGAACGGAGAGGATAATAATATTATTTTAAGTATGTTGAGGTATGTAATAGGACGCCTACAAAGTAATCGGGGTAATAGAACCTTTTGAATAAGTACAAATATTTTTTTATATATTAAGAAAAAAATAATAAGCCCAACTTAAGAAATAAATAAGTCAATAATTTGACTATTGTAGACCTTAATACTATAATCCATGCAAAGTGAGGAAAAGAAAAATATATTTTGACATTGATTATAAAAATATATTTGTCTCAATTAATGAGAAATAAACCCAAATAGAAATCAAAATAATTATAAAACAGGGTGATTAATCAATAAAACTTATATACATAGAAAAAATCGATGAAGATCATCTCGGGTACACCATATATGTGAAGTTTTGGATGTAAAATTATTTTAAGGGTAAATTGGCGCCATTATTATAATTTGAGAGGCACAATTGCATCTTCCCTTACATTGTTGCTATCTTAATATTTATCCTTCTGTATGTATCATACCCTTATATCTAATGGTTAAAAAAAATAATTACTACATAGTTGAAATCAAATATCATTTATGAAATGTTACTTTTAATCCTTGCACTATTTGAGGCCTTCCTTTATTACAGTAAATAAATAGTGATATTTCTTCCTAGTTAGTGTATGGCATTTCTATTTTTCATATTAGAGATCTGTTGAACAACAACTGAAATGCTTATATTTATCATATTTATAACAACCTTTTATTTTTCATTTGTTTTACCGACATGATACTATTTCTCCTGTTTTGAATTTTTTTTCTTAGATTAATCACTGTTGAATTAGTATTTTTTTGCTTCTCCTTTCTTTATTGATAAACAAAGGTCAAATACATATGTAGTCTTTAAACTTATAGCATTTAGTCTTATTATCCCATGAATTTTTATTTTAACTACTTTGTCATTTATATTTATATATTTTGTACTAATAAATATCTATTTTAATAATTACTGATCATTTTATCCTTTGTATTTGTATATTTTTTTATTAAATAAATAATTTAGTGACTCATCTTGACTCGATATAACTTAGCGAGTTTGTATTTATAAGTTAAGAAAAATATGAGCTCAGAAGGTGATATGGTTAAATTAAAAGTTCAGTAGACAAAGTGATGCTATAAATTCAAGGTGCTACATATGTATTTAGCCATAAAAAAATAAAATAAAAATCTATTATTACTTGACTATAAAAGACTTACAACTTACAAGTTGAAAACCAATAAAAAGGCTAATTAATTCAGTCTAAAAGTGAGATATTGTAAATCCACTTGACTACTTTGCATCATCATCAGCCTTATCAGTTGGCCTCAACCCTCATTTCAACTTCAGTAGTACATTGACTAGAAGCATTTTTTCTGTCATTTCTTTTTTCTTTTTTCTTCTTCTTCTTCTTCTTTTTTTTTAAAATAATGTCTCCTTCAACTAATTGTCAATCAATAATAATTTTGATATGTGATCACCAACATCTGTTCCTCATTGTTTCCACAAATTTAACCTGCCATAAGAAATTACAACTCATAGTGTTTATAAAGGGACAGGGACATGCATTAGAGTTAATTTTAGGCAATTTTGGATTTTTGCAGGGGCCATTCAGACCTACCAATTCGACTTCTTTGGCAACTTTCCTAGATTCAGTGATCACATTAGAAAATTTAAAGTGTAGTGAATTTTGAAATCATTTATTTCAATTTTATTAAATATTATATATATAGTAATATTAATTAATTATACATATATGTACATATTATTAATTATTATTTTCAATACTTAAATCTTAAATAATATTAAATTAATTCTATGAAAATTTAATATATGTGCATATTATTAATTTTTTATTTTTAATACTTAGTTGCCAAAAAAATGAAGTTTATGATTCAACTTTTGTATGTGGTGCAATTATCATTAGATTAGTAAACATAAACATTGTTGAAGCTTCATACTAATGATGAATTAATTTTCTTATGGGTATTTTGTAAGAATAAACATTATCAACTTCAAATATTATTGAAATTGAGATAAATTAAAAAAATACGCCATAATTTATTTAGAAGTATTGTTGCATGTACAATTACAATTATTGATAATTAGTGTGATAAGATAAAAGATTATTAGAAATATAGTTTCATTCATATATTTTTTTAATGTAAAAATAAATTTTCATTAATAGATCAAAAAGCATATCTGTAAAGTATACATAAAATTATAAAAAATTATAAAGTACACGAAATGTACATGACTAATAAAGCTACTAAATTTTTCTAAACTTTTTCAAAGTAAACAGTAGATATTGATAACATATTACGGATAATCTGGCTTTCAGCAGTACACTCATTCCATCTGTTATCTATCACTTTTCATGTGAAAAGAAAATCTTCACTTAAAAAGGAAAAACCACCTCCATTAAATAATGACAAACCTTCATGAGAAAAAGATAAACCTTCATTAGAGAATGAATAACCTTTTTTTTTTTTTGTAAAGGTGGGCGGAACCTCCGGCAATATTTATAAAAGATTAAATAAGAAAAAAGTTTGAGTTACAACCTCTTTAAAGACAGAGTAAATCAAAAAAGGAAAGCCAAAATTACATGATAGGCAAAGAAAAAAAAAAGAGCCTAATATCTAAAAGAAACATATGGTAGTCCATCCGCATCCGTCAAGATCATGCCAACAATTCTCTTAGGAAGAGAAAGCAAGGACCAGAAATGCCTGGAATAACCATCAAGCCTGCATTGAAAAGCTAGTGAATGAGCAACTACATTACCTTCCCTGGGGATATATGAAATAACACACCCATGAAGAGCCTCACGAGCACGATCAATCAAATACATGGAAGAAGGAGCATCCCCATTTAGTTGTTGAACTAATGTAAGGGAATCACTTTCGATATGGAGTTTGGATGGATAAATACCTTGATCGCAACACCAACAAAAACCATTCCATAAAGCATTAAATTCAACAAGAAAAGGAGAATTAGCCTGTAAAATGAAAGAAGAGGCTCCAATAAAATAACCAGATTCATCCCTCAAAACAGCCCCTCCTGTCGCATTTTGCTCCGAAAAGGAAGCATCAACATTCAATTTCATAAAACCCCTTGGGGGTCTTACCCAATACACAAGTTTAGGCCGAATGGTGGATCTCCCAAAACCAGTAGGCAAAAAATCATAACAAGAACTCTCCCTTGCCCACTTGTCACCCGAGTGAATAGCACCCCAACTAAGGAGGAGTTTCAAAATTCTATGATTCACAGCCTGTAAGCAAAAAGTTTGAGTACCCCAAGCAGAAGAACAGTAAGCACACCAAACTTCATACAAAATAACCTGCGGTAAAATACAAGCCAGACGCCCTTTCATGGAACAGGACTTAGCTAATCTAAGCCAAGATTTCAACTCATGAAATAAAGAAGCACGGCGTCTGCATTGAGGAAATAAGTATTCACAAAATAAATTCCAAAGACCATGAATCTTAGGACAATCATGAAAAATGTGAGAAATTGATGCAGGAGCATTAAAGCAAAACAAGCAAACCGAACATAAGGAAACTCCAAGCTGTTGAATTTTGTGAGGTAACGGAAGAGAATCCTGAAACACACGCCAAGTATGAATGGACAATTTGGCAGGGACCACAGAGTTCCAGATACAAGCAATCTCAGGATTAGATTCCTTTTTGTCTCTAACCATGTCATATGCTAGAGATAAGGAAAATTTCTTGCCATCTCTCCAAACTACATTATCATCAACAAGAGAAAGGGTATCATGGTGTTTTTCATAAATTCTGCATAAATTTTTCCAACCAGGTGAGTCAAGAGCTGAGTATACAAAATCTCCCCGACGACCATATTTACCAGAAAGGCATTCTGCCCAAAGAGAATCTCTTGAGAGATACATCCATAGTCTCTTGATTGAAAAAGCTTCTTGAAGAGCAACCAACGATTTAATCCCCAAACCCAATTCCGTCACGGGATAACACATCTTATCATAACTTACCCAATGATGTTTTAAAGTATCAGTCCCACTCCAGTAGAATCTAGCAAGGCGCTTTTCCAAACCAATAATAATGGATTTAGGCAGTAAAAGAGCTCCCATGATATGAACCGGGATGGCACTCAACACATGCTTAATGAGAATAAGGCGACCACCTGGGCTAAGGAAACGTTTTAACCAACCTGCCAGTTTATCATCCACTTTTTGCAACAAATTTGAACAATAAGAGGCTCTAGTAATACCTTTAAAGACAGGAGCACCTAAGTAGGTAAGAGAGAGAGTGCCCTTACGAATGGTGAGAGTATCTTCGAACTTGTGCACCATATTTCTCTTAGCTTTATCAGAAACATAGAACGAGCTTTTGGCATAATTAATCAGCTGCCCTGAAACTCGCTGATACAAATCTGAAAAAGCTCTAAAATACTTAAGAGATCTAGCATCACCATTAATAAAAATCAACAAATCATCAGCAAAAGCAAGGTGAGAAACAATAGGACACCCTCTAGTAAGCATGTAGGGACGAATTTTACCCTTAGAGATTAAATCATTCAAATCTCTAGAAAAACCTTCAGATGCAAGAATAAACAATAAAGGAGAGAGTGGATCTCCTTGCTTAACCCCTCGCTTGACTTGAAAGAAACCGTAGTTCACTCCATTAACCAATATCGAAAGATGGGTAGCACCCAAATAACCAAGAATAAGTTGAGTAAATTTATCAGAGAAACCGAATTTAAGTAAGATAGCTCGGAGAAAGTCCCATGAGACCCTATCGAAAGCCTTGGCCATATTCAATTTGAGAGCAATATTATGACCCCAGGTTCTTTTATCGAGATCATGAAAAATCTCGTTAGCCAACATAATCTGGGCATGAATAGATCGACCTTTGAGAAAACCTGCTTGCTCTTTAGAAATAAGGTTGTCCAATATTGGAATGATCCGATTAGCCAAGATACGAGTGCATACCTTGCTAAAAAAAGAAGCAAGACAAATAGGGCGATAATTGTCAAAATTATTTGGATTAGCAACCTTAGGAAGTAGAATAATAGTCGCACTACCAACAGCTCGAGGAACAGGGACCCCCAAAAAGAACTCTTGAACAGCACTAATTACATCCCGACCAATAATATCCCAACAATTCCTGAAGAAACACCCATCGAACCCATCAGGACCTGGAGCACTGTTAGGATTTAATTGCCACACCGCAGCTTTAATTTCTAGAGCATCAGAAATGGAAAGTAACGCCTCATTTTCATTTGAAGAAACAAGAGAAGGAATATTATCCAAAATTGGGGTAGTACAAGAAAAATCCCAATTATTCTCAGAAGCAAACAGGGTTTGGAAGTGTCGAACCGCCTCTGCACCAATATCATCTTGCTCAACTAATCGCACACCAGTATCAGTCTTAATCAAATTAATGCGAGATTGCTTACGTCTCATATTAACGAAATTATGATAATACTTGGTATTACGATCCCCATCCTGAAGCCAATTAATATGGGACTTTTGTTTCCAAAAAATCTCCTCAATCTTTAATTTCTGGTGCAAAATTGCCTGCTTTTTATTCCAAACCTGTAAATTAAAATCTGAGGAGTCAATCACATATTTATCTTCAGCTTGAATGACCTCCTCTTCTGCGTTTTTGATTCCAGAGAAAATATTTCCAAATTTATTTTGATTCCATTCCCGAAGAACCTTTTTAAGAGAACGAAGCTTGGTAAACAAACCAGACATACCACCTCCATTAAAATCACTGTCCCAGTGATGTTTCACAGTAGAAAGAAAAGAATCATCCTGAAGCCACATATGTTGGAATTTGAATGATTTAGGATACTTGAACTCGGTTTTTTGACAACAAAAAAGTAGAGGCGAGTGATCTGAAGAATTCTTACTTAAGTGATGAACTGAAACAATATCAAAAGCATCAAATAACAAGAAATTTGCCATGATCCTATCAAGCCGTTTCCAAACTCGACCATTCTGGCGAATGCCCGTCCATGTAAATTCATTACCTTGAAAAGGAATATCCTGAAGACCACAGTCATCACAAGCAGCCACAAAATCTTGCATTCCATTCAGCTCAACATTTCCTTCAATGGGAGAATGAATAACCTTTATTATAGGAGGATACATAGCTTTCAAATAAGAAAGAATAAAATTTCATAATATAAATTTAAATTGCATTTATTTTTATTATAAAAGATAATTAAACACAAAAATAAGAAGAAATGTTACATTTCATATCAATATTAATATGAAAAATTATTTTGAGAATAAAATCACAAAAAAAATATACAAAACTAAAAAAAGAACAACATAAAAATCAAAGATAAAAGAAATATGAAAATAAGAATAAATAGTAAATTTATCAGATCTATATATATTGATCTAAAAATTATTTTGAAAATAAGAAAATACAAATCTAAAAAGAGAATGAACTATATAAGTAAGAAAAATGAAAAAGATAGAAGAAACTGTTATCTATTGATGAATTGATGGCAACCCTACTCTCAAATTAGAAAAAAATATATATATATGAAAATTCAGATAAAAAGAAGGTGGTTAGGGTTTTAGTTTCACTCATATTTATTATCTTTCCAATGCTAAAAAAATGTAATAATTGACTAAAATATACACAAATATTTAAATTTTTAAGGATAATTTATTATTTTATAGAATTAGTGTTTTATTTTTTTTTCAAAAATTAACTTTTTAATCTAAAAACTTAAATATAATTATAAAAATATGAATATCTTATTACAATGCTATTAATATATATATATATAATAGTAATGTCTATTTTTTTAAAAAATAAATATAGTAATGTCCAATATGTAAACTCTTCCAAAAATATTGCAAAATTTACAAAATTTATGTTACATATCATACACCCTTCCAAAAATATTGAACTTTTGATATCAATATTCATAAAGATTATTATTGGGAGCTGGTACTTATTCGTACAATTTAAAAATTATACTATTACAATTTAAAAATTTTTAATTTGTCAAACAGAGAAAAATAAATAAAAATAACATAAGTTTGATTAGCTTAATATTACTTTGTGAGTAAATAAATAATTTGATTATTGTATGAAAATATATTGAACTAAGCCTATGTTTGGTTTCTTAAAAACAAAATATAAAAGGAAAAGAAATAAAAAGGAGAAAAGAAAAGAAGAAGAGGAAATAATTTCTATTTCTTTTATTTTGTTTGGTTATTTAATTAACATAGAAAGGAAAATAAAATTTACAAAATTCATTTTTACTATTCATTTGATAAAAGAAATACCAAATTTTATGGAATTCATTTTAATTCTAAGAATTGTTTATTTAGAATGAAATTTTTTATTCATTCTAATTTTATAAATTCAAATATATATAATTCAATTAGTGTAAACAAAATTCTACTAATACTATATTTGGAATGAATGAAAATAGGTAAAATTTATTCATTTCAAATGGGGTATAAAATAGGTAAAATTTATAAATAAATTTTACAATTCAATGAACTCATTTTTTTTTTTTATAAATTTACCCTTAATATACTTAAACCATTTTCTCCCACTATGCTTTTCTAATTTTTTTCTCTTTTCCACAATGTCAATTTCATAAAATTTATTATTTTTTCTATTTTAAAATTTTAAAATTAATTTTTAACAAAATTATATTATTGATTTTTATTTTTTTAAAAGCAAAATATCTAATTTGAATATTTATCCTTTTAGCTTCATCAATAGTTATATTTTTATCTTAATATTTTATTATTTTTAATAATCATTTAAAATTTTAAAAAATTTCTAATTATATATATATACCCTTTTGTGAAATTGATTATCAAAATAAAAAGTATTAAATAATCCAATAAATAAAAATTTCTAAATTTGATTACTTTCCTCTAAAATTATGTTAAAAAAATTCATTGTTTTGAATAAAAATTATTAAACATAAAATTATAATAGTTCCAATCAATTAAATTTATATAAACTAAAAAAATAATTTTTAATATTAAAAAATAAAATATTCATATACAATAATTATCTAATTGAGAAATACATTATTATTAATTTATAGCAAAAAATCTAAAAGAGATTTTTTTTGAAATTATTTGAACATAAATTTTAAATATAATATTATCATAATAAGAGTATATTTGAAAAATAAAATAAAATTTTAATTCAATTTATTTTAAATAAAATTATATGGAATTTAATTTAATATATGTTTTGAGTTATATTATACCAAACATGAGAATTTATTATGAAATTCATTTATAAATGAATTTTATAATCTAAATTTTATAATCTAAAGTTATAATCTAAATTCATTCATTTCAAATATAGTGTTAGTGTTTGAGCTTTTTTTTTTTTTTTCTAGTTTGATATTTGAATTTTAATTTTTAGAGAAAAATTGGCTTTTCTTACCGACTTAGTCTTATATAGCTTGCTGAGTAGTATTTATGAAATCCTATTTTAGCTTAAAATGTTGCCACATCATATCATAAGTATTTAACTTACCAAAATCCCCTTAGTTATTCATTTTACTATTTAGAATGGATTTTGTGGATTAGGGTTTCTAATTTTGAAGAAGAAAGAGAAGAAGGAGTTTTCCAATTTTGAATCAGCGAAAACTTGATACTATTTTTCTTTCCGCATTATTCCTTTGGAGGCCGTCCTTCTAAAACCAATCAACAACAACAACATCAATTTCATTTTTTTCCCCATCAGACGAAAGTTAAAACAATTGAACCACCATCCTTATCCCTGTCTGAGATGCCATTTTTGTTTTATCTTCTCCGAGAAAATGCCTCTTTTTCTTTTGTATCGAATTCTTTGATTGCTACTAAAGTTAGAATTGTTCAACTTTTCTAATTTAATTTCTTTTATTCTTTTTGGATCTTTGATTATTTATTTTTGTTCATGCTGATTTTTATTGTTGTTGAAATTTTATTGGCAAAATTAAGTTTTTTTTTTTGAAGGATCTTAATTTTTGTTTTCGTTATAAATTAGGATTTTTCATGATATAATTTTTTTTATAAAAAAATTGATATTTCTTTTTTTTTTCCTAATGTTAATATGCAAAATGGTGATAGAATTTTTTGTTTTATTCTTTAAAACGCAGCAATATTTGTTGAAAAAGAAAAGGGAGAAGTCAAATGTAGATTCAAAGGAAGATTTGGAATAGGAAATTGTTGTGTTTGTTGATGTTATGAACAAATTAAAGAAGCAACTATTGAAGAAAAAATAGAAGACATTGCTAGTGATGTGCTAAAAAACACAGAAAACAACAATAATGATGCCCTTGCTGTTGATACAGAAAGTAATGTAGCATTTTGATGGTTTTTTGGTCTTTCAACTAATTCATTTTGAGGGTGTTTTTGGCTAGTTTATTTGGAGGTTATTTTGGTAATTTTATTAACTTAATATGACGTGGCAAAATTTTTGGCTTAAATCAGATCCTACAAATACTAGTATGCAAGCCACATACGACTAAGAACCACTAATTTAACCCTAAAAATTAAAATTCAAACACCAAATTGATTTTTTAAAAAAGAAAAATTCAGACACTAAAATAATAAAAATGAAAAAGTATAGACACTAACAATATATTTTTTCTAAAATGAAATAAATATTTTATATATTAAATATAACAATTAAATTAAATTACATTAAATTTTATTTAATTCATTTATTTCTAAGTACTACAATTTTTATTTGTACATGAACTTGAAATAAAATTCTGGACTCATATGAAGCTATAATTTGGTAATAGCCCCAAAATAAAGCACTTATCCTTGCACTCCTCGCAACAAAAATAAAAATAAATAAAAACTCCAAGTAAAGAAGAGTAAATAATTTATAATACTCATTAAATTTGATATAGACATATAGTAATACTTTAATTTACGGTATAAAATTAATATTCTAATTTTTAAATTTATTAATAGAAAATATTTTAATTTTTATTTATAAAATTATATAATTTGATGACATTTAATTTTTAGTTTTTTATTTAAATAACACTTTTGAAATATAATATATTTTAGTATTTTAATGATAGCAAGCTTAAAACTCTTTAACATCTAACACTTTTCATGTTGAGTCGATATGCCTCTAAAGATGGAAATGAGTTTAGGGACCTAATTTGTTTTAATTTGTTTATATAAAATATAAATAATTTATAAATGGATTTGGATAAATACGTATATTATTTTTATTATTTGCATACAACTACAATAGAATATAGATATATATTCTTGAATATTTATTATTCGAATTTATTTATATAATATAATTTATATTTGTTATATTTTTATTAAATTTTAATTATATATTTCATATTATATTTTAATTGTGTAATTATGTGATATGAAATTATTTTAAGAGATTTGTATTGCTATTAATTTTTTTTATCTATAGTTAGTTAATTGAAAATATTATAATTATATAATTTAAATTTTATTACATTTTTTTTAAATTTTTTATAGTTACACATGTAATGAATGTAATGAAAAAATAATTATAAACAGTTTTAAAATGAATACTCTATCGGCTGCCATCTACTTGCCTCAATATGAATTAATTTGAGAGTAAAAAATATTAAATCTTAAAAAAATATGATAATAATTAAATTTTAATTTAATTAACAAAATATTCTTCTTATCAAATTAATTAAAATATTTCTGTATTTTGCTTCGGCTATTTAGTTATAGAAAATATTTTATATTTTCATTTTCTAGTTTTCTTTTCTGTTTCTTAATTTTTTTTAAAAATTTTCATTTTCTAACTATTTTCAAATAAAAAATAAACGATACAAAATGAAAAAAAGTGTATAAGAAATCAATGAGAGAAATAAACTACTGTATTTTTTTAAAGGGTGTAATTTCTATTAGAAAAATAACTAAAGTAATTTTCTAAAATTTAACTATTAATTAATAAATATAAAAAACAACTTACTAATTTTCTAAATAAAAAATATTTCTAACTAAACAATAAATTTAATTTTCTTTTTTCTTTAAAAAATTTGCAGAAAATAGAATTATTTTCTACAATTAAACAACATCTTGCTTTCATCTTATGTCTTAAAATCCTTTAAAAATATAATTTATATACACCCATTATACCCTCTGTCTCCACTTCACTTTCAGTTGCCCCAAATCCCACCAGCAACAAAATATCCAACTCAAACAAGCACCCTCGCTGGCAAAGCCAGCCCCAGTTGAAGCTCCGCCGTTGCCGTTCCTCTCAGGCTCGTTGCCATTGCATCGTCATTACCCGATAGTTCCATTGTAGGTAAAATAAAGAGTTGGAAGAAGTGCAAGATTGTAGAGATCGAATGTTTATAGAAGAAAGTTAAATTCTTGGCAGATCTTGGCGTAATTCAAGAAGACACTTTCATCAACAACTAGAAAGAAAGAAAGAAGTGAACGAAAGAAATGTGCAACTATTTACGAAGAATAATAATGAAGAAAGAAGAAAGAAGAGCACAGAGAGCATCTTATGTTAAGTAGTGGAAGAAACAGAGAGGAAAACGAGAGGCAATAATGTTAATGTGTGGGCTGTTTAGGAGTCGGTCAGATAACAACAAATAGACAATGATCCAAAGTTTGACTAAAGCAATTATCAAACTTTAGGACCCAAAAAAAAAAACTATAGGACCAAATACGAATTTAATTAATTCACAGTTAAAAAAAAAACGAATTTAATTTGATTCCATCAACAGGCTCCACATCAGATGTCCCTTGCATTAAAAGATGGAGTAATTTTTTTTAAAAGAAGTTTATGGGGGATGAATATTATATATATATATTTTAAAAAAATGTTATGAGACCTAGCTAAAATATAACCCTACATTATAAATAAATAAATAAGTTTTAAGTATTAGTAATATATTTTTAGTAGAAAATGTTGTATATAAGGAATATTTTGAAAGACACTTATCCTATATTTTTACGGGTTTTTTCTTGACTTTATATATTAGAAAGCTTTTATTAAATTTGTAAAAAAAAGTAATAAAAGAGATGGATTTTGCGCCCATAAAAAATTGGCCAAAAGCTTAATTCATATGTAATTTGAGTTTATAAAGTTTATTTTGTTTATGCAAATACATATATATATATATATATATATATACGGTAATTAAATTCAAATCATTGGAAAAATTATATACAATAAAGATTAGATAAACTTTATTATATAAGATAATATGAATATTTTAAGATAATTTTTTTATGAGTACCAAATTAATAATTCAATTACCAAACAAGTTACATATATAAAATAAATAGTACATATTATTATTTATAAAAAGTCAGTTTATACAATAAATAAATCAACTTTATTAATTTTATTAATTTGGGGCTATAGTTGTTGGTCGTCATATTTTGCTTCACAATTTAAAAGGCTGCAAATTATTATGGTCTAAGAGATGAACTAATAAAATTGCTAGTAACTTAATTAGGGTGACTTTATTTTTTTGCTAGTTTCACTTTTTGAAGTCAAACTCTTTTTTTATTATGCGGATGCCGCCGCTTTCGGACTTCTAGTTTGAGTGTATGGAGTTAGCTCATTGGCTAAGATATAGAATAGTTCGAACTTAAATATTTCATCTTTATTTTTTTATTAATAATATTTCTTCTTTAGATTTCAAAAAAATTATTAATTTTAATTGATTTAGGGGTGAAAATCAATCGAAAATAAGAAAATATTTGGAATTAATTTTATTTCTATCTTTTGCGGTTTTATTTATATATAGAGAAATTATAAATACAATAATTTATAATTAAAAATTATTAGAAACATCTTTATGTTAAAAATAAGAATATAATTTTAAGCAGATTCTTATTCATATTTCTTTACAAAAAATATGCTTTTGTTGTATTGTTGTGTTTTACATATATAGAAAATAAGATAGCATTTTTTTCTAAAAAATGTGAAACATTAAAATTTTTAATTTTATATATTATTTAATAATCTATTTTAATTAATGAATTTTATTTTTAATCTAATTTTAAAATTGTATTATTAACTAATATGATGAAATTAATAAATATTAAAATTTAATTATTATAGGTTTATATATATGAATAGGCAAAATTGTACTTATACTAATTTTTCATATTTTTTAATTAAATTATTATTATTATTAAGAAAATCTTATTTCAAATGTTATTTTTAAAATTCTTATATTTTGTTATTGTTAAAATAATAATAAAATCATGTGCAACACATATGATTAAGAAGTGTAAATATAAATATATATATATATATATATATATTTTGTTTGTTTGTTTGTTTGCCTTTAAGGAGCACAAGCGTGCCAAAAGATTTGATGGCTCCTCAGCTAATTTTTCAACAAGACTCCTACTTAAACAACCATGTAGATCCTTTAAAGGACCCAAAAAAAAAGATCAAGTTTCTTAGCTAACTTTCAAAACTCGCTTGGTTTTTACAAAGAACCTCCTGATAAATGAAATATTTAAAGAGAATTTGGATAACAAAAATGGAATTTGATTACTCAAACAAAGATTCGTACTTTCTCAGCATAAAGAATTGAAGTAATTACATATTCTGTTCAAAAAAATCAATCTAAGTAAGATAAATATATAAAAGTTTGAAATCCTGAAATCTCTAACAAGATAACGTTTAGTTGGGGAAAATATTTTCCATTCCATTTTTTAGTTTCCTTTTCTATTTTCTGCTTTTCCAAAATTTTGTTTTCTAACTATTTTCCAAATGAAAATGTGGAAATTTTGTTGCTTAATCTTGTTTTTCAATTTCTATTTTTCATGTATATATAATATTTAAATAACTTTATTTTTTCTTTTATAGAAAAATATAATTACCTAAATAATTTCATAGTCTAAATATATGTATGTATAATTTTAATTTAAAAAAAAATCAACAATCAAATAATAATTATAAATAAAATAAAAATTTAAATTATTGTAAAATGAACCTAAAATTATTCTCAAACTTCAAAGTATAACATAAACAATATATAAAATATATGGATTCAAAAAAAATATATCTCAATTTTAAGAATTATTTTGATGATTATTATGATTATTCTAGAGTTGATCTGCAATAATGGTTTCTCTAACAATGCTCATTTGACTTTGTTTTGACATATCTATTTCAATGCTTTCTTGTACCACATCAAGACCAGTTATTCCTTTAACTTCTAATCATTCTCTATCATATAGAGTAAAAAAGAGTATCAGCTCTGTCTTCATTTCCAATAAAATTATGTAATGTGCAACAAGCTATATGAATCAATTTTTGTTGGCTCAATAGATAGCTTGGTATTGACTTTAAAATAGGAAAACTTTCTTTTAATGCACCAAAAGCTCTTTCTATAACATTGCACAGTGATGAATGTTTATAATTGGATAAAACCCTTATTCGTATATTTTCTCCTTATTCGTCTATGCCCACGAAAATCATTTAAATGGTATCTCTCTCCACAATAAGGAGTTAAGAATCTAGAAACATTTGGGAAGCCAACTTCCATAATTTAATGATAATTTAAAAATGAAAATGAATAAAAATATTTATAATATGCGAATTGATAAGCACTGACAAGATGCTATATAAAAAAAAATCAATATATTACCATCAACGGAGAAAGGAAAATTATTTTCTCATCTTGTCAATGTATTAAGAAATGAGGAGAATCATTAGCAGTCCCTTTCCAACAAATATACATAAATGTAAACATCATATCATGTGAATAAGTTACCATGACATTTAGTGTAACTAAAGTTGCTTTTCTTCCACCATTTTTTTGTTTAGATGATGGAGCCCAAGCCGCTACATGTGTATTATCAATAGCACCTATACATCTCTAAAATTAAATATATATATATATATATATAATTAATGTGTGTATATAGGTAAAGTGTGAATTTGGTTCTTAAAAAATATACTAAATGGCTAATTAAGTCTAGAGTACCATATTTGGTCAAAAAGATTAGTTTTTTTTTTCTTAATTAACTATTAAATAATATAATTTAGGAGCACTTTTAAACTTCATTTAATAATATTTAAATAGTTATTGGACATACCTGAAAATATGGAAACTAATTTGGATTATTTCGAATTTCAAGTTGCACTTCACCTCTATAAACTGATTTAATCAAATCAATCCCAATTGTAGCCAATGCTCTAATGACCATTTTAAACCAAAAATGCACTTTAGCTATTGGTTGTCTATTTCCAGTTGGTTGTCTAGGTTCATGTGTTGATTATTTAGGCTTGGATATTCTTCCTTTCCTAGCTTGCATAAGATTTACATGAATGAATTTGGGCCTTAAAGTAAATAAAAAACACTATATTTTTAATGCATACAGGGACTGTGGTAGTGGCTTATTGGGGCTGACTTGTAAATGCATCCCTTCTTGGGCACCCCTTTTTGTTATGCCTAGACTCATGACATAATCTACATTGCACTTGCATACTATGCCTTGACATCTTATTTGGATTTTCATCCCTCTCATCTCTTTTTTTTTTTTTTTTTTAAAGTTCTCCCACTCTTGGTGGTAAAATGATGTTACCCTCCACTCTTGGCCACATTTTTTGCACTATTAACATGCTTAATTGTTTCTTCATATGTCTTCAACATTGCAAGGTTCTTCAACATCTCATTAACATAATCAATTCCATCCTCTTCATCTAGTGAATGCAACTTAATGCATGGCAGCAAGGTATTCTTTTTAAATTCTAAGCTCTACATGAACATGTCAGACACTTCAAGTCAATTATAAATCCATCTTCTCCAACAATAACTTGAAACTTGTTCCCTTTTCCTAGCTTTGGAAGACAATTCCTAGTATCACATTTATTTTTCTCCAATTTTTTTCATTATCTTTTTTCTCTACAATGTCATCCAATTGTAATATCTTTTCTTCCTTTACCCTTAGTCTCTCCATCAAGGAAGTCCTAATATGATGCAACATGTTCACAATTAGCATCAATCTAGCCTTGCAAATATATACATTAAATGTCTTAGCCAAGTTATTATCCACATTGTTACACTTAGGGAACTCACTTATGCATGCCTTGCAAAAAAAAAAAAAAACCTTTGGATCATATTTCATGAAATCTTCATATGCAAACTGTAACACCCTTATACCCAATATACATACACTACATATACCCAATATACATACACTACATATACCCAATATATGTAATATACGAATATAGAATACAAGAATTTCACAACCAATTTTAACAAAACAAATCTTCACTTATAAAATCGGTATAAACTTAAAACATTCAACCAATATCATATAAATAATAGTTGAAACATTACTTGTTAAAACATATATACAACTTTATTACCAAAGATTAATCTAAAACATTTTTGATAGTTTGCAGAAATACATGTATATACATCAAAATATATATAACATAATATTCTTGAAATCAATATGTACAAAAATATAAAATATATACATGCTGGCAGTTTGTCTCTGATCTTGATGTACAATAATCAACTCTGTACTCAAGACCTCAAGCCTAGACTTGACTCGGTCTAGACGAACTCTCAGACTCAATTGGATCTACCCTGTCACTTGTTCGATGAACCATAATGAGGCTAAGCCAAAAGCTTAGTGGTACAAACTTTGATAACAATATAGTTCAAATGCAATGCCAATGCGCAACGCGCAACGCATAAGGATATCATATCTCATAACATTATATCATTATATCTTAATAAATTGCTCAATTATTCCACAATTCATAATTTTCACAATTCATAATTCACATAAAAGCAAACACAAGCATGGGGGCCAAACATGATCTAATATGCTATTCAAATTTTAGAGTTACTGCTTTGGTTTATAATGACACCTTGTGTCTAGCCCCGTAGGCAATATATCCATGGATTAATCCAACTAAGTCTGAGTTTAAGACTCGGTCATTTCAACCAGCATAGCTTCAAGGATTTATTTTTGAGGCTTACGACCCGGTCATTTCACTTCAAAAATATTTTCACAGTGACTCCCAGCATCTAGCTCGTAGGTAATTCATAGGCATACCGCCAAACTCAAAACTCTGAAAATTGAATAACATACTAGGACATAAATTATTCTTATTTCTCATTTATACCGATATCAATTCATTATATTATGTTTCCATATATCTCATTTCATTATCGAATCCTTTCTCATTTTTCTCATGATCACATTAGGCACAACGCCTCAAATATCTCACTTATATCAATATTGTCATTGCCAATGACTTTACATACTATCTTTAATATACACAAAATAATTTGCATTATCCATACATTTTGAATCATTATCATATTTTGCACCAAGCCCACATTATACATAATACATTTGTGACATTATATAAATCATAGCATATTATTCATGTACAAATCATGCAGTAACTTAACATATTTTCCAACCAAATGTGTTAAGTCCCAATATCATGTAAATATAAATAATTATTCAAAGTTTGTACTTACCTCTAAAAGCAACAAACACCACTTCCAACCTCCTCTTCCAAGATATCCCTCAACACTTAGATTGGGGTAACTCAAGTCTCTTCAAAGACTAAACCAAATGTAATTATAAATAATCACTAAGTGATACACTTATAAGTATAAAAAAAACCTCTCAACACAAGAAAAATAAGGAGAAGAATTAGCTAGGGCAAACTTTACACATGACACGCTCAACAACACGGATGTGTTAATAACCGTGCCCTAAACCCACAACACAGAAGCTTTGATATGCTCAGTGACATGGGCGTGTCACTACACGTATAAATACTCCAACAACACAGTAGCTATGACACGCTCAGTGATATGGGCGTGTCACTGCACATGTCAATTCTACAACATCATAGTAGCTATGATACACTCAGTGACATGGGCGTGTCACTGCTCGTGTCACCAACACTAAAAATAGAACCATCGACACGGCAGGAATGGCCGTGCCACCAGGTGTGTCAGGCTAAAAACCTGATATTCACACATAATTGCTACATCCAACTATTATCTTTCATTAACCTTTCCAACTCATACAAACTCAGCCAAAGCCATCATTATACCACATGATACTTGTGTAAACATCATCACAACTTAATTAAGAGCAAATATACACAATCACAACCAATACTTTACAACTCAAAAATTACATAATTCCAAAACTCTTATTCTCTTCACCAAACTGAACCCTTTTCTTCAATCCAACCCCAAATTTCATAATTAACTAGACAAAAAAAACTTCAAACATACCAAAATCAACCATTAACATAAACCACACCAAACATCCAATTCACACATATAAGCTTTCATGGAAATTAAAGAAAACAAGTTGAAAACTTACCAAATATGAAGAAAATCCTCAAAACTCCAACTTGAACCCTTGAAATCCTTCAATTACTTGAGTTAGCAAGAAGCAACTTCTCTCTTTTCATTGATGATAATGGTCGGCTACCATGGAGGAAAAAGAAGAAGATAATAATGGTCAACAACTCCACTTATCTTGCAAATCTCTTTAAAACCACACAATTTTTCTCTTTAATTCTCCACCAAGCATATTTATTATTATAATAATTAAAATCAAATATCATCTTCCACTATCAATTAATTAATATTTATTTAAATAATTAAAATATCATTTGACCAAGCTAAAAATGTTGACTTGTATATGATATGTATATCTTCATATATATATATATCATATACACATTTCTTTTCTCTTTTTCTTTTCACTTAATTATATATATATACTTTTAAATCATTTAATTAATTTTCAATAATTAATATTTTTAAAATTTTGGGATATTACATAAATTCATCGACATCTTTGATTGATTTGAGATGTTCCTTGTAATCGACCTCATAAGGGTCACTCACAGCCCTCCAAAACAAAGACTTCATGGTTTGTCCTTTATGAGACTTTTTCCAATTAGCATATATATGCCTTGCACAATTACGATGGTCAACATTTGGCACCAAGTCTTTTATTGCAGTAAAAAAAACCCTAAAAATTATAAATAACAGAGTGGACATACTTGTCCTAACACATTAACTAATAATTTTAAATAGTTAAACCAAAATAACATAATGAAAGTCAATTATCTTCTATTGATCACTGATTATAGTTAATCTAAGATCATCAGTGTATCCAAGGTAATTAAACAGTGTGTTTAGGAACCTACACAAATTGTCATAATTCTTAGCTCTGATAACTACCTAAGGTACAAGAAACATCTGGTTATTCTCTTCCCTGGAGCAATGCATCACCCACAATGCTTTTCAAAAAACATCCATCAAAGCACAACACTGGTCTACATCATTCAAGGTATCATTTCTTTAATATACTTGAACCTACATAATATCTATGGAACATAAGTGGTACCTCAGGAGCTTCCCTTTCGCTCTCGAGCTTATATGTTCCTTTAGGATCAACTCTTTGTAATTTTGCATCATATGAACTCAATTTAGTATAATGGGACTTCATAGACCCCCTCAGCTTCTCAAGGCCAACTTCTACATCTTCTAAATTAGAACAACTAGTAGGAATATAGTCTTCATCATCTAAGTCTGATTCCTCTTCTTTTGAAATATCAACATCATGTAATTGGCCATCAAAAACTATGTTGTCATTTCCATCTTCCTCATAAAGGATATGACTTGCTGACCAATAAAACATGCAAGCATCTTCTTCAAAGTAGCTTGCTTTTTTTCACCATATTCAGTAGGTTGGTTTTATTCAGTATGCTCAATGCATTCAATGGGCTTAGTTTGTTTAATATATTTAATCACTTCAGAAGGCTGATTATGTTCAGTAGGTTTAAGATGCTCAATGGGTTGTTGGGGTTCAATAGGTAATTCCAAATCTATATATGCCTTCTTGGATGCTTTACAAAATAATTTCATAAATCCATAACACAGAGCTGAATTGAACATCTTCTTAAACTCTTCATCTGAATCAACATGAAAAAAATAGGGGATCTCCCTATTCATAACCACCCATATGCTGTTGAACAAATTTCACAACCTCCTGTGTCCTAAATCCTCAACTATCTTTTGCAAGTCAACCCTTCCATAATTTTTAACATCATCCAGCTGAATGGAACTATCTCATAAGCATGATAACTTTGGAGTATCCACAAAAGTACCTCTAAGCCATAGCTCCATGGGACATTGCAATCGTATGAAATAAATCATGCATCTCCCATGCAAAAATGATAAAATACAAGACAAAAAAAAAACAAAAAACAAAAGCATTAAAACTTAAGTAGCAAACAGTAGCAAAAAAACCCTACATTTCAACCATGCAAAAAATAAAAAATTTTCTATTTAAACAAATGCATTGAATACCTAAATCAAAGCTTCTTTTTTATTTCCTGGCACATCTTTGTCTTATGGTCCCAGTAGAAAACTCCATAAATCAATGAATTAAAAATTTCTACTTGAAAAAAAAAAAAAAAAAACTCAATGTAGCAAATCCAGATGCTTCCTCTTGGTCCTAGAAACTACCTCGAAATTGAAACAAGTGCAAAATAAAGTAATGGAGAACATTTGGGGATAAGTTGGCTTCAACTATGGGGAACAATGGAGGAAAGAGGCTCAAGCTGAAGGTTTCAAAGATGGGGACAATGGAGGAAAGAGACAGGAAGTGAGGGCTTTAGGAGCTGAGGGGTTTTTGTTTTCTTCAAGCTAATAAGAGAAAATGGTAGTGTTTCATATGATCTGTGGAAAAAGAAGACATCCAAAATGGTGAGTTTTGGATGGATCAAATTATGTGGTCCGAACTTGCCGTGTTAGCAACCACGTAGGATCAACAAAATTCCTCAAGCCTAAAATGGATTAATTTGATGCAAAAATTGGGTGTGACACCAATTGACACAAATAAAAAGATAGGATTAGACTGAGAAAACTTAGATTTCATGGATTTTTTGGATGTTAGGCTATTGCAATGTAATGATAGTTGATGCACTATAATAATAGTCGAATGTCATCAGTTAAAGTGTTAAAGTCATGGATCAATAATATTGTGATTTTATTTTTAAAAAAATTATGGAATTGGTTGTATTAGATATACAACTCTTTAGTATTATCATCAAACTTGACATCAATAGAGTCTTACTGAATAATAATTGGGTCTAATTATCCCTCCTATCACTACTAAATTCATCAAATCCTGAAGAACAACTACTATTTACAAAAATCTTGAATTTGACGATTTGCAAGTTTATGTGATTCTAATAAAAGAGATGATATTGATTTGATATATAAAAATATTAAAATTAAGGAGGAAAGAAATAAGAACAGACTAACTTTTTTTATGGAGTTTTCGATAATTTTGATTTTGATCAGCAATTCAAGGATGGAAAAAAGACAGCAAGCAAAATAAATAAATATAAAAAGTTAATATTCGAAGAGAGAACCATGATGTTAAATAATGGAAACAACACATTTCCATTTTGGATAATATAAATGAAAACCTAAAAAATATGTTATAGTAGTTGTTTAAAAACTCAAATATTACCTAATAAAAATAGAAAATTGTTTTTCTAATTTTTCAAATAGAAAATACGTCCAACTAAATAACAAACTCTATTTTTTTTATTTCTAGGAAACATGAGTTATTTTCTACAACTAAACAACCCTTAAGATTTACTAAGGTTGTTGGAGATTAGAATTGATTTGTTGATGCCTTTCTTCTCTCTTTTTACCAAATATACAACCCATCAAAAACTACCTCCATATTTCTTTCATGTTGTCTACTTCTGTTTACACATTTAGCCACGTCCCCTTTTTTCTTACTTCCCGTGTCTACATTTCTTTTCGAGGAAATTACATCATATACTAGTTTTTAAATTTTATTTTCAATTTTACTTCTCTCACTTTTTCTTTTCAATTTTAACTTTTCAGTTTTTCAATTTTAACTTTTTTATATTTTATTTTTTCAAAAATACTATATTTTCTTTTTCCCCTTCTTTTTTGTTTTACTCTCTCTTTGTTTTGTTAGAAAACGCAAAAATTTTAATGGCCATTGACTTTCTTTGCTTTAATGGAGGCTCTTCACATTATATTTTAAGCAAAATTTTCATTATGTTTTCCTTGCATTCAATTTTATTGCTTTTTTTTTTATTTTTTTTCTTTTATCATAATAATGTAAATTTAGTTTTAACATTATCGAAACCTATGCTTGGATATTTATTTCAAGAGAGCTACATTATTTATATTTATTATGGATCCCTTGTGATTGCATATAATGTGCTCTCTTATTTGCTAATTACTACAGTTTTTGGTATGCAAATCCTAATTACTAATTTTATTTTTTTAATTAATTATTTTCCATTTATTTTTTTAATTATAATGTATTTTGATAGTGATGGTGGTGGAGCTATTATTGTTGCTGCTATGATTGTTGTGATGGTACTATTGGTGGTTTCTTGATTTTATGTGAATCTTTATGAACTTTAAGAGCTGGTGGTCTTGAACCTTGTAGTTGGAGATCTGGCTACTGGAAAATCAGAAGAATCCATTTTCAAAATTGAATCTTGATGATTAAGAAGGAAATCATAGTTGAAAGAGATCAAAGAGAAAGAAGAAGATGAAAATTGTAAAGAATAACAATATATATTTGTATATGTTGCATATATTTTAACAATATATGTTGGTATATACAGGTATATGTTATATATATTTTAAGTAAAAAAATAACAATATATGTAGATATATGTATGCATATAACTATTTTATATATTTATTTATATGTGAGTATATGTTACATATAACTAGATATACCGAAAAGAATAATAATATATGTTGGTATATGTTACATATAACTAGATATAAATGAATATATGTTGCAAAAGAATAAAAATATATGTTATATATATGTGTAGATACATATTGGTATATATCAGTATATGTTACATATAATTTGACTAAAGAATAATAGTATATATTTATATATGTAGATATATGTCGATATCTGTTACATATAACTAGATATATATATGTTACATATATGTAGGTATATGTTGGTATATGTTACATATACTTTAAGTAAAAAATAATAATATATGTGGGTATATGTGGATATATGTCGGTAAATAAATATTCTATATATTTATTAGAATATTTATTTATATATGAATATATGTTATATATAACTAGATGTACCGAAAAGAAACATAATTTATGTTGATATATATTACATATAACTAGATATATACGAGTATATATTGTAAAAGAATAACAATATTATATATATATATATATATATATGGGTATATATTAGTATATGCCAGTATATGTTATATATACTTTAACTAAAGAATAATATTATATTTAGATATATGTTGGTATATATTATATATACTTTAACTAAAGAATAACAATATATGTTGTTGTATGTCGGTATATATGAATATATGTTGGTATATACTAAATATAACTATATATATGTGTGTGTGTATGTTATATAGATATAAGTATATGTCGGTATATATTGATATATGTCAGTATATATTACATATACTTTAACTAAAAAATAATAATATATGTGAGTATATGTGAACATGTATATAATATATAACTATTATATTTATATTAAATTTTTATTTCACGAAAAATAAATATAAATAAATTTTATTTTTCGTATAATTTAGATATAATTTTTTTACTTGGATATAATTTTAGTTACATCATCATTAATAAAAAAATCAAAATTATAGTACTTAATTTTAAATTAATAATTATTCCACTATTGCATTTAATTAATTAATTTATATAAAAATAAATTAATTAATTTGTGATAATTAATTTATATGAAAATGAATTGAAAAAATAATTTTACTTACATTTCAACTCTATAACAATATTTTAGTTGAAATTTATGGATAATAATTTAATTTAAATAAGTCGTATGATTCAAAAATTAATTATATATATAATATAGATAGAAATATGTGTATGTTAAAAAAAATACTAGTCAGCTCATTTTTAATCTTTTTTACGCATAAGAAACAGTATTTTGTCTAGGTCCCGTAGTTTTGCAACAAAAATATTTATACAGCATAAAATTGAAAAAAAAAAAAAAAAACTTCATGCACCATAGGTTTAAAATTAGTTTTAGATTTTAGGTTAGTTCTGTAAATAACACATTCTTTTTACTCACCAAGCACCACTCCTCAGGTCGGCCTGCATTCAGTAGTCTCTCCCTTTAGATTTTTGGGCAACTTCCTTTGATTGGCCCATTAATTATTTTATTGCAAATAATTATTTAGAAAAAATAATAGCTTTCATCATATTTTTTTAATTTTTTTACTTTTTTAGCAGTAGTATTTTAGTCATTTTATTATAAACTCATAATAAACTCATTATAAACTGTGTAAAATTTATAAACTCATTCTAAACTCATTATAAACTCATTATAAACTCATTGTAAACTATAAAAATCTAGTATTTTAATAAATATTTTATAAATTCTGATATTTTGGTAAATATTTTATGAATATGATAAATTTAAAATTATTTTTAAATTTTTTTATATTTTTATCAAAAGCCTAATTATTTTGTGTTAAAAGTGATATAGTACTCACTTATATTAAATATATATTTTTGTTTCACACATTAAATTAATAATTATTAATAAATCAAATAAATTGTCCACTTAAAATCATATTTCAATTTTCTTTATCAATGAAAAGATATTATTCATATGCAAACTTATTGTACATGTTTGTATTAGATTGGTTTACTATATATTCAAGAGTGGATGCTATTGCTAAGTATTTTCCTTGAAAGAAAAGCCAAGAAGTTCCAACAAGAAGAGACCCACATAGATATTCCTTTTGTAAAAGCCAAACAATAATATTAAAAATGCCTATCTTATTTCTTTCCCTTTAAAACTATTATTATTAGGCTTAGCAATTGTTTAGGGCCCCATTACTCACCACTAACTAAAACACTAATCCAACCCACCACTCAATTCAATATATTGAAGCTTATTTTTCACTCACATCCTTTTTTACTTCTAATGTCATATCTTTCTAACATTCAATATCAACTTGACATGACACAATTTACTTTGACATTTCTATTTTATTTTGGCCTCTTGTTAGCTTATTATTGCCCACCATGCATCAATTGATGTAAGTACACACTTCACCCATTGGGTGTCAAGGCATAAGAGTTCGCACTTAGTTACTTTTGCTAAGACATTGGAGGAAAAATTATTGTGCTTCTTTTTTTAAAAAAGAAAACCATTTATTTCCTTCAAAATAAATAAATTGTAAAATGAAAGTGATCCTATTTTTCTTTATTAAAAAAATGGATGAATTAAATTTATTTTTAATTATAAAAACATGGCTGAACGGTCGATCATTTAAAAAATTATATATATATATATAACTTCACTAACTCTAAAATGAGACCCTATGCTAAGTGCCTAAATATTAAATAACTAGAAATTTAGCTCGTTCAGTCTCTAACCACTTGTAAAATGAATATTCAATTTAACTATTATTATTCATTATTTTGTTTCTTTTGATTCAATTTTTTTAAAAAAAAAACTCATAATTTAATAGAAATTATTATTATTATTATTTTGAAGAGTAGACTTTATTAATAAATCAAAAATGGTAAAGCTAATCAAGATCCAGCTAAAACCCAGCCATCAATTTTACATATGTTAATTTGTGAAATTTAAATATGAAAATACAAATTAAAAGCAGTTGATTTCTAATTAGAAAAATAAACGTTATGAAATAATTAAAGTAGTAAAACATTTTATATGAATTTAATATAAAAATCTTTCCTCATAGCCGAGTGGCACCGCCGGCTATCATGTGGAAGACCTCCACAGAAAGCGCAAAACGCAAAACGCACGGAAAGAAGATTATATTATCTTTTTACAATCGGCATAACAACTAATTAGAGGATAGTCTCAACTATATATAATTACTTGATAATATAATCAACTATATATAATTACTTGATTTGATTATATATAGTTGATTATATTTGTAAGTGTATAGATTATATTTTTTCTTTTGATAAATTGAACTCGGACTCGAAAATTCACAACCGTGAATAGTAACTCCAATATTAGTAAGAAAAATACTAATATGCACTTACCACTAATATTTACATACATGCATATGTACATTATGTGTGCGTGCATCTAATCTCCCTATGCGTCAATCAATCACCTAAAAAGCTTGAGTATCTTTTGTAGAGCCAGCACAACGAAGACACAAAAGCATAGCTATAAGATTTGTTTAACAGGAAGATAAGAAGCACTCATTGTCATGGCAGGCAATGTTAATTAAATTATAAGATTATTATTTTGACCATAGATGTCACCTTTATTTTGATTGCCAACCTCGAATTTCTCTATAGTTACTCCAAAAGAGAAACCATGTAAAAAAGTTAGAACTTCAAAAAGAAATAAAACATGTAAAGAAAAGAAGATGAAAGTGGGGAATCCTAAGCTTGACGAGGGCAACACTAAAGATGACACAAGCTTTGTCTCCTAAAACACCAAGCATCGCTCAGTGGGGTCAAAGAATAGAAACCAGATAAATTTAAAAAACCTCCAATCTTTCTCTCCAATTATTTCTTCTCTTCCACTTTGATCTAACCCTTCAAAACTCTTATCTATACATAAAAATTTAGTAATTTTGGAGATAATGATTTTCCAGGAAGAAGAAGCTGGTGGTGAAATTGCAACCAACAAACAGCAAGATGAAATCAGAATCAGCAACACTGCTAGTGAAGGGACTGAAGAACATAATCCAGAGTGGTTAAATCTAAGCCTAGGTGGGAATTCAATTTCAACAGCAGGAGACTATGAGTTGCAATCAAGACCTAATTCAAGCAAGGTTTTCTCATGTAACTTTTGCAGAAGAAAATTCTACAGTTCACAAGCTCTAGGAGGTCATCAAAATGCTCATAAAAGAGAGAGAGGTGCAAGAAGATATCAGTCACAGAGGATGATGACGATGATGGGTTTCCCTACGAATACGCTGATGAACAGATCACTTGGCGTCAGGCCCCATTCGCTCGGGCACAAACCAAGTAGAGAAGGAAATACTGTTGCTGCAAGATTGGATGAAGCTAATACAGGGTTTGGAACAGCATGGATGCCTTTCACGCTTGAAGATGCAATGGATTTAATGTGGCCAGGCAGTTTCCGCCTGGATCCACACCTATCAGAGCCACCATCAGAATCACTCAAGCTTGACTTGAATCTACGACTCTGATAGACCCTACCCTGTTTCAGTTCAGAAAGTTATCCTTACAGTTCTTGTATTGGAACAATTCTCAAGATCAACCTGTTCATTCATCAAATACAGAAGCTAGTATAGGGGAGTAAACAACCAACTTATGTCGAAAGGTTCAAATCATAAACAATGGTTATTCATCACAAAACTAGATGAAACATACAGAATAACCTTTGATGTAGCCATGCCACACCACAAGAAAACTTATAGCAAACCCCTGCTCTTCAGGTGCATCTTGAAAAATAAGTGTGAGCTCAACTACTTGCACGCCACCAAGTTTTCAAGAATTTTTCAAGACTACAAAGAACACAGTTTAAACTCTAGCCTACATGTCTTCTTCATGTGATAGCAATTTTACTTTATTTTATTTCATTTTTGGTGGATGTGTTTCACCATTTAAATTCCTCTGTAATTTTTTCTTTTTTGCATTATATGCAAGCATGTGCAACTATGTGCTCGTGTATGTATATATGTCAATAATCAGGATGCTCGGATTAGTACAAATTATGATGAGCTACTGATCGAAAGGGGAAAAAAATAAAATAGTTGTTTAATTTCATAGTTGAGAATTATCTCAGATGTTATAATCTACTATAGATTTGGAGAAACCACATACAAGTGAAAGGGAAACACCAACAGTAAACCAACAGAAGCTGACTATGATGAGATTCCTGATTGAAAATTTCAATAAAATACCACATGCGATCTTTTGGATTTGCTAATCTAAGATGTTATCTTTTAATAAAGTGACCATAACAACACTAACTCAGCAGAGACACTGCCCAAAAGTGAAAGATGATAAAAAGAACAGAAAAGCAGATACAATGGTAGAGATCATATGTGCTACTGTTGCTCCCTCGCTCTCCATACTGCATCCTAAATTTTCAAATTGCATAACTTTTTCCCATGCCAACCCGATATTTCTCAAATGCAGCTAGCATATTGATAAACTTCATCTGATCAAAAGCAATTAGCCATGTCACTATACAAAGGGCACAACACTAACTCTATGCAATTCTCTAGCACACAGACATTGACCATCAAAATAGAGCATGAGGAACCGATCTAAGAAATTGACTTGCTATTGACTAATCACCTCCAAGCTAACAGAACTGATTTGATAAAAATAATAAAGATTATTGTACCATTTAATTAAATCCGGGACGATATTTTTAATAAAACTTGTCATACTGTCTTTTATCCCACGTCAGTCCACCTGTTTTATGGCTCTTCCATCTTTTTGACAAGGTTCTAACTTGAATTAGTTCATTTGTCAATCCCCTCCAGATCAATGTAACTTGGTTTTCTTCCGTGAAGATAGTTGAGAGAAATCATGCAGTGAAGCAATAAAAGGGGAATCATGTAGTTGAGAGAAATGGCATATGTCATCAATATCAAGTAGTTTTGTGATTTCATAGTTTATAATCCAAATGAAGTTAAGGCTTGGAGTAATCTAACTTTATTCCTCTATATTCTTTGGTCTCTCTGTCACAGATTTTCTTTGAGGCATTAACTTTGACATCAGTGCCAGTTGATGCAATGCCAAAAGTATCATTGCTTCCCCAATATTCAAATTTTGATCCTCTGTTATTTGTCCTTTTTAATCTTTCCCTTCCTTGTAACCAGGTGTTTACATCTTATGCTTCTTTCACATTCTCTCAATGCATTCTGATTTCTCTTTCAATACTACTACTTAAGCATCAGGGTTTATCCATGACACATTATGCATTCCTACTTTTTCATTGGCCCCCATTGCCAATGTTATGGAAACCATGAAATATAAAAAATAAAAAAAAAATAGAAGCAGGACATTTATCAATAATTTTTCTTTTTTCTTTCTACAAATAAATTCATAAAAGTAGCTTACAGATTAAACATCAGTAATAAGAAAAGGCATGTGCAAATGTAATCCACCTTTAACAAAAATTCTCTACAACCACAACTAGGGAACAGTATAATCTTTTTTCATGAAAACAATCTATAGCCTTATGAATTACCGTGGACTTTAAGCTTTTGGGTTCTTTGCAGGATCACTGGAAGCCTCTGGCTGATGATGCTTGGATCACTATACGCAAAAGAATCAGAAGGATACCCTTTCTGCACCACAAAATGAAAAAAGAATGCATGAAATTAAGAGAACACCTGTTATGACGCTCAGAAAGCAAAACCACCTCAGTTAGAATAGATAACCAAGTAAGGTGCCAGATTCCTATAAAGGCAAAACAAAAGACTAGCATTATATCTTTCAAGTTAACAATAGAAACTCCAATACTAGTCCATTTATCAGAATGTTAGGATGCCTTTATAAGCCATATCTACTCTAGATTGATGGCTGATTCCCTATTTTAATTAATTACCTATTTACTATTGGATTATTTTCTATTTAACGTTGAGTTGTTTTTTAGAATAGATTTATTTACTAAGGAAACCTAAAAAATAGTTTAAGTTCAGAATACAATTTTCATATTTTTATAAAGAGACTTGCCCTATTTAAAAGACTTCTATGAATAATAAAAATCTAATCAAAATTTATCTAAAGAATTACAACGGTATGGAGCTCTAATGAGATCCAAGGTTGAAGCTCTCGTTGATAAGCTAAAGTAAGGGAAAGTCAATTGACTTAGATTTCCTAGTCAGTTGCCCTATGACACGATCCTGGTCTAAAGAATATAACAAATTCGTATCAGTGTGTGATTTCTTTAAAAACAATGACATTATCAAGGGTAGAAATGACAGAATGGAGGGTGAAGGGTTTGTATTATAATTGTGATGAATTGACACAATTGCACGTCAGTATAAGAAGCTATTTTGACTAGAGTTGAGAGACACTCATGGACCAAATATAGAGGAACAAGTAGGAAAACCCAAAATCCTGGGAGAGTGACAATCTTTTTCAACCAATTATCCAAATTTTGAACTTGAGGACAAGCTCTTTTTTTTAGGAGGGAGTAATGTTAGGATGCCTTTATAGGCCATATCTATTCTATATGTGATGGCCAATTTTCATTATTTTAGTTTTTTTATATTTCCTATTTTAATTAATTAGGGTTCCTATATACTATTGGGTATTTTCTATTTAATTCCTAGAATATATTTAATTATTTAGGAAACTAAAATATAGTTTAGGAAGTTTAGAATAATATGACTTCCCCATTTTTGTAATAAGATCTGTCTTATTTAAAGAATTGCATGAGGTTTAAAGCCCTTTCTTAACCAGATCCAAGATTTAAACTCCCTTTGGTGAGCTTAAGGAAAAGTCAACTGACGTAGATTTCCTAAACAATAGCACTATGACACGATCCTCGTCTTGGGAATACAACACAAAAGTAATGCAAATAAACAACGCTATTAATCTACACAAAAAAAAAAAAAAGGTGGCCATGAGTTTCAAAAACCAGCACTATAATTTACCCATGCCTTTACAGTCCAAGAACCAAGCATAACACTTCAATAAGGAACCATAAGCAGTTTCAGCATTAAACGAATACAATTTAAGCAAGAATTAAGTAGTAATATGTTCAAACTCTTCCCATTTTTATTTTATCCCATTTTATTCACATCGAATGGTTGGCCCATAATCCAAACCATACATGTTGCCAATACCAAACAGATATGGAATGGAAAGTTGGCAAAAACGTGGCATGAAGAAATAGCTACTGGAGATGTGCAGTCATGGGGAAGAAGCATAGGGAAAATAATTACCACTCACAATCTATAAAAGGAACTCTGGCAAAAAGAAAAAGAATCATTGACGAGACCGATTTTAGAAGTTCTATTACAGCTCTTCTAGACACCAATTTCAAGGAGGATCGAGTTGTGGTCCAGGCATTGGGCGAGTGATGAATGGACACAACCCATACTTTTCACTTGTTGGTAGGTGGAATGACCATCCCATTAATTTTGCCGCAATTACTAGTGTTTGATGCTGCATTACTTACTTTGCCAGATTTATTGGATTTATTGGGCTTTCAAACTCCTCTAAAGTCCAATGGCAGAATAAAACATGAAGCAATTAGAAACTATGGGTTACATCCAAATCATCCTCTGAACCTCCTTGATGAGTAAGAACGATGCGCTAGAGGCTTTCTCCAATATTTACTGGCCTCTACCCTCTTTGCCCACGCTAAAGTTGCTGCACTTCCTCTCTACTTCAAGTCTTGGACTGTTTGGATAGGGTTTCCCAATGCAACTAGGGTAAAGTTGCTTTGCCCCCTCTGTCCCAAGGCCTTGATCAAATTTGTAGAACGAAGAAGTCCACATCGGTTTTCTTGTTGTTAACAAGAAGTATGCACTTTCTGCCTTGTTTATTTATCTTTTTTTTTACCACAACCCATCAAAAAATTCAGGTATTCTTTTGGATCTCCAGATAACACAAAAAGGTAGCCATCCTGAATTTTTTGCAAATCAACATCAGATGAAGAGAAATCCAGTCAGCTAGAAAAGTCGAGTTCACAAGAAGAACCCAAGTTACCATAAGAGTAGGAAACCTAGAATCAAGGCTAGAAGAGTCGAAAGCTAGAAGAGCGAAGCCAAAAAAAGCGAGACTCCGGTCATAAAGATAAAAATTCCAGAAGGATTAAAAAAACCATAATTGAGGCTAGAAGGGCAGAGCCAAAAAGGCAAGACTCCAATTACGGGGATAAAAGGTCACCGAGGGTAAAAGACCCAAGTTTTGATAGATCTTAACAGCTAGAAAAGCTACACCTCCTTCTCCATCGTCTTACACGCATTAAACTTTCAACAAAAAAAAAAGATCGGCTGCCAGAAAAGTTTGATTTCTATGATACTCGGTGAGAAATCCTATGTTGTGTATTTGCTTTTCACTCCTCAAGCTATAGCCAAACTCTAGACCGTAGAATTTCCCACCTCTTTGAAAGGTTGTTGAAACCTGGTATTGTGTTAAAAGTATGTAGAACGAACAAGGGACTAGTTTCCCATGTGCATGGTTGAAATTGGCAAATTGCTAGCTTGTAATTGGCAAATTGCCAGTTTCAAATTGTCAATTTGCTAGTTTTCCAAGCCACTTGTGTGACACTGGCGAATTGCCAGTTACATAAACTAGTTGAAGGCCTATAAAAAGGAGCTGCAGCCATTAACCAAGGGACCTGTTCCAGCAACCTAAAGGGGTACTCTCTCAAATTGTACACCTCGAAAACCTTGAATTTGAGAGAAACTCTGATTTTTTTGGTTCATTAACAAATAATCGATTTTGAACCATGACTGGGATTTTGGACATTATTTGAAGCTGTGTGTAAAAATATAGGAAGATTTATAGAGAAATCTAATGCTAAAGTTCAGGGATTTTTGCTGCTGTGATATAGGTTGTGTTTTAGGGATTTAGAAAATCCTATTTCCTAAACTAGATGTAGACCTGTATATATATATATATATATATATTCTTGTGTATATTGAGAGATAATAGTATCAAAAACACTGTTTTCACATGGTATCAGAGTCTAGGGTTTGAACCCAGGCCATTCTCTTCTTTTTCCCTTCTTCTTCCAACTACTACCCTTTAATTTCTTGGTTTCTTTAAAGAAAGAGGCTATTGCCTCTTTAGATCACTGCTGAAGGGTGATCTTTTTTTCCACACCACCCCACTCAGTAGGAGCACCGTCTCAAGTCCAATCCAGCCCATCCCCAGAGTCCAATCACGCGCCGTCCGAAGCTCCGGTCACCTCTTCCATGCGCTGGCGCTTGACAGTGCGTACACTGGTATTGCTCCCTCCAGTCGTCATCTCCGACATCGCAGATAATTTTCAGGCACAGTTTCGGCATCATCCAGCCCTTCTCCTGCAGTTTTAGGCCTCCTCCCTAAGATTTGGTTATTCGGGAGCCTACTGTTCACTTTGGTCAGTTTCCAATACTGTTAATTTGTTATTCCCACAATGGCTATGGCCTCAAACATATCAGATTACAATGAATTTATAAATTATCAATTTGCAAGACATTCCGGCAACTCCCACTCTAGCAAATCCGTTGCTTGTCTCACTAAAAGCTCTGTTTTTGGATTCTGAATTCTAGACTCCGGTGCATTTAAGCATATCTTTGATGACAAAAGCTACTTCTTTACTCTCACTCCTATTAATGATTCGTCTATTGTCAATCTTGCTAATGGTTCACAAACTACAGTTAACCATCCATTTGACAAATGTCTTATTTAATCCAGAATGTCCATATAATCTTGTTTCAATCAATAAATTAACAAAAAGCGTTTATTGTTTTGCTACATTTATAGCTAATTTTGTTATTGTGCAGGACCAGAGTATTGTCTATATTTCAAAAATTCTTTATTGAGATCCATAATGACTTTCAATGTTCCAATGAAAACTTTGCGAAGTAATAATGGAAAGGAATATTTGTCCTCTTCTTTCTCAAAATTTTTGACCTTGAAGGGAATCACACATCAAACATCTTATGCTTATATGCCCCAGCAAAACAAAGGTTGCAGAATGTAAAAATTGATATCTCATTGAAATTGGTCGCACTCTTCTTCACCATAAAGTTCCACTTCGTTTCTAGGGGATGCGGTTCTTACTGCTTGTTATTTGATTAATTGAATGCCTTCTTCAATTCTACACCATCAGAGTCCTGAATCAATTCTCTGTCCCAATGAAGATTCTTATCACTTATCATTGCGAGTATTTGGTTCTATTTGCTTCGTTCATGATCATACTCCAGGAAAAGATAAACTTAAATCAAAATCCACCAAGTGTATATTTCTACGCTATTCATGTCTCCAGAGCTATGACCCCACAAAGCATAAGTATTTTGTTTCGGCAGATATAACCCTCTTTGAGTCATCACCATATTTTTTGCTCAAAAGTGAAAATACCAAACTTATTTCCGATGTTCTACCCATTCCGAGTCTTCCACAGAGTGTTTCCCTTACACAAGCTCCTCTTCAAGTTTACTCACTTCGTTTTCCCAATCATGCTTCTTCTAACAATCATGGTTCATATTCTTTTGATACAGGTACATTGCCAACCGCCAATGACTCACCTCTTGCTCCACCATCACCATCCCCAACTCTTGTCATTCCTGTGCCATACACAGAAGCAATTACTCCTCCAATTGCCATTCGCAAAGGTACTCGTTCCACCTGAAACCCATATCTCATTTACAATTTTCTTAGTTGTCATCGTTTTTCTACTTCATATAATGCATTTATCTCTCATTATCTAATGTCACTATATCTAAGACTATTAGTGAAACATTAGATCATCTAGGGTGGTGAGATGCAATAATAGAAGAAATGGCCGCCTTACATAGCAATGGAACTTGGAAATTGGTTCCACTACCAAAGGAGAAAAATACAGTTGGATGTAAATGGATGTTTACTGTGAAAGTTGGCCCTAAATGACAAATAGATCATTTAAAGGCACGCCTTGTAGCCAAAGGATATACTCAGATCTATTGCCTTGATTACAATGATACTTTCTCACTGGTGGCCAAAATCCCTTCCGTTCATCTTCTAATATCCTTAGCAACCAAGCATCAATGGACTCTCCATCAGCTTAACATTAAAAATGTCTTTCTTCATGAAAAATTAACAGAGGAAATTTATATGGAGCAATCTCCTAGATATGTTGCTCACAGGGAGTCTGCATTAGTCCGTCAACTGTGGCGGTCATTATATGGCTTGAAGCAATCTCTGAGAGCAAGGTTTTGACGTTTTAGCTCAGTAATTCAGGAATTTGGCATGACTCAATATCAATCTAATCACTCAGTGTTCTTTTGGCATGATAATCATGGGAAATGTATCTACTTAGTTGTTTATGTGAATGATAGTGTTATGACAGGCAGTGATCAAGAAGAAATTTCTCAGTTGAAAGAACATCTATGCAATCATTTTCAGACTAAAAATTTAGGTAAACTGAAGTATTTTCTTAGTATTGAAGTGGCAAAATCAAAAGCAGGAATTGTGATATCACAAAGGAAGTATGTGTTGAATCTATTAAAGGAGATAGGCAATCAGGTTGCACTTCATATTGCATCTAATCCAGTATTTCATGAAAAAATCGAACACAAAGAAATTATCATTTTGTCAGACAAAAGATCAAGTTAGGATGCATTACCACAGAGCTCGTCAATTCAAATAATTAGTTGGTAGGTATGTTTACTAAGTCTTTGAGGGAATTAAGAATCAAGTATATTTATAACAAGCTTGGAGCATATGATTTTTATGCTCCAGCTTAAGGGGGTGTGTGAAAATATAGGAAGATTTAGAGAGAAATCTAATGCTAAAGTTTAGGAATTTTTGCTACTGTGATACAAGCTGTGTTTTAGGGATTTAGAAAATCATATTTCCTAAATTAGATGTACAACTATGTATATATATATATATATCCTTGTGTATATTGAGAAATAATAATATCAAAAACAGTGTGAAAACTTTTCAAACTATGCAAGGAAGATTATTTGGGTTTCAAGACTTTTCTCAGGATTCACTTGGAATTGAAGATTTGGACGAGCCAACTCAGAGATTTGCCCTAAAATCATTATTTTTATTCATCTTCCTTTTGTTTTGATTGATTTAAGACTTAAAATACAAATTATTCAATGGACCCTTGGTAATTAGATTAAAATTGATTTTAAAACTTAATTTTTGTTGTGAACCATGACTATTAGACGGGGATTGAGAATTCCTTAGAAATCAAGTTTTTCACCACTCGCTTTTCCCGAGCTTTCCATATGGTAACTCCCTATCTCTAAATCTAGATCTAGGTCCCCATTCCTTAAGGACTCGACCCTAAGTGATACTAAAATTGCAAGAGTTGATGGCGAAATCCTTTGCTCACAAACACCTAATCATATTTTAATGTAGTTCAAGTGGGATCCAAATGAACAGTCAAGAGAGTTTGAAAATTTTAATTTCTTTTTCATTCATCTAGAAAAATTTCAAAAAATCGCTTGATTAGATGTTAGTTTTAGCGCATCATAGCTAGAAAGTCATTCCTCTAACATGCCTACAATTTAATTAAAAGGCTAAAATTGCAATCCACATCAAATATTATAACTCAACAAGATAAAGCATACCCAATATATCAAAATCCTTTACACCCATGAATATTGTTTTCCAAAAATATGTAGAATGGTTTAACACATGTATAAGTTTATTTCAACATGCTTACGAAGTTTCTTGGAGACAGATAATGTTGTTATTATTCTTGTTCTAAAAGACATGTAGAGAGAACTCTTTTTTTTTTCCTTTCCTATCCTTTTTTTCTCCTTTCTCCTATTTTCCACCTTTATCGAATCAATTTTTAAAGCTATTTTATTTATCGATATCTTCTGATCAAACAGCACAATTTTTTTAAAAAAAAAGTTGTGTATTCTCAATTTTAGCCTATTTAATCAATTCTACTAGTATAAAATGATATTGTTAAAAGTTGTTGCCAATTGACTAAAATGGATACAAAAAATATTTCATTGATAACCAAAATAAAACATTAGTTTTCAATTGCTTATTTAGCATTTTTTAGTCTCTTCCTTTTCTTTTTTTCTCTCCAAAATAGTGTCATTCAATGTACCCTTGTCCCCTCTCTCACTAAATATGGCAATGCTACAAGCCTACAAATTTGTTAGCTTACAGCTTGCTAGCCTACAAAATTTGAAATCAATGGAAAAAATTAATAACCATATGTGTTTCCAGCAGCGCAGTTTACAGCTTGCTTTGTGTTCAAGATCAAGTAAAAAAAATGCAACGGGAGCTTAGAAATTTGAATACCAGTCTGCAGAAGTCAGGTTGGGGTTTGTTGGAGGTAAAACTCCCGTAGAAATATGCAAAGACAATGAAAAGCTGCAGAGGCCAGTATTGAGAACCAGGAGGGAAATGGCTGGGTGGAGATTGAATTGAGTGAATTTAACATGGAGAAAAAGGGATCTGAAGATTAGCTTTTACTGATGAGGTAATCATTGGAAGGCCAGTCTCTTTGCCAGAGGATAGAGATGAAGACAAAAGGCAATTGGCAGAAGGAAAGAGTGATAGGTAGCGAAGAGAGAGAGAGAGGGAGAGAGAGAGGGCAGCAGGATAGTTTCCAATGCCAAGGTAAGTGGGTTAAAAAGAAGAGATTAAAAATATAAATAAGCAATTAAAAAAATAATTTTTATTTGATTCAACAATAAAATAATAATAATAATAATAATAATAATAATAATAATAATAATAATAATAATAATAATAATTTCAGCCAAATAGCTGTAACTATTATGAATATCATAAATATAAAACGCATGTAAAACTGTAAGGAAAAAAAAGGATCAGCTAAATTGAATTTTTTTTTTTTTCATTTGGCCATATTGTTATGCAAGCAAACAGGTAATGATTCCATAACACCCAAATGGGACAACTATTTTTTTCGTTTTGAATCCTAATAGCAAGAAAAGTGGCAAAATAAAGCCTTTTCAGAGTAGGAACTAAGGAAGGTAACAACACAACTCATCCATCATGTACACGCTTGCGTGATGGGAACATGCAGGCCCATGAATAGAATTGTGTGTTACTTGCACATGTGTCTATAGAGAGAGAACTTACAGCAGAGAGAGACTGAAAGGTGGCTTCTCTCCAGCAGCTTTCTCGAAGAATGACAGTGTTACTGCTGTTACCAAAAACGCAATGCATACGTGTGTCCCTTAATCTCATCAGGACTCCATCAACTCTAAGCTATGACCAGGAAAAAAAAGTCAGTCAAACAGGGGTAAAAAAAGAGAGAGGGAAAGCTGATTGAAAATGTTGCTACAAAGTGTTCTGTAAAGACATTCCTTTTTGTAAGGGAAAAAATTCGGAGTTTCTTTTATAATGGACATATGATATTAAATATATGAAATATATAACAATATACATATCTGTATACATATAAAATATATAAAATATAACAACAATATATTCAAAAATATATATATTTAAAATTTATGAATAAAATATTAAATATAAAATGTAAAAATAAAATACAATAATTTACTTGGAAAAAATACAATAAAATTGATGTTGAATAAAACTTAATTGAGTTTCATTTTTGAGATACAATATACATAATTCAGTATATATGCAGTTAGCAAAAAGTTTGTTAACATATATTTAATAAATTAAAGTTTTTAAATTAAATAATTTATAAATTTGACATTCATCTATACTGATAAAAAAGGTTGAAACTTGAAATTTATGCTATTTATTAATTAAATTATAATTTTTAAAATTTTATCTTGTAAAATGTAATTAATTTTTTAAGCATTATGAATAAAAAAATTTAATATTGAGGGGATTTGAATCATAATATTTATTTTTCTAAATAAATTCAAATTATCACAGAATTTAAATATAGAATTTCACTTAAAATGTATTCATATATCACAAAAATATTTACAATAAGATATTGCTAATGTATTAAAATATTTTTTAAATTTATTCAAAAATTTTTTCATTAAAAGAAATTATTAAAATATTAAATTTTAATTTCATTATATTTATTACAAAGGAAAATAAAAAAAAATGAATATAGTAATTTGAAAAAAAAAATAGAAATTTTATTACTTACTAAAATTTCTAAGAGAAATAAAAAAATTAAAATTTAATTACGAAATAATATGGATAAAGTAAAATATAAAAATGGCAAAAGAAATAAATATATTAAAATATAAATTGAGTTGGAAAATAAAGACATTTTAACGTAACATAAATAATTTATTTGTTGATGCTCAAAAGCACTCTCTATTTTTTAGTTTTTCAATCTTTTACTTAAAAAGTAAATAAAAAATCTATCAAAAATGAAATTAAATAATATAAAATTAAATATAATCAATAATATATTTATTTTAAATTATTTAAAAATAATTAAATTTATATCATTAATTTAAAATAAATAATGAAAATGAATTAAGAAAAATAAAAATTCACTATTCTATGGCTTACAAATTTGATTAAAAGTCAAAACAAAATACAAATAAAAAATATATAAATTGGAAACCCTCATATAGCATATGAAGGGAAAAAAATGATAACAACCCTCCATATAAAATATACTGCCAATCTATAAATGATAAAATGGGTAAGAGGTTAATAAAGACAAGTGCTGAAGGGGGAAAAAAAGAAGCTGAATGGCTGTGGAATAAAGGAAAAGAGACTTAAAAAGAAAGAAAGGAGAAAAAAAAAAGAGAAACAAAAGGAAAAGAAAAGGTGATGGCAAAATAGAAAAAAACAAGACAATACTTGATTTTTTGGGAAATTAACTGCCGCAAGGAATAGTAAAATTAGTGGCTCTTTTAGTATATATATAATATAATATTTAGATGGATGTGAAAATTTAGGAAATCAGATCAAACAACTCACACAGAATCGCAAAAGCAGAAACCAACAGTTTGGCATGACTCTCTGCAAAATCAAAAAATGTGATTTCCTCAGTACACGGATATCCTGGAATTTCTTTCCATAAACTCTAGCATTACAGCCATTAAAAAATCAGTATGTACCACTTTCACAGTTAAAAGTGACACTCCATTATCAGCAAGCTCATCTTCATACAAGACTACCTGCAAAGTTATACAGAATGCTTTCATCATGGCAGGCACATAACTTTATGACAGTAACTCATAGTTTAATACATGTTCACAACCTCATCATAGAAAAGAATAGGCTCTTTTAATGCCAGGGAAGCCATGTCAATTTGCTCCTTGCAGTCCTCCCAGTGGAGGCTCGTGTTTGTGCCCGCAATTTCCCCACTTTCATTCTGATAACAAGACCAAGGATGGTAGCATCATTTTCTAAATTAAAATAGGGCAATATATGCAACGATAAAAAATTAAAAAAAAAAAAAAAAAAGATTCTAACCTCTATATTCATCCCCTGTTAGGGACAAGAAACAAAGGAGCGTGACGAGCATCTTAAGAAACAATCTAACGTTCATAAAGTTCAAGGTATTGGTTAACCTTTATACGAAATACCAAGGTAACTCAAACCAAATCATGAATATTTCCCCTAATTAAAAAAACTAAGGGTATAAGAAAACAGACAGAGAGATGCAGAAGCTGGCTGAAACAGGGAATGTTAAACATATAAACTGTTGTGAAAGGTTTATTAGTATGTAAGGGTAGTTAGGTCTTTTAGTTGCTATTCTTTTAACCCTTTGTATATATAGTGTATTCTTCCTAAGAAATAAAGTAAGTGAGCATTTTCTCACACCAACATGGTATCAGAGCAAGAAGGGGGAGAGAATCTGGTGGTCTAATTTTTTTTTTTTTCCGGCCAAGTTCTTCTATTTTCCAGCTGAATCTTTTTTTCAGCAGTTCCACCCAAGTGTAGGGGCTGCCGATTCAGTTTTGAGGTCTTGCAGGCTTGCATTATCGACACAGCCTCCCTCAGACGACAGCTTGACCGCCGGACTGATCTCGCCAGAAGCCGCCTCGCCGGAAACCTAGCGCGTGAAGCTCACGCGCCACCGGTAGGTCCAGCACCCTTTCTCACGCGCCGGCGCGTGCACGCGCGTGTGACTCCTCTGGTCACCTTCTCCGGCTGTTCTTGCTCCGACGTCATCTCCACTGCATTCCGACCCTGTCTATCCGGTTAGTTCCCCGGTTTGCTGAAATTTTTTTTTCTGCTCCTCTGTGTTTTCTGCTTCTGCTGCTGCTTCTAGTGTTTTTTTGGGGTTTGAACACCACTTAGCTCTTGCTTGGTCTTTTGGTAGTTGAAATTTCAGTCCTTGGTTGGGGGTTAGTATTGTCATTGTTTTTCCTTGAAGACATGGCTGATGATAAGTTGAAGGCTCCCAATAACGATAATCCATCGTTACAAATCAGTCAGTTCAAGTTGGAAGGGGCTGGAAATTTTCTTGCTTGGTCAAGATCATGCTATCTATTTATCAATGCAAGAGGTTATACGGACTATCTTACCGGCTCTAAATCTCGTCCATCTACAACTGACTCTAAGCATACTTTGTGGGAATATGAAAATTCTCTTATTATGTCATGGCTCTTGAATTCTATGGAACCAAGGATTGCTGCCACCTTTATAATGCTTGACACGGCAAAGATGATATGGGATTCTGCTAGGAAGACTTACTCTGGCCAAGGAAATGCTGCTTTAGTGTATGAGTTGTGTCTTAAAGTTGAAGCCTTGAAACAAGGGGAATTGACTGTGGATGATTATTATGCTGCTTTAAATGAAGTGTGGAGACAATTAGACTATTATGATGATTTTCATGCTAAATGCGAAGAAGATGCAGTTCAATACCACAAGAAAATTGAGATTGGGCGTATATTTAGATTTCTAGCAGGGTTGAATCCTGAATATGATCCTGTTAGAGTTCAAGTATTGGGAAAGAATCCTATGCTATCCTTGGAAGAAACCCATGCTTACATTCAACAAGAGGAAAGTAGGAGGAGAACTATGATGAAAACTCCTATAATTGAAAAAGCTGGTCTCGTAGCATCACAAGCTACTCGTACTACCTATAAGGAGGATACTCGCTTTTGTGATCATTGTAACACTCCTGGGCATATCAAGGAAAGATGTTGGGAATTGATTGGAAAACCAACTTATGGCGGCCGTGGAAGGGGCCGTGGTCGTGGTAGAGGAAGATCAGGGTCATCTCGACATGTAGCAAATCAAGTTGAGGTGGCTAGTTCAAGCTCTACTCCTGTTTCTAATGCTCTTTCCACAGATGACCTATCAGCTGCAGAGTTGCAAGCTCTGAGAAACCTCATTCGACAGGGTACACCATCCTCATCTAGCGCTACCTCTCATTTTTCACAGTCAGGTATGGCACTTCTAGTCAATTCTGTTGATAATTCTTGGATTATAGACTCAGGAGCAAACAAACATATGACAGGCTCTTTAGAAAATTTCATAGACTACTCACCTTGTTCTACTCAGGAAACTGTTCGTATTGCAAATGGCTCTTTAGCTCCAATTTCTGGTACAGGTTCTGTAAAGTGTACACCCAACATTGATTTGAAATCTGTTCTTCATATTCCTAGCTTTCCAGTTAATCTCTTATCTGTGCTTGCTATCACCAACGACCTTCAATGCAAAGCTGTTTTTTATCCAACTCATTGTTATTTGCAGGATCTGGAGTCAGGGGAAGTGATTGGTGCTGGTAGAGTGCATGATGGCTTATATCTCCTTGAGAAGGGATCCCAAGCTTTGGTAGGACAGAGTAGTGATGTGCGTCAAGAAATTGTTATGTGGCATAGACGGTTAGGACATCCATCTTTTGTTGTTCTCAAACGGTTGTATCCTAACTTATTTAGTCAGTGTTCTTTTGAAACTTTAACTTGTGATGCTTGTGAACTAGCAAAACATACGAGGAATACTTATGTTTCTCATGATAATAAGAGTTCTATTCCCTTCATGACTATTCATTCTGATGTATGGGGACCTAGTTCTATTGTTTCATTATCTGGATACAAATGGTTTGTTACCTTTATTGATGATTGCACTAGATTAACCTGGGTGTATCTGTTGAAAACAAAGAATGAAGTGTTTTCATGTTTTCAATCTTTTTACAATATGATTTGCACACAGTTTGATGCTAAGGTGAAAATCTTAAGATCTGATAATGGGACTGAGTATATGGATAGTATGTTTCAATCATACCTAGATGATAGAGGTATCATCCATCAAACTAGTTGTGTAAATACTAGTGCTTAAAATGGGGTTGCTGAACGGAAAAATAGACATTTGCTAGAAGTTGCTAGATCTCTCATGTTCACTATGAATGTTCCTAAACAGTTCTGGGGAGATGCAGTCCTTTCTGCTGCATATCTAATCAATCGAATGCCCCTTCGAACCCTTAACTTTAGAAGTCCCATAGAAGTTTTACAAGGCCAAACCTCCTATACTGTTCCTCCTAAAGTGTTTGGGTGTGTGTGCTTTGTTCATCATAGGTATGGGAGTAAACTTGATCCTAGAGCCTTAAAATGCGTGTTTGTTGGTTATTCTGGCACTCAAAAGGGATATAAGTGTTATCACCCATCATCTAGAAAGTATTTTGTGAGTATGGATGTAACTTTTCGGGAGTTTGAACCTTACTTTCCTCCGATTCCTCTTCAAGGGGAGACTGAAATAGAAGAGGTAGTTGCAAAATCAATTCCCTTGTCTGTTTCTGTACCTGAGCAATTCAAGAACTTGGTTTTTATTGAGGGTGAAAAGGACAACATGAATGATCTTGATGAAAGGAGGAAAGGTAGATTAGATAGACCGGATCTGCAAAGATATACCAGAAAAGAGAAAGGTAAGGCTATCATGCATGATTCCTGTGACCAATCATTATCCCTGTCATCAGTTCCTGAACCAACAGAAACACTTTTCAATGTAAGTACTCCCAATTCAAATCCTGTTATTGATAATCCTAACCCGGTTATTGATTCTGATCCTGTGATTGAGGATTCAAATGTCCCTATTGCTCTAAGGAAAGGTGTGAGGTCTTGTACTCAACATCCTATCTCAAAATTTGTCTCATATGATAATTTATCTCCATCCTATAGAGCTTTTGTCTTGTCTGTTTCTTCTGTTTCTATTCCACAGAATTGGCAGGAAGCATATCGAGACTCAAAATGGAAGGAAGCAATGATTGAAGAGATGAAGGCTTTAAAGAAAAATGAAACATGGGAACTTGTTGACCATGTGAAAGACAAGAGAACGGTTGGATGCAAATGGGTATTTGTGGTGAAACATAAGGCCGATGGCACAGTGGACAGGTACAAGGCAAGATTGGTGGCAAAAGGGTATACTCAAACATATGGAGTGGATTATCAGGAAACATTTGCTCCTGTTGCAAAGATGAATACAATAAGAATTCTCTTATCTTGTGCAGCCAATCTCAACTGGGATTTGCATCAATTTGATGTAAAAAATGCATTTCTACATGGGGACTTAAAAGAAGAAGTGTATATGGATGTGCCTCCCGGATTTGATGATAAGGACACAAAGGGGAAGATTCTTAAATTGAAGAAGGCCCTATATGGTTTGAAGCAATCTCCGAGAGCGTGGTTTGACAGACTGAGTAAAGCCATGGTTTCATTTGGTTATGTGCAAAGTGATGCTGATCATACTTTATTTTTTAGGCATCAAAATGGCAAGATCACATTGCTGCTTGTTTATGTTGATGTCATGGTTGTGACTGGAGATGATAATGAGGAAGTTCTTCGCTTAAAGAGATTGTTGGCAAAAGAATTTGAGATCAAAGATCTTGGAAATTTGCGATATTTCCTTGGAATAGAAGTGGCTAGATCTGAAAGAGGAATTTTTATTTCCCAAAGGAAGTATGTTTTAGATCTCTTGAGGGAAACTGGTATGTTGGGTTGTAAACCCGTTGTTTCTCCTGTTGAAGTTAATTGCAAAATCCAGGCAGGAGTAGGAAAACCGGTTGACATTGGTCAATATCAAAGATTGGTTGGTAGATTAATTTATTTATCACATACCAGGCCTGACATTGCATTCGCAGTCAGTCAAGTTAGCCAGTATATGCATGATCCCCGTGATTGCCATCTCGAAGCTGCTTTACGCATTTTGAGATATCTTAAATCTGCTCCGGGGAGAGGTTTGCTTTTCTCAAAACATGGACACCTCGGCATTGAAGCTTATACAGATGCAGATTGGGCAGGGTCACTAGATGATCGTAGATCAACTTCAGGCTACTGTACATTTGTTGGAGGTAATTTGGTTACATGGAGAAGTAAAAAGCAGACTGTTGTTGCCCGTTCGAGTGCTGAAGCCGAGTTTAGGGCTATGGCACAAGGAGTGTGTGAAGTCTTATGGTTAAGAAAGCTAATGGATGAGTTAAACCTCTCCAAGCGGGGAACCTCTACCTTGTTCTGTGACAACAAGGCTGCTATTAGTATTGCTCAAAATCCTGTTCAACATGACAGGACAAAACATATTGAGATCGACCGACACTTTATCAAAGAGAAAATCACTCAAGGTCTTTTAAAGCTCACTCATGTAACTTCGAGCAATCAAGTTGCTGATATTCTTACCAAAGGATTAAATTCCAAGCTCTTCCAAACCTTATTGTGCAAGTTAGACATGTGTAATATCTATGTACCAACTTGAGGGGGAGTGTTGTGAAAGGTTTATTAGTATGTAAGGGTAGTTAGGTCTTTTAGTTGCTATTCTTTTAACCCTTTGTATATATAGTGTATTCTTCCTAAGAAATAAAGTAAGTGAGCATTTTCTCACACCAACATAAACTTCTAAAGAATGAAGAGAAAATTAAGTCCTCACAGTCATTCTCAAAGCCATGTTTGATTTGCTCCAAAAATGGAAATGGAATATAACTCTTGAAATAGGATTCGATTTATCATTTAGTTCAGGGAATTCAAAATTGTTTTGATATTTTTTTATATTTGAATAACTTTAATTTATATCGAAATGATATATATTTTAAAGCTTAACTCTTAATTTAACCAGCAAATACTATTTAGTAATTTAAAAAATAAAATAAGAACATGATTTTTTTTAACTTAAACATCTATTTCCATTCCTACTTCCTTTCCAAGTTAACCAAATGAGCTGCAAATACATGGCCTTCAAGCAGTAAGCATTTTAATGCATGAGAGGTCCACTTATTCTGCTCCAATTAATCCACTTATTCTGCTCCAATTATGCACTTTGACAAAAAAAAGTGTACAAAATAATAGATGAAGAACAAAGCAAACCTTTTCTGAGTCAACCTCAATTGCATCGCTTCCACAATATGGTGTTGTGAATGTATAGTCATAATCTAGTATCACCTGATCGGACGGTTTACTGCAAATTCACATTAGGTGGCTATGTGAGGCAAGAGCAATCTCTTTCAGTTGGTACGTCTGCTATATCAATTTAAACACTTCAATTGTGGCAGGGTGGAGGGGGAAAAAGGAAAGGACAATAATCTTTATTCAATGAAAGAACATCATTGCAAAAGGAGGGAATGTCTAGACAAGTCCCATGCCAAATATATTGTTTCATAATTATTAGGAGAGAAGGTTCTACACCCCAATAAAGCTCCAATTAGTTCTTGAAGAGACATTTTTATGTTTCAGCTATATTTCAAACATGTAGACATTTTACAATGCAACTACGTTTATCCCATTTCAAGAACAAACTACAAAATGCCAGCCACTGAAATAACCCATCTATATAACTATCCTCCCATTGCAAAACAGTGTGAATAGCAGGGCCAGACAAAAGTGATTGATGCAAATTTATGGATGATTCATCTACAAATTGTCAAGATTTGCCATCAATGAGGTTATATCCAATAGCAAGGTTGCTGCCAACATAGCCCAACACAATGAGATAGAGGAAAGCTTATGAAAATGGATTATCATTTCATCAAGAATTCAACATGTAACAACCTGAAATGTATAGATTAGGGACACAGTACATCTAATTTATCTGGCTTAAGGTCTAAATTTTATGGTCTTAGGAATTAGGTGACATTGAATAAAATCACGGTTAAATGTGTCATGTTTAAGGCTGAGATAAGCTAAAATGAAATCTGCCAGGGACTGTCTGAACATGCGATCATACTTTATTCCAAACTCCATTCTATTCCAGGTACAAAATTGACTGATATGGAGGAAAAAGACAACAGAAATATATGTTAAAGAAAACAAAGAAAAGTCCATTTGACAGAGTATCTCCTCCGGACATTTTTGTTCTACTTTGCTTTAAAAGTTTCTTAAGCTTCTAGCAATCATGTCAAACCTCCAATGTAGGTTCCCAAAGTAAGCACAGAACCATGAGTTCCAGGGTTTATATCCAGGAAACAGGAAGGTTCCTGTACAACACCCTTTCTTTACCTTGGTTATGGATGAACTTACAAGACATGTACATGATGATATCTTATGGTGTATGATGTTCACAGATAATATTGTGTTAATAGATGAGACTTGAGCAAGATTAAGTAGAAAGCTGGAGTTGTGGAGAAGCACTTTTGAATCCAAGGGTTTTAAGTTAAACAAAACTAAGACTGAGTATATGAATTGCAAGTTTAATAATATGAATTGAAAAAGGGACAAAATTGTTTTGAAAAGTAAATTTTACCGTACTGTAATACAGCTTATTATAATGTATAGCAGTGAGTGTTAGATATTGAAAGGATAACACATGGATAAATTGCATGTTGCAGAAATGAGAATGTTAACATTGATGTATGAACATATTAGGATGGATAGAATTCATAATGAATGCATTAGAGAAAGGGTGTGGGTAGCACTTATTGAAAATAAAATAAGAGAACATAGACTGAAATAGTTTTGGCATGTAAAACGAAGACTTGGTGATATATCTGTTAAAAAAACTGAATAAGTTAAAGTAAATATAGCCAAGAGAGGCAGGGATAGACCTATACTAACTTAGATAAAAGCGGTTCAACATAATCTTACAGCTCTACATCTCTCCAAAGATGTAGACCATAATTGCTTCAAGTGGTAAAAGAGAATCCATATAACTCATCTCAATTAACTTGGAATTAAAACTTTACTGAGTTAAGATGGCTTTGGCCATTTGAAAGAGTCTGTTTGGGCCTTCTAACATTTCAGAGATGTTTATTTATTTAAAATAGGTAATCTTGGAGGATGTAGGAAGCCAAAGTTCTTTGAAATTGTGCTTTCTTAGGGTAATATGGAGCATTTGGTTGGAGAAGAATACTTGTGATTTAAAAGGCATATCATTGTCTTTTTATCTATTGTGGGATAAGGTATTTGTCTTTGCATCCTTGATGGCTGGGAGCTGTTAGAGAAGTGTCTTACAATTCAAGTGCAAGGTTCTTCTACAATAATTTTTTGCTTTATTTATTGCTTTGTTTAGTAAGATGCTTTATCCTCCAAGTTAGGATTTGCTCTTTTGCATGAATAAAGTTACTTTTCCTATAAGAAGACAAATAATAACAAAAATGGACCTAAGATAGAGTACATTTCAATAGAAGTCGTAACATTTAAAACATTAGGATTCAACTCTTGAACAATTTAAGAATTGCATCTTAATCCTAGATTTTTGTTTCCTCTGAAATACTTACTAATTTATCAATAAAATCTTGCAAATAAAGGATCTAAAGAAAACTTATATCAATCATAATAATTTCATAAGTTCAATTTAAAAATAAAAAACAATGTTATTATTAAAAATTCAACTACAAATTCACAACTTCTCTCTAATTTTCACATAATCCCAATTTTCCCTGCAAGCAATATGTCCTCTAAAGCCCACTAATTAAATCACAAACTAATTTCATTAAACCAAAAACAATTTGAGAGAAATTATTGATAGAAAACTGAATCAAGGTTCAAAATGAAAACTCTTAAATTATTTAAGATTTGAACCATATCATTCTAAACATAGAACTTCAATTGATGTCTAAGATATCCACTGCTTGTTTGGTATTTATCGCCCCTTAATCCCCTCCCTCTCCACACACACACACACATATATAAAGAGAGAAAATAGATGACTTTTAAGAAGGCAATCTTTAAAACATTTGAGGTCACCGACAAAATCTACTCCACTAAATTAATGTCTATGCATATATCAATATATATATATATATATATATATAGATATATGCATATATAGATATATACATGCAATAAATATATGTAATATCAACAATAAGACAGAAATGAAAGACCTAAATCACCTTCTGAATTTCCATTTTGCCGCTGCAGGAACTTCAACAGGTGGCAAAGCTTCCTGCTTCCAACCAGCAAGGGCATCAAATGCGTTGAAATAGATTTTTGTGCCGCTATTCACATGTTTAAGAACTAAAGAACTGTCTCCAAAAACCATCTCCGGTAAGTGAGATGTGCAAAGCTTTTGCTCCCACCTGCAAGCACATCAATCATCAATATTCAAATCATTTCCAAAATTTAGGAAATGGAACTTATCATTGAAAGCTCAGTCACGTTATTGGAATAACAAAAAAGGCATATATTAATTGTATTATAAAACAGACCATTGTCAAGTGACATACACTAAATGATCTCTAAAACTTCAAATTACAAGAAGAAAAATGCAATTTGATTTTGACCAAACCATATCCAGTACATATAATCAATTTGAAAAACAGAAAAAACGTTAGAACAAGCAATAATCGTTGGAACTTTCATTTTATAGGAACTGTGACCCTAAGCAATAATTTAATAGAACCTTAAAAAAACTAAAAAGAATTAGATTTCTATAAGAAATTTGAATTTTGAGTCTTTACAACATTTAAAACCAGAAACAAAATCACACCTTCTATTCCGGCATCTTTAACGAAATAGCACCTTAATTACCATGAAATCCACAAAAACTAAACCCTAGTCAAGCCAAACTTTCCAAGCGAAAAAGCTAAAATGCTGCTTAAGGAGCACTCAAATCGATTTTTTTCTGTAAAAAAAACACTTCCCGAGTTACTCGCTAAACCAACTCAAAACATGTATATTGAAACAGAGGGAGACGAAACTGTAGAAGAGTGGAGGAATTGAGAATGGAGCCTTTGCGAGAAACGATCTCCCAACCATGTATACGCAGTCCACGGCTACCGTCGTCGCTGCTTAATAGCTCGGCTCCGGCGGCTTTCAGGTCCTTCTCGTCGACTTCCACGGCCATCTTCGGATGCTATTTTTCCAATTTTACCGATTATGCCGGTTTCCAGTTATTTACTTCTATTGTCTTCACGTTTTTTTCTTTTGGACAGATCTATTGTTCACGTTCTGCTCAACGGAACCTCATGTAGATTAGATTTTAAGGTTTGATATAGCGTTTTGGCGGTTCGGGTTGGAGCTCTTGGCAAGGCTGCAGGGCCGGGTTTGGCTCTTGCTTGCAGTCCAACCAAAATACTACGAGCGAAAAAGAAAAGAGACCTGAAACCTGACTGTAGCCCAAGCGACCCGGACTATTTGGGCTACCGAGCTGGATTTTTTGAGCCCAAACTATTGTATATATACATTAATCATTAATATTATAATTTTTATTAATTTATTTATATTTTAACTATTATTTTTAAGCTATTAATACTATAATTTTTATTATATAGAGAATTATACATAAAAATTAATATAAGTATTTATAAATATTAATTTAATTAATTAAATTTAATTAATTTTATTTTTTAAATATTTCTGACCAGCCCGACCTAAAGTATTTTTTCTCTTGTCCGAAGTCCAACCCAATGTAGTATCGGACTCCCCCATAGAGCCCAATGTTTAATCTATTTTTTTTAACCATATCCAATCCGATCAAGTCGTTCGTGCCAACGAGCCAGATGCACACCTTACCTCTTGCAAATTATAAATAAGTAATATATTTTTAATTAAAAACAAATTATGGAAAGTTTTTTAAGGCAAAATAAATATTTGGTTCGTACACTTTAAATCTACTTGTAACGTGATATTTTTTTATTTAATTTATATTTTTAAAAATATTTAAAAGCATGAATTGTTGTATGTTATATGGTTTTGTATATAGTGAAACTATTTTTAAAATACATTATTTTTAAATATTTATTTTTTTAATTTTATATTTCAAAAAAATAAAATAAAATAACATACTATATAATTTTTTCTTAAGTATAAATGTTAAAGGTCTATTTCGATACAGGAAGCTTGATTTTTGTCTTCTTAGTATGTTTGCATCCAAAATTAACAAAATTTTAGTGATTAAAAAAAAGTGAAAAGTTGACATAATGGAAGCACATTATAAAGCAATTAAGTCTAAAATATAGAGAATGAAAGTTAGTTAAAAACATGGAAAAAGGAATATGGATTGTTATTTAGAGGGTGTTTCTCAAAACTGGAGCTTTTCAGCTTATTTTGAATAAGTGATTTTTAGATTATAATTAGATTAACAATAAGCAGTTAAGCGTTTCTGTAAACTAGTTAATAATCAGCTGATAATCAGTTTATAATCAGTTAAGTGTTTCTGTAAAATCAGCTTATAATCAGTTTTTAATTGTAGAAACTGTCAAAATGACCAAACTGTCCCTGAGTTTATTTATTGTATAAAAATAATTTTTTAAATGTCAATTCAAAATTTATTTTGCAATAATAATAATAATAATAATAATAATAATATTGGTGTTATCAATACATTATACAAATAAAAAACTACCATATAAATATTACCAAATTAATTAAAATCCTAAAAATATTAATTAGAATTCTAAAAATAAAAAAATTTTGATGGGAACTAAAGTGTATAGGGTGGGCAAATTTGGAATATTGAAGATTATGTAGGGATAGTATAGTCTTTTACTTGGTCAAAACTGCTTAAAAAATAAGTGCTTAAAAAAAAGTAGCAAAACTCAATTTTTAAAAAACTGATTAAAATCAGATTATAATCTACTATTTAAATTTTCAGAAACACTTAAATAAACAACTTATAATCTAAAAACTGCTTATAATCAGTTTTGACCAGCTTTTAAGTTTAGAGAAACACTCTCTTAAAGACACAAGATACCTTCCAAAATTTTCTTCTATAAATAGAATTTAATTTTCTAAAACTTCTCTATAGAAAACACGGAGTTTTCTACAACATCGTCAAAAAAAAAAACCCCACTTTGAATCTCATCAGGTCCAATATTCTTTGCAATTTTTTACTCTTTATTTTTCATACACTCTCCTCCTCTCATCCATCCTTACTACTGTCTGTAGTAATAAATTTTTCATGGAATTTTGTTTTGCATATTAGTTTCTTTTTTTGTGATAATTTTTGCTATCAAATTCGATTATATCTATTTTTTGTTAGTTTTATCTTCTTTTTGGTTTTGATTTTTTTTATGAGTTGAATTTAATATTATTGTAATTCTGTCTCTATTTGTGCTCTGTGTCTTTTGGAATTTTCGTTTTGGGTTTTATTCAAAACTAATAATTTTGTTAACTTTGTCCCAATTTTCAAATTCAACTTAAATAAATTGATTAAAGTTGAAATTTAAAATAGCATTATATTCGTAATTTTTTGAATTAAAGACAACAAATCAATTATTTTATTGCAAATTGTTTCTCCAACCAAAACTCAAGTACAAGCTAATGAAATCATTGAATCAATTATTTTGTTGACTATTTGAAAAAAAAGCTCCTCTAACCCTACTAGATTCATTGAATCAATACTTACCCTGTATTTTGTATACAATGCTCCACACAAAATACATTTGCCCATCCTTATTGTAACTCACTAACAGGTGCCTCATTGAGCCATTTAAAATGAATGAAATCGTACAATTCTACAACCTTCTAAGGTGATTCATAATTGATGGTTAGAAAGAATTGTAAAAAATCAATTACATATTGATATTTTAAAATTTTGTTTTAGTTGTAACTCTTTGTTGTATGCTGTAGTTATTCTAATGCTGAGAATCGGGCCTGCTGCTATCAATCTGACAAGTTTGATGTTAAATTGGTTGAGTTGTGTTGTAATTTGATTTTTTAGCCTGGGTTTGGACTCCTAGTTAAATTCATGGGATGAGCAGGCCGGTGGATTGTTATCTTATATTTAAATTTTGTTTTTTTGTTTTGGCTTGGTCATTTTGGTGCAAGCACCGAGGTTTTGTTTTGCTTTGGTTTTTTCTTTTTGGTGCAGCAGATATGCTGCTACTGGGTTTGTTGTCTTGGTCAAATTTTTTGGTGAAATTTTGTTTTTTGGTTTGTTCATGATGCTGCAACAAATGTGTTGTTGATTGGCCTGTTGTTTGGTCTATTCATTTTGGTGTAAATTTGAGTTGGACATTCATTCTTTGGTAAATAAAAATTTAACTAATTACCAAAAAAATTGTTTTAGTTTTTAGTTGTAAATTATTTTTAATCATAGTTTGGTTTTTGACACCATCATATTTAATTACTTTGAGTAAACCAAAGATTGCAAATTGTTATGAATATAGGTTGTTAAAAATGTATTTGAAGATCTTTGTTAACAATACTGAATAATGGTTTTATATTTAAACTTTTAACTTGGACTAAAGGTGCAATATTTACTGCTTTTCAAGTGAATTATTTTTGTTAAAAAATGAAATTTATACCAATATGAAAATTTTCTTTAAGTGATATACACTAGAAAGGTGAATAGGAATTATTTATGTAATACTTTTTTTAAAGAAAAGCTTTAGACAACGTGCACATTTTTTTTCGTGAATTTTGATAATGATGTATAAAGTGTTTTAATTGGTTATAGTTTTATTTTTGCTTCCATTTAATTAATGGTTTTGAGCTTGTAAAGTCTAGGAATTAGCTATAAGTTTTTGTTTTCTTGTGGTTGACTAACCAGTAAGCAACAATGGTAGTTAAGCGATTTTAAATGAATATGGATTGATTAATTTTGCTGGCACTTGATAGTCTATTTAGTTTTTATTATAGTATATAATTAGTATAAGATTGTATTGATACTTTATTACGTTGATTTTTTTCATTAAAATATTTTTTATGTGATTTATTAGATTAATTTTATTATGATAATTTATACTTACATGGGGCAAAAAAATTGCAATGGTGAAGATTTGAAAGAGTGGTATGATAATAATGAACTTGCATTTTTAACAATCTTGTATGAGAGAGTTAAAAAGGACCCGAGTGGAGCACTATATTTAAAACCAGTTGATTGACAAGATATGTGGGGAGATTGTTATACAATCAAACTCTGTTTTAATTATTGACAATTAAATTGATAAAGAACTAATGATTTCAAATAAGTCTGTTTGCAGAGTTAGAAATCGAGCGCTTTCGTAGGACCATCCAAACGAACAACCGAGCGACCGCACAAATACAGCATGAGCATAGAAACGAACTGACATACAGATTTTTCAAGCAAAGAACCGAATATACATATAGAGTGCCGAGCTAGATATAGAACTGCCGAGCTAAGAGAATGGAACTGGCGAGCTAAAAGCAACCCGATGGAACAACCGAGCTAAGTAAATAGTGCAGCTCTAGACCGGGCTAGACAAGCCAACTATGGCAACTGAGCTAAGTCCATAATTTTCACAGAAGAGTTCGCATTCTTAGTGAGCGGTGAAGTTAGGACGCCTGGTAGACGTGCGACCATAAGCGAGTACCGAGCGACCATACCAAATTAAGGTAAAAATTCATAAACTCACAGAAAGGATAGCAGTCTAAGTGAGTGGTGGAGTTAGCACGCTAGAACTTTGTGTGACCTCCCAAGATGCCCCAGCAACGTCACGTAACAAAGACCTAAAAATCTAAAAAGAACAGAAGAAATAGCGGTCAGCTCTTGCGGTGCTTCCTTGACTCTCAAAACCTTATGCAACTGCCCAGAAGAACCGAGTGACCGCACAAGTCTGGCAAATTTGAATCTTAGCTCCAAATACCTTGGACCAATGATAACTGAACATATGGATGAAGAAATTTAAATTCAACGGTAACTTTGTGCCGACCGACAGCACGCCAAGCTGGGCGATCGCACGACACAAAGGTATGGGCAAGCTAGATTCTATCAGACAATAAAATCCAACCGTTAGAACTAGCTGTTACACAGAGCTTTTAAACCGTGCGACCGCACTCCAAGCTGAGTAACCGCACATCGAGCTTCAGCCACCAAATTAGTGAAAGACAAGCACTAAACATATGAAAACCACCTCAAATGGCTAATTTAAGCCAAATAGCTATAAATTCTATATTAAACTTCATTTTTGTGGTTAGAGAATACTTTGATTGTTATTGTAATTTCATTGAACAACATTCTTCATTATCTTGTCTAAAGATCAAAACCTAAAATCTTGGAGTGTTGGGTATGAGCATAAAATACTATCAAAAGTTTGAGTTTGAGCTTAGAAACACTTAGGTTCTGAGAGTGAGCCTGGAAAAACTCTTGTAAAAGTTGTAAGGATTGATCTCAAACCATTGTAACTCAAAATTAGTGGAACCTTAACAAGTTTGTGTTCTTTCTTCTCTACTCTACTCAATCTTCATCTATATCTTCTTCATCTCTTGATTTTGAATTTTAAATTTACCATCACTCTTCATATCAACCAATTCACTCCCATATTGGTTGCTAGTTTGGGACAATAATTGGTATCGGAGCTAGTAAATTTCTTCAAACTTAATTGTGAATTTGATCCAAAATGGTAGCCATTCCACCAACAAACACCTTTACACATGGAAACCTAAATTCATTCCTTAGACCTGATTTCGATTGAACGGATTATTCTTATTGAAAACACAAGATGTTTTTGTTCCTAGATAGTGAAGGAATTAAACTTTGGGATTTTATTAAAAATGAGTGGAAACTTCCTACTCATGAAGTTGAGAGTGTCCAAGTTTCTCTTCCTAAATCACAATGGTCAAGTGCCAATGTGAGAGATCGGTTTAAGAATAATAGGGCAGCCTCCATCTTGATGAATTCAATATCAAGAGAAGAAGTGGAAGAGTCTAACATCTCACTTATGCATATTGCATTTGGAAAACTCTTGAGAACTCTCATGAGGGTACTATCCAGGTGAGGCTCACCAAGAAGCAATTGTATGTACATGAGTATGAGCTATTCAAGATGAAGCCCAACGAAAATGTCACCGGCATGACAAACCGCTTGCTTGCCATTGTCAATGAATTAAAAAAATATGTCAAGATATATAATCAAGATGATGTTAATAGCAAAATCTTGAGAGCACTTAGAGCAAAGAAGAACTTTGAGTCTAAAGTTTCTTCAATTGAAGAAGCTCATAACCTTAGCTCTTTGAAAACCGATGACCTAGTCAGAAAACTACTCACCTTCGAATTGCACACTGAAAGAGAAGAAGATCAAGGTGAAAAAGAGAAAAGAAAAGTAATAGCTCTTAAAGCCACCAAAGAAGTTGAGAGCTTAAGTGATGAAGATAGTAACGATGAAGAAGAATTTGCTATGCTATCCAAAAGGATAAGTTATTAGAAGAAAAAGAGAAGACTACAAGCTAATAAAGTTATATTTCCTAAATCTTCCTTCAAAGATAAAGATAAAAAGACTGAAGTGAAATGTTATGAATATGGCAAATCCGATCACATCAAGTTAGATTACTTCAAATTAAAAAACAAAAAGAAATGGGATAAGGAAAAGAAGAGATCACTCAAAGCTACATAGGATGATGATTCCTCAAGTGAAGAAGAAGAGGAAGAAGAGAAAGAAATCGCAAATATATGTCTCATGGCTATTGAAGATGATAATAACTCCAATAAGGTAAGTACTCTTTCTTTAAACTTCATTGCATATGATGATGATGTTGATGATGCTTTATATGAAAATGGTTTGATTGAATATATGAACCTTAGAATAGAAAAATATTTCTCTAAGATGAAATTTTATAAAGATAAATGTTTTAAGTTAGAAAAGTATTTTGTCTTTAAAAAACTCTGTATTAGAATTGAAGACCTCAAATGAAAACTTGTTGAAATCAATTGATGAAATGACTAAAAATTCACATAGCTTAGAAAATATGATCAAGGAAAATAAAACATTAAAGAATGAAATAAATGAGTTAAAAGAATCAATTTCAAAATTTTACAAGGGAAAAGAGGCCTTAGATACATTGATCAATAATCAAAGACCACCCTTCTTAAAGCATGGTTTAAGGTTCATTGGCTCATCTAACACTTCACCTAATATACAAACATTTGTTAGAGCTTCTACAACACAAACATCTAGTGTTGATGTTGTGAAAAGCACTAATGCGCAAACCAAACCTAAAATCCTAAAAGGATTACATTGGGTTCACAAGGCTCTAGAACTAAAGTTTTAAGAGCAAATCATGTATTCATGTATATAAGGCATGTATAAAAACATAAAAATGCACAAAAACAATCTTATTCAATATACATTTGCAATTGTGTGCATGGCTCATTGAATTTTAATAGGAAAGCGCATAAGTATAGAACCTTGTTTCAATGCACTTATTGTATGAAAGTTGGACACAATATCACATTTTGCTATATTATGAAGGCTCATCTCAAGTTAGAGGATCCTTCTATTACTAACTCCCAAAGACCCAACTTCATTTGGGTACCTAAAAGAAGATGAACATTGTTATTTTGTAGGCATGCCTAAAATCCACTATCAATGAAAATGTTTGGCTTGTAGATAGTGGATGCTTAAGGCATATGATGGGTAATGCAAAGCTTTTCACAACACTCACTTACAAGCATTGACATTGGCATTGGTAATATAACTTTTGGCATATGAAGGAAATATAACTTTTGGTAATGATACTAAAGGTAAAATCATTGGCATTAGTTCCATTGGCATACTTGGTAAGAATATAATTAATAATGTTAGGCTTGTTGGTCAATTATATGATAAAGGATATGATGTAAGTTTTAACTCTAAAGGATGCAAAGTTATCAATTCAAATGGTGAACTTGTATTCAAAAGAGTTAGAATTGGCAATACATATAAAATTGACTTACATTCCAATAATGTATTTGAATGTTTAATTGCCATAAGTAATGATGCTTGGCTATGGCATAGAAGACTAGAACATGCTATTATGGATCACTTACAATGCATTAGTAAAGAAGAACTAGTTCATGGTTTCCATAAAGTAAAATTTGATAATGATAAGACTTGTGAACCATGTCAATTTGGTAAGCAACATAAAAGTTCATTCAAATTTAAAAAGATTGTAATCACTTTTAGACTCTTAGAACTTATTCACTTGGATTTGCTTAGACCAAATAGAGCTGCTAGCTTAGGTGCCACGTTATATGCATTTGTACTTGTTGGTGACTACTCAAGGTTTACATGGGTTAATTTCTTAGCTCAAAAGAATGAAGCTTTCAATCATTTTAAAATATTTGTGAAAAGAGTTCAAAATAAAAAAGGATATATAATCACATATATTAGAAGTGATCATGAAAAAGAATTTGAAAATGAGAACTTTAAAAATTTTTGCAATGAGTTTGGTATTTCACATAACTTTTTAGCTCCTAAAACACTACAACAAAATAGTGTAGTTGAAAGGAAAAAATAGAATATTGATTGAAATGGCTAGGACAATGCTCAATGAGTATGATTTACCATCTTACTTTTGGGCGGAAGCCATTAATACCGCATGTTATATTTCAAATCATGCTTACAAAAGGCTTTTGATAAACAATACTTCTTATGAGCTATGGAATGGAAGAATACCCAAAATTTCATACCTTAGAGTGTTTGGATGCAAATGCTTTATATTGAATACTAAGGACAATCTTGGAAAATTCTCATCCAAATCGGATGAAGGCATATTTTTAGGATATTCATCATTTAGCAAAGTATATAGAGTATTTAATAAGAAAGCACTAGTAGTTAAAGAATCAATGCATGTTGTTTTTTATGAATCCTCTAAACTTAATAAAAGGAAAGGTAGTGTTCTTGATGATTTTGTAGATATATTTGAACAACAAGAAACAATCAATGCTCCAAAGAATAATCTTGATGAACAAGAAAAAGAGTCTTAAGAGTTACCCAAAGATTAGCATTACAAGAAGGATCATCCAAAAAAACTAATCATTGGTGACACCTCAAATGGAGTAACTACTAAATCTCAATTTAAATACTTAGATTCTAATATTGCTTTTGTTTCTCAAATTGAGCTAAGGACCATTGAGAAGGCTCTTAGTGATGAGTGTTGGGTGATTGCTATGCAAGATGAACTCAACCAATTTGAGAGAAACAAAGTATGGAAACTTATTTCTAAACCTAAAGATCATCCAATTATAGGATGTAAATGAGTATATATGAATAAGCTTGATGAAAATGGTCTTATTACTAGAAATAAAGCTAGATTGGTAGTCAAATGCTATAACCAAGAAGAAGGAATTGATTATGACGAGACATTTGCTCTCGTTACTAGATTAGAAGCCATTAGAATATTGCTTGCATTTGCATGTCACATGAATTTTAAACTTTTTCAAATGGATGTTAAAAGTGCATTTCTAAATGTATTTATCAATGAGGAAGTTTATGTTGAACAACCTCCTGATTTTAAACTTACAAAAGCACTATATGGATTGAAACAAGCTCCAAGAGCTTTGTATGATAAACTTAGTGCATATTCGCTTGAAAATGGATTTCAAAAGGATAAAGTTGACACAACTCTTTTTATTAAAAAGAAAATGCATAACATTTTGATTGTGCTAATTTATATTGATGACATTATATTTGGTGCTACTAATGAATCTTTGTGTAAGGAATTTGCTTCATGTGTTACTAGGAAATTTGAAATGAGCATGATGGGTGAACTCAAATTCTTCCTTGAACTACAAATCAAGCAATGCAAGGATGGGATCTTCATAAATCAATCCAAGTACACAAAGGAACTCCTAAAGAAGTTTGGAATGGATGGTTGCAAAATTAGCAAGACTCCGATGAGCTCATCCTTGAAACTTGATAAAGATGAAAGTGGTAAGGCAGTAGATGAGAAGAAATATTGAGGTATTATTGAATCACTACTTTACTTAACTGTCTCTAGACTGGATATAATATATAGTGTATGTTTGTGTACTAGATTTTAATCTCGTCTTAGAGAATCACATTTAAATGTAACTAAAAGAATTTTAAAATACTTGAGTGATACATTACATTTAGGTCTATGATATTCTAGAAACACATCATTTGACATATTGAGCTTTTCTGATGCGGATTTTGCCAGTAGCCTACTAGATAAGAAAAGCACCACCGAAGTATATCATTTTCTTGGTGAATGCTTAGTTTCTTGGTTTAGCAAGAAATAAGTCTCGGTTGCTTTATCTATTGCAAAAGTTGAATATGTTACTGCATGTTTTTATTGCACACAAGTTCTTTGGATAAAACAATAATTGCTTGACTATGGAAAAATATTTGATCACATTTCTATTAAATATGATAACACTAGTGCAATCAATTTATCCAAGAACCCCATTCAGCACTCTAAGTCTAAGCATATAGATATCAAACATCATTTCTTAAGGGATAATGTTCAAAATCACAATATAGTTTTAGAATTTGTTGAAACTCAAAATCAACTTGCAGATATTTTTACAAAACTATTAAATGAAGAAAGAATGAATTTTATAAAATAAAATATTGGCATGATATTTGGAAAATTCCTTGCATAACCATTCTTTATTTCTCCCAAAATCTATTTTAATCATATGCACTTAAAATATTTTAAAAACCCAAAACGGCTCACTTTGTGCGGTCGCCCCAATATACCGAGCGCTCGCACATCGTCTGCTCTTTCCAGAGCCCAAGCCATAAAAGTCATCATCTCTCTCAAGCCTTAACATGTATCTTCTAAGCTTTAACATGTATCTCTATCGAGCCCGAGCTTCAAAGCGTCTCTCTTCACTGAGCGCACAACAGCTTGTGCGATTGATCAAAATTTAAGAATTTCAAAATTTTCTCAACCATTACACTCCTCTCAGTCTTGTGCGAGCACGCACTGCCATGAGAGCTCACTAGACTGAGCTAGCGGTCGCCTGACAGGTCGAGCGACTGCACAAAATATGTAACTAATTTTTTTTAATATTGGAACTCTCAAAATTCAAATTTTCTACACTCAAACGGTAAAAAATGGGTAGTTTTCTAAATGTTTTCTATAAATACCTCTATTTTGCATGAAAATACATCTTTATAAACTCAAAACCACATATTCAAATAATATTATAATAATTTAATCATCAAGAAGAAGATTTTGAAGTTTTTTCACCCATTTGAAGTTGTTTGTTCAAAGCATCACTAATAATCTATTTCTTTCTACATTTTTTTCAATCTTCTACATTTCTAATTTCTTTCTCTTTTATTTTTTGATTGAGGATATGGCATCCAAAACCAAAACCACCAAAAAGAAAGACACAACCAAAGGTAAAGGGATTATTATTAGTGACACCAATCTCAACCTCAACCCAAATCTAAACATTTCACTAGAAAAAGTGTCCAACTATACAAACCCAAATACAAAAATGAGAATGAGAAAACTAAGTACTATATGCTCAAGAAAAAGACCCAACCAAAATGCTTGCAGAAGAGATGCTCCTAACTTTAAACATTCAAGGTGAAATCTATAGCTACCTTAATAGAATTAGGTGGAGGCATTTTGCATTTCCTAATGAGCTAGGTTACTCTAGTCTCTCAAGGGAATTTCTAATGTCTCTAAGGGTAGAGAAAAATTACTATGCACTTATAGGATTTTATGGAGTTTATTTTAGGCTTTTTGACCAAGATTTTACCCTTTCCTTAGAAGAATTTAGTGAAGTTTGGGGATTTCAAACTCATGGAGCTATCTCCTATAATGATACAGATTTTCCTTTAAAAAATTATTCATCTTTTTAGAGTGAACTATCCATTGAAACCCAATACAACAATAGGTCATCCAAAACCATCCATTTTAGGACCCTTCTCTTTTGGTTCTTACATAGAATCACATCTACACCATTCACCAAAGAAGTGATGGAAATAAAAAGGTTACTCAATATGACTTAGTTTTCTTATATTCCATTGTGCATACTGAGCCAATCCAAAGTGCTAGATTTCTCATAGTCACCTTTATACATCATAGGAAATTTAAAGAGGGAACTTTAAAATTGCAGAAGAATAAAAATTTCAAAGCATTTAAGAAAAATGGGTGCAAACATTATGATCTATTATGTCAAGTTTTATGTAAATCTACTACTACTGGACACCTTCACCATGTTTCCATACAATTGCCTTCCACTTCAGATGTAGAGCATCAAAATGAAGACAAATTCCTTAGTAGAGACATGCATATATCTTATGGTGAAAAATCTAGCATTGATAGTTTGAAGAGAAGCAAGTTTCTAATTATTATATTCCTGCTTCTAATAGGGCAAAGAAAGAAACAAAATTTCAAAAGTTATATTCATGTTTGGAAATATGGGCATCTTCTTTAAGTGCAAGAACATAAAGGGATTTAACTAAAGCCCAAAAATACAAATCCCAAAGCAACCAAGCTACAAGTGCTGAGTTTGATCCATATTCCATAGAAACACATATGGAAATTTTGGAAGCAATGGATGACCTTTCTAATGATGCATTCAATAAAGCACTTGAAAAATTTATGAATCAAGATTGGAGAAAGATGTTTGTCTTGATGCGTGATGATAGAAGAAAAGCTTGGGTTGAAGTTTGATATTAAGATTGTTATGAACTTGTTTCAATGGTTTACTTTTAATTTATGAACTTCATATTTAAGATTGGTTTATTTATGAACTGATTTCAGTGGTATGCTTTTAATTTATGAACTTTATGTTTATGATTGGTTTACTTATGAACTTATTTCAATTGCTTATCTTTTGAACTTCATACTTATTTTTCACTTTAAATTTCATGCAGGATAATGGAAAAAAATTTAGATCATAATCAATTCATAATGTATACAACAAGCAGTGATATTTATAATGATGAGAATGATGATATGCTAGATTTATTAATAGTTAGAAATTTAATGATTCATGAAAGAGATTTTATAGAAAGGGTGCCTTGTAGAAGTTCCATACATCCAACTAGATGTTATGAAGGATTTCATATGACACCACATATATTTAGAAATTTGTGCGACAGGCTGAAATTGATGGGTTTATTGAAAAATAAGAGAAATGTTAGTGTAGAAGGAGTGGCAATGGGATTGAGTGTCTTATGTCATAATATTCATCCAATAGTTATGGCTGAACGATTTCAACATTCACTTGCTACAGTGCATAAGTGGTGTAAAATGGCAATTAGGGTACTTGCTACTTTGGGTACTTACATGATTAAATATGTGAACAGATGACCTGTGCAACCAAAAATTCTAAACAATCCAAAATGGTATCTGTATTTTGAGGTAAGAATATTTATTTTGTAAATAATATAATTTGTTATTTAATTATGGTTGTATATATTTATTCTCAATAATGATTTAGATAATTTATTATATATTAAAGAAATGCATAGGTGCCATAACTGGCACTCATGTAGTAGCTTGGTCTCCAGCTTCTAAACAAAGATTTTTCATGGTAGAAAAGTGACACTTGTTACACAAAATGTTATGGTTGTATGTTCTCATGATATGTTGTTTGCATTTGTGTATACTATATGGGAAAGAATAGCAAATGCTTCACGGGTATTTCTTAATACATTAACAAGATAAGGAAATAATTTTACACTTCCAAGTGAGGGTAAGAATTGAGTTAATTTTTTATCTCTTACTATGAGTTAATTATTTATCTCTTACTATTAAGTTAATACTTGTTTTTTTTTTCTAGATTATTACTATGTCGTAGATGCTAGTTTTCCTAATATTTCTAGTTTTTTGGTATCATACTGTGGTGAAAGGTATAATTTAAATGACTTTCACGGACAAAGATGAATTATAAAAATATGAGTTATTTAATCAAAGACGTTCATCATTATGTAATGTCATTAAAAGGGCTTTTGGCGTGTTAAGGGCTAGATTTCCAATTCTAAAAATGATACAAATTACCCTTTGCATTGATAAAAGTTAATCGCTATTACATATTGCACATTGTATAACTTCATCAGGATGAAAGACAAAACTAATCAACTTAGAGAAGAATTAACATTGTCAGAAGAAACAAATACTGGATTACAATAAGAGGGTATCAAGATAGATTTATCCCAATAAAGGAAAATGTGAATAATTAGATATGCTATTGTCGATCAGCTGTGGAACGACTGCAATAATAATAGAAGTTAAAAATGCAAATTTATTTTTATTGAATTATTAGACTAGTCGGACAATGGTTGAAAAACATATTTACACTTTTTATTTTAGAATATAATAGATTGATCAATTAAAAATTATTATTAATATTATAAGCATAATTAATAAAAATCAAAAGAATTAAATAAAATTCAGAAAAGTACATAATATTCATATTTTATTTAAATTATTAAACCTTAAAAGTAATATGTAAGTTTATATTATAAATTCTGAATTTGTAAGTTTAAATGTACATGCACATATTTTTGTTTTAAAAAAATAGTTTTTTTCTTACTTATAAATTTATCTCATAATTTTTTAATATAAAATTGGTTTTTACTTTTTTTAAATAAAATAATTCTATTTTTACTAAATAGAAAATTATTTTTTCATTTTTATTAAATAAACCTATTTTCCAATTTTTTAAAATGAAAAATTATTTTACATTTTTATTAAAAGAACACATTTCTTAATTTTCTGCAGAAAAAAATACTTCAATTTTTTGAGAAAATTGAAAACAAAAAATAGAATACTATTTTCTGTAAGTAAATACACCCCTTATGTCTTTAAATATGTTTTCTAAAATCTTCTTAAAATTAAAAAATAGTTTTCTATTTTGAAAATTAGAGAAATTGTGCAATATAAACATAAACTTTTATTTTCTATAGAAATTTTTTCTAGAAAACTGCTCTAATTTTTCATAAGTAAACGCACCCATAGACTTTTTTGACTACTAACTCCACCAACTCCACAACAGCAACATGAAGAAAGAATATGAGGTGTGACTTGAAGACATGGATTTTTTTAACCACCAACTCCCAGCAGCAATTTCCTATTTTTTAGGAATCACATCCCTATAATCCTACCAAAAATAGAAATAGGTTTTATGAAGCCTAAAAATGAGGAGTCACTTCCAAAGAAAGAGGTCTAAAAGGAAAGGAAAAGAAGGAACCAATGATATGCAATAACCAATAATCAATCGAAAGAAGAAGTCAAATCTTTCAAATGTAATAAATTCAAACTATAGAAATTTAAAACTCCACATCAGCAAATTCCAGTTCTACAATAACAAATTTTTAATTTTTCTAGTTTATTTTATTTGTCCATTAATCAATTCTATTTTACTTAGCCTTAGCTTTTTAGTTCATTATTCTTAAAGTTTAGCATTGTTGTTCATTGTTCATAGCAAAAATTAGTGAATTTGTTTGAATTGTAGTTCATTCTTCAGCTCAAATAACATTTTTTCTATAGTTTTTCCATGTCCATTTCCTTCAAATATTTCATTTATTAGTTACAACTGTAGAATCCAAACAAACATATCAAAGGGAGTTTAGGGACTTTAATTTTTCATTGGTCCTTAGGGAAATCCATGCAGTTGCTTTGGTTAGAAGTCATGTTGAGCACAATTGGTTAAGGAACTTGCATCCTCTGGTACGCCTGCATCAATCCAAATCAAAGGCCACTAGGTTTTTTTCACTTTTGAGAGAAACAATTTTGGCACGCTCGGTGGGACATATTTTATAATCATGCATCAGATACAACATGTGTTTTTTAGTAGAAGAAACAGTTGGGTTTTGAGACACAGATTTTACCACTGCAATAGTATGGCAAGAAGACTACGAAAAACAGATGATTGAGCAAGTAGATAAAAACATATATGTGTTTCCATAGGTTCAACATCAGTATCCATAGAAGATGTGATGAATTCCAACATGTGAACATTTTCATGAAATTACTTTTGCACCAAGAAAAATCAAAACCTGAGGAATGGGGGAAAAATAGTTTTGAGGATGAATTCCTCAGGATATCATTATTTGAGTAAGACAAAAGCTTGAGGAATTGATCAATTAAGGAGACCAAGGTGAGAAAGGAAACTAAGGAAGCATGACCTAGAAACTACAAAGAACATGGGCAAACACCAATTCGACACGTTCGACACTAACTATCTAAGAGAAGTCAACACTTGCGATACAAGTATAAAGTTTAGGGCAGTAAAGAATGTAGAGCAAGCTATCACCCAAGAAAATAGGAGTAACATGAGTATAAATAAAGGATTTAGAATCGGAAGACAACCAATCAAATATAGAAAACACACAATTAACTTAAATAATAATTTTCCTTCAAATTTAGCCAAATAGCCAGTAGTTTTAAACCCAGTTGTTATCTTTGTTTCTTAATTTGATCAGTTCCCAATAGTTTAGTTGTTTTCAGTACTTCTCTGTAATTGCTTGGTATAGTTCTTGTTTAAATTCTTATTTAACGATCCCTGTAAGTATTTTGAGTTTATGTTGAATGCCTTGAAGTTTGTTATATGCAATTAAGTTGAATAAACTAATTTTTCATAGCAAATAGGTTCTCTTTGGATTATATAATTGTTCCTTTGCTTTATAATTAGTTTCTTCAAGTGTGTTTGCACATTTGACTAATCTTGTCAGTTATAGGAAACACTGTAGTCTAATTCCTTAGGGATATTAATTTTTATTCTTTTGCTTCAATTTATCTAATCTTGTCAGGCTTTAGGTGTATGGTACCTTTAATTCCTCAATTCACAATTTTACTTATCAATAACCATAACTTATCATTGATTTGTTTTCCTTTTGTTGCAATTGTCTTATCTCATAGGTTACAAGGTATATATAGTAGTTTAAATTCATTAAGTTACTTAGTTTGTCATAATCATTGATTCCTTAACAAATAGGTTATATGCTTATTCCTCAACATTTTTATCGTTTGCCTCAAGCACTACAAGAAAAAGGCTTATTAGCGACGAATAAAAATTCGTCTCAAAATTGTGATAGATTTGCAATGAAAAATTGCTAGCGACAAATTTAGAGGTATAATACATTCATTGATAAATTCATCACTAAAACTGATACCAAATTGGTGCCAAGAATTTAACGACGATAATATATATCCGTCGCTAAAAATCATTGCTAAAAATTAGTGACGGCCAATAATTATCGCTAATAATAAAAATATTAAATTTTAAGATAATTAAATGATTAGCGACGAATATATTTCGTCGCTGAAGAAAAATTATTTAGTTTAAAAATAAAATATTAGCAATGGACAAAATTCATCGTTAAATATTAAAATATTTAATTTTTTATTAGAAAAAATAGCAACAATTATTATCCATTGCTAATATTAAATATTTTTAAAAATATTAGTAGAATTTTTGTGCGACCTATTAGCAACGGAACTTATTTTCGTCGTTAATTTTATCACTAATTAGCGACAAAACTTAATTTTAAATATTTTAAAATACATGCAAGATTTTTGTGTGGGCTTTTAACGATGAAACTAAATTCTATATCTAATTTCATCGCTAATAGTGAATTTTTTAAAATAAGGCGCTACTTTCTAGTGACAGAATTCAATTCCGTCACTAAAATCTTAATATTTATTCTTCCTTATTTTTTTCGTCATTTCCTTCTTCTTTCTTTCTTTCTTTCTCTCTTTCTCCATCTTCTTTCTTTCTTCTTTTTTCTTCATTTTTTCCTTTTTCTTTCTTTCTTCATTTTTCCTTTTTCTTTCTTTATTCTTTATTCTTTCTCCTCTCTCTCTTCTTTTTCTTTTTCTTCCTCCTCTTCCTTCTTTTTCTCCTTTCTTCTCTTGCCATCGGTCGAAAATCTAATCGGTCATTCGTCCACCGATTAAAAGTATGTACTTTTTCAACTTATTTATTTATTTATATTTTTGTAGATAGTAATAATTTTTAGAATAAATAATATTTGAAAAAAGAATTTTTAGAAATTATTTGGTATAATATTTTTTAGAAATCATTTAAAGGAATAAATTTATTTTTAGATTGAATAAATTGTTTGATTGAATAAATAATTTTTTAAAATTATTTGACAAAATGATTTATGTTTTAGAGAAATGTTAGGATAAATATTTTTTTAGAAATTATTTAGTGGAATTATTTATTTTTAGATTGAATATATTATTTGTTAGAATAATAATTTTCTAATAAATAAATTATTTGGTTGAATAATTATTTTATTGAATAAATTATTTTTAGAATAAATTATTTTTTAGAGAAATTAGTTGAAAAAAAAATTATTTTTCAGAAAAAATAATTAATTTATTAGAGAAATAATTTTTTTTGAAATTATTTGATAAATAATTTATTTTTTATGTAAATAAATTATTTATTAGAATAAATATTTTTGGAATAAATTATTTAATAGAATAAATAATTTTTAAAAATAAATAATTTTAGAAATTAAAAACAAAATATATTATTTTAAACAAATAAAATAAAATATTTTTTAAAAAATAAAATAAATTTTTTAAAAAAAATAAAACATTTTATAAAAAATAAAAGTATTTTTTAAAAATAAAATAAATTAATTTTAAAAATAAAATAATTTTATTTTATATTTTTTAAAAAATTAATAATTTTACAGCAAAATTCATCTTTATTTAAGATGACAAGAAAAAATTACAACGGAATACATATAAATAGTGATGAAAAAATCCACCGCTAAATACCAACGGCCTCAAAATTTTGTCGCTAACTTTTTAGCAACAACATAGATGGTTACAAATGTTATTTCGTCGCTAATAACTATCAGTGATCAATTTTTGAGAATTAATGATGGATTTGTCCTTTACTAATTCTCATTTTTTCTTGTAGTAAAAGTCATGTTATTTTCCTCATAACGTATATTAGATACTCCTTAAGATTTTGTCCATTAAGGATTTGTTGACCCATGTTAATTTAAAATTTATTTGGTTACTTATTAATTTCAGGGCTCATTTTATTCGTACATTAGATTATATTCTTTCTTTTATTAATAACTATTTTCACAAGATACAAGGGAACCATAATGGGGAACTCGAGAAACTATATTCTTTTTCAGGCCCTTTCAAGAACTTAACACTTTTTGTTTGATTAGAAGTTTGAGTAATGTATTTAAATGGATGAGGAACCTGTAATCCTCCTGCACACCATCGCACCACATTAGCAAAGGCCAAATGTTGTCATTCCTCAGGTGCAACAATTATTATTACTGAAGATGAGAGAAAAACTCTTGCAAAAATAAGTGACACTCCATTAGGGAGACGAGCCATAAAAGTCAAAAAGTAGGCATCATGCCTATCAAACAAAATTTTGATGAGCTCGGGAGGCATTCCACAGCCCAAGAGCCTAGTGAAATGCATCATCTATAGGTTCAAGTTAAAGAAACATGCATTTCACCTAGTAACAAAGAGGAAATTGATGGCCTCCATAAGAGCATATGTGAAATTGATAGCCTCCACAAGAGCATATGTAGCAATGGCCACCAAAATAGAGAGCCAACTTTGCCTCCCAAAATTTTGGCTCAACTAATCTTCAAATTAATCTAATTATTATTCTGTTGAAGATTTTATGTAGCTCAATATCTTGGGTACTTAAAAAATATTTGTTGAACAAAGTGGTGCAGGAAAAAGGAGAGAGAAAATTCAAAGTGAAGCCTAAAAATAAATTTTGTCAAGTTTGGACGCCAAAAGAATACCTGCCAAAAGAATGAGGCTAAGGAAGAGACATGTCCTGAGGAAACCTTATTCTAACTATCAAAAAAGATGTTCACCACAACAGAAGCCTAGATTTGTAGTGCCTCCTTAGGCTTCTCTAAACAACCAAAGACATAGGTTTCAATAAAATAATTTTCTATAGACTTTGTGTATATCCTTAATTTTAGCATGGATTAGGTTTAAGAAGCTTACTTTGTTCCGTTATAATTTTAAAAATCTAAACCTAATTTTAAAGGTTAAATATTAGAGGTTCTAATTCATAAAAGCCTAAATTAAATTGTAAAACAAGTTCGCTCTGAAAGAAATTAAAAATTAGGGTTTGGTTTGAGTCGAGACAAGTCAAAATTGACATGAGCATGACTTATGTGTATTTGGATGCCCAAATCGACATGAGCCATGGCTCATATCGATTTGGACCTTCCAAATCGATATGGGTTGGCTCCATATCATTTTGGAACCTCCAAATCGATATGAGCCCTTCCAAATCTGAATTTTGACTGGCAATTTAATTTCCTAATCAATCCATACTTCGTTTAAAGTTTGGATTAAGCGAATTAGGTTTAAGGGTGAAGTGAGGGTTTTGCCTATAAATAGAGGATTAAAAAGAACATAGAGGGATTTTTAGCAACTGGGAATTTTGATTAGCAATTAACGAAGAGCAACTCATAACAACATTGGTTATTCACAAGAGCAAATTCAAAGAAGAAAGAAGACACAAACGATAGTAACCAAGCAACTACTAAATTGCAGAAGTTCCACCAAACAGTAAATTATTCAGGCTTTTAATTACTCAAAATAATCAAGCTTGATTCAATGAATTAGTATCGGTGGAGCCAACAACACAAGTTTAACTTCTTAACTCAAATTTATTTAGCTTCATGGTTTATTTCTATTGCTAAATTCACTACGTTAGATTTATTAACCAATTCAATTAAACTCATTGATTTTTACATTGATTACTGTGATTTGTTGTTTCATTTTCAGAATCCCAATTACTGTTATCTTATTAATACACTTTATTCTCTAAAATTTGTAAAACCAAAACCTTAATCCTAAACCTAAAAAGCCAAGCACCCTAAATCCTTAAAACTCCTGACCCTATTACCAGAAAACCATAATTCACAATCTGTAAAACTAAAAACCCTAAACCCTAATTTCCAAATTCCTTAAATTCCCAGAACCTAAATAATATTTCAAAACCCAAAATAATATTTTAAAACCTAATTTTCACCATCAAACCCTAATTCCCCAACAAAACCATATCTTATAGACCATTTATCTTTCGGGAGCGCTGCCCCCAATCCCTCGTAAGGGTTCTGCCTCTTTGACTCTTCCCTGCTAACCAGCTAGTGGGATCGCCATAGGCGCAACTTGTGTCGTCACACACTATATTTCCTTAATGGGATAATTTTAAAATGTGTTTGTTTATTTTCTTTTTAATAATTCAATTATTTTCTTATATGTTGTATTATTTTTCCATTGCTTTATTCTTTTCTTTAGATTTATATATATTTTTAAAGTTGATTCCAAATAATAAAAAATAGAACATCTAGAAATCACTCATCATTAGCATATAATAAATTAAATAATCAAAATTAGGGTTAAATCTAAGATAACTTATTAAATGTATAAAATTAGGATTTTGAGGTTGGCATTTGGGAAATTAGGTTTTAAGAAGTAAGGTTGCTGGATTAGGACTTCAATAATCAAGGTTTAAGGAAATTAAGGTTCGGGATTAAAGTTTTAGCATTTAAGGTTTTGAAGTTTTGGATGGAATTTAGGGAATTAAGGTTATAGCTACTAGGTGAAATTTAAGAAATTTGGTTTTGGAAGTTTGGTTGTGGTTTTACAGATTAAACTTTTAAGTTTCTAGAATTAGGGTTTAGGAACTTTAGTTGAGATTGAATTAAGGTTTTAGAATTGGGTCTCTGTTAATTGAGGACTAAAGATTCAGGATTATAACTTTGGGGCTAGGGTTTATATGGATTAGGGCTTGAGTTTAAACAAATAAGGAATTAGGTTTTGCAGAAAATATATTATATAAGTTGTGTTATTTAGATTGGATTTATAGTTTTAAAATATTGGAACATATAAAAATACTAAACATAACTACTGGATGAAAGAGTATATTGATTTGGTCATGGTTATTAAAGTTTATGCAAAGTAACCATCCAAATTAATTGGCTACTAGATCAATTAGCAATCGATATTCAATATTTTTAAAGAAAAGTATAGATGTTGGATATTAAAATAAATTAAGTTTAGAAAGTAAAAATCTGCATTGGAGGCTCCACCAAATTGAGAGAGTACTGAAATAAGCTTATTGCATGCACCAATCTAGGGTTTTGGTCGAGCCAAGTGTGTTGATTCCTTGAAATTATTTGTAAATTGTCTTTTGTATTGCTACTGCCTCCTTCCAAAGACCCCCCTTTAATTTGACCATTAAGTGCCTTTTTATAGCCCCTATTAGGGCATCTCATAATCCTTCTTAAATTTGGATACATTAAACCTACGCGGATTTGGAGAATCCAAATATGAAAACTGCACACCATTAGGCCAATGCCAGCGCTCCTGCCCTTTTTAGCATAAGCAATCCCTCATATCGAATTGGCATGTGCCGATTTGATATGAGTTGCATGCTCATATCGAATTGGCATGAGCCAATTCGATATTCATGCCAATTTGATATGATCATTTGCAATGCTCATATCGAATTAGCATAAGCCAAGTGGTCCGACCGAATGATTTTTTAAATGTAATACTCACAATAAAACTGAATAAAATCAATCCAAATATTACATAGCTATAAATGATTAATTTTGGGACTTGTTTTTATACTTGGACTTGATCCAACCTTTAAATAAAAATTATATTTAGACCGGTACCAAAATTAAGGGCCTACAGTCTTGTCCCCTGCTTGAATGATCTTAAATTTATTCAAAGAGCGAAAAGCAATTTAATTTTGAAAGTTTAGGTTGGTTCAAGTTCTGGACTTGGATTGAGCTCTGGAAATGAAAAATAATTTGGATTCTGAACCCGGATTGGTTTAGGTTTTGGACCCGGATTGAGTTCTGGACTCGAAAAATAATTTGAGTTCTGGACATGAGTTGGTTTGAGTTCTGAACTCAAAAAATAATTTGAGTTCTGGATCTGAGTTTGTTTGAGTTCTAGACCCGGATTGAGTTCTAGACTAAAAAATAATTTGAGTTCTGGATCCGGATTGGTTTGTGTTCCAGATTGAATTCTGGACTCAAAAAATAATTTGGGTTCTAGACCCGAGTTGATTTGAATTCTAGACCCAGATTGAGTTCTGGATGCAGATTAGTTTGGGTTCTAGATCTGGATTGAGTTCTGGACTCAAAAAATAATTTTGGGTTATAGACCTAGATTGGTTTTGGTTCTGGACCCGGATTGAGTTCTAAACTCAAAAATGATTTAGGTTCTGGACCCAAAACTAGATTTGATTTGGGTACCTGGACCCAAAACTAAAATTGAATTGGGTACTTAGATCCGAAACTGAATTTAATTTGGATACTTGGACCTGAGACTGGATTTGATTTAGGTACTTGGAGCCGAAACTGGATTTAACTAACCTTCTATCAGTTGAGAATTTTGGCTTTCTTTTAGTCAACTGGTTTCTGCTATTCTAGCTGACTGACCATATGTCAGTTGAGAGTTTTGGTTGTCTTTTAGCCAATCAATTTTAGCTCTTCTAGTTGATTGACCTTCTATCAGTTGAGATTTTTGGCTTTCTTCTAGTCACTTATTCCATTCTTTAATGGATTGTGGGTCTTCGCCCTTCAAAATGGATCTTCATCATTGGATATCGGGTATTCACCCTTCAGATTGGATCTTCATCCTTGAACATCTGGTCTTCACCCTTCAGATGGATCTTCATCCTTAGATATCGGGTCTTCACCCTTCAAAATGGATCTTCATCCTTTGGACATCGGGTCTTCACCCTTGAAAATGGATCTTCATCCTTGGACATCAGGTTTTCATCTTTCAAAATGGATCTTCATCCTTGGACACCGGTCTTGCTTTAACTTCAGCTCTTCTAGATGGGTTGTGTTTAGTTCATTTTTATATTAGTTTTTAGAGTGCGTTTTATGTGTTTTTAGTTATTGATTTGATTGATTTTTGTTTAAAGTTTGTTTAAAGTGTTGTTTTTAGGTTTAGGAGCAAAAACACCCTTGGAAGATCAAAACAAAGGAAAAAGAGCAAGAATCAAGCATGACATGGCCAAGCCAAATGAAGCTTGGTCGTGTCCCTCAAGAATGGAAAAAGACAGTAGCTGACACACCCAAGAGACACGGCCAAGCCACTAGTCGTGTCTCACCTAAAGAACAAAACCAAAGAATCCAAGAAAAGAAGCAAAAATAAGAACAGAAGTGGACACACTCATGTGACACGGCCAAGCTTGTGGCCGTGTCACATGAGACACGGCTAAGCCACTCTTGGCTTGGCCATGTCACACATTGAAACCAAAGAAAAGAAAGAAAAGAAAGAAAGAAAAAAAAAGAAGCAGTGAGGGACACGGCCAGATGGCTTGGCCGTGTCCCAAAGGAAAGCAAGAACACGGCCAAGCCACTCTTGGCTTGGCCGTGTCACCCTAAATTATATAAATTCGTTGCACGAAATAAGAAAGGGGGGACTTTTCTTTTGGTTGAGGACGGCTAGGGTTTGAGTTAGAGAAAAGAAAAGAGAAGGAGAGGGCAAACATAATTTGGGATGAGGAGAGAGTGACACTCTCCTTGTCCCTTCATCTTCATCCTCCATCTTCATCTTCTCCATCTTCCATTGACAAGATCTTTGAGGTTCTTTGGGATAAGTTGGGTTACAAGCTCTTGAAGGTTGAAGAAGCTTCATTGAAAGGATTGGTGACTTGAGAAAGCTCCATTCTATCTTCCAAAGGCACAATCAATTGAAGGTTGGTGACTTGAGAAAGCTCCATTCCATATTGCAGAAGGGGAATCAACCATTGAAGAGGGCTTGAGTTCTTCATCAAACATCAAAGTGAAGCTAGGAGGAAGACTAGTAATCCTACTCTTGGCATCTTTACAAGGGGTTTTTCTATTCTCCCTTTTAATTCATTTCAATATTGTTTTTGTCGTATTAAGAGAATTGATATTATAATGAACAATTTGTATTTGATTTATATTGAGTTGAATGAATGTTTTAAATTGATGATGTTGAGCTAAAAACCCATGCTTAGGGTTTGTAGTATATTTGATTGAATGCTTTGACTTTATATTTCCATTGATGTACCTTGTTATTGGTTGATTGCATTGGATTGTATGCTAGGTTAATAGATTAGCTACCTATTGATCTCTGGATATTGAATGAAGGACCGAGAGGTGAAATTCGATATCGGAATTATGCAATCGACTACCTTATGAATGAATTAGAAATATAAGTCTAGGGTTTATTAATTTGCAAATGTAAAAGAATTGGTCATTGTTAATTCATGAATGTGAGAACTAATGGATTGATAATTGACTAATTAACCTTAAGGAACAAATTAATTACAAGGTTATGTTAATGAATAATTGAGAATTGAGCTTTGATTGAATGGACCTATAACCCTAGGCACTTTCCCAAGAATCGATTTGATCTTGTACAACCTTCATACATAAACCCTACACTCTTTAATCTTAGGTTTAAATTGTTCTTATACATTCCAACACAACAAACTCTCGCGTTTAAATAATTTGTCAATCAAGCTATTACGAACCACACCTTCTTGGGGAAACGACCTTGGAGCGATCACCTTAGCTACAGCTACCTCGTATACTTGCGAGTGACGCTTTTTAGTAGTACTTAATTTGAGCGCAACAGGTTGATCTTTTGTTCTTCATTCTTCATTTCTTTTGGGGTTCTTACTTTCTTCTTATTTTGTTCTTTTTATTCTTCCTTTTGAAAAAATTTAGCTATTTTTTTAACTGACCCTTATATCCACTCTTTGCCTCCTGTGTGACAAAATATTAAAAGTAAGTGTGAAAATATTTTGTACACGCATAAACTTAAAAATTGAAAGAAAAAACTTTGCCCCCTGTGTAGGCTTAAACCAATGATTTTGTTCCCATGCAGGCTCTGATTGATGTTTGTATTTTTTCTGGTTCCTTGCACAAGCATACATTTATTCTTTCTTTTGCAAATTGACCGCATCTTTCTCAAGTAATGAGCCTTCCATGCCCCATGACTCCATATCTGCTTCATGTTTACTTCATAGAGTATCTGTTGTTTACTTTGACAAAGAATAGACAATGCAAGACAAAAAAAATGTAGTGTGATATGCTTATGTATGCACGATATGCATGAATAATACTTGCAGTGGTTCCATTGACTCACAGACTGAGGTGATCAACTAAAGTGCTCCCGTAGATTCCTTCCAGATACTCATTCAGGTCTTGCATTGGAACAACAAAAGTCTTCACATTTATGGCTTTAATTATAGAATGTTGGAATCATGAGTAGTGGAGGCCCAAGCATGGTAGCCAAAGACATGGAAGATATCCGTTTGGTTAATAACTTCTTTATGACATGACCTTACAAGTGATTCTTTCATTAGCCCTCTTTTGCCTATTATTTCCTTTGAGGTTTGATAATACAACATACTTCTCTTAACTTGAAGGCTTTATATGACAAAAACACATTTTTTTTTAAATCTTAAAATCATATTTTGGCTTTGTCAAATCAGTGTCATTGTACCTTAGGAGTCGATTTTCCAAATTAACATATCTATAACATGGCAACCCTAGTTACTATACTAAACTCGGGAATCATTTCCATTTAAGCAAGAACTGTTGCACTTCAGATAGGCACATACATATTACTTGGCCAAAGGTCTCATTGAGTTTGAATATTATCTATCTTATAGACATGCTTATCCAAACTATCTCTACTAATAGACTCTACCTACCAAGAGAGATCAATAGGTTTTTAATATACTTGAAACGGGGTCTATAAGGGACATGGGTTAAGTGAAAGTCATTTTTAGATTAGAGCTGATATGACACTGCTAATAAACATTCACACTACAATCTTCTTGGTGGAACCATTTTCACCTTCTGAGCATCACTTTTATCTTCTGACTTCATGAAAATACAAAGCTTGAATGTCTTTCTTTCTTCTTTGCAGAAATTTGGATCCAATCAATATTATCTTGATCTTTAGACCACCCCTTTTTTCTCTTTTTTTTATCCTTTTTTCTTTTGGAATATCAAGTCTAAGACTTTCAAGATTGCGGACCTAGAGCTATATTAGATAAAATGAAAAATGATATTTTCCCTATGTATTTGAGTCTTTGGCTGGACTGGACCAATTCTAGTTAATTGTGCTTGTAAACTAAGTGGAAATCTTTTGCTGCTTTAGGTAAAATGGAACTCGGTTGGCTTTATGAACTGCCTTTTTGGGTTTTATTTTTATTTTTCTTCTTTTTCTTTTCTCTTTTTTCTCCTTTTTTTCTTTTTTCTCTCTTTTTTTGCCCTATCTCTAAGAGAGTTGTCTTATTTTGTACCATTTTATGCTTCTGGCTATGAATGGGGCAAGATAAGTCTACTTTAATGAGGATGAATCCTTTGTTGCCCTGATGTCATTCTGTGATATTAGTTGTAGTTCAAGTGACCTTCAACTATCCCTATAGTCTTGGTTGTACATCCTTTTCTTTGATCTTCTTTCTCTTTAATAATTCAATGATCATCAGACTTGTCATGAGTCTCACAATAGCTCAGGGTAGGTTATTAGTTTTACAAGCCAATGGAAGCAAGCTAAAATCTCATGAAGTCTCAAAGGGACAACTAGGGATTGACATTTAATTGGGTGAATTCTAGTTGTTAGCTTACCAAATAATGCCCAGATCATCTCTTCCTTAAATAAGCAGAGTTTAATTTCACCTCAAAAGTTCATCAAAGCATGTTGTAAGATTGATTAGGACCTAGGCAAAGGTCATTATGTAGGAGTCCTCTCTAAGTAAGCATACACAACTCAATGCTATAGAATAATTTCCTCACCTAGTAAAGTCATTCGAATTGTAATGCATAGATATACTAATTTATGATTATCAATCTAAACTCATCATTGGTTGGGCACCAAAATAAACAAAGACCAACAAAAAAATTTAAAGAAAGTAATTTATTTAAACAACCTTAATTTAAAAAACATAATTGTTCCAGAGAAAGAAAATGAAACAAAAAACAAACAAGCTAAGAGAAGTTTGTTGAGTTAAAGTCGAAGATGCTTCATTTATTTGGACGTATCAAGGGTAATAGTCATCACCTCCTTATCCGCAGTTCCTTCATTTGCGTCATGAAAAGTTGATAGATAGAACTTTCCTTTAATTCTACCTCTATCATGAAGACTGCTGGCGGTGGCACCCTTCCAAATTTATGCAAAGGATTATTCTTAGTGCTGGATTTTTTAGGCTCGGGCAGCTTACCACTGTCGATTAGATCTTGGATCTCATGCTTCAATTGAGTACATCTATCTGTCTCATGTCCTTATGTATGATGAAATTGACAAAAAGCTTTGGTATCAAAGTTTGAAGGTAAAGGATTCGACAAAGGTTAAGGAGCCAATAGTTGTAGCAACTCTTTCTTCTGCAACATGTTGAAAACCTAAGACAGACATTTTTCCAACTCTGAAAACTATCTTCTATTTGCTTGACCATTTGCATTGACATCTACTACATTATGTGCACTCTGGCCTCTAGACTGATAATTCCCCCTCTCATTCTTTCTTCCAGAAAATGGCTCTTCTCTCTTTCCCATTCTTCTATTTGTAAACCAACTTGGAGAAGATCTTTGAAATCCCTTATAAGGGTGTGAGACATCCATTCATGCAGACTAGATAGGACACCCCTGACTATCATCCTAATCTGGTTAGACGCATCAAGCCTCCTTTTGAGAAGTGCAACCTTATTTCTCCATCTCTTCACACAATCAATAAAACTTTCATTTTATTTTTGCCTGATAGTCTCTACCTCTATTAGGGTCACTTCCAACTCAATATTGTACCCATACTACTGGATGAAGGGTTTGTACAACAAATCTCAATTCTTTTGAGTACTTTCCTCTAAGGTATTAAACCAATTCTGCATAACTGGATCTAGTGAAAGCATGAAGTACCTTAGAGTTTGAGCCTTAGTAGCTCGAGCAAACTGCATGGCAGTGATGTATTACTTGACATGCAGATGAGGATTACCAGTTTGATCGAATTTGGAAAAGAAGGCATGTTTAACTTATAAGGGACTTGCTCATCTTTTTCAAACAACTTGTCCACCTCTAACATCTCATCAACCTTTAGCTTCTTTTTGAACTTCTTTTCTAAATCAACAATCATTTATTCCACATCTGACTTTTTAGTCTTTTCAACATCTGATTTTTCTATAACCTTTGACTTTTTCTTCTTATCTTGAGGATCTTAGAAATACTGAGCCCAATCATCATCATCAATTATAACCTTATCATCATCAAAGGCTACCTCACCTACCTTAGCCTTTCCCATATCCTTTTGCTTCTTAGTACTAGCAGATGCTTCAACCGTGTTGCCTTCCAATAGTGCAGCCAATTGATTTCTCATAGTCTCAACCAGGTCCTTCAGTTCTTCCATCTTGGCATTAAAGGCATCGTCCACCATCCTTTGAATTTGTTCAGGTTCCATTGCTTTCAATGAGAAGCTAATGGAGTTGCTACTAGATTCTACATCATATGGCTTAGGTTGGGTTATTGTATGCTCTTGAACTGCTATGCTCTAGGTCTGTGAGCCAGAAAGGATCAATGCCATATAATGCAATGTGTATATGCATGCATAAATGTATGCACAAGTAACTAATAAACATAGATAATTAGAATGTTCCTTCCAACCTTATAACTTCCATACATGAATGGCGAGTCTCTTTTTCTAGGTATATGGTCAACAAAATAGCAAAACGGGATATCTTGTTTTTGAAAAAAATTTACTCGAATGGTTTAACTTAGAAGTCAGTCCATGATAATTCCCTTTAATTAAGTCTTAATCCATTGGTCCAATAAAAGATAACTTTTATGCTTTATCGAATTAAAACTAAATTAAAAGGTTTATCATAAATAGATTTCTCATTTGAAAAAATAACTAATAATTTATGCCATAAACAAGCTCATGATTAACAATTCTTGGTATAAATTAGTTTCAAAATTGATTTTAATATTCCATAATTGACCTAAATAGTCATAAGCCCATTTAAAAAAAAGGTTTTAGCAACAAAAATCTGAACTTGGGTCATGAACACATTTGAGCCCATTTGAAAAATGTATTTCAAAGCCCACAAAAAGGTTTATTTTAAAAATAAATCTTGGGCTTTGTACTTGGGTCATGAGGTGAAAGAATCTTTGACCCTTCTTTAAAAGATTTTATGTCAAAAGACCATCTTGAAAAGTTTTAAAAATAATTTTGGTTTTTTGGGCTTAAAAAAATTATTTTGGACTTACAATATAGTTAGGTCATATTAGGAAAAGAGCAAACCAAATAAGCCATGGTTTAAACCAAGATATATCAACCATAGTCAAACAGCAAGCACTTTAGAAAAAATCTAAGGAAAGTTACTAGGTCAATTACTTGAGCTTTAGTCTTTGGATGAAAAGTTTAGACTCCCATAGCAAGTATATACTAAAAGGTACAAGACTATGAGTGGTTATGCCATGCTCGATCTTCATATCTTGAGTGAAAGTATGTTATCACTTACACAACACAACACGGGTTACATGGGCATCCTAACTCACGTATATAATGCAATCTAAATGATGCAATGGACAATATCATAATAAGAAAAAATAAAATAATATAAAGACCAACGGAATCAACTTCTCTAATCCCCAGTGGAGTCACCATTGTGAGCGGAGATTTTTGCAACCACTCCCATGTGGAATGGTTCTTGCGAACTTCGGCACAGTTATTCTCAAGGCCTTAGAGAATACGGGCCTAAACCCAGAGAAAATGGAGTCGCCACCCGGATGGGCCAGAAAAATAGAAAGGGGGTGGATGACTCGATTCCTAAGGAATCCCCAACTCCCTATTGAGTTCAAAAAGTTGGGTATGTATGGGGAAGGTGAGAATGACCCAACACCCCCATAATGCCCGGTTCATTGGAACCGACCTCCTTTTCAGGTCTTAATATTATTAAATTCTTAACTTATTAAAATATTATCCATGCTACATGCAATGTAATTCATTAAAATTAAGAAAGTCTAAACCAACAAAATGGGTACCCGTATAAAATAAAAACATGCCCTTACAATAATGTCCAATGTCCAAAATACAAGTAAATAAAAATAGGACACCCGTCAATTGGTGGAAACATGTCCTTTATAATTATCCCAAAGTCTTTAAATAAATTACAATTACATAAACTAAATAAACAAGGCACCCACACTAGATGGAAACAAGTCTTTTACAATTCCCTTTTAATCGACAGTGGTAAGCTGCCCGAGCCTAAAAAATCTAACACCAAGAATAATTATTTGCCTAAATTTGGAAGGGCGCCACCGCCAACAACCTTCATGATAGAGCGATGATTAAAGGAAAGTTCTGTCTTATCAACTTTTCAAGACGTAGATGAAGGTACCGCGAATGAGGAGGTGATGACCATTGCCCCTAATACGTCAAAATAAATGAAGCATCTTCAACTTCAATTCAAAAAACTTCTCTTAGCTTGTTTTTTTTTAATTTCATTTTCTTTCTTTGGAACAATTATGTTTTTCAAATTCAGATTGTTTAAATAAATTAAGTCTATTAAATTTATAATTTTGTTGGTTTTTGACATTTTAGTACTCAACCAATGGCGAGTCTAGATTGATAGTCATAAATTAGTATATTTATGCATTATAATTCAAATAACTTTACTAGGTGAGAGAATTATTTTATAGCATTGAAGTGTGTATGCTTTCTTAAAGAGGGCTCCTACATAATGACCTTTGTCTAGGTCCTAGTCAATCTTAAAACATGCTTTGACAAACTTTTGAGGTGAAATTAAACTCTGCTTATTTAAGGAAGAGATGATCTAGGCATTGTTTGGTAAGCCAACAACTAGAATCCACCCAATTAAATGTCAATCCCTAGTTGTCCCTTTGAGCCTTCATGAGATTTTAGATTGCTTCCATTGGCTTATAAACCCAATAACCTACCCTGAGCTATTGTGAGACTCATGATAAGTCTGATGATCATTGAGTTACTAAAGAGAAAGAAGATCAAAGAAAGAAATGCATAGTCAAGACCATAAGGATAGTTAAAGTTCTCAAGACCATAAGCATAGTTGAAGTTCACTTGATACTAGACCTAATATCTCCAATCTATTAAGATGATATTAGTGCAACAAATGATTTATCCTTATTGAAGCAAACTCACTCATCCATAGTCAAAAACATTGAATGGTACAAACAAAACAACTTTCTTAGAGCTACAGCAAAAAAAAAGCAAGAAAGAAAGAAGAAGAAAAAAGAAAAAAAAAAGAAAAGAAGAAAAGAAAAAGAAGAAAAAGAAAAATAAAACCCAAAAAGGCGGTTCAGAAAGCCAACCGATTTTCTTTTTACCTAAAGTAGCAAAAGATTTCCACTTAGTTTACGAGGATGATTAACTTGAATTGGCCCAGTCCAGCCAAAGACTCAAATATATAGAGGAAAGATCATTTTCTATTTTATCCAACATAGCTCCAGGTCCGCAAATTTGAAAAGTCTTAGACTTGATATTCTAAAAGGAAGAGGACAAAAAAGAAAGAGAAAGAAAAAGGGTGGTCTAAAGATCAAGATAGTACTGACTGGATCCAGATTTCTTCAAAGAAGAATGAAAGACATTTAAGCTTTGTATTTTCATGAAGTCAGAATATAAAAGTGATTCTCAGAAGGTGAAAATGGTTCCAATAAGAATATTGTAGTGTGAAGGTTTGTTAGTAGTGTCACATCAGCTCCAATCTAAAAATGGCCTTTATTTAACTCATGTGCCTTATAGTCCCTCTTTTAAGCCTATTAAAGACCTGTTGATCTCTCTTGATAGGTAGAGTCTATTAATGGAGATTGTTTGGATAAGCACGCATAAAAGATAGACAATATTCAAACTCAATGAGACCTTTGGCCAAGTAATGTGTATGTGCCTATTTGAAGTGCAATAGTTCTTACTTAAATGGAAATGATTCTTGAGTTTAGTATGGTAACTAGGGTTGTCATGTTATAGATATGTTAATTTAGAAAATCGAGTTCTGAGGTACAATGACATTGATTTGACAAAGCCAAAATATGATTTTAAGATTAAAAAATATTTTTATCATACAAAGCCTTCAAGTTTAAGGAAGTATGTTATATTGTTGAACCTCAACGGACATATTGGACCAAAGTGGGCCAATGAAAGGATCACCTATAAAGTCATATCATGAAGAAGTTGCCAACCAAATATGTTGAAATGGATATCTCCCATATTTTTGGCTACCATGCTTGGGCCTCCACACTTATGTTTCCAACATTCAAGAATTAAAGCCATAAATGTGAAGACTTCTGTTGTTCCAATGCAAGACCTGAACGAGCATCTTAAAAGAATCCATGGGAGCACTTTAGCTGATCACTTCAGTCTGTGAGTGAATGGAACCACTGTAAGTATTATTCATGCATATCATGCATACATAAACATATCACACTGCATTTTTTTTGTCTTGCGTTGTCTATTCTTTGTCAAAGTGAACAACAAGCAAACATGAAGCAGATATGGAGTCAGGAGGCATGGAAGGCCTATTGCTTGAGAAAGATCCAGTCACTTTGCAAAAGAAAGAAGAAATGCATGCTTGTGCAAGGAACCAGATAAAATACAAACATCAATCAGAGCCTACATGAGAATAAATTAATTGGTTTGAGCCTACATAGGGGCAAAGTTTTTCCTTCCAATTTTTGAGTTTATACGTGTATAAAATATTTTCAGACTAACTTTCAATATTTTTCTATGCAGGGGGGGAAAGAGAGGATATAAGGGCTAGCTAAAAAAATAGCTGAATTTTTTTTCAAAAGGAAGGACAAAAAGAGCAAAACAAGAAGAAAGTAAGAACCCCAAAAGAAATGAAGAATGAAGAACAAAAGATCAACCCAGCTAGAAGAGCTGAAGCCAAAGCAGGACCGATGTCTAAGGATGAAGATCTATTTTGAAGGCTGAGAACCTGATGTCCAAGGATAAAGATCCATTTTAAAGGGTGAAGACCCGATGTCCAAAGGATGAAGATCCATTTTGAAGGGTGAAGACCCGATATCCATTGATGAAGATCCATCTGAAGGGTGAAGACCCGATGTTTAAGGATGAATATCCAATTTGAAGGGTCAAGACCTGATATCCAATGATATAGATCCATTATAAAGGGTGAAGACCCACAATCCATTGAAGAATGGAACAACTGGCTAGAAGAAAGCCAGAAATCTCAACTAATAAAAGGTCAGTCAGCTAGAAGAGCTAGAATTGATTGACTAGAAGATAGCCAAAACTCTCAACTGACAGAAGGTCAGTCAGCTGGAAGAGTTGAAACCAGTTGACTAAAAGAAAGCAATAATTCTCAACTGATAGAAAGTCAGTCACATCCAATTTCAAGTCCAAGTACCCAAATCAAATCCAGTCTCAAGTCCAAGTACTCAAATCAAATTCAGTTTCGAGTCTAAGTACCAAAATCAAAACCAGTTTTGGGTCTAGAACCCAAATCAATTTTGAGTCCAAAACTCATTCCGAGTCCAGAACCCAAACCAACTCGGGTTCAAAACCCAAACCAACTAGGGTCTAGAACCTAAATCATTTTTTAGTCCAAAACTCAATCTGGATCTAGAACCCAAACAAACTCAGGTTCAAAACCCAAAATCTTTTTTGATTCTAGAACTCAATCTAACCTCGGGTACGAAACCCATCCTTATCTAAAATCAACTCAAAGTCATGTTGCTTTTTACTCTCTTTTACTGAAGTCTCAGATCATTCAAGCAGGGAAAAAACTGTATACCCTTAATTTTGGAAAGGATTAGGTTTAAGAAGCTTACCTTGTTTTGTTATAATTTTAAAGAACCTAAACCTAATTTTAAAGCTTAAATATTAGAGGGTCCAATTCATAAAAACCCAAATTAAATTGTAAAACAAGTTCACTCTGAAAGAAATTAAAAATTAGGGTTTAGTTTGAGTCGGGACAGGTCAAAATCGATATGAGCATGGCTCATGTTGTTTTGGATGCCTAAATCGACATGAGCCATGGCTCATATCGATTTGGACCTTCCAAATGATATAGGTTGGCTCCATATCAATTTGGAACCTCCAAATCGATATGAGCCCCTCCAAATTTGAATTCTGACCAACAATTTAATTTCCTAATCAAGTTATACTTCATTTAAAGTTTGGATTAAGCAGATTAAATTTAAGGGTGAAGTGAGGGTTTTGCCTATAAATAGAGGATTAAAAAGAATAGAGAGGGATTTTTAGCAATCGGCTATTTTGATTAGCAATTAACGGAGAGCAACTCATAGCAGCATTGGTTATTTATAAGAGCAAATTCAAAGCAGAAAGAAAACACAAATGATTGCAACCAAGCAACTGCTAAATTGCTGATGTCCCACCAAGCAGTAAATTGATTTAGGCTTTCAATTGCTCAAAATAATCAATCTTGATTCAGTGAATTAGTATCGGTGGAGCCAACAACGCAGGTGTAACTTCTTAACTCAAATTAATTTATCTTCATGGTTTATTTCTATCGCTAAATTCACTGCGTTAGATTTATTAACCAATTCAACTAAACTCATTAATTTTTACATACTTTGATTACTATGATTTGTTGTTTGATTTTTAGAATCCCAATTATTATTATCTTATTAATACACTTTATTCTCTAAAATCTGTAAAACCAAAACCTTAATCCTAAACCTAAAAAGCTAAGAACCCTAAATCCTTAAAACTCTTGATCCTATTACCAGAAAACCATAATTCACAATCTGTAAAACTAAAAACCCTAAACCTTAATTTCCAAATTCCTTAAAATCCCAGAACCTAAATAATATTTCAAAACCCTAAATAATATTTTAAAACCTAATTTCACCACCAAATCCTAATTCCCCAACAAAATTATATCCTATAGACCGGATAATGGGACCGCCGTAGCCGAGACTTGTGTCATCGCACACTATATTTACTTAGGGATAATATTAAGATATGTTTATTTATTTATTTTAATTATTCAATTATTTTCTTATATATTGTATTATTTTTTCCTTACTTTATTCTTTTCCTTAGATTTATATGTATTTTTAAAGGGAATTGTAAAAGGCATGTTTCTATCTAGTGTGAGTGCCTTGTTTATTTAGTTTATGTAATTGTAATTTATTTAAAGACTTTGGGATAATTGTAAGGGACATGTTTCCACCAATTGGTGGGTGCCCTATTTTTATTTACTTGTTCTTTGGACATTGGACATTATTGCAAAGGCATGCTTCTATTTTATGCGGATGCCCATTTTGTTGGCTTGGACTTTCTTAATTTTAATGAATATTTTGTTATTTCCATTGCATGTACTATAGATAATATTTTAATAAGTTAAGAATTTAATAATATTAAGACATGAAAAGGAGGCCGGTTCCAATGAACTGGGCATTATAGGGGTGCTGGGTCATTCTTACCTTTCCAATACATACCCAACTTTCTGAACCCAATAGGAGGTTGGGGATTCCTTAGGAATCGAGTCATCCACCCCTTTTTATTTTCCCGGCCCATCCAGGTGGCGACTTTATTTTTTCCTGATTTAGACTTGTGTTCTCTAAGGTCCTGTAGCCTAACAGTGCCGAAGTCACAAGAACCATTTCACATGGGAGTGGGGGCAAAAATCCCTACTCACACTTTGACAAGAACCTAAAAAAAGGCTCTTGAGGCAAAAAGCTGTGGAAAGAAAGAAAGCAAAAAGAATGAGAGGTCTAGCTTATGGAGAAAATAAAATTTTAGGAGAAGACTATTAAAGACAATGAGGTGGAACCTGAGTCTGTAAAAAGCCCAAAGGATATGGGGGATAAATATGTGGGTGAAGTCCAAAAATCTCAAGGAGCACTTTCTCTACAAATTATGTCATATGCACCGGTAAATTTTATTTATTTTGTAACAATTATATTAAAGTTATTCCAATAGTTAGTTTATATTCTGATAGAAAGTTGGCCTTTGGGCAATTTTTGTAAATATTAGTAATGAATATTGAAAGTAGGTACATTGACCACTTTCAATCCTAAAAAAAAGAAAAAAAAAGTTAAAGGTGTTTACACCAAGAAATTCTTGGCTTGAGGAATGAGGAAATATGGTCTCGAGGACATATTCCTCAAGGTACCATTATTTGCATCAGGATGTGACTTGAGGAACTTATTCTACAGGCAGCAAGATGTGAGGTAGAAAACTGAGGAGGCATAAACCAAAAACCTTGGAGAACGTGGGTGGATACCAACTTAGCATGTTCCACGCTAACTATCCAAGAAGAACTAATACTTGCGGTGCAATTATGAAAGTTGAAGCAGTGAACAACGTAGAGCAGGCCATTATCCATGAAAATAGGAGCATTACGACAATAAATAAAGAAATCCAAAGTTGAGAAAGGACAACCAATCAAATCCAGAATAACACATTATTAATTAAAATAATAATTTTCCTATATATCTAGTTAAAAACCATTAGCTTTAGACTTTATCAATATCTTTGTTTTTCAAATTTGATTAGTTCTTAGTAGCATAGTCCTTAGCAGAGTGTCCCTGTAATTACTTGGTACAGTTCTTGTTCAAATTCTTGCTTGGTGATCCCTATAAGTATTTTTGAGTTATGTTTTACCTTAAGGTTTGTTATATGCAATTAAGTTGAATAAACTGTTTTGTATAACAAATAGGTTCTCTTTGTTTTCATTAACTGTTCTTTGCCTTATAACTAAGTTTCCTCATGGTGATTTAATTTGTTTCTTTTAGTTGCACATTTGGCTAATCTCATCAGTTGTAGGAAACACAGTAGTTTAGTTCCTCAGTAATATTTTTTATTGGTCCTTTTATTTCAATTTGTCTAATTTCATTTGGCTTCAAGCCCATAGTATTTGCAATTCCTCAAATTATCTAGCAATAATGGTAGCTTAGTTTACTAGCTTTTATTTTAATTTGTCTTATCTCGTTGGGCTACCCATAAATATGTAGCCTCTTTAAATCAATTTCTATTGATTCATTTATCCTTTTTATTTTAATTTGTCTTATCTCATAGGGCTTTAATGTCACAGTACTGTTAGTTCCTCATTTCATACATCTTTAATTTGTTTAAATTAATTTGATTGTTCCTTTGAATTCAATTTGCCTTATCTCATCTGTTACAAAGTATATAGTAGTTTAATTCCCTTAAAGTTGTCTAATTTCTAGCGATTAGTTTGTACATTTTGTATTTGTTCCTTAGTATTATTATCATCTACCTCAAGGTTTACACTAGTTTCCTCATCATTTACTTATAGATTAATTCCCATTAAGGACTTGTCTCTTTTAATTAAAATTTATCTAGTTGCTTGTTAATTTCAAAGGCATGTTTTATTCCTCAAATAGGTTATATTCTTTCTTTTGTTACTAATTATTTTCATAAGATTCAAATGAACCATAATAAGGAACTTGAGGAATTGTATTCTTTTTCAGGACCTTTCAAGATCTTAACACTTTCTTTTGATTAGAAGTTAGGATAGCATATTCAAATAGTTGAGGAAACTACATCTTATTAATAAGGTTCACATTGCTAGATCTTGAATCAAATGGTAGAACACGCGGATTTAGGGGAAACCATAATTATCTCATCCGAAGAGGTCCTCCTTTTTAATATGTATTTGCTACTACCAAACCATAAAATCAACTTGGCTTGTATGAAGCAAGCGATTTCAATACTGGGGATCCCATTGCAGTTAATGCATGCAATTATTAGCCTCTGCCTTATCCTGCAAGGCATCAACTACTAGTTGATTTTAATGTAGTTTGGGAGGTGGTGCAAGAGCTTTATGGGCATGGCCTAAGGTAGATTGGCCAACCGAAATTTTTCAAGCTATATCTAGAAGTAATCGATAGAGAAAATCTTTACCCTCTTGGGGATGAGATCCCAGATTTTTCTTTATTCTTTGGAGAGGATGGTTAGTTAACATTAGAGCACATTGCTAGATTCTCTATCTAGTACGGGTAACTAACTAACTTTAAAAATTTGCTAGCTTCAAGTTGAGGTTATTTTTGAATTCTTTAATAGGGTTTGCCTTCACTTAGTATACTACTCAACCTCGCAATTCGATATTCTCTTGGTAAAAAAATAAAGAGGTAGTTTCATGCATAATTTTATTAGGGAGAACTAGAGGTTTGTATTATAGTGTTATCTCAAATGACTCAGAGGTTGGGCAATTCGACAGACAAGTTCATCGCATGCTTTAAACAAATGAGGATCATTGCAAGATTTATCTCTTAGAGACTAAGCACGTAAAAATGACTTGAAGAGGTTTTGACTTTTAGCTAAGGAAGAAATTACAGGGAATGGAGTTTTGAGATTTCTATGAGTTGGTGCCAAGGTGGACGAACATAAAGAGTTGCTCCATGAGGATAAGTAGAAATGGAAGTCAGCCAAGGGATCATACTTCTAAGAGGTAAATTATAAAGAAGTGGTTGTTGTAGATGTGGTTTCTTCAGGTTCGCATGTTTGTCCAACACTAGTGAAGAAAACACCAGAATCCAGGAAGAAGATGCATACATCCAGTGACATGCCTTAATATACTTGTAGACCCCTAAGTTTAGTCCCTAAATAAATCTGGACCCAATTAAAAATCCTAAAAATCTAAAAATTACCAGTCGGACCATTCCCACAGCATATTGAATTATCTTAAGTTGTTAATTCATTGTTCTTATTTATTTATGGGGAATTAATGTACATTTCCACTTTATGTGGGTGCCTTATTTTTTATATTTTTTATATTTATTTTATTTCATCTTATATACTACCTTAATTAATGATGTTGGGCTTTGTAAGGGTATATTTCCATCTTGTATGTATGCTCATTTATGATTTGTACTTTAGATTGTTTATTTTATAGTATGATGAATATCTATTTTAATATATTAATTCTAATATGAATAATGTTATAATATTTTAAAATTTTAATAATATTTAAACATGAAAAGGAGGTTAGTTCTAATGAACTGAGTTTTATGGGGGTACTAGGTCATTTCTCATCTTTTCCATCTATACCTAATTTTTTGAACCCAGTAGAGGTTAGCGATTCCTTAGGAATCGAGTCATCCACCCCTTATATTTACTTCCCGGTCTATCTGGATGGTGACTCATATTTTTTGAATTTAGGCCCGTGTTCCCTAAGGCCCAAAGTCTAACATTAATGAAGTTGAAAGAACTATTCCACCAAGAGTGGAGGTGAAAATCCCCACTTATAGTGGCGACTCCACTAGGAATAAGAGAAGTTGATTCCATTAGTTTTTATATTAATTTATTATTTTTCTTATTATAATATTTTTTATTGCATCACTTAGAATATCATTGTGTGTATGAGTTAGGATGGCCTGTGGAACCCGTGTTATATGGGTGTAAATGATACCATACTTTCATTTAAGGTATGAAGATTGAGTATTGCATAACCACTCATAGCCTTGTACCTTTTGGTATATATTTGTTATGGAAACCTGAGCTTTTTACCCTAAAAACTAAATCTCATATAGTTGGCCTAGTAATTTTTATTAGGTTTTCCTTAAATGCTTGTTGTGTAACTATGATTAATACTTTTGGCCAAGATTATGGATCATTTGGTTTGTATTTTCCTAATATGACCTAATTATGGTGAAAGTCCACAATTATTTTATATCTCATAAATTCTTTTAGGCCTAAAAGCCCAAATCATTTTTGAAATGTTTTTAAAATAGGCTTAAAAATCTTTTCAACATAAATGGGTCAGAAAATCATTTTCTACCTTATGGCCCTTATGAAGCCCAAGATTAATTTTTGAAACAAACTTTTTACAATGGGTTTTGAAATATTTTCAAAATGAGCCCAAAATTATTTTTCACTTTATGACCCTAAAATTTTAAAAGACAAGAACAAAGCCTGAAATTATTTTTCCAAATCAAGTTTTCAATGGGCTTTGAAATTAAACACTTCTATAATGGGCTTGAGATTAATTGGGTCAATTATAGAATACTAAATCAACTATAGGCCTTATTTATGCTGAGACTTGTTAATTGTGGCATGAATCATTAGTTGCCTTTCCGGATGAGAAGTCTATTTATAATAAACCTATTAATTTAGTTTTAATCCAAAATATAGCAGAAATGTTGCTAAAATTTTTCAGTGGAACTAAAGGATTAAGGCTTAATCAGTAGGGATTATCATAGATTGACTTCCATATTTAAAAATACGATTATTGGTTATTTCATCTAAGTGATTCTTTTGAAAATAAAATATCCCTCGTTGATACCTTTGTTGACCATAACACCTAGGAAAGAGACTCGCCACTTGTGTATGGGAAGAAATAAGGTTGGAAGGAATGTCTTAACTCTATTTGTTTGTTTACTACACAAGCATGCATGCATTGCATCGCATCGCATTAATATTTTTTAGCCCACATACCTGGAGTACAGTAGTTCAAGAGCATACAGCAACCCGACATCAGTGACTCAGAGTTCAATGAAGATTCAATTAACTTCACATTAAAAGTAATAGATCTTAAGTTGGTTCAGAATCTAGTGAATGAAGCCTTCACATCTAAGATGAAAGAATTGAAGGGGGCCCTGGCTAAGATTGTGAGAAGCCAACTAGCTGTACTACTAAAGAATAACATTACTAAAGCATCAGCCAGTTCTATGAAGCAGAAGGACATGGGGAAGGCTAAGGTAGAGGTAGCCTTTGATGAAGAAAGTGGTGATTAATGATGATGTATGGGATACATACCTCCAATAGAAGGAGGAAAACAAGGTTGTAGGGAAGATTGAATATACTAACATTGAAAAACTAATTGTTGAATTAGAAAGGAAGTTTGAAAAGAAGTTGAAGACTGAAGAGGTGTTAAAGGTAGACAAGCTATTTAAAAAAGATGAAGGAATCCCTTACAAGTTCAAAATGCCTACTTTTGCTAAGTACAATGGTACATGAAATCCTCACTTGCATGTCAAGCAGTGCATCACTGTCATGCAGTCTGCCAAAGCCACTAAGGCTCAAATATTAAGATACTTTATGCTCTCTTTGGATGTTGCAAAACTAGTATAACACTTTAGAGGAGAGCACTCAAAAGACTAGGATTTGCTATACAAATCTTTCATCCAATAGTATAGGTATAATATTGAGTTAGAGGTAACCTTGATGAAGGTTGAGTCTATCAAGCAGAGATAGAATGAGAGTTTTGTTGACTATATAGAGAGATGGAGGAATAAGATTGCTCTTCTCAAGAAAAGACTGAATGACTCAGACCAAATACGAATGATAATCAAGAGTGATTTGGCCCACCTCTAAGAAAGAATGGCTCAGACCCTTATAAGGGATTTCAAGGATCTTCTACAAATAGGTCTTTAATTGGAAGAATAGAAGAGAGAAAAAAATAGATACTATGGAAAAGGAAGTAATAAGAGTGGATATCAGTCTGGTGGATAAAGTAAAAAAGATATTGAGGTGAATGCAACAATTGAGCCATCAAAGAAGCATCAATTCTTAGATTTAGGAAAGCCACTATCTTGGGTCTTTAACAAATTACAAAAGAAGGGGTTATTACAACCTTTAACCCCTTGACCTTTTTTAGATCCTCTACCATCCCATTTTGATATAGAGGTTTTTTATCAATTCCATCAGGTGCCTGTTCATGAAACAGATCAATGTACATAATTAAGACATGAAATACAAAACCTCTTTGATGATGGAAAGATCCTCGCCCTTGACATGTCCAAGTAGATGAAGCATTTTTTACTCCAACTCAACAAACTTCCCTTAGCTTGTGTGGTTCTCATCTCATTTTCTTTCTTTGGTGGTTTTGGAATAATTGTTTTTAAATTAAAATTTTTTATGTATAAATTATTTGTTATATTTATGATTTTATTATTTTTGCTCATTTCGGTGCTTAATCGATGATGAATCTAGCTTGATATATATAAATTAGTGCATCTATGCATCATGATCTGAATGACTTAACTAGGTGAGAAAATTATTCTATAACATTGAGTTGTGCATGCTTACTTAGAGAGGGCTCCTGCATAATTACTTATGTCTAGTCGATCTTAGAACATGCTTTGACAAACTTTCAAGGTGAAATTGACCTTTGTTTATTTAAGAGAGAGATGATTTAGGTATTATTTGCTGAGTTAACAAATAGTATCAACCATGCTATCATTAATCCCTAGTTTTTCCCTTGGAGCATTTATAAGATTTTAGCTTGCTTTATATTTGCTTATAAACTCGATAACCTACCTGTGAGCGGAAATTTTTGCCCCCACTTTCGGTGGAATGGTTCTTGCGACTTCAGCACTGTTTAGGCTTGGGGCCTTAAAGAACACGGACCTAAGTTCAGAGAAAATGGAGTAGCCACCAGGACGGACCGGGAAAAAAGAAAGGGGTGGATTACTCGATTCCTAAGGAATCCCCAACCTCCTAATGGGTTCGGAAAGTAGGGTACGTGTAGGGAAGGTGAGAATGGCCCAGCACCCCCACAACACCCAGTTCATTGGAACCGACCTCCTTTACAGGTCTTAATATTATAAAATTCTTAAATATAATAATATTATCCATATTACACGCAACAGTTGAAATAAAGCAATATTATATTAAAATCAAAGCAATGTCCAAACAAAGCAAATAAATGGACACTCATCCGAAGATGGAAACATGTTCTTACATCATCCATGTCTAAACTAAATAGGACACCCACCAAAAGGTAGAAACATGTCCTTTACATTGGTCCAAAATATAAAAGCAATTTAAATTACATGATATTTAACTAATGAGGTAAGCACAAAGTGAAAACATACCTCTTACAATTTTAATACTAAAACAAATAAATAATAACAATAAAGAAAACATCCATCCATGATAAATTAAATAAATCAAGCATTGAAATTAAATAAATCAACCATCAAAGCATATAATAAACTACATAATCAAATCTAAAATTTAAATAAAGCAAGTAAAGGTACAAATTTAGGGTTTATTGTTTCTATTTAGAGTTCTTTAATTAATATTTAGGGTTTTGGGATTTTAGTATTATTATTGTTATTTGTTTAGGCTACTATAAAGGTTTAAGAAAATTAGAATAGATTAGGGTTTCATGAATCAAATTAGGGTTTAGGGGTAACATTATGAAATTAGGGTTTTAGAACCTTAAGACATTAGGTTTATAGCTTTTGGTTACTGGATTGTGATTTTAGATTTACTGTATTTAGTTTTAAGGTTTAGGTTTATAAGATTTTAAGGTTTTGAGGATTAGGATTTAGGAAAACTAGGGTTTAACGTATTAGTTTTGAGAGAATTAGGGTTTTTAAAACTAAGATTTTGGAATTAGGGTTTTGGAGTTAGAGTTTTTGAAACTAGGGTTTTGGGATTAGGGTTTTTAATGGCTTTAAGTAGAATAATTTGGGGAAAGGGTTATGCGGTTTAACTTACTGCCTTAAAAATATAATTTGGGATTTGGAGAAATAAATTAAGGTTTTGGAAAAATAATCAATATTTTGGAGCTTAATAATGAAATGGTTTAGGCTTTTGGTTAAAAATAGTTTAGGTTTTGAGTTTTGATGAAATAACATACGGTTCTTGAAGTTAAAGTAAACAAGATAGATTTTAACAATTAATTTAAATCCTCGATGGCTACTGGATAGTTTTATATTTTTTATGAAATATGCCAGTGGGGTTACGAATACCAATTGATCAACGTGATAATTAAAGCAAATGATTAAAGTTATTAAAACAAAAACCAATTTACTGCATGTTCAAAGATCAAGGTACTGTGTGTACAAAGATCAAGTTACTGCATGCATGTTCTTATTAATCAAAGAAACAAAACTACTGAGAACATAAATAATTAATGATTAAAGATCAAACCTTCGCTCATTGGTTCCTCCACAATTAACTTCTGGATGAACAATGAACAAAGACAGCGTTGCTGTCTTTAATGGATTGATGACTGATGAATGTTTGTTGCTAATCTTTTCTGTTTATTGTCGTCCCCTGTTAATGTTTTTCTCTTATTAATGTTTTCTCCCCCTTTCAGAATTTTGAAACGTTAATATTTATAGCCGAACCTCACTCAGAATCCTTAACCTAATATTAATTAGTCCCTAAAACAAATTATAGTTGAATTAGGAAACGTATTGAACCCATGTTGACCTGGTTGCCCTAGGTCGACATGAGACCAACCTCATGTTGACCTTGGGCTGCCCAAGTCGACATGAGGCATGCTTCATGTCGACCTTGCTCATGTCAACCTTGGGCTGCCAAGGTCGACATGAAGCATGCCCATGTCGACTTAGCATGCCAAGGTCGACATGAGTCCTACCTCATGTCGATCTGGGCTGCCAGATCGATATGAGGCATGCTCATGTCTCCTCAGCCGGCCTCACTCAAATTATTCTGGGCTCTTTTAACTTATGGACCAAAAAGTTTTAATTTGGGCCAATTCCACTTGATTTTAGGGTTTTACAATTGAATTTATGCCTCTTTAATCCGAACCAACTACTTTAAAAATTATAAACTAGGTTTAAATATTTAAAGTCGGATCAAATTTATTTTGGCATCCTTTAATTAGAACCGTATTAAATTGGGGTAAAAAATTAAGGGTCTACACTACCCTATGTTGTATGACACTTATGGCAAGTCTAATGATCATTGAGCTACTAAGAGTAAGAATATTGAAGAAAGGGATACATAATCAAGACCACAAAGACCGAAAAAGTTTACCTAAGTTAGACCTGATGTCTTAAAACTACTTCATCTTGAGATGGCATCAAAGCAACAAAAGATTCATCCTCCTTAAAGAAGACTCACGCTACTCCACTCATCCATTATCATAAGTGTAAAAAGGTATAAACATGATAACTCTCTTGGAGCTAGGGAAAAAAATAAAATAAAATTAGAAAAAGAAAGAAAAGAAGGTTAAAAAAAAGAAAAGGAAAAAAAAGAAAAAGAAAAGAAGAATAAGAGGGTCTTGAACTGTTTGCAAAAGCAAAGATCATCCTAATCATATTAAGATTTTCTACCAAGGAGATGGAAGAAATTTAAAGCTCTATCTTTTCATAAAGCAAGATCATAATACGTCTAGAAGGTGAAAATGATACCTAGAGTTTAAGAATGCTTCCAACAATATATGATTCTAATCGAAAGTTTGTAGTGTGAAGATTTATCAATAGTGTCATGTCAAGTCTAGTTTAAAAGGGCCTTCACTTAACCCATGTCCCTTATAAACCCCATTTCAATCCTATTAAAGACAAGTTAATCTTTGTTGGTAGGTAAAGTCCATTAATGGAGATTATTTGAAAAAGCATGCATATGAGATAGATAATATTTAAACTTATTGAGACTTTTATCCAAGTAATATGCATGTGCCTATCTGACGTACAATAATTCTTGCTTAAATGGAAATCATTTCCAAATTTAGTACAGTACTAGGATTGTGATGTTATAGATGTGTTAATTTGGAAAAATCCAGCCCTGATGTATATTAACACTGATTTGGAAAAATTGACATGTGGTTTTTAAATTTCAAAATAATTTTTGTCACATGAGCCCTCATGTTTAGAGGAGTATATTACATTTTTGAATCTTAAAGGATGTATTTGGGCAAAGGTGGCTAATGAAAGAATCATTCGCAAGGTCATGGGGAAGTAGCTAACTAATGTCTTGAATTATGGGTAGAAATTAGTATCTCCTGTTTGACTTCCTTGCATAAACCACCCCTAATACTCATGTTTTCCACATTTTGAGGATAAAGCCATCTTTTGTTATTCCATTGCAAGGAAGGTCCCAATGGGAGTGCTTGGACATATCAGCTTGGTCTGTGAGTTAATCATTGCAAGTATCGTTCATGTACATCATGCATACATGAGTATGTGATTTTGCATTTTTGTCATCTCTTGTTATCTATTTTTTGTCAAGGTAAATGACTGATACTCTATCAAGAAAACAATGAGAAGCAGACATAGTGTTAGGGGTATGAAAGGCCCATTTCCTAAGAAAGATCTAATCACTTTGCAAAAATAGAGATGCATGCTTGTGTAAAGAACAAGACAATACACAAACATCGATTAGAGCTTGCATGGGAACAAAATCATTAGTTTGAGCTACACAATGGGTAAAGCTTCCCCTTTTCAATTTTTGAGTTTATACATGTACAAAATATTTGTAGGCTCTCTTTTAATGTTTTGCCATGCAGGGGGGCAAAGAGAGGATATGAGAGCTAAAAAATAGCTAAATTTTTGCAAAGCAAAGAACTGAAAGAATGGAATAATTTACTAGAAGAAAGCTAGAAATATCAAATGAATGAAATATAGAAGACAGAAGATCAACCTAGCTAGAAGATCAACCTAGCTAGAAGAGCTAAAGTTGGTGTAGGACAAAGGTCCATTCCCAAGAATAAGGAATCAAGATGAAGATCCATTTATACAAACGCAGACATTTTTCTACATTTGTTGAAGTGTTCATAAACAAGTTTCTATCCATGTGAAATCTCAATAGATTTGTTGAAGCATTCATTGCTGAGTCTACTTAAAATATGTACTCGGATCCCCAATCTTTCTTTAAATTTATTGGAGTATCTAGATATTGTGAGTTTACTAAAGTACCCAAACTCTTTTCTTAAAGAACATCAAGAATTCAACCCAGTTTTTTGAAGCATCCAACATATATTGCCTGCAGTTATAGTTGAAAAATCATGAGATTTAATAAAAGACTCAAGTCAACAAAATTTATGAAAGCCAGATTTATTGAAGCATCCAGTTGAAGATTCTGAGTTTATTTGAAGCACTTGGACCATCTTGATTTATTGAAGCATCCATTGTAAGATCCTGGGTTTATTTGAAGCCCCTAAAATAGCTTGGATTTTTTATGCATCCATTTGAAAATTCTGAGTTTATTTAAAGCACTCGAATCAACTTAGATTTATTGAAGCATCCAATTGAAGGTTCTGGATTTATTTAAAGCACCTAGACTAGCTCAGATTTATTGAAGTATCCGTTAGAAGACCCTAGGCTTGCTGAAGTATCCAGACCAGTTCGAATTTATTGAAGTATCTATAGAAAAATCCTAGGTTCATTGGAACGCTCGGATTAACTCAGATTTATTGAAACAAACCATTAGAAGACATTGAGATTAGTCCATATTTATTGAAGCATTTGGCAAATCAAATTGCTTTTCACTCTCTTTGAATAAATTCAAGATCATTCAAGCAGGAGGCAAAACTGTAGACCCCTAATTTTAGTCCCTGAATAAATTCAAACCCAATTAAAAATGCCTAAAAATCTAAAAATTATCGGGCCAACCTTTCCCATAGCCAATAGCGAATTGGCTATGGCTCATGGCCAATTTTCCATGAGTTGGAGCATGGGCTCACCGTCTAATTCTTTCCTAAAATGTATTAAACTCCAGGTTTTTTTGGATAATTACAGGGTTTCCTAGTTAAATCAAGACTTTATGGCTTGTGATGTGCTGCGTGGGGTATGAGTGTTCACGATATCATTACATATGGTAGAGTGCAAGTATAAGTGTCGTATTCGTAGGGAAGGTTTGTTTTAAGTAACTTAAATTCAATTAAACTATTATTCAAAGCTAACCAAACTTTTCATAATTTAACCAACAAATTAAACTAAATCAACTAATTGCTTTGAATTGAATGCTAGATAATCAATAATAATATAGTAAGATTAGATTTCATTAGAGGTTTTCTAATGGCTTTAATTAGTTTTTATAATCAAGTTCACTACTTAAATCTTAGATATTTAAGTATCACTAAATTCATCTACTTCTCTCTCAAGCAAGCGAAATGTAATTGGGAAAACTTAAATCTCTATTCTCGTGAGAGTTAAATAATACCCAATTCATACAAACAAGATGTCATTCATAGATCTTCAAGAAATTATCTTATCTCTAAGACAATCACCTAAAGTTGTTGATTTCGCATTCAAAATTATATTCAACTCTCATATTTTATATTATTCAATAGATTTAACAATTTGTGTTCAATCAATTGCTAATAATAAAAAATCAATAAATCAAAGATTTAAGAAATACCTCAATATATTTATATATTTATGAATAAACTCATCATCCAAACATCTAAATCCACCTAGTCCCACAAAGGGGATTAGTTATTCATAGTAAAACTAAACATAATAGCTAAAGAAATGTAAAAACTAAATAAAGAATACATAACTTTAACTTTTCAATGAATGGAATACAGAAAAAATCAAAGAAGTTTAAAATAGAAATTATAAACAAAAAATGATTGCTTGGTTTTGATGAATGAATCTTTGTAGAAGTGGTTGAATCCTTCCAAAGCACTAGCCTCTTCCTTTCTTCTTCTTTTTTTTTTATGTAGAATCTTGAGAGAAAAATGAGATGGAGAAGAAGTACTACATGATGGCTGCCTATTCTTTCTAAAAAAGGATACATGACAGTGTCTCTCTAGATCCAAAAATGCCCCTAGGTTTTTGGTGAAAATTCTTTCCTTAAAATTCACGCTTGCAAGCCATTTCAATTATGCACGGGCATGTGGTAGCATAGACATGGGTGTGTAGAAGGAAAGGTCTTTAAAATCTTGAGAAATTTGGGTTGCAGAGTCTAGACATGTGGATTTTTCTGCCTCTGTCTCTTTTTCTTTGCGTCTTTCAGTAGGGAATCGATAAATATAGGCATGTAGATGCACTAAATATGCCCGTGTGTATCCTTTAACTTCTATTTTTGACCCTTTTTGATCTCTAAATGCTTGATTTCCTTCACACAAGGCAATTTCTCCATTATTCTATCATCATAGGCAAAACCTCATCAAAATAGGCAAAATATAAAACAAACATAACACATTTGAGCAAATTTTAATTACAATATATGGTCAAACATGAGATTATCAGCCTGATTAACTCTAATATCTCCTATATAAAGGGGAAAATAACATAATAATGGGTGGAGATAGAGGTGGAAGAAAGGCAATTAAAAGACACAAAGAGTAAAATATACACAATAAGCAAAGAACTCATACTTAGAAAAGAATCTTAAGGCAAACTTCTGGATTGTTTTGCAAAAGAAGTGTGTTGATTTTCAATTGAACCTGAATTAAAGAATCCATAAAGCAATTATATTCCTTAAAAACATGGTAGTTAGTGTTTTTTTTCTAAATAAGAGTTAATTACTGTATTCATGAAATAGTTGGTTTCTTTTCTTAATAAATATTCAAAAAATTTAGCAGAGGACCACATTCTTAAATCAAACCAATTTAATTTGATTAGTCTTTCTAAATTGCAATTCAAATTGTGTTTTAACTCATTCTTTCACCTAGGCTTTCAAATGTGTTTAAATAATGAAGTTGTTTTTACTTTCTTACTATGGTCCAAAGATATTTAGGAATTATTTGAATGTTATGATTATTTTGTCCATGCTTAATGTATTTCTTTGTCATTTGAAAAGCCCATGATCTAGGTTATTAGAATTCATATTGGTTTTGGATTTTGATATTTGAGGCCTCATTTTTACTTATTGTGTTTATTATTGTTTCATTTTATTATTAGTATCTTTATCTTTTGTTATTTTATTTGTTATGATATTACATAATTAAATTTGTTTGTCACTTTAAATTATTATCTTAAGTTGTTAATTTATTGTTTTTATTTATTTATGAGGAATTAATGTAAAAAGTATGTTTCCACTTCATGTAGATGTCTTATTTATTTTATTTGTTCTATTTGTTTTATTTCCTCTTATTTACTACCTTAATTAAGGATGTCAGGCTTTGTGAGAGAATGTTTCTATTTTGTATGGGTACCCATTTATGATTTGTACTTTGGATTGTTTATTTTATGATATGATGAATGTTTATTTTAATGTATTGATTTTGATATGATTAACATTATAATATTTTAAATTTTTAATAATATTTAGACTTGAAAAAGAGGTCGGTTCTAATGAATCGAGTGTTGTTGGGGTGCTAGGCCAGTTCTCACCTTCCTCATGCATATCAAACATTTCAAACCCAGTAGGGGTTGGGGATTCCTTAGAAATCGAGTCATCCACTCCTTCTATTTACTTTATGGCCCATTCAGATGGTGACTCGTATTATCTGAATTTAGGCCCATTTTTACTAAGGCCCTAAGCCTAATAATGCCAAAGTCGTAAGAACTATTCCACCGGGAGTGGGGGCAAAAATCCCTGCTCATAATGAATTTGACATTTCCAAGACAAAGAAAATTTTTTATTTCCTTATCAAAGAGGAGTTTTTCACGTTGTCACTTGACCATAGATTCCCAAGCAAGGAGGTATTAAAGAATCAAGAATACTGCAAACTTTAGAATTCCAAAAATCACTCCACTAAGGCTTGTTGGGGATTCAGGAATTTGATCTAGGATCAAATCAATAAAGGAATCCTAAAATTTCCAAACAAAAAGAGTCTATGTTGCTAGACGAGGATCCTTTCCCTTCAATTAGCCACTATCAACATGGCTTTCATTGACTTAAGGTCCTTCCTTAAAGAGAAGCCAAGTGAATGAGCTCCAATGATTCATCGGGTAAGGAAAGTTTGGATTCCTAAAAAGTATTTTTCACAATCTAACATGATTCAGACACCTCGATCAATAGGGGAGGAAAACCACGAAAATAGGTTCATGAAGCCTCCACAAGTAGCCCCAAGGAATCACTGGCACCATGCCACACACAAGAAGTTTCATCAAAGGTTAACCAAAACTAAAATATATATATATTATTGAGGCAAAAGGCAGCAACTAGGAATCAAATGGAGGAACAAAATATGATACAACTTGAGTTCCTAAGGAAAGCTACCAAGGAAGAGGATGAGTAATCTGAGGAAGACATTGCATATTTTGGCCAGAAGTATGGCCTCTTTATGGGAGAATTCTTTGTGCTTTTCCATTATATGAAAAAAAAAATAATCTTGCCCCTATGTTTTGAAGCCAAAGCTTTGCCAGAAGACTCTATCCAAGTAAAGAGGGCTCGGGAGGCAAGAATCGAGGAAGACAATAGGCAACATTTTTTTTGGTCAACTCCTCAGCTAACTACAATGTACTGTTGGGAAGAGATTGGATTCATGCCAATTATTGTCCTGTCCTTACAACATCAATTCCTTTTATATTGGCAAGGTGATGAAGTAGCGTAGACCCTTAATTTTGGTCCAGTTCAAATTTGATTTTAGTTAAAAGAGGTCAGATTAAATTTGATTTTAATGAAAGGCCAAAATTAAATTTATTAAGATTTAATGTGTTTGAATTAAGTTTGGTTCGGTTGAGTCAAGCCAAATTCAATATGAGGCTCCCTTATGTTGAATTTGCTAGGCAAATTTGACATGAGGCTCCCTCATGTTGAATTTGGCTAGGCCAATTACACATGAAGCCTCGATTTAGCCTCAATTCAATCCAAATGGATTCCTAATTATGCTTAAATTCAAACAAGCTTCGGATAAGCAGAGAGAGTTTAAGTTGGATGAGGATTTGCGAGCTAAAGTTGCCCTAATTATAGCCTATAAATATAATATTGTATTTAAAAGGAAAGGGGGTGTGATAAAATAGGATTTTATCACACAATTTAGGGTTTTAGCATACAAACTAGGTTTTTATCACTTCCCTTTCTATTTCATTCCGGGCCCCCAATTCGACATGAGGTAGCTCATATAAAATTTGGCCTTGCCAATTCGATATGAGATAGCCTCATATTGAATTGGAAAAGCCCAAACCCAACCAATTTGGTTTGCATAAATATATTGGCTTAATTCAACCGAACCAAACTTAATTCAAACACATTAAATTATAATAAATTTAATTTGGGCATTTAATTAAAATCAAATTTAATTCGGCCTCTTTTAATTAATACCAAATTTGAACTGGGCCAAAATTAAGGGTCTACAGTCTTACCCCTACTTTAACAATCTCTAATTTATTTAGAAAGTGAAAAGCAATAAGTTTTGAGCTGATCTTAGACATTCCGAGCTGGACTGGAAAAATAAAATAGAATTGCTTTGGGTTCTGGGCCCGCAATATTCTGGTTTGGGTTCTGGACTTATGAATGGGTTTGGGTTCTAGACCCGAGACTTAGTTTGGGTTTTAGAGCCATGATTTGGTTTGGATTCTGTACCCGTGACTTGGTTTTGGTTCTGAACCCATGGATTGGTTTGGGTTCTTAACCCATACTGGTTTAGATTCTGGACCCATGCATTAGTTTGGGTTCTGGACATAGACTAGTTTGGGTCTAGACCCTAACTGGTTTGGGTTCTGGACCCATGAATTGATTTGGGTTTTGGACCCATGAATTAGTTTAGGTTCTGGACGCATGAGTAATTTGGGTTCTGGAGTCGCAAGTTAGTTTGGGTTCTAGACCCGTGAGTTGGTTTGGGTTCTAGACCCGCAAGTTGGTTTAGGTTTTGGACCCGTGAGTGATTTGGGTTATAGACCCGTGAGTTAGTTTAGGTTCTGGGCCGACAAGTTAATTTGGGTTCTAGACCCATATGTGATTTGGGTTCTGAACCTGTGAGTTGGTTTTGGGTTCTGGACCTAGACTGGTTTAGGTTCTAGACCTTCATCCTACATTGACTTAAGCTCTTCAAGCTTAATTGGCTTTGTTCTAGCCATTAACTTCAGCTCTTCTAACTTGACTGACCTTCTGTCAGTTGAGAGTTCTGGCTTTTTTTTAGCCATAAACTTTAGCTCTTCTTGCTTGATTGATCTTTTCTCAGTTGAGAGTTCTGGCTTTCTTCTAGCCATCAACTTCAGCTCTTATAGATTGATTGACCTTCTATCAGTTGAGAGTTCTGGTTTTCTTTTAGCCATTAACTTCAACTCTTCTAGCTTCATTGACCTTCTATCATTTGGTGCATTTTGGCTTTCTTCTAGCCACTTGTTCCAATCTTCAATGGATTCTGCTTTCAAGAATTTGATTATTCTTTCTATTGGATACTTTTTCTTTTACCCCATGTGCAGGCTCAAACTGGCAATTTTACCCCATGTCTAGGCTCTTATCAACATTTCTGTTAGCATTCAACTCTTCTTTCTTTTGTAATGGGATTGGATCTCTCTCAAGCAATGGGGCTTTCGTGCCCCCTAGTGCCATGTCTGCTTCTCATTATTGGTTGCTTAAAGCATAGACAACAAAAATGCAATGTGACATGCTAATGTATGTGTGCATGCATGAATGATACTTATAGTGATTATGCTAACTCATAGACTCTGATGGTACGCCAAAGCACTCTCATTGGTACCTTCAGGATATTCATGTAGGTCTTGTATTGGATCATTAGGGCATATCACATCCATAGCTTTATCTTTAAGACATAGAAAAAATGAGTAGTGGTGGCCTAAGCATGATAGTCAGAGATACATGAGATATTCATTTAAAATCATGATTCAACACATTAGTTAATAGTTTTTCCATAACCTTGTGAACAATTATTTAATTAGCCTACCTTGCCCAATATGTCTTTTAAAGTTTGACAGTGCAACATACTTCCCTAAGCTTGAAGCTCATGTGATAAGAAAACATTTTTTTGTTTTTATTTTTTTAAAATTTAATTTTGATTTTAAAATTAAATATTGGCTTTATCAAATCAGTGCCAATATATTTCAGGACTTGTTTATCAAATTAACACATTTATAATATTATAATCCTAGTTACCATACTAAATTTAGAAATCATTTCCATTTGAGCAAGAGTTGTTGTACTTCGGATAGACACATACACATTACTTAGCCTAGGTCTCATTGAGTTTAAATATTGTTTATCTCATAGGCATGTTTTTTCAAATAATCTTCACTAATAGACTTTACCTATCAAGAGATATCAATGAGTCTTTAACAATCTTAAAATGGGGTCTATAAGGGATATGAGTTAAGCAAAGGCCATTTGAAAATTGGAATTGATGTAATACTATTAACAAATCTTCACACTACAAACTTTCTATTAGAGCCATAGGCAGCTGGAAGTAATCTTAAACTTTGGGATTCTTGCTATCTTGCTTCATGTAAAGGTAGAGCTAGAATGTTCCTCCATCTTATAGGCAGAAATCTGGATCTGATCTGACTAGGACAAACCTATTCTTTATTCCTTTCCTTTTGTGAAAAACTTAGGATCCCTTTTTCTTCTTCCTTTTTTCTTTTCTTCTTCCTTTTTTTTGTTTGTTTTGCTATTTAGCTCTTTTTTTGGACATGACATTTCATTATTCTTCTCTTTTCCTCTTTTTGGAATATAAAATCTAGGGCTTTCAAGATTGGAGCTATGTTGGATAAAAGATGGTCTTTCTCCTACTTCTCTGATTTAGCTAAGTCCCTTGTTGGGCTGGACCGATTCAAGTCAAACTTTTATTGTAGGTTGGGTGAAAGCAAGAACTTTGTTAGCTTTCTAAACTATCCTTTAGAGTTTTCAAAACTAAAGAACTGCTTTAATTTTTGTCTACACCGCCCTTTCGGGTTTTCAACCTAGCGAGCTATAATAACCCAAATTTTAAATTATTTTAAAATTCAAAAATTCAAAAAAGAAAATAAAAATAAAAATAAAAAATATATATATGTGTATGTATAAGAGAAAGATAAAAAAAGAAGGAAACAGGAAAATGAAGAAAAGAGGAAGAGAGAGAAAGAGCATAAATGAGGAGAGAGAAAGTGAGAGGGAGAAAGGGGCGGATCGGTTTTTCTTCAATCTATCGTCATTCAACTATCATTTATCAACATCTCCACACCATTAGAAAACCCATCATCTGTTCGGATCACTGTTCATGTGCCGTCCAAAGCTCTCTGTGTAGTCCCTCCGCCAATGACTTTGACCAGAGCTTTTGCCCATTTTTTGACCTCCTTTCATGATGATTTAGGTACCATTCAACTCATCTCCTTATGAGCTTCATTTTGGTATATTATTAGTAAATTTTAGAGCACGTTTTAAGTTGGCCGAAATTCGATCACCGTTCCAATGACACTGATACTATTCCGTAATAATGACACTATTTTGGCAATGAAAATATATTTTGGCAAAAAAATAATAAAAAATAAGAATAAATAAGAATAAATAAGTATTAATAAATAATTTTAATTAGATGATTAATTAAATGTATTTAAAAGAAAGTATGAGTAAAATAAAATAAAATGAAATGAATAATTGAATAAAGTTAATTATTATAAAATGAATTATGAGTTATGATAGTAATTTTAGATATAATTAAAGGAATAAATAATAATAATAATAAATATGTACAATTAATGATTGATAGTAAATAGATTGAAATTTGGATATTTTGAATGTGTTAATCTAAAACTAATTAAATATAAAGATTTGTAATTTAAGGATTATAATTATAATTGATTATTTAAAATAATAATTATTTACTTTGTTAATTAATTTAGATTAATTTAACCATTAAAAAATATTATTATCAATTTGGATAATATTATTATTATGGAACTAAAGATATTTGAGTAATTATTTTATAATAAAAATTAATTATATAATTATTATATAATAAAAACTTATTAAATAATACCAATAAATTGTTGAATGATATTCTTATTCTTAATTTTATTAAAATATAGATACTAATTAGATTTAGTTAAAGGTCAATTATGAAATTATTTTCTTAAAGCTATTTGAAATTATTTTGAAGTATATTTTAAAAATTTAAGTAATTGTGTTGGAAACCTAATAAATAAATAAGAAAATTAAATTAATTAATGTTGATTTAATAAATTACGATCATTGTATTGTATTTGTAAGATGTGTGTTGAGGTATGTTGAGTCGGATTGAAAGCCCAGATGGGGCGATTGATTGGAGGATTATTGTGATCTATTTTGGAGTGTTATTTGATTGTTTTGTTTCAGAAGGAAATGTCCTAATTATAGGGGAGACTCTGTCGAAATTTTGGTAGAATCTTTAGAGTCATCCAACCGTCCATATTCTAATGGTTTTTATTGTCATTTGAAAATAATTTTCAGGTGTTCTTTCACCTTCAGTCTGTACTTCGAGGAGAGTTATCGGGTTTCGTCTACTGTGAGTTATATATAATAATATAATACTCCACTCTCCTAATTTATATATATAATTGTATTTGCATAATGCATCGGCTGTTTGTGCAATATATGTAAAATTATGATTGTTATAAGCATAATGTGTGTTGAGTATTAGTAGGTTGTGCTTAATGAATATAATATGTGATGCCAAATAAAGTTGGGATGATATGGGACCACACATGATCGGGGATACAGGTTATGATATGAGGATATTATATGGTGAGATTAGGACTGGCATGACAACGGGGACATTTTAATGCTCAGTGCTGCTTGTCAGTCAAATAGCGCTGCTTGGCTACGGCTGTCATGTATGGACTAAGAGAGCCAGATAGGGGGATAGGCTCCCCAGTTTGAGGTTTAATGTGGCTTCATTGACTTACTCCTATCCTTATTTTCTTATGTGATTTGTTGGTTGATTGGCATTTGTATGAGCATGTTATGCATGGGACAGTTGTATTATATTAATTACTATATAGCTCATTGAGTCAAACGCTCATTCTTGCTCACCATTTTTCCCAGGTTGCAGGTTGAGCATAGGAGTACTGCTTATTCAGGTCATTCTACCTTTTCATTTATCGGCAGGAGTGTTAATTATATATATATTTTATTGTATAATTATGTTATAATTATTTTTTAGAACTCCACATGGTATTTCTTTTCTTGTCTATCTTCTTATTTATTTAGTTTTGCGGTTTAGTTAAATATATTTATTAATAAATGTCTGATGATGATGTGATATTATATTAAAGTATAGTATTAGTAGGCTAGTGGGCCCGGTTTGGGATAGTGACTGTTGTCACCTTCTATATTTTATCAGAAAATGAGTTGTCAGGCTTACTACGGGTAGAATGGTTCTTGAGACTTCGACATTGTTAGGCTTTGGGCCTTAGAAAAAATGGGCCTAAGCCCAGAGAATTGGAGCCACCACCTGGACAAATTGGGAAAGAAACAGAAAGGGGTGGATGACTCAATTTCTAATGAATTCCCAACCCCTTACTTGGGTTTGAAAAGTTGGGTATGCATAGAGAATGTGAGAATGACCCAGCACCCCTATAATGTCCTATTTATTGGAACCGGCCTCCTTTAAGCAGCCAATAATTAGAAGCAGACATAGCACCAGGGGGCACAAAACTCCCATTGCTTGAGAGAGATTCAATCCCATTATGAAAGAAAGAAGAGTTGCATGCTAGTAGAAATGTTGATAAGAGCCTAGTTATGGGGCAAAATTGCCAGTTTGAGCCTGCACAGGAGGCAAAATATATCTAATAGAAAGAATCGTCGAATTCTTGAAAGCAAAATCCATTGAAGATTGGAACAAGTGGCTAGAAGAAAGCCAAAATGTACCAAATGATATAAGGTCAATCAAGCTAGAAGAGCTGAAGTTGATGGCTAAAAGAAAGCCAGAACTCTCAACTGATAGAAGGTCAATCAAACTAGAAGAGATGAAGTTGATGGCTAGAACAAAGCCATAACTCTCAACTGACATAAGATCAGTTAAGCTAGAAGAGCTGAAGTTGATGGCTAGAACAAAGCCAATCAAGCTAGAAGAGCTTAAGTCAATGTAGAATGAGGGTCTAGAACCTAAACCAGTCCGAGTCTATAATCCAAAACCAACTCACGAGTCCAGAACCCAAATCACTCATGGGTCCAGAACCCAAATCAACTCACAGGTCCAGAACTCAAACCAACTAGTGGGTCTAGAATCCAAACCAACTAACGGGTCTAGAACTTAAAACTCTCTTGGGTTAAGAATCCAAATCACTCACGTGTCCAAAACCCAAACCAACTAGCAGGTCCAGAATCTAAACCAACTCATGGGTCTAGAACCCAAACTAACTCACAGGTCCAGAACCTAAACTAACTTGTGAGTCCAAAACCCAAACTGACTCATGGGTCTAAAACCCAAATCACTCACGGGTCCAGAATCTAAACCAACTTGCGAGTCTAGAACCCAAATTACTCACGGGTCTAAAACTCAAATCAATTCAGGGATTTAGAACCTAAACCAATCTATGGGTCCAAAATCCAAGCAAGTATGCATCTAGAACTCAAACCAATTCATGGGTCCAGAACCCAAACCAGTCCAAGTCCAGAACCCAAACCAATTTAAGGGTCCAGGATCCAAACCCATCCGAATTCAGAATCTAAACCAGTCCATGGGTCTAGAACCCAAACCAAGTCATGGGTCTAGAACCCAAACCAAGTCTCAGGTTCATAACCCAAACTAAGTCTCGAGTTTAGAACTCAAATGGAAATATTGTAGGTCCAGAACCTAAAATAATTCTAATTTATTTTCTGGTCTAGCTCGAAATGTCCAAGATCAGCTTAAAACTCATTGCTTTTCACTCTCTGAACAAATTTAAGATCATTCAAGTAAGGGGCAAGACTATAAACCCTTAATTTTGGCCAAGTTCAAATTTGGTTTTAATTAAAAGAAGCCAGATTAAATTTGATTTCAATGAAAGACCCAAATTATATTTATTATGATTTAATGTGTTTGAATTAAGTCTGGTCCGATTGAGTTGAGCCAATATATCTATACAATCCAATCGGTTGGGTTTGGGCTTGTCCAATTCGATATGAGGCTATCTCATATCGAATTGGCTTGGCCAAATTCGAAATGAGGCTCCCTCATGTCGAATTTGGCTATGCAAATTAGATATGAGGCCTCGATTTAGTCTAAATGCATTACTAATTGTGCTTAAATTCAAATAAGCTTTGGATAAATAGAAAGAGTTTGAGTTAGATGAGGATTTATGAGCCAATGTTGCCCTAATTGCAGCCTATAAATATAAGATTATATTTAGAGGAAAGGTGTCAGTTATGATGAATCAAAACAACTAATACTACAAAATCAAATCGAGAGCCAAAATTAGCAAATTGAATAGCAAGAGCCAAAGAGCAATTAGAAATCAAAAGAGATAGAAGCAAGCACTGAACATTCGTTATTCGACCAAAACCCTAGTTAACCTAAACCAATTGAAGCAATCTAACAGCAGCAAGGCTTGGTTAAATGTGAATCATTTTGGTAGAATCTACAATGCATGTATAACCCCTTATACTCTTATTCAATGAATTATTAATATCACAGATTCATTTTTGGTTTGTTTAGATCTTGTTTAATTAAATACAAAAACCCAAATTGCATGTTTCATAATCTAAAACCATAATTGTATAATTAAAACCCTAGTTTGCATGTTAAAGCCTTAGCTTACATGATTCAATATTAGTTTATAATTATAACCTAGTTTTGAACATTAAAACCTATTTTTGTATGTCAAGCCTTTGATTTAGGGTTAAAACCCTAGATTGTATGCTAAAACCACAACAAAACCTTATCTTGTAAATCGTTTACCTTTCAGAGGCGCTACCCTCAATCCCTGCCCCCTTGACCCCCGCCCACTAACTGGCTAGTGGGACTGCCGTTTGCATTACACACTATAATTTGATAATGGGTTAATATTAAGATTTACTTATGGATTGTATTTTTTGTGGTTGATCTTAATTTCATTAGTTTAGCACTAATTTTATAATCCTTTATATGTTTATGGATTGCGATTTCTTATTATTTGAAATTTTGAGATTGGAAAAGGCATGTTTCTACCTATGGTAGGTACCTTAGTTTATTTAAATTGTTTCTTTTGTTATGTTATTTATTTTAATTTATTTTTCAAACAATTGTAGGGGACACATTTCCACCTATTGGTGGGTATCCTATTTTATTTGTATTTTGGACTTGGATATTGTAAGGGTATGTTTCCATCTAGTATGGGTGCCCATTTTATTTGTTTGATTAATGGTATGGTGTTATTTGTTTTAATTATTTGTAATGTGAATAATATAATAATAATTTAAGAATTTAATAATATTTAGACTTGAAAAGAAGGTCAATTTCAATGAACCAGGCATTATGGGGGTGCTGGGCCATTCGCACCTTCCCCATGCATACCCAACTTTCCGAACCCAAATAGGGGGTTGGGGATTCCTTAGAAATTAAGTCATCCACCCCTTTATATTTCTTTCTCATCCCATCCAGGTGGCGACTCCAATACTCCTGGCTTAGGCCCGTGTTTTTTAAATCCCAGAGCTTAACAGTGCTGAAGTCCAAGAACCATTCCACTTGGAGTGGGGACAAAAATCTCACTCACAAGTAGAAATTGTTTAAGTTTAAAATAAATTGTTCACTACTTAGTCAAACAACAATGAGGCACGATACTATGATGGCTTGGGGCTAATTAAATTTCATAGTCAAAATTGGAATGGGGACCCAAATATGCATACATTGCGAGTCCTAATTACATCAAGAAGTAATCAAGGGTCATTTTGAAGTCAACCATAATTGTGCCTATAACGTAAGGTGACTAACCTCTCATTGAAGAAAATGATTATTAGCACGACAGAGGAAGAAGTGGCAGTTGCATCCATGTTATGAAAGTATCAAGTGCAGTAAATATTTAAGAAATTGGAAGAATGGGAAGTAGATGGAGCAAAAGTTATCTTTGTGTAGACCCTTAATTTTGATACCGGTCTAAATATAATTTTCATTTGAAGGCTAAATCAAGTATGAGTCCAATAACAAGGCCCAAACTAAATCAAGTCTAATTATTTAATATTTGGATTGAGTTGATTTAGTTTTATTATGGCTGATGTGATTAAAATATGATTCGGTCCAATTAGTTTGGTTTTGGAATAGGCAATCGGCCATTTGACTGTGGCCCATGCCAATTTGGCATGAGCAATCCAATTTGACATGAGCAATTGCTCATGCCAAATTGGCATGAGCCAAATTAATGTGGGCTTTCATAGCTTGGTTGTGCACTGTTTGACAGCTCGGCCTCTCTAAAGTCAAGAAGGACCGGCCTCTACGAAGTCAAGGAGGATTATAAAGATGCCCTAATATTGACTATAAAAGGCAATTAATTATCAAAAAGAAGGGATTAATACAAAGAAGCAACAAAATATGGCTATTAGCAATAAGAAAGGATAAATCAACACACATCAATTGTCCCAATAATTATTTTACTCGACCAATACTATAATTGATTCAGGAAGACCCAAAGCTTGGCTCAAAGATTTAACTTTGGTGGAGTCTTTAAAAGCATGTTAGTTTTCTAAATTCAATTTACTTATCCAACAGTAGCAATTCTCCTTTAAAACATCATTAAATAGTTTAAGTATTGAGAATTCTGTTTCATCCAGTGCCTTGTTCAACCAATATTTATTTGTTTTAGATTTACAGTATGTTTGTTCATCCAGTAGCTATTTATATATGTCGTGCATGTATTTATCCAAATTAATATGCAGTGGCCAAAAATTTGTGTATATAATACCTAAACTTTAGGAATCAAATCCAATTTGCATGTTTTTAAAACCCAAACAATTACTTCACCTAAAACCCTATTTGCATATTTTTTAAAACCAAAACCCAATTTCACCATTAAAACCCTAGACTTTCATTCGAAACAGTAATTTCCAAACAAAAACCCTTATTTCCAAATTAAAACCTTAAAACCCTAATTTCCAAACCAAAACCCTAATTTGCAAATTAAAACCCTAAAACCCTAATTTTCAAACCAAAACCCTAGTTTTCAATCCAAAACCCTAATTTTGTATTTAAAATCCTAAAACCACATTTAAAATCCTATAAGCCCTTATTTAAGATGTAAACCCTAATTTTGGTGTATATAATACTTTATTTAAGATTAAAACTTAGATTTAATTATTTGGCTCATAATTATATGCTTGTGATGAATAATTTACTCTTATTTTATTTATGATAAATGAATGCTTTTATTAATTTATTTTCATTTAAAGATGTAAGAGGTATGTTTCCACTTAGTGGGTACCTCATTTGTTAAAATTCAATATAATTTATTTTATTTTAAGTTTTGGGATCAATGTAAAGGATATGTTTTTCACTAAATGGTGGGTGGCCTATTTTATTTAGTTTTGGATATTTGACATTATTGTAAGGGCATGTTTCCATATTGTATGAATTCCCATTTTTATTTATTTGTTTGTTTGGACCTTCTTTAATTTTAATATAATGAATGTTTATTTATTTTAAATTGTATGTAGTATGGATGATATTTTAATAATTTAAGAATTTAATAATATTTAGACCTGAAAAGGAGGCCAGTTCTAATAAACTGGAAGCTATAGGGGTGTTGGGTTATTCTCACCTTTCCCATGCATACCAAACTTTCTAAATCCAATAGTGGGTTGGGGATTCCTTAGGAATCGAGTTATCCACCCCTTTCTATTTTTCTGATCCGTCTGGGTGGTGACTCCATTTTCTCCGGATTTAGGCCTGTGTTATTTAAGGCCCTGAGCCTAACAGTGTCAAAGTCGCAAGAACCATTCCATATGGGAATGGGAGCAAAAATATTTGCTCATAGTGGCGATTCCACTGAAGATAAGAGAAGTTGATTCCATTGGTCTTTATATTTTTTTATTCTTTCTTATTATGATATTATTTATTGCATTATTTAGATTGTATTGTGTGTGATTTAGGATGCCTGTGTAACCCGTGTTATGTTATGTAAGGGATATCATACTTTCACTAAAGGTATGGAGATTGAGCATGGCATAACTACTCATAGCCCTATACCTTTTGGTATATACTTGCTATTAGAACCTAAACTTTTCAACCCAAAGACTAAAATTCATGTAATTGGCCTAGTTACTTTCCTTAGGTTTTTACCCAAATGCTTGTTGTTTGATGATAGGTTGCAAATCCGACATATTTGTTACCTTGTTTTTGTGCTTAATTGATGTTATTTATATTGAAAAGAAGAGCTTTTACTTGGTTTTTATTATTTTGGGCAGGAATGGTGGATTTGCAATAGAGAGGCTTATTTGGAGTTTGTTTGGAAGTATTGGAGCAAAATGGCATGGAGCTGAATTTTCTTTGTGGAGGCAGATTGACAGCAGAGGCCTTAGCCTTGCCCAAGGATAATGGCCAGGCAGACCTGAACGGGCTGATTTAATTAAAGCGGCGGGCCCATACGATTTAGTTGCATTGGAGGACTTCTAAACCGACTTGTAATAGGATTTAAGTAGTTTTTAGTGGGCCTTTTTGTTATATTAGGATGGCCCCACCCTTTATTAAGTATTTAAGTTATTTTTAGGGTTTTGGGGAGGACACTTTTTACCTCCTCTTTGATTATTCCGAATTTACATTATCTTTTACAGAATTTTTGTTGTTCTTCCATGACCATGCGTGGCTAAACTCTTTATTTCAGTCAAGGATTAATTCAAGGTTGAAGTTCTTAAGATTGTGAGGTTTGATTGTGCCTAATTATTCTTTTTGATTCTTTTGCATTCATACTTTTACCGTGGCTTATTGGGAAAATCCATCCTTAATGTATTTTTATTAGTTGATTGATCTGGCCAATTGATTAATTGATAGGATACATATAGCTAATCAATGAGATTAAATCCGTAATTGTTTATTCGAGTTGATACAAGTGGCAATTCGTATAACTTGATTGTGACGGGCTTTTGGGTTATATTAAGTAATTGTATGATCTAATCTAAATGAATCTCGCTAGAAGGTTTGTTGGTTAGGGCAAGGTCTTTCTAGTGTTCATTGCAATCAATAAATTAAATCATGTCGCTAGTATTAAGGTTGTTTATTGGTTAGGGGTTATTCATAGCGCTATGTCTTGCTTAACCTATTCAGAACGGAAAGATTGGTCGGAGACGCTAGCTTGAAGGCTATAACTTGTCTGTGAATATGAATTAAAAAGATTATTTTTAGCCCGTGATCAATCCGTGAGAACTTCATACCGCGAATCGTCCTTGACTGAGTTCACTTCCATTGATTTGAAGTTTTAATTATTTTCTGCTGTTTTAATTTATTTCTTAATTAATCTTGCTATTTAATTTCATCCTTGTTACCTAAGCTATTTCCCCATTTTATTTTTAATTTTCACTCACAGCAGGTAGCACGTCTGGTTAGCGGGCAAGGCTAGTCCCTAGGGTTCGACCCTTCTCATCCTATTTACAATATTTTCGTATTGTTTTGTTTTGGAGAGCAGGTTTTTATTTTTTGTGGCTTCGACAACCATCAATTTTGGCGCCATTGCCAGGGACTAGTTGCCTACTGTTTATTGTCTTTTTGGATGACCTGATCTACAAATTTGCAATAGCATTTGATCCTGATATAGAGAAGACAGCCCGTTCATTAAGGAGACAAGCTAAGGAACGGAAGTGGGCAGAATCTACCTCCGGTACTGATCTTGAGAGTCCAGCTGCTGGTCTATTTGGTTCTTCAACCAAATCCGAAGAAGAAGTTCTAATAGAATCCGACAAAGAAGAAGAGATGGCTGAGAGACGTACCGTTCGAGAGTTGCAAGCTGCCCCTGTAGAGTAGCAGCCTATGTGCATCACTTATCCAGATTTGGAGGTGCCTTTTGAGCTAAAATCGGGTTTGATTCACCAACTCCCTACCTTCCATGGGTTGAAGAATGAGAATCTGCATCACCACTTGAAAGAATTCCATGGGGTATGTTCAAGCATGAAACCGCATGGTGTAGCGGAAGAGCATGTGAAGTTAAGAGCATTCCCATTCACTTTGAAGGATGCCGCTAAAGATCGGATGCTTAATTTGCCGCCCGGTTCCATTACCACATGGCATGCTATGGCCCGAGCCTTCCTAGACAAGTACTTTCCCGCTTCTAGGGTAGCAGTCATCCTTAGAGAGATTTGTGGAATCAAGCAAAAAGCTGGAGAGAGTCTCTATGATTATTGGGAGAGATTCAAGAAACTATGTGCAGCTTGCCCCCAACATGGAATGACTGACCAATCCTTAGTTCAATACTTTTATGAAGGAATGCATGACATGGAGAGAAAAATGGTTGATGCAGCTAGTGGAGGAGCACTTGTTAATAAAACCCCAGCCGAAGCAAGAGAGATTATATCAACCATGGCAGCCAGTTCACAACAATTTGGCCAAGAAGAACCTTCGAGGAATCTATATCAGATAAGTGATCTTTCACTTGAATCCAAAATAAGTGAACTAACTTCTTTGGTTAAATCTATGGCTGCAAGTCAAGGAAAGAGAACAGCCCCTTGTCAAGTATGTATGGCTTATGACCATCCGACTGAGGCGTGCTTGTCATGGAAAGATGATCAAGAGAAAGTGAATGCTATGGAGGGTTATTCCGGACAACTCTAGAGACCGATGGGTAACACCTACAATGATTCTTGGAGAAATCATCCCAATTTCAGCTATGGACCCAAAAACCAGAATTTCCAACAATACAGAGGGTTCCCACAAGCTCAACCGCCTCAACAACACGTTTCATCTTCAAAAATACCATTGGAAGATATAGTTAGGTCACTTGCCACTTCCCAACAAGAATTTCAGTAAGAAACAAAGAAAAATATGCAGAATATGGAAAATCAAATCAGCCAACTAGCCTCTTCTTTGAGCAGATTGGAGACACAAGGGAAGTTACCCTCCCAAACAGTGATTAATCCCAAGGAGAACGTGCATGCCATCACTTTGCGAAGCAAGAAGGAGCTAAATTCAGCAGCCCCAAAGAAGGACAGCAGTGGGACAATGAATGAAGTTGAAAAAGAAGTGGAAATTTAAGAAAAAGAAGCCCCAAAGCAAGCTGAGGTACAGCAGCCCCAACCCTTTGTAATCCAGCCCCCTTTTCCTGAGAGATTGGCAAAATCAAGGTGAGAAAAAGAAGAGAGGGACATCTTGGAGACCTTCTGCAAGGTAGAGGTAAATATTCCTTTACTTGAGGCCATAAAGCAAATACCTCGTTATGCAAAGTTTCTTAAGGAACTTTGTACTAACAAGAGGAAGCAAGATAGTGTGGAGAAGGTTGTGATGACAGAGAATTGCTCGGCTATGATACAAAGGAAGCTTCCACAAAAATGCAAGGATCGAGGTATGTTTGCTATTCCTTGTAAAATTGGCAATATAGGGATTAAGAGAGCTATGTGTTATTTAGGTGCATCTATAAATGTCATGCCATTATCTATTTATTCAACCTTCAAGGGTTGTTCCTTGAAGGAGACACGCATTATAATTCAATTGGCGGACAGGTCTATAGTGTACCCTGTGGGGTTGTTTGAGGATGTTTTTGTACAGGTAGGTGAGTTAATTTTTCCTGCTGATTTTTATGTGCTTGATATGGAGGATGATAAATCCTCTACTTCTGCTGAACTACTACTTGGAAGGCCTTTCCTTCGCACCTCAAGGACAAAGATTGATGCTTATGAAGGAACTTTGACAATGGAGTTTGATGGTGAGGTAGTCAAATTTAATGTTTATGAGGCTATGAAATATCCTTGTGATGTGTCTAGTGTTTGTGGTATTGATGTGATTGACCCTCTAGTTCAAAAGGTTTTTGAATTAGATGCCACTGATGAACTTGATTTAGTGCTTTGCAGGGATATTGACATGGACAACATTAAGGCAATTGAGGAAACTCTCTTAATTAATGACAATGTGCAGGAAATTGTATGCGGGATGGCAGCAAATCAGCCCCTAACTTGCAGCCATAGCCGTGTTAATTTGTCTTCTCACCATGAGAAGCTCTTACCCTCTGTTTTGTAGGCTCCCAAACTGGATTTGAAGCCGCTGCCCGGTCATTTAAAATATGCATATTTGGGAGATGGAGATACATTACCCATAATTATCTCCAACAAGCTTAGCAAAGATGAAGAAGAAAGGACAATTCAGCAAATTAGGAAGTATAAGGAGGCTATTGGGTGGACGATAACTGACATTAAAGGTTTGAGTCCGTCTACTTGTATGCACAAGATTTTATTGGAGGAGGGCAGCAAGCCTAGTAGAGAAGCTCAGAGATGCTTAAATCCACCCATAATGGAGGTTGTGAAGAAAGAGATTTTGAAGTTGTTAGATGCGGGTATCATTTACCCGATTTCCGATAGTAAGTGGGTGAGTCCAGTGCAAGTAGTACCCAAGAAGATGGGGATCACTGTTGTTGAGAATGATCAAGGAGAATTAGTGCCAATAAGGGTTCAAAATGGGTGGAGAGTTTATATAGACTATAGGAAGCTAAATGTAGCCACTAGAAAAGACCACTTTTCATTTCCTTTTATTGACCAAATGTTAGAAAGAGTGGCTAGTCGTTCTCACTATTGTTGTTTAGATGGTTTTTCAGGTTTTTTCCAGATTCCGGTGGCACCCAAAGATCAAGAGAAGACGACTTTCACATGCCCTTTTGGTACTTTCGCATATAGGCGAATGCCATTCGGGCTTTGCAACGCTCCAGCCACCTTCTAGAGATGTATGGTTAGTATATTTTCAGACTATGTGGAGAATATCATTGAGGTATTTATGGATGATTTTACCGTTCATGGTAATACTTTTGATGAATGCTTAGCTAACCTCACAAAAGTGCTAGAAAGGTGTATAGAATCAAATCTTGTCCTAAATTATGAGAAATGTCACTTTATGGTGGATCAAGGTTTGATTCTAGGTCATATTGTCTCATCTAAAGGTATTGAGGTTGATAAAGCTAAAATTGATGTGATTAAATCCTTACCCTATCCCACTAGTGTGCGGGAGATTCGCTCTTTTCTTGGTCATGCAGGTTTTACAGGCGATTTATTAAGGATTTCTCGCAGATTGCCCAACCACTTTGCAAGCTTTTGTAAAAAGATGTACCTTTTAAGTTTGATGATGAGTGCAAGGAAGCTTTTGATAGGCTAAAGGAAGAGCTGATTTCTGCACCTATAGTACAACCACCAAATTGGGATCATCCTTTTGAGATCATGTGTGATGCAAGCAACTATGTTGTAGGAGCTGTTCTTGGGCAGCAGATTGACAAGAATCCTCACGTCATTTACTATGCCTCGAGGAAACTAGACAATGCCCAATGCAATTATTCCACCACAGAGAAAGAACTCTTGGCGATTGTCTTTGCTTTGGAGAAATTCAGATCATACTTGTTGGGAACCAAAGTAATAGTTTTCTCGGATCATGCAGCCTTGAAGTACTTGCTCAAGAAAAAGGAGTCAAAGCCTCGCTTGATTCGTTGGATCCTCTTGCTTCAAGAGTTTGATATAGAGATAAGGGATAAAAAGAGGTCTGAGAATCTAGTGGCTGATCATCTTAGCAGGTTGGTGCTGAATGAGAAACTGTCTCCATTGGATGACACCTTTCCTGATGAGCAACTTTTCGGTGTACACAACATTACTCCATGGTATGCTGACATAGTGAATTATTTGGTTGCGGGTACCTTGCCAGATGATCTAACCCGGAATGAGAAAGAGAAGATCAAAAGGGATGCCAAATATTATGTTTGGGATGACCCTTACTTATGGAAGTTTTGCTCTGACTAGATTATTAGAAGGTGCGTGACAGAAGCTGAAAGTCCTTCCATACTGAAATTCTGCCATTCTGCAGCATGTGGGGGACATTTTGGTCCTAAAAGAACAGCTCGTAAAGTTTTAGAGTGCGGCCTAATCTAGCCAACATTATTCAAGGACTCGTATTTGTTTTGCAAATCCTGTGCAAATTGTCAAAGAACGGGTAGTCTGGGCCGTAGAGACCAAATGCCACTTACCTCCATTCTAGTATGTGAGATATTTGATATGTGGGGCATTGACTTCATGGGACCGTTTTTGGTATCTTTCGGGAATGCGTATATTCTGTTGGCAGTAGACTATGTATCTAAGTGGGTAGAAGCCAAAGCCACCCGGACTGATGATGCAAAGACAATGGTAAATTTTGTGAAGAGTCATATTTTTGCTAGATTCGGGATTCCAAGGGCAATTATTAGTGATAGAGGCACTCACTTCTGCAACAAGGTTATGGAGAGTCTCTTCAAGAAATACGGTGTTACACATCGTACATCCACAACCTATCATCCACAGACGAGTGGAAAAGCTGAAATCTCAAATAGGGAAGTGAAGTCCATACTTGAGAAGACTGTGAATCCTAATAGGAAGGATTGGAGTACTAAGTTGGAAGATGCTCTTTGGGCCTACAGGACAGCCTATAAAACTCCAATAGGAATGTCACCTTACCGCCCAGTTTTTGGCAAACCATGTCATTTGCCAATGGAAATAGAGCACCGAGCATATTGGGCAATTAAGAAATGCAACATGAGAATGGAGGCAGCTGGAGAGCAGAGGAAGTTGCAACCGCAGGAGTTAGAAGAAATTCGCAATGAGGCCTACAAGAGTGCAAAAATTTACAAAGAAAAGACCAAAGCATTCCATGATGGAATGATATCCAGGAAAAACTTCATTGTTGGTCAAAAAGTTTTACTTTTCTGCTCTAGATTAAAATTGTTTCCTGGTAAATTGAGGTCCAGATGGATGGGCCATTTTGTTGTTACTAATGTGTTTTCTCATGGTGCAGTGGAGATACGAAGCTTGGAAACCAATAAGACTTTCAAAGTTAATGGCCATCGATTGAAACCGTTCTACGAAGGTTTCGAAGCAGTTGGAATAGAGAACATAGAGCTGAGCGAGTCAGACTAGTGACTCGGTAATGTCGAGCCTAAGACATTAAACAAGGGCGCTACTTGGGAGGCAACCCAGCTAGGCTTATCCAAGCCTAATAATTTTTTTTTCTTTTTATTTGAATTTTCTGCACTTGTTTTATTTTTCAAAAAAAAAATTGTCCTAAAAAAATTAGAAAAGAAAGAAAAAGAAAAAAAAAAGTGTATTCAATTTCAGTTTTAGTTTTTCTCTAGTTTAAGCTTTTCTCTGGTTTAAGTCACATTTGTCGCCATTAGTTAGTTCATGCATTGTTCTTTTGAAATTAATTGTAAAAGACTTATTTTCTTGTTATTCTTAGCCTTACATTATCCTATCTTTTGTAACCATCACCTAGCCTAACCCATGTAAAGACCTAATGATCTTTGGTTGAGACTTGACCTACATTAGTGGAGAGGGAGTTTAGAGGGGAGCCTATGGTTGTTCTTTAATTCTATTTTAATGAAGCTATGAAAATGTTTTTATATGTTTTGTTACTTGCTTGATAAAACAATTGTTGATTCAATCTTCGAATGTGTGTGTGCGTGTTTTAAGAATTCTTAGTGTAACCTTTTTCAATTGAGTTCATAATGATGGAATGATGTTGATGGTTGGATTCTTAATTGCAATGTTGAGTTGTTTGGGGAACATTTGTGTGTTTGATTGGGTTCTTGGGTGAAGTATGTGGTCTCCTTATAGATTTGATTTTGAGTTTTGAGTCATGCTTGAGGACAAGCATGGGATAAGTGTGGGGATATTTGATAGGTTGCAAATCTGACATATTTGTTACCTTGTTTTTGTGCTTAATTGATGTTATTTATATTGAAAAGAAGAGTTTTTACTTGGTTTTTATTATTTTGGGCAGGAATGGTGGATTTGCAATAGAGAGGCTTATTTGTAGTTTGATTGGAAGTATTGGAGCAAAATGGCATGGAGCTGAATTTTCTTTGTGGAGGCAGATTGACAGCAGAGGCTTTAGCCTTGCCCAAGGCTAATGGCCAGGCAGACCTGAACGGGCTGATTTAATTAAAGCGGCGGGCCCATACGATTTAGTTGCATTGGAGGACTTCTAAACCGACTTGTAATAGGATTTAAGTAGTTTTTAGTGGGCCTTTTTGTTATATTAGGATGGCCCCATCCTTTATTAAGTATTTAAGCTATTTTTAGGGTTTTGGGGAGGACACTTTTTACCTCCTCTTTGATTATTCCGAATTTACATTATCTTTTACAGAATTTTTGTTGTTCTTCCATGACCATGTGTGGCTAAACTCTTTATTTCAGTCAAGGATTAATTCAAGGTTGAAGTTCTTAAGATTGTGAGGTTTGATTGTGCCTAATTATTCTTTTTGATTCTTTTGCATTCATACTTTTACCGTGGCTTATTGGGAAAATCCATCCTTAATGTATTTTTATTAGTTGATTGATCTGGCCAATTGATTAATTGATAGGATACATATAGCTAATCAATGAGATTAAATCCGTAATTGTTTATTCGAGTTGATACAAGTGGCAATTCGTATAACTTGATTGTGACGGGCTTTTGGGTTATATTAAGTAATTGTATGATCTAATCTAAATGAATCTCGCTAGAAGGTTTGTTGGTTAGGGCAAGGTCTTTCTAGTGTTCATTGCAATCAATAAATTAAATCATGTCGCTAGTATTAGGGTTGTTTATTGGTTAGGGGTTATTCATAGCGTTATGTCTTGCTTAACCTATTCAGAACGGAAAGATTGGTCGGAGACGCTAGCTTGAAGGCTATAACTTGTCTGTGAATATGAATTAAAAAGATTATTTTTAGCCCGTGATCAATCCGTGAGAACTTCATACCGCGAATCGTCCTTGGCTGAGTTCACTTCCATTGATTTGAAGTTTTAATTATTTGCTGCTGTTTTAATTTATTTCTTAATTAATCTTGCTATTTAATTTCGTCCCTTTTTACCTAAGCTATTTCCCCCATTTTATTTTAAATTTTCACTCACAGCAAGTAGCACGTCTGGTTAGCCTTGGCAAGGCTAGTCCCTAGGGTTCGACCCTTCTCATCCTATTTACAATATTTTCGTGTTGTTTTGTTTTGGAGAGCAGGTTTTTATTTTTGGTGGCTTCGACACCCATCATTTGACTATGATTAATATATCTTAGTTTGAACCATGACTTATTTGGTTTGTTCTTTTTCTAATCTGACCTAATTATATTATAAGCTCAAAATAGTTTTATTCCTTTAAAGCCCAAAAGACTAAAACTACTTTCAAAATTTTCAAAATGGTCTTTGGATATAAAACGTTTTTAAAATGGGTTAAAAATTCTTTCTTATCTCATGGCCCAAATACAAATTCCAAAATTCATTTTTGAATAAACCTTTTTACAATAGGATTTGAAATAAAATTATTTTTCATTTCATTCAAAATTACAACTTTTCTTAAACCTTCTTCTTAAATGAGCTTAACAACTATTTAGGTCAATTATGGAATACCAAAAATTAATTGTGGGTCTAATTTATACTAAAAATTGTTAATCATGGGCTTGTTTGTGCATGAATCATTAGTTGTTTTCTCAAATAGAAAATCTATTTATGATAAACCCTTTAATTTAGTTTTAATCCATAATATAACATAAAAGCTATTTTTAATTGACCTAATGGATTAAAGCTTAATTAATGGGAATTATCATAGACTGACTTCTATGCTTGAGAATATAACTATTGGTTAAACCATTTGAGTGAACCTTTTTGAAAATAAGATGTTCCATGTTGATATTTTGTTGACCGTATACCTAGGAAAAGAGACTCGCCATTCGTGTGTGGAAGTTATAAGGTTGGAAGAAACGTTCTAATTATTTTTATTTATCTGTTACTTGTGCATCCATGCATATATACATATATGCATTGCATTACATGGCATTGATCCTTTCTGGCTCACAGACATGAAGTATAGTAGTTCAAGAGCTTATGACAATCCGACCTATGTTAGTGATATAGGATCCAGTAATGACTCAGTCAGCTTCTCACCAAAAGCAATAGAACCTAAATAGATTTAGAAAATGGTGGATGATGCAATCAGCTCCAAGATGGAAGAACTAAAGGAGGCCCTGGCTGAGCTCATGAAAAGCCAGCTAGCTGCACTATTATGGAACATTGTTGAAGCATCTGCTAGTACTAAGAAGCAGAAAGAAATGGGAAAAGCTAAGGTTGGTGAAGCAGTTTTTAATGATGACAAAGTAATGATTGATGATGATGATTGGGCTCACTATTTCTAAGATTCTCGAGATAAGAAGAAAGAGTCAAAGGCTATGGAAAAATCAACTGTTGAAAAGACAACAAATTCATATGTGGAGAAGATGATTGCTGGTTTAGAAAATAGTTTTAAAAAAAAAGCTGAAGGCTGAAGAGGTGTTGAAAGTGGATAAACTGTTTGAATAAGATGAAGAAGTCCCTTATAAGTTCAAGATGCCTTCCTTTGCTAAGTACAATGGTACAGAAAATTCTCACTTACATGTTAAGCAATACATCACTGCCATGCAGTTTGCTAGAGCTACTAAAGCTCAAACTCTAAGGTATTTCATGCTCTCATTGGATCTTATTATGTAGAATTGATTCAATACCTTAAAGGAAAGTACTCGAAGAACTAGGATTTGTTGTACAGGCCCTTCATCCAGTAGTATGGGTATAATATGGAATTGGAAGTTACCCTAATGGAGGTAGAGTCAATTAGGCAGAAGTAGAATGAGAATTTTGTTGACTATGTGAAGAGGTGGAGGAATAAGACTGGACTACTTAAGAAGAGGCCAGCTAAGTCCAACCATATTAGGATGATAGTGAGAGGTGTCCTACCTAATCTTCATGAATGGATGTCTCATACTCTTATTAGGGATTTTAAAGATCTCCTTCAAGCTGGCTTGTAAATAGAAGAATGAGAAAGAGAGAATAATCATTTTTTTGGAAGAAGTGATAGGGGAAGTTATCAGGCTGGCAGTCAGGGTACACAGAAGTTAGCAAATATCAATGCAACAACTGGTCAAGCAAATAGAAGATAGTTTTCAGAGTTGAGAAAATCTCTGTCTTGGGTTTTTAATAAGTTGCAGAAGAATGGGCTATTACAGTCATTGGCTCCCCGATCTTTGCCGAATCCTCTGCCATCAAGCTTTGATGCCAAGGCCTGTCGATTCCATCAAGTGCAAGAGTATGAGACAGATAGATGTGTTCATTTAAGGCACAAGATCCAAGATTTGATTTATAGTGGAAAGTTGCCTGAGCCTTTTAAGCCCAATACCAAGAGCTATCCTTTGTCTAACTTTCGCAGAGTACCTCCACTAGTAACCTTTATGGTAGAGGGGATTAGAGAAAGATTTTATCTTATCCTCCTTTTAAGATAAGAGTGTAGATGACATGAAGAGAGAGAAGGCTTGACTCAACAGACCTCCCTTGGTTTAATGTTGCTCATTTTATTTTTCTTTCTTTGGTATTTAATTGGAACAATAATATTTTTCAAATTAAAATTATTTGAATAAATTACTTTTATTGAATTTATAATTTTATTTGCTTTTGACATTATAGTGTTCAACCAATGATGAATTTAGCTTGATGTTCATAAATTAGTATATCTATTCATCATGATTTGAATGACTTTACTAGGTGAGGGAGTTGTTTTGTTGCATCGAGCTGTGTATGCTTACTTAGAGAGGTCTCCTGCATAATTATAAGTGTCTAGGTCCTAGTCGATCTTAGAACATGCTTTGATGAACTTTCAAGTTGAAATTAAAGTTTGCTTATTTAAGAGAGAGATGATCTAGGCATTGTTTGGTAAGCCACCAACTAGCATTCGCTCTATTAACACCAATTCTTAGTTTGTCCCTTTGAGCCTTCATAAGATTTTTAGCTCACTTTTCATTGGCTTATAAACTCAATAACCTTCCTTGAGTTGTTACGACACTTATGGCAAGTCTAACGATCATTGAGTTACCAAGAAGGCAAGAATATCGAAAAAAAGGAATGCTCAATCAAGACTATGATGAAAAATTAAAGTTTACCTGAATTTAGGTCTGATGATCAAGATTACAAAGGGTTCATCCTCACTTAAGCAAACTAATCCTACTCCATTCATCTATAGTCAAAAGCATAAAATGGTACAACTCTCTTAGGACTAAGATCCAAAATAAAAAAAAATAAAAGAAAGAAAGAAAAAGAAGAAAAAGAAAGAGAAAAAAAAAAGTTAAGAACAATAGGGTTTCAAAACTCATCCAAATTTCTGTAAAGGAGACCAAAATCTAAAGTCCTAACTTTTTACGAAGTATAATTTCAAGCTCTGTTTTGTCATGAAGCATGATTTCAAGATCTATCTTTTTATGAAGCAAAGATTTTATGACCTGTCTTTTCATGAAGCAAGATAACAAGATGCCCAGAAGATGGAAATAGAACCTCTAACAGTAGACAGTTCCAACCAAAAGAATGTAGTGTGAAGGTTTGTCAATAGTATCACATCAGCTCCAACTCAAAGATGGCTTCTGCTTAACCCATGTCCCTTATAGACCCCATTTCAAGCCTATTAAAGGCTTGTTGATCTCTCTTAGTAGGTGGAGTCTATTAGTGGAGATAGTTTGAATAAGCATGCATATGAGATAGACAATATTTAAACTCAACAAGGCCTTGGGCCAAGTAATATGTATGTGCCTATTTAAAGTGCAACAGTTCTTGTTCAAATGGAAATGATTCACAAGTTTAGTACTATAACTAGGGTAGTCATATTATAGATATGTTAATTTGGAAAGTCGAGTCCTGAAGTACAATAACACTGATTTAACAAAGTCAAAATATGAAGAATAAAAAATGTTTTATCATACAAAGCCTTCAATTTTATGGAAGTATGTTATATTATTGAACCTCAACAGACATATTGGGCGGATCACCTATAAGGTCATATCATGAAGAAGTTGCCAACCAAATGTGTTGAAATGGATATCTCTCATGTCTTTGGCTACCATGTTTGGGCCCCCACTACTCATGTTTCCAACATTCAAGAAATAAGGCCATAGATGTGAAGACTTCTATTGTTCTAATGCAAGACCTGAATGAGCATTTGAAAAGAACCAATGAGAGTGCTTTGGCTTATCATCTCGATCTGTGAGTCAATGAAACTACTGTAAGTATAATCTATGTATATCATGCATACATGAGCATATCACACTGTATTTTGCCATCTTGTGTTACCTATTATTTGTCAAAGTGAACAACAAACACCATGTGAAGTAAACAATTAAAAGCAGATATGGAATCAGGGGGCATGAAAGGGCCATTACAAAAGAAAGAAGAGATGCATGCTTGTGCAAGGAACTAGACAAAATAAAAATATCAATCAGAGCCTATATGGGAACAAAATCATTGTTTTGAGCCTACACATGGGGCAAAACTTCCTCTTTTTAATTTTTCAGTTTATAAGTGTATAAAACATTTTCAAACTTACTTTCAATATTTTGCCACGTAGGGGGCAAAAAGAGGATATGAGGACTAGATAAAAAAATAGTTGAATTTTTTTGTAAAAAGAAGAAAAAAGAATAGAATAAGAAGAAAATCAGAACTCTTAAATGAATGAAGATACAAAAGATAAAATATCAGGACAATGGTACAAGATACATATCAAATCAATCTAGCTAGAAGAGCTAAAGTTGAGGCAAGATAAAGGCCTATCCCCAAGATTAGAGAATCAAGATAAAGATTCATTTATGTCAAGGCAAACATTTTCAAGCAGATTTATTGAAGCATCCACTACCCAACCTATATTGGATTTGTTGAAGTATCCTGACAGCACAATCTCTAGCCTATATTGGATTTATTAAAGTAACTTGACCGTATAGCTTTCCTTGATATGTTGAAATATCCAAGTTTGATTCTAGTGAGATATTAGAGTCGCTCACTATCCTACCAAGATATTAGAGTCGCTTGGTGGTTGTCATCGGGATGTTAGAGTCGCTCAATGACCATTTTAATTTACCAAGATATTAGAGTAGCTTGGTGAATTTTATCGGGACATTAGAATCGCTCGATGGTTGTTTTCACTCACCAAGATATTAGAATCGCTTGGTGATTTTATCGAGATATTAGATTCGCTCGATAGACCCATTGGGATATTACAGTTGCCCAATGACCCATTGAGATATGAAAGCCGCTCAACAATTTTGTTGTTTGGTCATCAAGATAATAGAGTTGCCTAATGAACCCATCGGGATATTAGAGTCTCCCAATAATCCATTAAAGTATCAAAACCAGTTTTGGGTCGGAAACCCAAATTCAATCTCGGGTTGAGAACCTAAATCTAGTTTTGGGTCGAGATTGCAAATTTAGTCTCAGGTCGAGAATTTAAATCCAGATATTGAGAACCCAAAAATTAGTCTCTGGTCGAGAACCCAAACCAATCTCGGGTACAGGACCCAACCCAAATCCCGGGTCTAGAATCCATCCTTATCCAAAATTAGCCCAAAGTGATATTGCTTTTCACTCTCTAAATAAATTCAAGATCATGCAAGCAAGGGGCAAAACTGTAAACCCTTAATTTTGGCGCCGATCTAAATATAATTTTCATTTGAAGGCTGGATCAAGTCTGAGTCCAATAACAAGGCCCAAACTAAATCAAGTTTAATTATTTAATATTTAGATTGGGTTGATTCAATTTTTTTATGGCTAATGTGATTAAAATATGATTCGGTCAAACTAGTTTGGTTTCGAAATAGGCAATCAACCATTTAACTATGGCCCATGCCAATTCAACATGAGCAAGCCAACTTTCTCCATACATACCTAACTTTTCAAACCCAAATAGGGGGTTGGGGATTCCTTAGGAATCGAGTCAACCACCACTTTTTATTTCTTTCCCTGGCCATCCAGGTGGCAACTCCAATTCTCTGGGCTTAGGCCAATGTTCTCTAAATTCCAGAGCTTAACAGTGCCAAAGTCCCAAGAACTATTCCACCGGGAGTGGAGGAAAAATCTTACTCACAAGTAGACATTGTTTGGGTTGAAAATAACCCGTTCACTACTTAGTCAAACAACAATGAGGCATGATATTATGATGGCTTGGGGCCAATTAAATTTCATGGTCAAAAGTGGAATAGGGAGCCCAAATATGCATACATGGCGAGTCCTGATTACATCAAGAAGTAATCAAGGGTCATTTTGAAGTCAACCATAATTGTGCCTATAACGCCAGATGACTAACCTCTCGTTGAAGAAAATGATGATTAGCACAATAGAGGAAGAAGTGGCTATTGCAGCTACATTATGAAAGTATCAAGTGCAGCAAATATTTAAGAAATTGGAAGAATGGGAAGTAGATGGAGCAAAAGTTATCTTTGGGTAGACCCTTAATTTTGGTACATGTCCAAATATAATTTTCATTTGAAGGTTGGATCAAGTCTGAGTAAAATAATAAGGGCCAAACTAAATCAAGTCTAATTATTTAATATTTGGATTGGGTCAATTTAGTTTTATTGTGGCTGATGTGATTAAAATATTATTCGGGTCAATTAGTTTGGTTTCAAAATAGGCAATCGACCATTTGACTATGGCCATGCCTATTCAACATGAGCAATTTCTCGTGCCAAATTGACATGAACCAACTCAACGTGGGCTTACATAGCTTGGTTGTGCACGATTTCACCGCTCAACCTCTCTAAAGTCAAGAAGGACTGGCCTCTCCAAAGTCAAGGAGGATTATTGAAGATGCCCTAATATTGACTTTAAAAGGCAATTAATTATCAAAAAGAAGGGATTAATACGAAGCAGCAACTAAATACGACTATTAACAATAAGCAAGGAGAAATCAACACACACAGCAATTATCCCAACAATTGTTTAACTCAACCAATACTATAATTGATTCAGGAAGACCCGAAGATTGGCTCAAAGATTCAACTTTGGTGGAGTCTTCAAACGTTGGTCATTTTTCTAAATTCAATTTACTTATCCAACAGTTGCAAGTCTTCTTTAAAACATCATTAAATAGTTTGAGTATTGAGAATTTTGTTTCATCCAGTGGCTTCCTCAACCAATATTTATTTGTTTTAGATTTATAGTATGTTTGTTCATCCAGTAGCGATTTATATATGTTGTGCATGTATTTATCCAAATTAATATGTAGTGTCCAAAAGTTTGTGCATACAATACCTAAACTTTAGGAATCAAATCCTATTTGCATGTTTTTAAAACCCAAAACCCCAATTACTTCATCTAAAACCCTATTTGCATATTTTTAAAACCAAAACCCTAATTTCAAGCTTGTGCATAACCATGCATCTGCCCATGCACCTCTATGTTCTTTTCGTGTTTTCACTGAATTTTTGTTATATTTTTCAAAATTCACCTATAAAAATATAAAATAAGACTAAATAAATAAAATAATTAAAATTGAATGAGAAATAAGATAAAATTAATAAAAACTAACAAAAATTAAAGAAAATTATTACAAATATTGTCCTAATTATATATAAAATACACATTTATCAATACCAGGTAAATAGACACAAAAAAGAGAAAATTTTCTCTTTAGAAATGTTATTGAATTTTGAAAACTAACTGTTCTTCACTTTCTAAAAGATTATATTATATAGAATTAAGGTTATATAAATCCTAATTACATATAACAAAACTTATTTAAAAGGCAACAAACTACAAAAAATAAAAGAAAATATATAAAGGAAAGAAAATATTCACAAAGGCAAACAAAATGCTAAAATGGTGCATTAATTCGATATTCCTACCAAAAGTAAATAAGGAAACAAATATTGAAATCTTATTCTCTTTTTTTTTTGCTCCATCATTAGATTAAAAAACCAAGTATCTATTGACTTGGGCTTGACTCATTTAAAAAAATAAGCAGCTTCAAGCTCCAGTCTGATCGAGCTTTTACTAAATTGAGACCTAAGTCAAGTTTAAGTTATTTATAGCCCTCAAATTATTTACAGCCCTAGAAGGAAGTAATTAAATAACAGTATAAATGTACTGCAATAACAACATAAATAACAATAACAATATAACATTATAGTATATCAGGAAATGGATAATTATATCAAGCAAGGGGAATTGATGTAAATAACAATGAATCAATGAATTTTTTTTTTAGGTTGTAGGCTAATCCAAAAGGCGGTAACTGACATTTTTCAAATGGTGAAAGTGGGCCTTTCTCTTTACTCTCCTCTCTATATGTATTCCTCTCTCTTGCTATCTCCTACGTGCCTCTGCTTCTGGTTCAGAACCCGAATCCATTTTTAAGTTTCAATCCCCAAAATGGGCGACGATGAGAATCTCTTGCATTCAGGACGTTCCTCATCCTCCAAGAAGCGAACCTCCCTTGCTACTCACTCTCTGCAACTCCCCAAGAAGCGAGTCTCGCTGGGTGAACTTACCAATTTTCCCTGTATTATCACCGAGCCTACTGGGAACTCGGATCACCAGATCGAATGTAAACCTAAACTTAAAGAGAAAACTCGGCACTCTGATTTACAATGCCGCCAAGTGAATAAGCGGAATAACGAATATCCAGAGAACTCGATAACCGCTGAATCAACTCAGAATTCGGATATTGAGACTACTCAGAGAGACTTAGAGAACTCGCCAAGTAGTGGATTGTAATTGAGGAAATGTTCTTACTCATCTTCTATTTATGGGCATCTTCATTCGTTGGAGGTACAAGTTGATTTTTCATTTGCTGTTTTTGTTAATTTTATTTCTGAGTTCTTATTAAATGATTTTGTTTAGTTTAATGATAAGGGAAACAAGAGAAAATCGGGAATTTGGCATTATCTCTTATAAGATATTGCAATTTAGTCGTTGGAATTTTGCCTTTGATTGGAAGGTGGGGTTGGATTTTTTCTTAGAAAGTAAGTGTTGATTGATGGTGTTTGATGCCATTCTTTACTGGTTCTGAAGAAATCAATAGAAAAAAAAAAAAGAGAGCAGGTTTTTTCATTTTCATTTACATGCCTTGGTAATCATGAGAAATTGGTTTCTGCGTCTTGCCTTGACAAATATGTTTTATTTTTCTATGGTTTGCTTTTGAATTTCTGGATTTTTCTGTTTTATTTGTTTGTGTTTTTTTGGGTAAATGACTTGAACTCAAGACCTTTCAAAGCGATTCCTGGACTGTTGAACCAATTTATCCTTTTTATAATAGGACATCTAGGTTTGGCTATGCATGAACACATTAATATTAATTTTTTTTTAAAAAAAAGTGTTAAGTAGATCTGAAGCTATGATCTGATTTCGTATTGGGATAAATTTATAGCATTTCATAGAAAATAATGGGAAATATATTAAGTTGGAATATTTGGGAATTCTCATGGAATGAGAATGATGATTGATTATTCAGATGGAGGACAAAAGAAGACGCTTGACAAATTACATGACCGAGGTGCAGACTGACATTTCAGTGAAAATGAGAGAGATTCTAGTGGACTGGTTGGTGGAGGTTGCTGAAGAGTACAAGCTTGTCTCTGATACCCTTTATTTCATTGTATCCTATGTTGATAGATTTCTCTCGTTGCAAGCTTTGGACAGGAACCATCTACAGTTTATTGGTGTTTCTTTCATGCTTATTGCCTCGTAAATGGATAACATCCTTTCTTGTTTCTGTATCTTTTGTTTATTGTTCGTCTTCCTTCCGTTTTGAGATTGTACTTAAATTACCTGCTTTGATGACAGGAAGTATGAAGAAATTAGTCCTCCGCATGTTGAAGATTTTTGCTATATAACAGATAACACTTACAGCAAGGAAGAGGTCTGTATCTATCCAAAGAAGAGGGGAAAAGAAGGATCTTGAGTAGGCTTACTGCTAGTTGTGTTAGTCAAATTAGAGTGAAGATTTTTATGTTTTAGGAAATAATTAGTAAAAATAGCAACGCTTTTTTTGGTTCTTGGAATACTCGAGCTTAACAATTGGTTCTTGGTGTGTGATTGACTGGAGTATATGTGCAGGTAGTCAATATAGAGAAGGTTGTACTAAAATTATTGAACCATGAAATAAATAATCCCACAGCAAATACTTTTCTCAGGCAAGGCTACTGACAAATCGGCAGTAGTTTTTATTTTATTATTATTTTTTTGTGCATCAAATGAGCTTGTACCTCATCTATGATTACTGCCTGATGATGAAATTAACGACAACTTTCTTGTTGGATTTCTAGGATCTTGACTAAAGCTGCTCAAGAGACTTCCAAAGTAAGTCAATCAATTTTTTTTATCACTCTTGTTCATTCCCATTTTCACTGTTATTCTGTTGACTCTACAATGCCTGTATTTTCAGTCTCCTGACTTGCAGTTTGAGTTCCTGAGTTGCTATCTTGCGGAGCTAAGCTTGTTAGATTATCAGTGTGTGTACTTCCTACCATCAATAATTGCTGCATCGGCTGTTTTTCTTTCCAGATTCACAATCCAACCAAAGTCACATCCTTGGGTAATAAATTTATATCATTATATTCGCAATTTTTTATCTTGGAAGAGATCATGAGAACTTAGGAACATAGAAAGCCAATGGTAAATTGTAAGTGGATGGTAAATTATGTTCAACAGAAAATAAAATAGAAACTGTTTGAAATTGCTTTATCATGTTGCAAGAAGTTTTTTGTAAGTATCTAATTATTTCGCATAATTTGCAGAGTGTATCATTGCAATGTTGTTCAGGTTACAGACCATCTGACTTGAAGGACTGCGTTCTTGCCATTCATGACCTGCAATTAAATAGAAAAGGAAGCAGTTCGCGAGCAAAAAGAGATGAATACACACGGCACAAGGTATTCTAGTCTGTAGTCTCTCAAATTTTCTGAGTATTTACATTCAATTTGTTGTCTACCTGGGAAGCGAAAAAAGTTACTGTAGTCATGGAAAAACACATGATAAAAAGAATTTAATGTAGCTTGGTTCCCTCATGCTTTTCATTAACCTTATTTGCATTTATGCAGAGAGAAAACATTTTTACTTGATAATTCAACTGTACAGGGAATCATTGAGTTTATAACACGGTCTACCCCATCATATTAACCCTAGAATCAAACCTCTTTCGCTTTCTCTTTTATTGCCTTAGATTGAGGCCAATGGCTACTTCCCTAACATAGTTCCTATCTAAGAGCAGCTTTATACCTGGATACAGAGCTTCACCCTAGATAGGAAGGATTTATAAATAATTTCTTTACAAATATATATTTTTGAGCTTTTTCCTCTTTTCTCCCTGGCAACAGTTTGGGGGGGTGGCAACACTGTCCCCTCCTGTAGAAATCCCACTTCATTACTTTGAGGATACTGATAAATAAGGATTCAAAAGACTTTTGAAGAGGCGCTCGCTTTGAAGTTTGATGTAGTCTATGCTTCGTCCAAGGTGCTCGACAGTTTAATGTTCTCTGTGTGTTACCAAATTGAAGGCTCTTGCAAGTTCTGGTTGAAAGCAAGACGGTTTCAAGTTGGTTGGCAGTCTCGGTTTTTAATACTGGAGTATAACATCAAAATATTGCATTTTTGTAGATAACACTAAATTCCCATATATAGAAAATTTATATGCTTGCATTGAGCAAACATGTTTGGTTGTAGTGTACTAGTTCCTATATGTGTATATCATTTTTATCAATTTTAATTGTTGCCTAGTTTACAAGGCAAATCAGAGAATAAACTTTGCAGCCCAGTCTGCTTCCTAGTTTGCAGTTCTTACAGCAGTAATAGTTAGTGCTAAATTTGAACTCGACTTTATCAAAAGTTCCCTATGGTTTGTAAATAAATGAAAGAAAAATTGGGTAAGCCAATCTGTTCTGTGATGGGTTGGTGGCTTAAGCATTTTAACTTAACCTCTTACCTAAAAGTTGAATTGGATACAGGTCAACTTTATGATACATGTTTGATGATGGTTTATCATGTATAGTATGATTTAATTTTTTTTTTTATCTATTTTGATTTCTATCTCTGTAATACAGTTTTTCATAATAATCTTGTAATTTGAAATTTATAAATTTTTCATATTATAAATTTGATTGTTTTCTATGATTTTAAAATTTTATTTTTCAAAAATATTGACTATAAATTTTTTAAATACTAATATATATTTTTTATTTCCATATATTTTATTTCCATAACCTATTAAAATTTTAATATCATTAAACCAAATAAAAAAAATTATTTAACCCTCATGAATTCTAAAGCTTTAAAAGTCTAATCTTTTTATCATATGCTTTTCGTGTTTTTATGGCAAAAATAAAGAGAATAATATTTTTATAATATAAAGAACATCAAGAGTTGAAATTATGAATTTATTGGCAAAGCATTTTTTTTTAAAACACAATCAGATTACTGTTTATGAATGCTGTGGTCAGCACGTAAACATTACTAGGAGATTTTTTTTTTATGAGAAAACTTTACCAGGAGAATAAACCATTAAGAGTGGCTCAAGTAGGGGTGAGTACGGGTCAAGTCATATTTAAGGTGTATTTTGATTTGACCGAACTCGATTAAAAAATAAAAATATTAAATGGATGTCGTCTGAATTTCTTAAATTTTTAATTGACTCGAGTTAATTTTGAGTTCAGTCAAATCGAGTCAATTTTGAGCAGATAAACCTTTAATATTAGAGCTTTGTATTTGAATTAATTTTGATATTATCGGATCAAGTTGGGTCATGTGATAAAATAAATAAATAAAATAAATATTTATATATAAATATAAAAGATTCAATCGGGTTTTAGTTCAAATTGAAAAAAATTATCCCAACTGTTCGATAGAAAAAACCCAACATTTCTTTTATTTTTGAAATCGAATCAACCTAAATTATATATTTTAAACCGACCAAATACGATTCAAGTTTATCGGTTTAGTCAAATTTAAAAATTTTACTCTGCCCTAAACTTAAGATAGCTACTTTAGTATAATATTAAGAAGCGAAGCTTCATACTCAATGGGAGGGATGAGTGGAAAGTCTCCATGAGAAAGGAGTATTCTATGGTCGCAGTGGAATGAAATTGCCCATAATGCACGTTCCATACTTAATATCATATAAATTTTGTTGTATTAAAGGGATAAAATTTCACCATCGACTGTGTAAATCAGTCAGTAAAAAACTATTTTAACTTAATCAGATCTCATTCCTTGGATATATAACTACGTTAAAATTCAGTAGAACGAACTTTATGTCTTTATGGTAATTTATCTCAGTATTCACTTTACTTTTTAAACAATGAACATTTTGTAAATTGTTAATATATTAATAAATTATTTTCATTTGTTAAAAAAACTAATTAAACTAAAAAAATATTAATTTATATGAGTATGGACTCCTAAACTGACATGATGACACATCAAATGAATAAAATAAAGAAAAAAAAATAATTAATCATGAATATAATATGTTAAGAAATTAAAGTAAAAATTATCACATAATATTAAAAGAATAATAATAAAATGAAAATTAAAAGCAAAGATAAAAAAATAAAAACAAAACAAAAACAAATTTTAAAAAATAAGAATTCTAACCTTATATTCCTTCTCAATTTTTTTCTTCTTTATTATGCTTTCAATTTTTCTTAGCCTTGGCATTATTAAATCATTTCAAATTAGTTTGGTTTAATTGTTTGTCCTTTTTTATTTTGTTTTTAATTTTTTTTGTCAATTGTTTTATAAGAGAAACATATTTATATAAAGAAAGTGATTTACTGACATTTGTTAATTTTAACTTCTTATATAAATTTAGAATAATTATAAATTTTTTTAATTAAAAATAAGGCAAGGGGTTGATTAAGAAAACCATGATTCTCTCTGCTTGGGGAAAAGATCCCCCGCCGCCAATGAGGGATGATTAATCGATAAAGAAAGCCTGATTTAGGAACGATAGGGAGTCAAGTTTTGGAAGTGGCCTCTCATTTAGGGATACCTTGATGAACAGGCATGAGGAAGTTGAAGATGAACTAGCAAAAAATGATGACCAATGGTGTAATATCCCTAATGATACCCTAAAATTCTGGAATGCTTATTTGTGAGAATTGAATTAAATAATTTCAAGTGTATATATGACTAATGGAATAAGAGGAGATGTGTATATGTTGTATATATGGGGATATATACAAAATATATACAAGTCAATGGGTTTTATAAGTCAAAAGAGATATTTTGATTAATTAAATGGATTTGTTTTATGTTAGTGGAAGATGATGTAAGTGGATTTAATATTATATTATTTTATTGCTTGGTGGAGAGTGTTTTGAGGAGAGAGTAGTTATTAAGAGGTTGACTTCCTTTCTTTCTTCTTCTTCTTTCATCTTCATCTTCTTCTTTTCTTCTCTTTGGCCGGCCACCCTTATCAACCAAAGGAAAAGAGATTTTGTTGCTTCCAAGCTCAAGAGATTGAAGGATTTCAAGAGATCAAGTTGGAGTTTTAAGAATTTTCTTCTCTTTTGGTAAGTTTCCGACTTGTTTCTTGGTTTTCTTTTGAGTTTGTGTTCTTGGGTTTGTTGGATGGTTGTTGTAGATGTGTTTATGGTTATTTTGGTGTGTTTGAAGTGTTTTGTCTTGGTAACTTTGATATTTGGGTTTGGATTGAAGAGAAAAAAAAGGGTTGAGTTTGGTGAAAGAGGCAAGTGTGTGGATTGTGTGATTTTTGAGTTGTGAATATGGTGGTGTTTGTGTTTGATGTTTGTAATTGAGTTGTTTTAAGGTTTGCTCAAGTATTATATGGGTTGTTGATGGTTTTGGTTAAGTTTGTATGTTGTTGAGCGTGTCATAGCTTCTGTGTTGGAGGATGATTGACACGGCCAGTAACACGCCCATGTCACTGAGCGTGTCAAAGCTTCTATGTTGTGGGTTTAGGGCATGGTCAGGGACACGCCCATGTTGTTGAGCGTGTCAAGTGTAGAGTTTGCCCTAGATAGTTCTCTTACTTATTTTCTTCTTGTGTATCACTAAATGAGTGTATGTGATCACCTTTGGATTAGGTTTTGAAGAGATTTGAGCTACCTTAATTCAAGTGTTGAGAGTTATCTTGGAAGAGGAGATGATAGAGCGGTGTTGTTGCTCTTAGAGGTAAGTACAAACTTTGAATGATTGCATACATTTATATGACATTGGGACTTAACACATTTAGTTGAGAAATGTGTTAAGTTACTTGATATATTGTTAATGAATGAGTTATATGATATGATATGCATAATGTAAATTATGTTGATGTATCAATGCAATTGAGTAATGTATTGTATATGAAAAGAAATGTGAAAAAATGCGATATGAGATGTGACAACATAATGTAACCAATCGATATTGAGATGAAATAGAAGAATGAGAAAAATGAGAAAAGATGATATACTAAGGCAATGAGCCTAGTTTGATTATGAGAAATGAATTGTGAAAGAGATTGATAATGAGATAAATGAATTAATTGTGTGCCTAGTATGTTATTCAATTTTCAGAGTTCTGGGTTTGGCAGCATACCTATGAATTGCTGGGCAGGTGAAAAGACCGGGTCGTAAGCCTAGCCCAGCTGATAAATGTGATGTTTTTGGGGTGAAAAGACCGGGTCGTAAGCCTCAAAAACTGTAAGAGTCTAGCCGGGTTGAGGACTAAGATACTGGGGCCATAGGGTCTAGCCGAGTTGAGGTCCAAGAAACTAGGTCTGTTACATTATCCATGGATATATATATTGCCTACGGGGCTAGACACAAGGTGTCAATATGGACCAAAGCAGTAACTCTGAACTTTGAATAGCATATTAGTTTTGTTTTGGGCCCATGCTTGTCTTTGCTTTAATGTGAATTATGAAATGTGATGCAAATGATTAATATGTTGAGATATAATGCAATGAGTTGATATATTCATATATATTGTGCATGAGCATCGCATTGATCTATATTGAATCAAAGTTTGTACCACTAAGCTTTCTGCTTAGCCCGATTGTGGTTCATTGCGTAGGTGACAGGGTAGATCCGGTTGTGCCGGAGAGCTCGTCTAAACCGAGTCGAGTCTAGGCTTGAGTTTGTGATAGCAGTGTTGAGTTGTGGACATCAAGATCAGAGACGAACTGCCAGCATGTATAAATTCTATAATTTTATAAACATTGATTTTGATATATATACATATGTATATTCTGCTGCATTTTCCACTGCTTATTAAATAAATATTTTGGATAAACTTTTGGGTAATGTTGTATATATATATGTATTTTAACGAAGGAATGTTTTATCTATTACTATTTATAATATAGGTTAAATGTTTTAAGTTTACTCAAACTGACTTATGATGATTATATGTTAAAGATTAAAGTTTGGTTTGTTTAAAATGAACCGTGACACCCCTTTATCCGGTATGCGTATATCGCGTGCTGTGCGGGTGTATGAGGTGTGCGTATATTGGGGTACCGGGGTGTTACAACTATTTTGGTATCAGAGTCTAGGTTTGAGGTTCTCAACCTAGGTGAATTGTAAGAAAAAAAATTTTTGATTTTAAAATATGATTTTTAAATAAGATACATGCATTGGCACTGGCAGTTTCTGATATTTGATGAGGTATTTTCTGCTGTGTTTGCAGAAATAGGTAGTGATGGCATCTCAGTCACGTCAGTCTATAGAAGGTAGTACTGAGAGTGTAACTCCTGTTGAGGATAGAGGTGGAGCTAGGGTTGAGTTGACTAGTGAGGCACCTGCTCCTTTGCCAGAGAGACCAACTGCTGATAAGATTTCGCCGGTTTGGTTACGGCATATGGTAAATTTGTTGAGGGCGACTCCAATGCAGCAGCCGCCACCGCAACCACAGCCGCATGTACCGGTGAGGTAGTATGATAAATTAAGAAAGTTCAGAGCTGAGGACTTCTTTGGTACTACAGATCCTGCAGTAGCTGAGCAGTGATTGGATAAAGTTTAAAGGGTATTTATCCAGTTGCAAGCCACTCCTAAAGAGAAATTTGATTATGCTAGATCTCTTCTGCAGAGAGATGCATATGATTGGTGGAAGACGGTTCCACATGCCATGGATGATCCACCGACCTTGTCTTATGGTGATTTTCTACGGAAGTTTGAGCAGAAGTATACTCCGAGGGAGTATAAGGATGCTAAGAAGATGGAGTTTTTGAATCTGAGGCAGGATAACCGGATAGTGACAGAGTATAAGATTGAGTTTATTCGGTTGTATCATTATGCCGGTGAAATTATTTCAGATGAGATAGACCGGTGCAGGAGATTAGAGGAGAGGTTGAGGCCCTCTATTATGTGTATTATTGCTGGTTCCCAGTATCAGGATCTTTCCCAGCTTATTGCAGTGGCCCAGAGTGTTGAGAGAGCGCAGGCTATTGCAGCAGCTGCTACTGAGGAGGAGATCAGAGTTAGGAGACCCCAGTTTGAGGCAGGGTCTTCATCTGCAAAGAGAGGTCGAGGAGGTCATTTTCAAAGGTTCAGTAGGGGGCCAGAGGCAGCCTATTAGGTCAGTCCCATAACAGAGGCAGAGATCGAGACCTATAGTTTCTGTGGCTAGTGCACTGATCCCAGTGGCTCAGAGGTCTACTCCACCTACATGTGTCCATTGTGGTAGGATACATGGGGGTGTTTGTTGGAAGATTGGTGGACCAGATGTATGTTTTAGATGCGAATTGCCTGACCATTTCATCAGAGATTGTCCCGAGCTACAGGAGGATAGGCAGGCAGATTCTGCAGTTTCTCGACCTAGTGTTAGAGGAGGTCGGGCAGAGGTTTTAGTAGAGGTGGTAGACCTGGATTTAGTTAGAGAGGAGGCTTTACATCCGAAGGCAGTAGGCCAGATGAGGCTGGGCCTTCTCAGCGAGTGTATGTGATGCAAAGGCAGCCAGATGCTTCAGGCGTCATTGCGGGTACATTTTCTTTATTTGGCATTTCAGTTCTTACTCTAATTGATCTAGGATCTACTCATTCATATATAAGTGCATCCATCTTGCCTGTGTCTAAATTGCATTCTGAGTCCCTAGAATTTGGTGTCTTGGTGACAAATCCTTTAGGGCATAGTTTTGTGGTGAGTAAGGTGCACCGAGATAGTCCAGTTGTTGTTCAGGATGAGGAGTTTCTTAGTGATTTGATTGAAATACTTTTTAAGGAGTATGATTTGATCTTAGGCATGGATTGGTTGTCTAAGCATGGGGCTGTGGTAGATTGTCAGAAGAAGTGTGTTACCTTGAGAACCGGTGATGGTAGAAGTGTAATGGTATCTAGTGAGCAGAGACAACTTGCATCCTTGTTTGTTTTAGCTGTTGCAGCTAGGAGGATGATTCGGAAAGGGTGTGTTGCTTATCTTGCTCATGTTGTGGATACCAGAGTAGTAGGTTCTCAGCTTGATAGTATACTCACAGTTGCTGAATTTTCAGATTTATTTCCCGAGGAGTTACTAGAGCTGCCCCCTGAGAGAGAGGTTGAGTTTGGTATCGATTTGTTGCTTGGTACCACTCCTATCTCTATTACTCCTTATCGAATGGCACCTGCTGAGTTGAGAGAGTTGAAGGTGCAGTTACAGGAGTTGTTGGATAAAAGATTTGTTCGCCCTAGTGTTTCTCCGTGGGAAGCACCTGTTTTGTTTGTAAAGAAAAAGGATGGTACTTTGAGACTATGCATTGATTATAGGCAGTTGAATAAGGTGACCATCAAGAATAAGTATCATTTGCCTAGAATAGATGATCTCTTTGATCAGTTGAAGGGAGCAGCAGTTTTCTCTAAGATTGATCTGAGATCAGGGTACCATCAGTTGAGAATCAGAGAGAAAGATGTTCCTAAGATAGCTTTCCGCACAAGGTATAGGCATTATGAGTTTTTGGTGATGCCTTTTGGATTGACGAATGCACCAGCAGCTTTTATGGATTTGATGAATAGGGTGTTTAGACCTTATCTAGATCAGTTTGTAGTAGTTTTTATCGATGAAATTTTGGCGTATTCGTATAATAAGGAGGAGCATGACGAGCATTTGCGGATTTTATTACAGACCTTGAGAGAGAAGCAATTGTATGTTAAGCTGTCGAAGTGTGAGTTTTAGCTTGATCAAGTGACTTTTCTGGGTCATGTGGTTTCAGCAGATGGTATTAGAGCTTATCCGAGTAAAGTTGAAGCTATTTTGAATTGGAGTCCACCGAAGTCTGTGACTGAAGTTAGAAGTTTTCTAGGTTTGGCAGGCTATTATCAACAGTTTGTGAAGGTTTTTTCTTTGATAGCTACTCCACTCACCAGATTACTTCGGAAGGGAGTTAGATTTGTGTGGACAAATCAGTGTCAAACAAGTTTTGAGCAATTGAAGGATATGTTGACTCAAGCTCCTGTTCTTACCTTGGCTTTAGAAGATAAACCATATGTGATTTACAGTGATGCTTCACATAATGGTTTAGGTTGTGTTTTGATGCAAGAAGGTAGAGTCATAGCTTATGCTTCTCGGCAGTTGAAGACGCATGAGTTGAATTACCTGACGCATGATTTGGAGTTAGCAGCCATAGTTTTTGCTTTGAAGATTTGGCGACACTACTTGTATGGGGAGAAGTGTTTCATTTATACGGATCACAAGAGTTTGAAATACTTGGGTGTTCAGCGAGAGCTGAATCTTCGGCAGAGACGGTGGTTGGAGTTGATCAAAGACTACGACTGTTTGATTGATTATCATCCTGGTAAGGCAAATGTTGTTGTTGATGCCTTGAGTCGGAAGTCTTTAGCATGTTTGACTTCTTATTCGCTCTCGTTGCTTGATGAATTGAGAGCATTGCATGCTAGTTTTGGATCATGTGATGATGGTGCTTTGCTGGCTCAGTTATAGTTGAGACCGGTGTTGTTGAATCAGATTAAAGAGGCTCAGTTGGCAGATGAGAAAATTCAAAAGATTATTTTGGATTGTCAGAAGGGAGAGAGCCAAGATTTCCATGAGAGGAATGATGGCAGCCTTTGGTACAGAGATAGATTGTGTGTTCCTAATGATGCAAGACTAAGAAAGATTATTTTAAAGGAAGCACATCAGTCGGCTTTTGCTATGCACCCTGGGAGTACTAAGATGTATCATGATTTGAAGCAACATTATTGGTGGTCAGGTATAAAGAGGGATATAGCGGAGTTTGTATCCAAGTGTCTCACTTGTCAGAGGGTGAAGGCCGAGCACTAAGTTCCTTCAGGGTTGCTCCAACCTTTATCAGTGCCTGAATGAAAATGGGAGCGAGTAACGATGGATTTTGTGATTGGTTTGCCTTTGACTCAGAAGGAGTATGATGCAATTTGGGTGATTGTTGATCGATTGACGAAGACAGCTCATTTTCTTCCAGTTCGGATGGACTATTTTCTTGAGAAGTTGGCTGAGCTGTATATCAGTGAGATAGTCAGATTGCATGAAGTCTCAATTTCTTTAGTGTCTGATCGAGATTCCCGGTTTACTTCAAGGTTTTGGAAGAGTTTGCATGCTACTTTGGGTTCTCGATTGCACTTTAGCACTGATTTTCATCCGCAGAGAGATGGGCAGTCAGAGAGAGTGATACAGATTTTAGAGGACATGTTGAGAAGCTGTGTCATTCATTTCTCTGGGAGTTGGGACAAATTCTTGCCATTGACTGAATTTGTTTATAACAACAGTCATCAGTCTAGTATTAGAATGGCACCATTTGAGGCATTGTATGGTAGAAGATGCAGAACACCTTTATGTTGGAATGAGGTTGGAGAAGGTAGGTTGGTTGGTCCCGATTTGATTAAAGAAATGGAGGAGAAAGTGAAGATAATTCGGGATCGGTTGAAAGCAGCTTTAGACCGACAGAAATCCTATTCAGATTTGAAGAGGAGAGATATAGAGTTTAGTGTTGGAAATAAAGTATTTTTAAAAGTGTCTCCTTGGAAGAGAATTTTGAGATTTGGCAGTAAAGGGAAGTTAAGTCCTCGTTTCATTAGTCCTTACGAGGTACTGGAGAGAGTTGGACCAGTGACTTATCGACTAGCTTTGCCTCCTGAGTTGGATAAAATTTACAATGTCTTCCATGTTTCTATGCTACGGAGGTATAGGTCAGACCCATCTCATGTTTTGTCAGTGGAATCCATTGAGGTGAGTCCGGATCTTACTTTTGAAGAAGAATCAGTGGTCATTTTAGTACATGGAGTGAAAGAGTTGAGAAATAAAAAAGTGTCAATTGTGAAGGTTCTTTGGAAGAATTATGCTAGAGAAGAGGCAACTTAGGAGAGTGAGCAAGCGATGCGAGATCAGTATCCTCAATTATTCCAGACTTGAGAAAAGGTAATTTCGAGGACGAAATTATTTTGTAGAGGGGGAGAATTGTAATATCCCTAATGATACCCTAAAATTTTAAATGCTTATTTGTGAGAATTGGATTAAATAATTTAAAGTGTATATATGACTAATGGAATAAGAGGAGATGTGTATATGTTGTATATATGGGGATATATACAAAATATATACAAGTCAATGGGTTTTATAAGTCAAAAGAGATATTTTGATTAATTAAATTGATTTGTTTATGTTAGTGGAAGATGATGTAAGTGGATTTAATATTATATTGTTTTATTGCTTGGTGGAGAGTGTTTTAAGGAGAGAGTGGTTGTTAAGAGGTTGACTTCCTTTCTTTCTTCTTCTTCTGTCATCTTCATCTTCTTCTTTTCTTCTCTTTGGCCTGCCACCCTTATCAACCAAAGGAAAAGAGATTTTGTTGCTTCCAAGCTCAAGAGATTGAAGGATTTCAAGAGATCAAGTTGGAGTTTTAAGAATTTTCTTCGCTTTTGGTAAGTTTCCAACTTGTTTCTTGGTTTTCTTTTGAGTTTGTGTTCTTAGGTTTGTTGGATGGTTGTTGTAGATGTGTTTATGGTTATTTTGGTGTGTTTGAAGTGTTTTGTCTTGGTAACTTTGATGTTTGGGTTTGGATTGAAGAGAAAAAAAAGGGTTGAGTTTGGTGAAAGAGGCAAGTGTGTGGATTGTGTGATTTTTGAGTTGTGAATATGGTGGTGTTTGTGTTTGATGTTTGTAATTGAGTTGTTTTAATGTTTACTCAAGTATTATATGGGTTGTTGATGGTTTTGGTTGAGTTTGTGTGTTGTTGAGCGTGTCATAGCTTCTATGTTGGAGGAGAATTGACACGGCTAGTGACACGCCCATGTCACTGAGCGTGTCAAAGCTTCTGTGTTGTGGGTTTAGGGCACGGTCAGGGACACGCCCGTGTTGTTGAGCATGTCAAGTGTAGAGTTTGCTCTAGATAGTTCTCTTCCTTATTTTCTTCTTGTGTATCACTAAGTGAGTGTGTGTGATCACCTTTGGATTAGGTTTTGAAGAGATTTGAGCTACCTTAATTCAAGTGTTGAGAGTTATCTTGGAAGAGGAGTTGATAGAGTGGTGTTGTTACTCTTAGAGGTAAGTACAAACTTTGAATGATTGCATACATTTATATGACATTGGGACTTAACACATTTAGTTGAGAAATGTGTTAAGTTACTTGATATATTGTTGATGAATGAGTTATATGTTATGATATGCATAATGTGAATTATGTTGATGTATCAATGCAACTGAGCAATGTATTGTATATGAAAAGAAATGTGGAAAAATGTGATTTGAGATATGAAAACATAATGTAACCAATCAATATTGAGATGAAATAGAAGAATGAGAAAATTGAGAAAAGATGATATACTAAGGCAATGAGCCTAGTTTGATTATGAGAAATGAATTGTGAAAGAGATTGATAATGAGATAAATGAATTAATTATGTGCCTAGTATGTTATTCAATTTTTAGAGTTCTGGGTTTGGCGGCATGCTTATGAATTGCTGGGCAAGTGAAAAGACCGAGTCGTAAGCCGAGCCCAGCTGATAAATGTGATGTTTTTGGGGTGAAAAGACTGGGTCGTAAGCCTCAAAAACTATAACAGTCTAGCCAGGTTGAGGACCAAGATACTAGGGCCCTAGAGTCTAGCTGGTTTGAAGTCCAAGAGATTGGGTCTGTTACATTATCCATGGATATATATATATATATATATTGCTTACGGGGCTAGACACAAGGTGTTAATATAGACCAAAGCAGTAACTCTAAACTTTGAATAGCATATTAGTTTCGTTTTGGGCGGCCCATGCTTGTCTTTGCTTTAATATGAATTATGAAATGTGATGCAAATGATTAATATGTTGAGATATAATGCAATGAGTTGATATGTTAAAATATATTGTGCATGAGCATCACATTGATCTATATTGAATCAAAGTTTGTACCACTAAGCTTTTTGCTTAGTGCGATTGTGGTTCATCGCGCAAGTGACAGGGTAGATCCGGTTGTGCCGGAGAGCTCGTCTAGATCGAGTCGAGTCTAGGCTTGAGTTTGGGATAGCAGTGTTGAGTTGTGGACATCAAGATCAAATATGAACTGCCAGCATGTATAAATTCTATAATTTTGTAAACATTGCTTTTGATATATATACATATGTATATTCCGCTGCATTTTTCGCTGTTTATTAAATAAATATTTTGGATAAAATTTTGGGTAATCTTGTATATATATATATATGTATTTTAACGAAGGAATGCTTTATTTATTACTATTTATAATATATGTTAAATGTTTTAAGTTTGCTCGGACTGACTGATGATGATTATATATTAAAGATTAAAGTTTGGTTTGTTTAAAATAAACCGTGACACCCCTTTATCCGGTATGCGTATATCGCGTGTTGTGCGGGTGTATGCGGTGTGTGTATATTGGGGTACGGGGGTGTTACAAATGGGAGTTGCAGGAGGAGGATGTGAAAATTCAGTTGGAAGATCCAATCCCCTCAATATTTTTCTTACAGCGTGTTCATGATAAACTGGCTGCCCCTTGGAAAAGCATTGTCATTATCAAACCTTTGGGGAAAAGTATTGGCTTTAAGGCCTTGAATGATCACTTAGAAAATTTGTGCGGATTCACGAATGGTTTTTTTCTCATTTAATCTAAACAATGAATACTACATAGCCAAATTCAAAACTAAGAAAGAAGCTATTGTGGTGTTAACTAGTGGCCCTTGGATAGTTTTAGGACACTATATTATGACCAAAGCTTGGTCTCCATCCTTCTACTGCTTCGATGATGAACTTAACATAGTGGTGGCATGGGTTAGGCACCCAAGGATACCACTACATTATTATTAGAAGAAATTTTTGAGATTAGTTGAGAACCTTACTGGAAAAGTGATTTGTATTGACTATAATACTAAATCTGCAGCCAGGAGAAGTTTTGCTAGGATTGTAGTGGAGATTAACCTTAACAATCCACTCTACTCACCATTCATATTGGATGGCGAAATTCAAAGGGTAGAGTATGAAGGGCTTCCTTAAATATGTTATTACTGTGGTAGAGTAGGCCATGAAATTTTCTACTATCCAGCAAAGCTAATAAAGAAGCGTTGCTCAGGAGGAGAAGGAAGGTGAGATTATGGAGATGTCTGGTGATTCTTTATTGGCGACGGAGGCTATGACAAATATGGGTCGTGTGTGATGGTGAAAAAAAAAAAAGGAAGGCCGAGGCAACAAAAGCAAAATGACAAAGGTTTAGGCAATAAAAGATATGAGGATCATATTAATCCTCTTGGGTCAAGATATGAGATTTTAGGAGTTCAAAATGAACAAGAATATTCAGCTCCTAAGATTATAGAACCGTTACCACCAATCAAGGTGACTAAAGATTATTTCCAAAAGCAAAGCATAGACTCCAAAGATGTATCGAAAAAGGATGTCTAAAGCCCTAAAAGTGAGGGTCCTAGACAAACGGGAAAAAAGAGGTCTGACTCATCAAGGCAAAAGTGGATCCATGTAGGTTTCTTTAATGACACATTATGAAAGCCATGCAGTGCAACCAAAAGATACCCATCCAGAAACCATACACATGACCCAGAAGACAAGTAATTCTAATAATAGTGTTATTTTTCCTGGCAAACTCAATTAGATCCAAGGAATCATAAGGTAGTTATTATCTCTCAGGCTACCTTTTCATTTGAAGAAATTATGAAAGATAGTAATAAACATGCCTGCAGACAAGGGAAAGGAGAAACTTATGGATCCTCCTAGGCTCGAGGACAATGTGATGATGGAAGAAAAAGAAGGAGACCCTGGACTTGATAGTTATTTTTCAAGCATACGTGAAGATGACATGGAAGTTAGGGAGGAGGAAAATATCCTATCATGACCTATTGGGTTTGTCATCTCTTATATTTTTCTTTTATTATGAATATTAATATTGTGGCTTGGAAAGGGGCTGGTTCTCCCCAATTTAGAAGAACCTTTCATCTTCTTATTCAAAATTTTTGTCCACATATGGTGGCAATTTTTGAACTAAGAATCAGTGGCATCTAGGCTGATAAATTCATTAAGGGTAGTGGCTTTAATTTCTCATTTAGGATTAAAGTTGTTGGATTTTCTGGTGGCCTTTTGATTCTCTGGAAGGATGGTTTTAAATTGGAGATTTTAAGGTGCAGTCAGCAATTTGTTCATATGTGTATTATGGCTAATAATTTAACATCTAGGTTTACTTGCATTTATGCCAGCCCGAATCCAACTCTTAGAAACACCATTTAGGGGCAACTCGATAATCTCCATGAGGAGCCATGGCTCCTTTGTGGTGACTTCAATTCTATCCTTAATTCATCCGAGTGCAAAGGTGGTTCTAGAAGGAGTAATGGAGGCTACAAACTTTTCGCAAATAGGTTCTATAGAAATGAGCTCATGACTTAGGTTTTATTGGGCCTAAGTTTACTTGGAAACATGGTATCTTGTATGAGAGACTCGACAGAGCCATTTGTAACAAGAGTTGGCTTGTAAAATTTCCTAATGCTTTAATTGACCATTTTTCGAGAATAGGCTTGGACCACAAGCCTCTGCTTATCAAATTTAATAATCAATTTTCCCATAATATTAGCCCTAATAAGTTTAAGTTACCTTATGCATGGTTTCTTCGCAAGGACTTCCCTGATCTAGTTAAAAAATCTTGGAACACCGATATGACCTTTTTCCAAGGTAGAGAGAATTTTACGAAGAATGATGAGGATTGGAATAGAGAGGTCTTTGGTAGCATTGTGAATGGAAAAAGGAGACTTATAGAGAGACTTAAAGGCATTTTATGAAGAAAAAATCTAGGACAAAATTCATGATCTATTAGGGCTATGGTCTATTAGGGCTCTTCCATCAAATTCATGATGATTTGTTACATAACCTAAATACGAAGGTTCACCATGATGAAGTGAGGGACGTGTTCCAGATGGGTCATCTTAAGGCTTTTGGCTCGGATGGGTTGCCTATTATTTTATTTCATAAACATTGGAGTAATGTGGAGAGTCTATTGTCAAGATGGTGAGAAATGTTTTTGAAGGTGGGAGCATTCCAAAAGAGTTAAATGAGATATTTGTAAACTTGATCCCTGATAAATAAAACCCTAAAATCATCAATCACTTTCATCCAATTAGTCTTTGCAATCTGGGATACAAGATCATAACCAAAGTTATCATCAATAGAATTAAAGATATCCTTCTGGATCCTTTCGGATATTATTAATCCTACATAAATGAGCTTTATGCCTCTGAGAAACATAACGGATAATATCATTATGGCACAGAAGGTGGTGCACTCTATGAAGAAAAAATCTAGGACAAAATGTTTTATGTTAATCAAGGTGGATTTTGAAAATGCTTATGATAGATTGGATAGGGACTTTATTTTGGAAACCCTCATAATTGTAAGGTTCCTTGATTAGCTTATCTCGATGATCATGAAATGTATCACATCCCCTTCTATGAGGACATTGTGGAATGGGCAAACATCTAAAAAGTTCTTCCCTAGGCATGGTCTCCATCAAGGGGATCTTCTGTCTCCGTACCTCTTTATTTTGTGCATGGAATGCTTATCTCAACTCATTGAAAGCGAAGTTTACAAAGGAGTTTGGAAACCTATTATGTTAGGTACTAGTAGTTCACCTCTCTCTCACCTTTTATTTTTTGCAGATGATTTAATCCTCATGGATGAAGCCAATGTAGATCAAGCTAAAGTTATCAAAACAAATTTTGAAAATACACTATGACAGATCAGGTTAACGTGTTAGTGGTGAGAAGACTAGAATTTGTTTCTCTAAGAATGTTAAGGGCTCTACTATTGGAGAAATCAAAATGGAATTGGGTTTCTCTATGGCGGATGATCTTCGTAAATATTTAGGGGTACCCCTTCTCCATACAAGATTAATGAGGAACAGTTATAAAGATATCTTGATCAAGATGATAGCTCTTCTTAATAGCTAGTCAGCTGCCTCTTTGTCCTGCTGGATGAGCCAATCTTATTTAGACTAGCCTTTTATCTATGCCAGTGAACACTATGCAATCCACCCTTATTCCTGCTACACTTTGTAACGATATGGAGACAGAATGTCATAAGTTTATCTGTGGCCATCAGAATGGCAATAGGAATGGAATAGCTTTAGGCAAGTGGGGGGATGCTTGCTTAACGAAAATGAGTGGAGGTCTTGGTTTGAGGAACCTCCGAGGTAGCATTGCTTTTAAAATGGGCCTGCAACTAAAGTCTAAGGGATAAGAAGTTGTGGATTGATGGAGGGTCACTTTAAAATATAAAACAAACATAGACATAGACCACAAACTTAACAAGGTTAATGGAGGCTTACCATTTTGGAAATTTATATCTAGGTATGGCCTATTGTGCAATAAAGTAGTAAATGAGCTATTAAGAACAACACATTTCTGGGTGGATTTGTGGGAAACTAATGAAAAACTACTTATATCTTATGCTATTAATCGAGTTCCTAAGGATATGGTCAATTTAGTGGTTTCCAATTATGTTACATCTGAAGGACAATGGAAATGGGATTGGATTTCCATGTTTATTCCTAATTTTATTTTACTAACTATTCTTATCCAGGTCCTAATGACGTGAAAGGGGAGGATAAAAAGTTTTAGGCCTTCACAGAATCTCTACTAAGTCAGCATACCTTAATATCATAGAGAGAGCTTGAAAGCACTTGACCGATTTAGAAGATTGTCATTGCTGTGGGCATAGTGAAACAGTTTTACATGTCTTTAGAGATTGTCCCTATGCCAAAATCTTGTAGAACATTATGGTTCCAAGTGAATATAAGTAGAAATTCTTCTCTCTAAACTTTTTCTAAAGGTTAGTTGCTAATCTTAAAATTTTGTTTAATTTTCAAGACAAAAATGACTGGATTATTATGTTTGGAGTTTCCCGTTGGTCCCTGTGGCGTTGGAGAAACGAGGTGATTTTCATTAATCCTTCTGGTAGACATGGAATTCGAGTGGTGAAAATCATAAGAAGAATAGAGAAGATTCCTAATGCATGGAACTTGGAGAAGGACATTGAAGGAAGCAGCATAAGATATGAAGATATACATGTCTCCTAGATTCCTCCTCTAGGAGTTCTGAAAGTTAATACTGATGGTTCCTGGAATCGTAGCATGGGCCAAGTAACTACAAGAGGGGTTATTCATGATTCTTGTGGAAAGATGGCATGGTGGATTTATGAAGAATATTGGCAACTCCTCTATAATTAAAAGCTGAGTTATGGGGTATTTATCAAAGGTTAGAGATTAGCTTAGGATTTAAAAGCCACAAAAGTCATTTTAGAAAGAAACAGTGCATGTGCTTATGGACTAATCAAGGAGGAGTCTAACCAAGCCCATGCTCATTATGCTTTTGTGGCTGAAGTTAAAGAGCTTATCTCTCGCAACTAGGACGTGAATATTTAACATTTTTTTAAGGACGCCAACTATGCGACTGACGCTGTAGCTAAGAAGGCAAAGTCTCTTCCAATGGGCACACAACAAATTCAAGAGGTCATCACAGAAGCTTATCCATGGGTGCTGCATGATATGCACAGTGCAATAACTATGCGTTAGGTCCCCATGTAGTGACCTGAGCATCCTCTCTTTTTACTAAAATAAAAGGGAAATAATATAAAATTTTAAGGAGAATAAATAAGGAATTTCAGACAAATGCTCCCTTTTTAAAATGTGGCTTTTGCCACTGATTGTATTTATATCCAATTAGCTTACAACTTATTTCTTTTGAAGAAAATGAATGAAATGAAGTGAACAAAATATTTAATTTTCTTTTTATTTTGAATAAATAAACAAAGGAAAAGAGTAAAAAAAAATGGAAAATTGATTCAAAGCTACGAACCCATCCAATTTTAAAGTGAAATGATAAAATTGAAAAAATAGAAGAAAAAAAATTTTCTATTCTTTTCTTCATGTTTTTATTAAGATAACTAAACATAAAGGAAAAAAAACTTTTTTCCTTTAGTTAATTTCTTTTTATTTTCATTACATAATTAAGAAATTAAATGATAGGTTAACGTTGAATTTTCGCAATGCCATAAGCGAGTAGGACTTTGGTTTTTTTTTTATCAGAAAGAAAATAATATTAATAAAAAGGTAAAGTTAGAGAAATCCAACAAGAGCACATAAGCAAAGCTACATAACAACAAAAAACATAGCTACACAATACTGAATCCAAAACCACAAATACAGAAAAGCAAAGGCACAACAGAGAAATCACAATAAACAAAAAGGAAGAACAATCCTCAAACGGAAGCAGAACAAATATAAACCAAAGCAGCCAATGTATAAAAAAATTGATCTTCACCCATCTCTTTGTATCAAGGCTCAAAGGAAGCACCTTGAGGGAACCCTCCAAGATCGGCCAAAGAAATAGAGTAATGGCTGAGAGCTAATAACATGTGCAGAGCCAAAGACTAGCTAGATCACCACCATCAATCGAACAAATTGATAGAAAAACTAAAGCATCTCTGCAGCCCCAAAAATCCTCGAGTGTAAAATCAATTAAGGAAAAAAAAAAAGGACCAACTGTCCTATAATGGGCCCAAAGAGGAAGGTGAAAACCGAGTGGGACTTTGGTTGGCCCCTAACACATCGCTCTCAATCCATGATTTATTAACTTGTAAATACGTTTATAAAAAACTATACATTAAATTTTAAATTACATTTCTTCAAAAGCAAACTTGTAAATTATAAAGAAACATATTAATTAAAATTCAATTTGATTCTCGAATTTTTTAACTAGATCAAAAATTAAGGTAAAAAATCAGTAGAAAAAAAATATTTTCAGCTCAGTTAGATCCAAATGTTAACAAAAACGTTGACAAGTTTAAAATTAATTCCCACACTTATGGCTATACATGCCCATTGGATCATGTATGTCAATCTGGCTAAAATATGTAGTAATTATGATTTTTTTTATTGTGTCATGCTAGTCCAAAAAATTAGTCATGTAATACTGGCTCAATCGAAATTTAAGTAATATTGGTCAACATAACTTATTGACCATTATATAATCGTTTTGTGTCTCTTATATAATCTTGTCGAACTATGCTGAATAATCAATTTTAATTTTACTACTAAGTGTAGGCATAGTCTGTCTAAAGCCATATGAAAATTTTAATTTATATATATAACCTCAATTAAAAATATAAAAATTTGGAAGAATTTTAAGATATTATTTGAAAATTTATAATACTTAAATATTAAGATAAATTTAATTTTAAAAATTAAAATTGAAATTTAATGTAGAATATCATAATCTAAAGTGTGGTGAAAAATTATTTTTGCTTGATAATAGATATTTCTTTAAATATTTTTTAATTTAAAATTGATTATAATATTATTTATTTAATAAAAAATAAAAAATAACCCATTGAACCTATTATTTTATCCTTAATTTATGAGCCATTTATTATTATTTGCAAAAAAAATTATATGTATAATTTTAGTCAAGGAATATTTACAAAACTAATATAAACATTAAACTTTTTTCAATTATAGGGTGATTAAAAAAACTTTCATTTTTTAGATGTTAACAATTTATATTTGCAAAAATATGGTATGAGTGTGGACCACAATACTGTGTATAAAAAATATAGAATGGGTGTAGATCACAACGTTGATGTAGACAAAATGCAAACTTTCATTATATTTTATATTCTATTACTCATTTATTAATATTTTAAACATTTTGTATAATTAAAAATTAATTAATTAATTAACTTAAAATATAATTATGTTAATTAATTTTAATTACATTTTATAATATGCTTTTATATATTTTATTTAATTTATATTTTTAAAATAATTTTAACATAAATCATAATAATTATTTAAAAAAATATTTTTTTAATATATAAAATAATTCACACTTTTATGCATATATATATTTATATGCAACACTTTTAAAATATAAAATAAATTTATTTTGTTTAAATTTTTTAATGTTATATGTTTAATTTTATAATATATATTATATATAAGTTGATATAATATATAAATTTAATGGAAAGCTAAAAAATCGAAAATCTATTTCTTTGAAACATTTCATTGAATAAGTGATGTGCATTTAAATTGAAGAAAAAATCCTCAATCATTATAGTTCAAAAAGAAAAACAAATTCAAAAACAATTAAGAAAATAAAACATTTTATGTGTGTATATGTTGTTAATAATAACATATACCGACATATAACTAAATATATAATAATTTTATATTCTTATTTTTTTTAAATATAATATGTATGTATTGTTATATATATCGTATATTGACATATAACTTAAAATATATTACTTTTGTACTCTTATTCTTTTAAAATTTAATACATATATATTGTTACATGTAACATATACCAACATATAGCCAAACATATATCATTTTTTTACTGTTATTCTTTTAAATTTTAATAAACATATGTTGTTATATGTAACATATACCGACGTGTAACTAAATATATAATAATTCTATGTTATTATTCTTTTAAAATTTAACGTGCATATGTTATTACATGTAACATATACTCATATATAATTAAATATATAATAGTTTTATACTCTTATTCTTTTGAAATTTAACGCATATATGTTATTATATGTAATATATATTAGCATTAACTAAATATTTAATTGTTTTATAATACTATTCTTTTAAATTTTAATAAATATATATTTTTATATGTAATATATATCGATATATAACTAAATATATATCACTTTTATACTTTTATACTTTTAAATTTTAACACGTATATATTGTTACATATAACATATATCGACATAAAACTAAATTTTAATTATACTTTATTTAATTTTAATTATTATAATATATACCAACATATATCTACATATACACACATATATTATTATTCTTTATTTAAAGTATACGTAATATATCGACAAAAACTGACATATATTAATACATATCCACATATATTTTTATTCTTTAGTTAAAATATATATATAACATACGCTGACAAATACCAATATATATGTAAAATATACAATTATTCTTTTATAATATATATCCACATATATCTGGGCATATACTCATATATATATAACATATACTATTATTCTTTTACAATATACACCCACATATACTTAGTTATATTTAACATATATCAACATATAACTAAACATATAAAATTATTTTTTTAAAATATTTTATCAAATATATGGAGTACATTACATTTGAAGGATGAAAAATCTCAAAATAATTATATTTGAAACCTGAAAAAAATAAAAAATAAAACAAAAACAAAAATTATAAATGGAAAATCAAAATCTAAAATAAAAAATCACAGTAAAATCAAAGTCTCTTCTTCACTTATAATTAATTAGGGAATTCGCAAAAGAAAGTAATTAATAAGTACAATCATTGCATATAGGTTGTATATTAGGTCATAATCTAGCTATCTATAAGTGTACATATTGTAAACAAATAATATAGTAGTGAGTGAGTTATCGTCTCACGATGAAGGTATATCCTAAATACTAAAAAATTAAACTATTTATTATTTGGACAAAAGATATTTGAATTAAAACTAAGTAAATTAATTAAAATTAGAAGTTGCTTTGGATTGACTCTAATATTTTTGAACTTACAGTTAGACTATCTTAATTGATTAATTATGACTTTTCTATGATATTGATTCAATTATAGTTTTTCTTTAATTATTGGTTAGATTCTCCTAAATTAAGTTATAATGTCTCTCAAATATTAAAATTAATATCGAACTTAATCTTTATGTCTACTTTCGTGATCACAAATAATTAAATCAATTCATTTAAGTTTTATGAGAATCTTTTAATCAATCACCTAAGGGTTTATCTTATCTTTAAGTGAAAACTTACTTAAGATTATTATATCTTTAGACTAATGTCATGCTTCCCCTCTCACTCCATTACACATCTCAAATCAAATATTTATTAGCCTGCTAATATTGCATTAAGCACAAAGACAACAAAATAACCAAAAAGATAAACTTAATTGAATTAAATAATAATGAATTATTCAATAAGGGTCTAACTCTAATTAGGGTTTTAGTTATGCATAATTAAAAAGAAATTTTAGTCATGTATAATTGAAAAGAAAATAATGCAAGAATTAAATAAAATAATTGAAGACATTATGAATTGAAGAACAAGAAAATTTAAACTCTAAATCTTTTTTGGATTGAAAGGAACTCTTCTTAGAACTTAAATCTCTTCAACTAGGCAAGCCTCCTTTTCTCTCTCCAAATAAATCCCAAGAACAAGACTAAAAACTATAATAAAAATTGGATGATTAATTTGAGGAGGCTTTGTTTATATAATGATCTTGGAGATCTTCTATCTTGAGTAGGAAAAGGATTTGTAGATTTCTAAACATATTAGGAATAGATTTTTTGATAGAATTGGAGACTTCTAATCGATTTAGAAATATATCTTGGACATATTTTGGAACTTCTTTCTTGATTAGGAATTGTCTGTAGGATGAAATTCTGCAGAAAAAAGGATTTCCAATCGTTATAGAAAATGTATGTGTGTGCAAACTGACCACCACAGCCGTGTATAATTGTAACTTGTCTGTTCCTCAAATCTTTTCTTTCAGACAGTGTGGCACAGAAATCAAATCACTATTGGTCTTTTCTTTTTCTTCTCTTTTTCTTTCGAGCAGTGTTAATTTGATATCCACGAGCATGGGAAATGAGTTGCATGCCTGTGGACTTGGTTTCTTTTCTACTTCTAAGTTGTTTGGCTTTCTTTTCATTTTGGATCTCCACTTTCTTCATATTTCATCATATTTTGATATATTTATATTTTAAATTTATGTTTTATAAAGCCAAACTTCAAAAATATAATTATTTCAGCTTTTATAATAAAAATATATTGAATTTAATTGATAATAATAAAAATATAACTAGAATAATCATAAAAAAAAATATGCGGCTTTATCATTGTAAATCTAATAATAGAGTAATTAATCTAATTATAGAGTAATTAGGACTTGCTCTCTAAAAGCAATGGCGGACGAGATTGAGCTGAAAAACTGCCCTTGTAGATTTTCGATTTCCGACAACAAATCAAACTCGGTATTGTTTCATAGGTACTTGGCAGCATGTGCTTATGCAGAGATCAAAGAGGACCTGGTATTTGTGTTTATTTTTCATACATATCCTTTTCTATTGGTAGATTGGCCATGAACTAAAATTAATAATAGAATGCCCATGAGCTTTATGTAATTGGCTCCATTTATTATTATTTTTTTTTGCAAAATTGTAGAATTTTTTGGTTTCTAAAAAAAAAAATAGTACCCCAATTTCTCAAGAGATGCTTGCATGGAGGATCAACTTTTTGGCTTGTCCGATGGGTGGTAATATCAGAGGAAAAGTCGCCATTAGAGAAAAAGAAAATTAAAGAAGATAAAGAACATCATATATTTGAAAATAAGAAGTAAAGAAAAAGATAAAAATAAAAAAGTTATAAGTAAAAAAAAAAGTGTAGTAATTTGAAAACAAAAATTAAAAAGTAGTAATTGATGTAATTTCCTCTTTAATCAAATAGGTATAAATATATAATATATTTGTTTGACCTCACAAATCGTGTTGGACTAGGCTACTTATCGTTTCAAGCTGGACCAGCTCGATCGGCTAAATACCTTAAATCCAGCCTGACCTAATACACTCAAACATTCAAACATGCCTAATAAAATAGATCATGCCTAACACTTGAACCGTGCCAAGCACGACCCGAAACAGACTAGGTTGGACAGCCCTGAGTGTTACCCATCTAATTTTCATGCACACCTTGTTAACTTTTTAGAACTGAAAAAAAAAACTATTTTAAAAATTTTAGGTTTTTACAATCTTTGTTTTCTCAAACCTAAATTATTCTAAAATTAAAATATAAAATAATTTATTTTTGCTAAATTAATCATAAAAAATAATATATTTGATGACTTGAAAATTTTAGTTATAACAAGATTAATTTTGAATTTAACTAAATATTAGCTAAATACTCGATAAAAATCGAAAAACAATCTCATTTATCAAAGTTAGATTAATTAATTTAACCGTGGACAAAATCTTCTTGTCTCCTAATATAAGAAAATAGAAATTCAAAGTCGATCAATTTTTTTCCCTGCTAGGAGAGCTAAATTAGCCACAGTTAACATAAGCTTTAACATGTTAACACTAGCAAATAATAATAATAATAATAATAATAATAATATTATTATTATTATTATTATTATTATTATTATTATTATTATTATTATTATTAAACAAAGAGAATAAATATTTTAAACAATTGGTGAGAAGATGTACTCAGATTTTTTTTCCTTTTTAATTTAGCATGCTTGAGAAGATATGGAATCAAAAGCAGAAACTCGTGGGAGAAAAACTGGAGCGCTATCAAATTACAAGCAACAATGGCAGCATCAAATTTCTCGGCAAGTGGTCATCCCTCAAAATAATGCCAGCAGATGATCTCCGGACATCTTGCTTTCCTGATGGGTAAAAGGTCTCTAGTTCTCCTGGCAGAATTTATGTATATATATTTAAAAAGAAAAAAAAGAAAAAGAAAAACTCAAGCAACAGATTTGCTTCTCGTTACTCGGCGAACTGCTAGTACTTCTTGAGGTTTTGGTAAATTAGCAGGTGTCTTTTCTGTTTCCCCAATTATTGAATCTGGGTCAGATATCCAATGATCTGATATATTCTTTCTCTTTCTAGTGTTTGGGGTTTCAGATTTTTGTTTAGAACTTTCCGGGCATCCCAATTTAGTGCCCCTTGCATCTCCAGAACAGCTTGTTGCCATGGCATCACTAATCTTGGGTGATTCCTCACTTTGAGCTCCATTACAAGTAGCACTTCTACTAACTGTTTCAGGCCCTGGTGTCAGCAGTTCTGCACTTGTTTTGGGTAGCTGGGAATCGTTTCCTGTAGTCTTGACTATACTTGCATCCATAGATGGCGAATGGTTGAAACTCCATCGAGTATTCTCAAACCACTTGCTAACCTGCAAAATGCAACTACTTCTGGATGAAAAGAGCGTGAAACAACGTTCACCAAACACAAAACTCAAAAGAGGGCAAAAGACTATTTTTCAAGAAAAAGAAGAATGGCATAAGTTCACAGTAGCAACAAGAAAGAGTGACCTGTTGGAAAGTAATTCCCAGCTCTTCTGCCAGTCTTTCTTTTGTAGCCCGGTCAGGATATTTATTTTCCTGAAAGGATTGATATAGCCTCTGCAAAGTAATATGACGATCAACTTAATCTTTATCATGCCCTATGTAAATCTGTAAACAAAATCTGGAAAATAAAGGATCCTAGTGAAGTTGCACCGTACAATCTTATATGATAACCCAAACTACAACAATGATCAACTCAAAATACATGATATCCACAACATACTTGAAGTTTGATTTGCATGATTATAATATTCCAAGTTCTTATCATTTTCACCACCTCTTCCATTTCTCCCACACGAGAGAAGATATAACAATTCAACCTTTCTAGACAAGCACTCAATAAGAGATCATATTATAAACCAAAGCAGAACGCCATCAAAATCCTCAATATGGACTAGAAAAGCAGAGATAAAAATATATGAAGTCAAAGAATTTTGATGCAATTTGAAGAAAGTAAGAATTTGTCATCAAAACATTTTGTTTCACTGATATTAGATTTAACTGAGGGAATTAAACGTGAAACAACATTTTCTGTCAATTAGCATCAGGAAAGGCGAGAATTTTTTTTTTCACTCTTAGGACTTGTTTTAGCCATGTCTATTTTGCTGTTTTTCTTGATCATGGAACTTTCTGTTTTTGTGCACAAGCTAATAGATGTATCAACTAAATCATTTACTGCCAAATATAAATTTGTCCATTTAAAAAAAAAAAAAACTATTGCGCTTTCAAGAAATGGAGAAAAGCTTAATCATACTGAATAGAATTGTTTTTTTATTTGTTTTTGGAAAATAAAAACATTTTATTGAAAGGAGAAATGATTTTTTTATGAGTGGTGAAATACAATTTGGCATATGAGATATTCTCCTCTCATAATTCTTTCATTCTTTTTTTTTATTTGATATTCGGTAAGCGTTGTCGATTTATGACATGAGGTCACGAGTTCAAGCCGTGAAAACAGCCTCTTACAATTGCAAGAGAAGGCCGCGTATAAAGACCTAACGAGTCCGACCTGACAAACTTACTGAATTTCAATAGAATTTTAATAGAAATTTGTTTGATTATTTCCTCAAGCTGATTGGGTTTAAATAGACTGAAGTATCTCATAAATTTAGGAATAAATTCCTAAATTACAGCCCTAATTGATGCCCATTGTCTCCTAATTATAGCTGACAATTACAGCCTTAATTGGCTCCCTAATTGATGCCTAATTTGTCTCCTAATTATGGCTGTTTGTCTTCTAATTATGGCTGATAATTACAGCCTTAATTAGCTCCCTAATTGATGGTTATTTACAGCTATCTTACAGCAGTATGGTCAATTAATTACAATAGTATACTAACATCTCCCTCAAATTGATGTTGGGCGATCAAGAAGCATCAATTTGCCCACGAGAAATTGATGACGCTATCTTGTCATAGATTTTGTGAACACATCAGCAATTTGAAGAGCAGTGGAGACATGTGGAAGAGAAATGACACCAGTATCTACGGCCTCTCGAATAGAATGATAGTCGACTTCGATATGTTTGATACGTTCATGAAAAACTGAATTTGTAGCAATTTGCATGGCACTAGTGTTGTCAACATGCAGAGGAGTAGAATGAGGCTGAGGAAATCCAATTTCAGCAAGTAACCCACGTAACCAAACAATCTCTAAGCAAGCACCGAACATAGCCCAATATTCAGACCAGTAGAAGATTTTGAAACACGGTCATGTTTCTTACTTTTCCAAGATATCAAAGAATCGCCAAGAAACATACACCAACCTGTTATAGAGCATCGAGTGTCTGGACAACCGGCCCAATCAACATCACTGTAAGCAATAAGGCGTATGGGAGAGCCAATAGGAAAGAATAAACCCCGAGAAGATATGCCAAGGAGATAGCGAATGATTCGACGAACTGCCACCAAATGTAAGTGACGTGGAGTACTCATGAATTGACTGACTTGCTGAACGGCAAAAGAAATATCGGGCCTTGTAATAGTCAGATAATTCAAACTGCCAACTAATTGATGATAAAGAGATGGATCATGAAGAAGATCTCCGTCTTGACTATGATACTTGACATTTAATTCCAAAGGAGTATCAACTGGGGATGAATCTTGAAGGCCTGCTGAAGTAATCAAATCTGTAGTATATTTGTGTTGATGCAAAAATATCCTAGAAGAATCATAGTGAACTTCCAGCCTTAAGAAATATGTAAGTGGACCAAGATCCTTCATTTTAAAAGAAGTTTGAAGAGATTGTTGGAGATTGAGGATCGTTGATGTATTAGTGCCAGTAATAATAATGTCATCTACATAAACAAGGAGGAGGACAAAACCAGCAGAACTCTTGTGAAGGAACAAAGAGGAGTCATATTTACTTTGCACAAATGAGAACTGAAGTAAGGTAGATCGAAACTTGTCAAACCAGGCACGTGGAGCTTGTATGAGTCCATACAAAGATCTTTTTAACTTACACACATGTGTTGAAGGTGAGAAAGTCAAACCCGGTGGTAGTGTCATATAAATATCTTCTTTAAGATCACCATGAAGAAAAGCATTTTTGAAATCCATTTGATGAAGAGGCCAACCCTGAGAAGCAGCAACTGCAATAATTGTATGGACGGTAGTCATTTTTGCAACTGGAGCAAAAGTCTCCTCATAGTCCACTTCGTACTCTTGCTTATTGCCAAGAGCAACCAATCGGGCCTTATATCGATTCAAAGTTCCATCAGAACGAAGCTTGACTGAATAAACCCATTTACATCAAATGGGCTTAACATTTGGAGGGCAACGAAGAATTTCCCATGTATGATTGTCGTGAAGAGCTTGAAGTTCGTCCTGCATTGCTTTTTGCCAACATTCATTCTTGGAGGCTTATGAGTAACAAGAGGGAATAGAAATATCAGATAAAGTGGCAGAATATCAAGAAGGATGATCAGAAAAACCATACCGTCTTGGAGGTGGAGACACTCTGCTAGATCGACGAAGAGTAGTGCTAGCCAAATGATCTCAATTTTGATCCTTGACAACTCAAATTGAATGACTTATTTAACATGTGTTTTAAGAACCTTGTTGCAGGATTAGTTTGTTTCAAATAAGGCAACACATGGCACATTTCGCGGTCGCACAACCATGGAGACGACCGCCCCATTGAATTAAAGGATGAAACCATATCACAATAGGGTTCGCGGTCATAAACTTGACCACAGTAGCGACCGCACATCAACATAAGCGACTGTCCAACAAACAAGGACGACCGCAACGTGAGTAACCCAAATCATCCAAATTCCAGTAAGGTTCGCGGTGACAAGCACGGTGGAGGATACGGTCTCGCTTACTGATGTAGCGACCGTCCTTACGACTCTGCGACCGCTCTGCTGATTCAAGAGAAAATTACTCAAACTGATAGTAGTGTTCGCGTCCTTAGGTGCGCCCAGAAGTTCGATGCGAGCCTCTCAATTCTACCGCTAGTTGGCACCTAGGGCGACCGCGACATTCATATTTAGGCGGAAGTTTATTTTGTCCAGTTAAAGAATGTCACGTGTAATAACCGTTATAAACCCATTTCAATATTCAAAAAGGGCGACTGCACCTAGCTTATGCGCAACCGTCCCGACAACCATAGCATGGGCAAGATTCCAGCAGCAGAGCACTTAAATTCGACCGTTGAAGCAATTTTGAATGCAGCAACCATCCCTTATCTAAGGGCGACCACGTGAGACATTGGTGCGACCGTCCTAGTATCAAGGACGACCGCTAACTGCTTCAAACAGTCTATTAACACAAGGTCTAAACTACCAAGACTTATTTTTCACTATCTATAACGGCTAGTTAAACCACATTGGCTATAAATACATTATTATTCTGTTAAGAAAAAAAACATATTCTGAATTTAATAGCCAAGCAATATATTTTCTTTTATTCCTACAATTAACATTTGAATTGTAATGAGTGTTGGGCGTAAGCATTAAAAACACCATTGTAAAAGTTTGAGTGTGAGCTTGGAAACACTTAGGTTATGAGAGTAAGTCTGGGAAAAACTCTTGTAAGGGAAAGTTTTCTTCTTACAAGCTTAACTATTAACTTTACAATTGGTTTGAGGTCATATACCTCACAAGAGTTAGTGGAACCTTAACAAGTTGTTAAGGAAGTGGATGTAGGATTGGAGTAAATCCGAACCACTATAAATCTTGTGTGTTCTTTCTTCTACTCACTACTCAACCATTTATTTCTTCTACATTTCTTGCCGTTGAGTTTTTTAAACTCTTTGTTTTTATTTGTCATCATTCCTCAAGAAAACCAATTCACCCCTCCCCCCCCCCCCCCCCCCCCGGTTGCCATCTTGGGACAACAATTGGTATCAGAGCTAGAAATTTTTTAAACTTAATTGTGAAATTTGATCCACAATGACAACTTCTTCTTCATCAAACTCAACCTCTCATGGCAATCTTAACACTATCCTTAGACCCTATTTTGATGGAACAGATTATTCCTATTGGAAACACAAAATATATTTGTTTCTAGATAGTGAAGGGATTGAGCTATGGGATTTTGTGGAAATTGAGTGGAAACCTCCTACTCATGAAGTTGATGGTATTCAAGTTCATCTTCCTAAAGCACAATAGTCAATTGTCAATGTTAAAGGTCGATTCAAGAACAATAGAGCCGCTTCCATCTTGATGAATTCCATTTCAAGAGAAGAAGGTGGAAGGGTTCAACACTTAACTTGTGCACATTGCATTTGGAAGACACTTGAAAACTATCATGAAGGTACGACTTAAGTGAGATTCACCAAGAAACAAATGCATGTTCATGAGTATGAGCTATTCAAGATGAAACCAAATGAAAACGTCACCGACATGATGAATCGCTTGCTTGCTATTGTCAATGAGCCAAAGAAGTATGGCAAGATATATGATCAAGGTGATGCAAATAGCAAAATCTTGAGAGCCCTAAGAGCTAGAAAGAACTTTGAATCAAAAGTATCATCCATTGAAGAAGCTCATGATCTTAGCATATTGAGAACCGACGAGCTTGTGGGAAAACTACTCACATTTGAGCTACACAGTAAAAAAAGAAGAAGATCAAGGTGAGAAAGAAAAGAGAAAACCAATTGCTCTCAAAGCAATCAAAGAAGTTGAGAGCTCAAGCAACGAAGCTACTGATGATGAAGATGAAATGGCAATGTTCTAAAAAAGAATAAGTGAATGGAAAAGAAAGAGAAGATTACAAGCTAACAAAGGTACACTTCCTAAATCCTCCTTCAAAGATAAAGAAAAGAAAAATGAGGTAAAGTGCTATGAACGTGGCAAATCTGGTCACATCAAATCGGATTGCTTCAAAGTAAATGACAAAAAGAAATGAGACAAAGAAAAGAAAAAGTCTCTCAAAGCCACATGGGATGACTCTTCTTCAAGCGAAGATGAAGAAGAAGAAGAAGAAGAAGGAATTGCAAACCTATGTCTCATGGCTATTGAAGATGACTCCAATGAGGTAAGTACTCAATCCTTAAATCTAATAGCACATGATGATATTGATGACCTAGATGATAGTGATTTGATTGAGCACATGAACTTTAAAATAGAAAAATATTTCTCCAAGATGATGCTCTATAAGGAAAAGAGTTCTAAGTTAGAAAAGGATTTTATATGCTTAAAGAACTCTACCCTAGAATTGAAAACCTCAAATGAACACTTGATGAAATCAATAAATGAGTTAAATAAAAATTCACATGACTTAGAAAAAGTTATTAAAGAGAATGAAATTCTGAAGCATGAACTAAAAGAACTAAGATGATCAATTTCAAGATTTCATAAAGGAAAAGAAGCCTTAGACACATTAATTGGTAACCAAAGATCACCTTCCTTAAAATATGGATTAGGATTCAATGGCTCAACCAACACTACACTTAGCACACCAATATTTGTAAAAGCCTCTACAACTCGAATCTCTAATGTTGATGTTGTAAAGAACAAAGATGCTCACACCAAGTCTAAGAATTCCAAAAAAACTACTCATGGCTCACTAGAAAATAGAGCTAAGTTTTCAAAAAGTAATCATGCATTTATATACACTAAACATGCACAAAAGCAATCACATACTTATAGTTGTATGCATAACACATGGAATATGAATAGGAAAGTGCAAAAATATAAAACATTGTTGCAATGTACATATTGTATGAAATTTGGACATAAAAGCATTTTTTGTCATATTAGAAAGGCTCATCTCAAGTTAGAAGACGCCTCTATTGCTAACCATCAAGGACCCAACTTCATTTGGGTACCTAAGAAAAAATAACTACTATTGCCTTGTAGGTATGCCTAAAATCTACTATCAACGAAAGCACATGGCTTGTGGATAGTGGGTGCTCAAGGCATACGACCGGGAATACAAAGCTTTTTACAAGTATTACATACAAACTTGGAGGTAATGTAACTTTTGAAAATAATGTTAAAGGTAAAATTATTGGTGTTGGCTCCATTGGAATACTTGGTAAAGACTTGATTAAAGATGTATGGGCTGTTGATGGTTTGAAACATAATTTACTAAGTGTTAGTCAATTATGTGATAGAAATACATTGTAAATTTTGATTCTAAAAGATGCAAGATCACTAATTCAAATGGTGTTATTGTATTTAAAGGAACTAGAATAAGCAACACGTATAAAATTGACATACATTCCAATAATGCATTTACATGTTTAATCTCTACTAATGATGATGTTTGGTTATGGCATAGAAGACTAGGACATGCAAGTATGGATCAATTAAAATGCATCTGTAATGAAAACCTAGTTGATGGTCTCCCTAAAATAAAATATGACAAAGATAGAACTTGTGAACCTTGTCAACTTGGTAAATAACATAAGAACTCATTTAAATAAAAAAATGTTGTAAGTGCCTCTAGACCTTTAGAGCTCATTCATCTAGATTTGTTTGGACCAAATAGAGTTACAAGCCTAGGTGACAAGTCATATGCATTTGTTCTTGTTGATGATTACTCTAGATTCACATGGGTTAATTTTTTTAACTAAAAAGAATGAAGCTTTTAATCACTTCAAAACATTTGCAAAAAGAGTTCAAAATGAAAAAAGATATGTGATCACATCTATTAGAAGTGATCATGGCAAAGAATTTGAGAATGAAAATTTTGAAAATTTTTGTAATGAATTTGGCATTTCACATATTTTTTCAACTTCTAGAACTCCACAACAAAATGATGTGGTTGAAAGAAAAAATAGAAACTTGGTTGAAATGGCTAGAACAATGCTCAATGAATATGAATTACCATCTTATTTTTGGGCAGAAGCCGTTAATACCGCTTGTTACATTGCAATCGTGTTTCCCAGAATTTCATATTTTAGAGTATTTGAATGCAAATGATTTATATTGAACACCAAGAAAAATCTTGGAAAATTTTCATCCAAATCGGATGAAGACATATTCCTAGGATACTCATTATCTAGCAAATCATATAGAGTATTTAATAAGAAAACTCTAGTAGTTGAAGAATCAATGCATGTTGTTTTTGTTAAATCATCTAAACTTGATCAAAGGAAAGGTAGTACTTTTGATGACCTTGCAGGTACTCTTGAACCACAAGAAACTATTGATGCTCCAAGGATCAATCATAATGAACTTAAAAAAAAAGACTCAAGCTCAACCTAAGGATTGGCAATACAAGAAAGATCATCCTAAGGAACTCATCATTGGTGAAATATCTAAGGGAGTAATTACTAGATCTAAAATTAATCATATAGATGTTAATTTTGCTTTTGTTTCTCAAATTGAGCAAAAAACCATTGAGGAGGCTCTAAATGATGAGAGTTGGATGATTGCAATGCAAGATGAACTTAATCAATTTGAACGAAATAATGTATGGGAACTTACTCCTAGACCTAAAGATCATTTAATCATAGGATGCAAATGGGTCTATAGAAATAAGCTTGATGAAAATTATCACATCACTAGGAATAAAGCAAGATTGGTAGCCAAAGACTATAATCAAGAAGAAGGCATTGATTATGATGAAACATTTGCCCCCGTAGCTAGATTAGAAGCTATTACAATATTACTTGCTTTTGCATGTCATATGAATTTTAAACTCTTTCAAATGGATGTTAAAAGTGCATTTCTAAATGGATTTATAAATGAAGAAGTTTATGTTGAACAACCTCCGAGTTTTGAAAACTACAATTTTTCAAATCATGTTTTCAAACTCACCAAAGCTTTATATGGATTGAAACAAGCACCAAGGGCATGGTATGATAGACTTATTGCATATTTACTTGAGAATAGTTTTTTAAAAGGAAAAGTGGACACAACTCTCTTTGTTAAAAAAGACAAACATAACATTTTAATTATGCAAATTTATGTGGATGACATAATATTTGGGGCTGCTAATGAAAACTTGTGCAAAGAATTTGCTTGTTGTATGACTAGGAAATTTGAAATGAGCATGATGGGTGAACTCAAGTTCTTCCTTGGACTGCAAATCAAGCAATGCAAAGATGAAATCTTCATCAACCAATCCAAATATACAAAGGAACTTATCAAGAAATTTGGAATGGATGGCTGCAAGACTAGCAAGACTCCTATGAGCACATCCTTGAAATTGAGTAAAGATAAAAATGGTAAAGCGGTAGATGAAAAGAAATATCGAGATATTATCAGATCACTACTTTACTTAACCGCTTCTAGACCTGATATAATGTATAGTGTATGTCTTTGTGCTAGATTTCAAACTTGTCCTAAAGAATCACACTTGAATGCTACTAAGAGAATTTTGAAATACTTAAACGGTACATTGCATTTAGGTCTTTGGTATCCTAGAAACACATCATTTCATATTTTAGGTTTTCCGGGTGCGGACTATGCCGGCAATATCTTGGATAGAAAAAGCACAATAGGAGCATGTCACTTTCTTGGCAATTGTCTAGTTTCTTGGCATAGTAAGAAACAAGTATCGGTAGCCTTGTCTACGGCGGAAGCAGAATATGTTGCGGCATGTTTCTGTTGCACACAAGTGTTATGGATGAAGCAACAATTGCTTGATTATGGTAAAGTGTTTAATAATATTTCCATTAAATGTGATAACACTAGTGCTATCAACTTGTCCAAAAATCCTATCCAACACTCTAGGTCTAAACATACAAACATTAGACATTAGACATTATTTTTTGAGAGATAATGTACAAAACCAAAATATTATTTTAGAGTTTATAGATACACATAATCAACTTGCCGATATCTTTACAAAACCTTTGAATGAAGATAGGCTTAACTTCATTAAGCATAATTTAGGTATGATTGATGGAACATCCATAAATGAATAAAATATTGCCTATTAACAAAAATTTTTTAAACATCTCTAGGCATCAACTTTGATTTTTTTTTAAACTATAACAATCCATCACGTTTGCCCCTTTCATTTTTGAGATACTCACGGTCGTTCCAATGCTTATTGCGGTCGCAACCTTGCCAGTTAGACTCATCTAAATTGACCCTTCAGCGAGCGGTCGGGAAACATTGATGAGCGGTCGCATTAATTTGAATAGTTTCGACCGTTACAGACATTCTCTCCATTCTCGAGCGCTCAATTTATGCTAACGGTCGCTACAGTGTTTTTAGCGATCGCACCGCACTCTGTACACTCTGCTCAAAATTTTGTAACCGTTGGCAGTATGACAGGTCGCAATTTTCCAACCTTCAACAGTCATAAACGGCCACTCTCTTAATTTCTTCTATTTAAGACCATCATACATCAGTTACATAGGTCTTTTATCACTTATAACATACAAACTTCCCTCCACATCTCCAAATCCTCTCAAGATCATCTCCTTCTCAAACACTCTTTGTTTTCAAGTTTCCCCCACTTCTTCAGTTCTCATGGCCCCCAAAAAGAGAAGTATTTCCAAAGGGAAAGGGAAAGGAAAGAAACCTTTAGAAATCACTATAAGTGAACCTCAAGATGTTCCTCCATCTCCTCCACAATCTAGAAGAGGTGAGAAAATTCATAAACCTCACAACCAAACCCCTGAGGAAGATGTGAGATATGCTATGCAGAAAAGGAAGAAATTTGAAGGAACCAAATCTCCATTTGGTGGCATGCTCTCTGCCCTTAACATTAAGGAAGAGATTGAGAGTCTACTTGATGTTCTTGGCTGGAGGAAATTTGTTTTCCCTGATGAGGTAGGTTACTCTAGTCTTAGTAGGGAATTTCTCATGTCCCTTCAGATTGAAAAGAGTGCGAATTCTGCACTAGGGTGGTATGGGGTTAGATTTAATCTTTTTGACCAATACCTAGCCTTAACCTTAGAGGACTTTGAAAAAATTTGGGACTTTCCTGTTGGTGGAGTCACCTCCTACAATGATTTAGCCTTTTCCAACCAAACCCTCTCTACCTTTTGGCAAGAAATTTCTGTAGAGACGTCCTTTGAGAAAGAGTCAAAAGCTAGACATATCAAGTTCCTCACTTACTGGATACTTCATAAAATTATAACCTACACTATTCACCAAACGGCTGATGGGAATGAAAAGGTAACAAAAAGAGACCTCATCTTCTTATATGCATTCACCCACAACATCCAAATGAACACAACAAAATTCTTAATTGACACATTGTATCACCATGCTGTCACAAGAACTGAAACTTTCTTCTTATCTTCCCAAATTACTCAAATAGCTAGGCACCTGAACTTACTCAATGATCTTAACTTAGCTACCTTGAGAAATCCTTTCAATCTTGCTTCTAGTGCCATCACAATAGACTATCTAGAACATGTTGACTGTGTTAAGAAGATTGAAGGCACATATGTGTGCTACTTTGGCAAAAAAGGAGTTGTAGATAGGCACAAGAAAAGACCAAGGTACACCATTGAGGAAGTAGGAGACTCTTTGGAAGTTGTTGAACTAACTCCCAAGGCTTCCTCATCTAAACCTACCCAAACTAGCTCTTCTGCAAAACTCATTTTGAGAACCATTAAATCTCTTTCAAGGAAACTCTCTCACTTCAAGAAAAGCGTCTCCAAGAAATTCCATCACCTGAACAAAAGGATTAACCTTATATCTCACATGCATCATGATCTCTATGACATGCAAGGCAAAATGAATTTGCCTCAATGTAATCTTGAGGATTGGGATATAAGTGATCATACAGAGAGTCCCCCTGAAGAAGAAGAATCCATCAGCACTAGCTCTACCAGCAATGTCCCTCTTGATAAGGGAAAAACTCCTATAGAAGAAGAAGAGCTAGATGAGGATGAAGATTCTGATTAGTTTACTTTTACTGTTTTTGTTTTTGTTTTGTTGTTTCTATTTTTCTATCTTACTATAGTCTTTGATATCCTTTGTACTGCCCTATTTTTAATAACATTATGGTTTTTATGTTCATCATCTTATGCATTTTGCCTATGACAAAGGGGGAGAAATATACATATGGGAGAAATATACAAATGGGAGAAATACTAATGTGTATGTGTATGTGACAAGTTATTAAAATAAAATAAGCTATACACTCCAAAATAAACATGATACATGCATATGTTTAGGGGGAGCTTTATAGAATTCCTCCAGAAATGTATTAACCCTCAATACATAAGAAGTTAAAATTTCTTTCCTTGAATTTACATTTCTCTCACTTTATATCATCATTCCATTTGATTGTCAAAGTCAAAATGGGGGAGATTGTTAGCCAAATGATCTCAATTTTGATCCTTGACAACTCAAATTGAATGACTTATTTACCATGTGTTTTAAGAACCTTGTTGCAGGATTAGATTGTTTCAAATAAGGCAACACAGGGCACATTTCGCGGTCGCACAACCATGGAAACGACCGCCCCATTGAATTAAAGGATGAAACCATATCACAGTAGGGTTCGCGGTCATAAACTCGACCACAGTAGCGACCGCACATCAGCATGAGCGACCGTCCAACAAACAAGGACAACCGCAACGTGAGTAATCCAAATCATCCAAATTCCAGTAAGGTTCGCGGTGACAAGCACGGTGGAGGATACGGTCTCGCTTACTTATGTAGCGACCGTCCTTATGACTCCGCGACCACTCTGCTGATTCAAGAGAAAATTACTTAAACTGACAGTAGTGTTCGCGTCCTTAGGTGCGCCCAGAAGTTCGACGCGAGCCTCTCAATTCGACCGCTAATTGGCACCTAGGGCGACCGCGACATTCATATTTAGGCGGAAGTTTATTTTGCCCAGTTAAAGAATGCTACGTGTAATAACCGTTATAAACCCATTTCAATATTCAAAAAGGGCGACCGCACCTAGCTTATGCGCGACCGTCCCGACAACCACAGCATGGGCAAGATTCCAACAGCAGAGCACTTAAATTCGACCGTTGAAGCAATTTTGAATGCAGCAACCATCCCTTATCTAAGGGCGACCGCGTGAGACATTGGTGCGACCGTCCTAGTATCAAGGACGACCGCTAACTGCTTCAAACAGTCTATTAACACAAAGTCTAAACTACCAAGACTTATTTCTCACTATCTATAACGGCTAGTTAAACCACATTGACTATAAATACATTATTATTCTGTTAAGAAAAAAAAACAGATTCTGAATTTAATAGCCAAGCAACATATTTTCTTTTATTCCTACAATTAACATTTGAATTGTTATGAGTGTTGGGTGTAAGCATTAAAAACATCATTGTAAAAGTTTGAGTGTGAGCTTGGAAACACTTAGGTTGTGAGAGTGAGCTTGGGAAAAACTCTTGTAAGGATTGTGAGGTATATGATCTCAAACCAATTGTAAAGTTAAGAGTTAAGCTTGTAAGAAGAAAACTCAAAGTTAGTGGAACCTTAACAAGTTGTTAAGGAAGTGGATGTAGGATTGGAGTAAATCCGAACCACTATAAATCTTGTGTGTTCTTTCTTCTACTCACTACTCAACTATTTATTTCTTCTACATTTCTTGCCGTTGAGTTTTTTGAATTCTTTGTTTTTATTTGCCATCATTCCTCAAGAAAACCAATTCACTCCCCCTTTTGGTTGCCATCTTGGGACAACAAGTAGATTCAGGAGAATCAGACATAGATGATGGATCTGTCTCGGGAAGGGGCACCGTTGGTTGGCGTCTTTCATACACAAATCCAGGTTTAAATCGAGTAAGAACAATTGGTAAATCCTCAAAAATTGAAAGAATAGGAGAAGTATAAGAAGACTCGGCAAGATTAGGAAAGAAACATTGATGCTCAAAGAGAATAACGTTTCGAGAAACACGAAATTTGTTAGAAGTTGAATCATAGCAAACAAAACCCTTTTGAGAAGAATTATAACCCATAAATGCACATTTAATAGATTGAGCTGAAAGTTTATGACGTTCATGAGAAGATAGATGAACAAAGCAAACACGACCAAATGTGTGTAAATCATGATAATTAGGATATTGATGATACAAACGAAATTATGGGGAGTCAAGATTTAATACCTGAGAAGGCATTCGATTAATGAGATAAGTTGCAATAGATAAAGCTTCAACCCAAAACTTAGATGGAACAGAAGATTCAATTAACAAAGTTCGGGTTACATCCAAAAGATGACGATTTTTACGCTCAGCAACTCCATTTTGTTGTGGTGTATAAGGACATGAACGTTGCGAGACAATGTCTTTCTCACGTAGAAAATTTTAAAATTCATGAGACATGTATTCTCCTCCAGAATCATATCGTAATACTTTAATACAAGTAGAAAACTAAGTCTCAACATAGGCCAAAAAGGTCTTGAAAACAGAATATACATCAGATTTAGAATGAAGTATACCCATGTATATCTATTGTAATCATCAATAAATGTTATAAAGTACTTGTACAGAGCATGAGAAATAACAGGAGTAATGTCCTAAACATCACTATGAATTATGTCAAAACATTTGACAGCACGACTACCATTAGAAGGAACAGGAAGAGTTTTGCTTTTACCGAGTTTACATGTGGAACAATCAAAAGGAACCTTAGCAAGGAGTTCTTTATTGCCCAAGAAACCAAAATTCAATAAATGAGACAAAATAACAGGATTAGGATGACCTAAACTTCTATGCCATAGTTCACTCTTACTAATAACAGTACTACAAAATGAAGAAATACGAGGAACAGAAAATAGAAGTGGAAATAGTCTCCCAACTTTAGGCCCCTTCGCGATTACTGTACTGATGCCTGATCCTACACAAGACAACCATTACAAGAGAAATGCACATCATAATTGTTATCTACTAACTGACCAACCGAAATAAGCTTAGTTGAGAGCTTTGGAGATATAAAAACGTTGTGGAAACATGGTTTAAGATCTTCAATCTCAGTAATAGGTATTGTACTACCATTTGCAATCTGAATTTCAGTTGAACCATGATACTTGCGAACATTGTTAAGCATGCTAGATGTGTTTGTCATATGATTTGAGGCAGCAGAATCAACAAGCCAAAGTTGAGAGGGGGAGGTATTTTACCTTGTAGTCCTAAGGCGGAGAAAGCTGAAATAATCATTTGTTGCACCATTTCTAGAGTAAGAACCACAGGTTCAGCAGCTGAAGAGGGAGTTGTAGAAACTGTTAGAGCAGCAAAATGAGTGGAATTATTCATTGCAATTGAGGCAGCATTCGCTTTTCGGTTTTGAGGCCGTGTAGGACACTCCTTTATGACATGTCCTGACTGTTTGCAATAATTACAAAACTTCTTTCCACAATTGGCAGCAATATGCCCATAATATTTGCAAGAATAACACTAAATTCTGCTCATAACCCGACCCTTTCCTCTTCCTTAGGTAGCAAAAGCAACCTTAACAATATTTTCTTGTTGGAGAGAGTTTTGAGTGAGAAGACGCTGTTCTTCGCGAAGTAATTCGCCAAAACAAACATCTAAAGAAGGTGAAGGAACACGACTCATTAAATTTGAGGAAGTGTCTCAAATTCAGACCTCAACTTCATTAAGAATTGATCTCTTTTGCTTTGCTCATAAATTTCTTGAATTACAGAGGGAAATGCTGCAGGTATTTTAGCATAAATAGTGTCAGTAAACTCAACCCACAAATTCTGAAAACCAAAATAACATTCTTGAATGGAGAGATTTCCTTGGGAATAATTAGCAATATCACTCTCCAATTGAAAACGTCGTACAACATTGTCTTGATTGTAGACCTTTTTTAAGTAATCCCACATGGCTTTTGCAGTTTTAGAAGACCTCAGATTAGGAGCAATAAGAGGATCAACTGACCCCAAAATCCACGTCATTACTCTTGCATCTTTAACTTTCCAGTGAAGCAACTCCTTATCATCTTTAGGAGCTGGATCACTTCCATCTATACGACCCAATAGTTCTTTTCCTGTAACAAAGAGCTGGAACTGAAATTCCCATGAAGAGTAATTTTTTCCAGTGAAACGAACATGAAAACTCTCGAATAGCACATGGAGACCAGAAATGCAAAATTAACAATAACAAAACCAGAAGCAGGTCAACCAGAAGAAGCAGCAAACCCACCAAGACGAAAAGCCTACAGCCAGAAAGTTGTAGGATAGAAAAAGTCCACCAGAATCTCTTCTAAAGCAAGAGAACCTCCAAATAGAAATTCAGAATTTCTATGACCGAGAGTTCATCAAAGATATGAACTAAACAAGGAACCAGAATTAAAAGTAGCAGCAGAAACAGAAGCTACAGAATTAGAGGTAGCAGAACCCGCACTTTGTTCTTAAAAAGAAAACAAAGCTTAAACTCATAAAAGAACAGCTCTAAAATTGCCTAACCATGGCTCTGATACCATGACAAACTTACTGGATTTCAATAAAATTTTAATAGAAATTTGCTTGATTATTCCCTCAAGCTGATTGGGTTTAAATAGACTGAAGTATCTCACAAATTTGGGAATAAATTTCTAAATTACAGCCCTAATTGATGCCTATTGTCTCCTAATTATGGCAGACAATTACAGCCTTAATTGGCTCCATAATTGATGCCTAATTTGTCTCCTAATTATGGTTGTTTGTCTTCTAATTATGGCTGATAATTACAGCTTTAATTAGCTTCTTAATTGATGGTTATTTACAGCTATCTTACAGCAGTATAGTCAATTAATTACAATAGTATACTAACACGACCCTTCCCTGGACCCCGCGCATTGTGGGAGTGTTTGTACATCGGGCTGCCCTTTTTTTTTTATTATTCTAGTGCTTACCATATCAAACAAATTCAGAAGCTAGAAATACATAAATACCTGAGTTACAGCTTCTCCAAGTCTTCTATATACTGATGACTTCACTGTTTTACTGCAAGAAGCAGATGGAGAAGAGCCATGGTGTGTTTTAGCTGGTGATATGTTTGTATTTTCAAAGGTAGAATTTTGATGACTTCTCTTTGCAGCATACTTCGTCTCCCTCATGTCTTGCTTTACAGTCTTGGTCACAAGACCATTTACATTTGTGGTTGTTGGAGCAACTTCTGCATTTTTCCTCTTCTTCCTTGGTCCAACATCACCAGTGAAATCTTCATCATCACTTGGGTCAGATGAAGTATCATCAATGTAATCTTCATCATCACTTGGGTCAGATGAAACATTGCCATATGTTTCCTTCACAAAAAAGGGGGACCAAATAGGTCAGGTACTAAAGAGGAACAGTAGAATGCACAAAAAATAATCTCACATGTTAGGATTAAAAGTCCTATAATAAGAAGAATATTGCACCACACAAAGCAATACATCTCTCCACAAGAACAAAAGGAGGAGGCTAACAATTTAGACATGAAACATAATTACATGAATCTTTTTTCTTGCATCAGTTGTAGAAACAAATAGTATTTTCATATACAAGATTTGAGCGAAAATCTGTCTTCATTGCTTTAAAAAGGACAAGTAAAATAAGATTATCACAGATATACTGTTCATCTTGTAAGCAAGAACAATTGAGTAGCGAGCACTCAGTATGTTTGCTGCCAAAAATAGTAAATACTATATAAACAGATTATGTACAGTAAAAACTTCTGCCCTAACAACCCTAAGATGCCATAAGAGAAAAAGAGAGAGAGAGAATGCATGATAGAAAACATTGCTCACTTTATGATGGAAAGAACCAAGTTTCCCCAACTTGTCAGCAATATGTATGAACACCATTTTGAACAGAAAATTTGGATCCAATTACAATAAATTATGCATGTTGAAATAGTAATATATAATCGGAACAAAGAACCTCAATCAAAACATAAGATGAAAGGAACTCACATCATATAGTTTTTTGTAGTCAAATCTCTCAACATTTCTTTTCCCAGGAACGGATGCAGAGCCATCTTGGCTTAAATTTGGCTCTAAGATGGATAACAGCTCACTGTGTATTCCACCATGTTTGGATCCATCTGTAATAGAATCATCTATAGCTTTAACAGACGTTCGGCTTTTATCTTCTCCAGACAACTCATTACCATCAAGAGTAGCAGCAAGATCCTCAGAGTCTGATGTAAAGTCAAAACTTGAGCTTTCCTCCATTTGCTCATCAACATTTGGAGCATTGGGATCATAATCATCATCCTCTGAATTGTCAGAAGAAAGCCCCATGGGCTGCTCATCACCAGCTGGAGCCTCCAATTCATCAGATGAAGAAGTGAATTCAGATTCATCAGAGCTTGATTCATCTCCCTGACTCTTCTCGTCAATTTCTGGTCCATCAGGGTCATAATCATTATCATCAGAATCATCTGAAGGAAGTCCAGAGTTCTGATATGGATTTTCTCCAGCTGCTGCAGCCTCAGGGAAAACCTTCTGAACATGAGATGAAAGTATGATATTAATGCCCAAGCCAATGAGTTTGTAACAAATAAACAAGGCTGAAGGCTACGTCATTTACCTCCCAGTCGTCACTGATAGAAATATTTGTTCCTTGAGAGTCATTAAGCAATTTGATGCAATCAACTTTGCAATCACATCCAGGGCATAACCAACCCTCATCATCAGGAGGAACTATATGTTGCAAGGAAAAGAAATATATTAAAAAAAAAGGGAAAGAAAGTAAAGCAGTTAAGAAAGCATAACTGAGAAAATTATTAAGCATATCCAACTTATTTCTATTAGGCAGGAAATAGAATTTACTGTCTTCTTTTAACAAGGGTGGTATTAAACAGAACTGATGGAACCCTCGGTCACATGCACCATCACAAAGTATTATATCATTATCAAAAGTCAAGTCTTTGGACCCACATTTTGCACAGAATATCTGCCACAGAAGAATTTCTTGTCTAAGAGAACAATTCCAATAGATGTTTATCATCAAAAAGAAAAAAAAAAGCATCCTAGGTTAGAATTAGCAATAACTGCAAATAAGAATTTCTGACACAAATTAATAATAATAATAAGGTCTCCTACATCCTCACTGCTAATCTGTCCTCCAGAATCAAATAATGATTCTGGGAGCCTTCCTTCAGCACATAGCGAATCAATACGTTGAAATAAATCTCTTATTTTCAGTTTACGACGAAGAATTTCTGATGTGGCTCTTTGCAGCTCCTTCTCTGGCTTCAACTTTTCCAGGCTGCAAAATCACAAAAATTAACGCAACATTTGACAAAAGCCAAACAGTAGAACAGCGGCCATTAAATGTATACATACACACATATGCATGAGAGAAGAAGAACCCAAGAAAAGATGGCCTCAAATAAGGTCAAACATCATTGAATTGAGAACTTCTTCCCCAAATATACCATACTAAAGCTGATAAAAGAAAATTCTGGATGAAATAATTGAAGACCTCTTCCCAAAGTATAATATACTAAAGCTGATAAAAGAAAATTCTGTATGAAATGGTAAAGGTGCAGGAAGATACAGCTAATGGGGCATCCCTTGATATTCGATAATCAAGGACGACATACCACAGACAAGTTTTACTGGAATCAACAACGGCTTAGAGTGACAATTTCTTTCTTCAGAAAAATTCAACTAGTACGAATTCACTCATCCTACTGCCCATGTTCCACTGTTGTGATATGCTGCTCTGTGCAATTTAGCAACTTTAACTGAACCCCCCAAAAGAGATGTTATAAAATCACCTACTCTGCAAGTTGTATTGAGGTCGCCATTCAGGTGAAGACGGAAGTAAGAAAACTATAATTTTATGTAGTTGAATTACTGAGAATTGATAAGAAGATATTGAGAAGAAAACAAAAAGATCAAATGAATCATCAACCAAAACTCTCTGGTTACACAAACAGGAAAGTAAACTCCCACTAAACTGGTTTCATTAATTAAAAATTCCACCTGTGAATCAACATTACAACTAGAAATAGCAGAAAATCCTTGCAGAATTAGGTTTTAATCCTTCTGAAATATAATTTAAAAAAAAATAGAAAACACATAAATAGCATAATAACCCAATTTTCCAGAAAATTACTGCAAGGACTCATTCAAAAGAATCCAAAAACTGGCTTTTATATTTTTTGCACAGAGAAAAAATGTGCATAAACAATGGAGAAGTATAGACTGCAGTGGTGAACTTATGATTGTCAGGATCAATTAGAGTGGAATATTAGTGCCATCATGATTGTCAGAATTAATTGGTATCACAAGGTTCTCCTCTAAGCTCCTGTTCAACCATTTAGCAAAAATTCCTGATAAGCACAAGCTGGTGGGGAACACAAGATATCAGGCACAAAAATTGACATTGGCAGTAAAACTTCCCCTAGATTGCAGCAAACTTTGCTTTCCAATTCCTTCACAACTCATTCGCACAATAATAAATTGCTCACAATGAATGCTATTTTTTCAACTGAAAATACAATTTAAAAAGAGACAGGTGACGCAAATGAACTGAGCCTCCTTTGAGCTATTCATGGATCGACCCAAGCTCAACTCATTTGTAAAAGAGCAGAGATTGCACTTAATTTTTAGTCTCGTTTAATAAACTAGCGGAGCTTGACCTCATGGATACTTGCCTCATTATTAGGAATGAGGCTCGTGAGTTGGCTCATTGATCAGGCTCATGATATGGCTTAATTATCTTTATAGGCTCATTAACTGGGGTCCTTAATAAGCTAAAATTTTACTTACTTGTATTAAGGTATTTAATATATTATAAATACATTATTTTTGTTGAAATTATATGGAATATTATAAATATTTATTATTTAAAATTATGACAATTACATATATTTTTACTTTTTCTTTTCACATAAAACAAAACTTTAGATAGCAATATATTTTTCATCATACTCACATTATGTAAGGGAATAGTTAATAAAAAAGCATTATATTAAAAAATGCAAAATATTACAATTTAAGCATGAAGTGTAAATTTAGATTTTTAAGTCAACATAAATTTATATTGTCATTATGACAATTCTTTCGATTAATATCTAATTCAAAACCTAAACATATGATTTATCTAAAATATATATAAAATTATATAATTACATAATTTATTAGAACTAATTAAATAATATAATTTTTAACAAATTGACTCGTTGAATTCAAAAAATAAGATGTTACTATACAAATAATAGGTAATGATAGTATGAAAGTTAATCATTTTATAACTTAATGAATACAATAGAATATGAGTTAAAATTAATTGAATTTCTATGATAGACAAAAACTTATATAGAGTGAAATTTATGTACTACATTAACATAAGCTTGTTCTTGTATATCTATTATTATTAGATAAGTATAATTACTTATAAAGAATATGAATAGAAAATTATCAATATTCATATATAGTGTGTGTGTGCATGTGTTGTTTTGTAATTTTATTTTCCTTTTTTATTAATTTTTGATGAATTATTAACTAAAAATAGAATAATTTGAAAATATATAATGGTATTGCCAATGGATTCTCGAGCCCATTTATCAAGCCTAACAAGCTTCATCTCAGCTTGTTCACATTTTAAACGACTTTGACTCCAAGCTCAAATACAATAATTTTAAAATGAGCTGAGCTCAAGCTTAAGTTTAGAGCTTGTGATGAGTTTGAGCTTGAGCTCACCACAAATAAATGAATTGAGCTCAAGCTCGGCTCAGCTTTGATCGTTTACATTCCTAGGTGGGGCAGTAATAATATAAAAATTAAGACTTCAATGATTGCCCATAACAATAGTAGTATGTGGGTTTTGTTTCCAATTGACAGCCGCAAAAATGAAAAACCAAGATTCAATGCTTATCTTCCAAAGATTATTTGAGAAGATCTTGGCTATCCAAAAACATACCATTTAAACATCACTCTAACCATGTCTGTAAGCCATTAGTCATGGGAAGAAGGGGACCAACTGTCAAATAGAGTAATTTCCCATCGAACGGCACATCTTTCACCCCTCCCCTTTATCTATGTTACTGGTCATAGACCGAAAAAACAGGAAGAGAAGACATTCACTCGACCAAAACACACATGCATAGCATTTGTTACTTGGACTTGGGAATGAGTATATGGTGTTGAAAGAATGAACTCCTTAATGAAATTGAATTTACAGCAATATACAACCTCTATTTATACAAGAGAATATCTAATTTATTGCCTAAATTAAGGAGAAAATTAAGGAAGAATCTTAAGAGGAAATTAAGAAAGAATTTAAGGAAAGAAGACAAAACTCATAATTTAAGGAAGACTTTAAGGAAAAGAAAAAAGTAGTAGTCTTTTTCATACTCCTCCTCAAGCTGGTAAATGGATATCATCCATTTCAAGCTTGCGTATCATTCGTCAAAATACTATTCCAGTCAAACCTTTAGTGAGCATATCGGTCAGCTGATCATTAGTGAAAATAAAGGGAGTACAAATCAAACAACTATCAAGCTTTTCTTTAATAAAATGTTTGTCAACTTCAATATGTTTCATACGATCATGTTGTACTGGATTATGAGCAATGTTGATGGCAGATTTGTTATCACAATAGAGCTTCATAGGGCCTTCCCATTTAATTTTAAGATCATTTAGTATGATCTTTAGCCACAAGAGTTCACATATCCAGAGAGCTATAGCTCTAAATTCTGCTTCAACACTAGAACTGGCAATTACATTCTGCTTATTGCTTCTCCAAGTTATAAGGTTACCTCCTAAGAAGGTACAATATCCCGAAGTAGACAGCCTATCAATTAGAGAACCTGCATAATCTGCATTTGTATAACACTCTAGAATCAACTTTTCTTCCTTTTTAAATATAATTCCTTTTCCAGGAGAACCTTTCAAATATTGCAAGATCCTATTCACAGCATTGAGATGTGTTTCTTTTGAATTATACATAAATTGACTTACAACACTAACAGCATATGCAATATCAAGCCTGGTATGAGATAAATATATGAGTCTACCAACAAACCTTTGGTAAGACCCTTTATCAACAACTACATCTTCTGAAAAATCTCCCAATCTATGATTTTGTTCTATAGGTGTGTCCACAGGCTTACAACCTAACATATCAGTATCCTTTCAAAGATCTAACATATACTTCTGTTGAGAGATGAAAATCTCTTTTCGAGAGTGAACTACTTCAATACCCAAGAAATATTTAAGTTTTCCAAGTTCTTTGATCTCATATTCTTTTAGTAACTGCTGCTTCAAGTTATCCATTTCCTCAAGATTATCTCCTGTGATTATAATGTCATCCACATACACAAGTACACACTCCCCCTGAAGTAGAATGTCTTACAAATAAAGTGTGATCGCCTTGACTTTGTTTATAGCCTAACAAAAGCATCACTAAAGTAAACTTACCAAACCAAGCTCGTGGAGATTGTTTGAGCCCATATAATGCCTTCTTTAATTTGCAAACCATGTTTTTGGTTGTTGAATAAACAAAGCTTGGAGGAATCTCCATGTATATTTCTTCTTCAAGATCACCATAAAGAAAGACATTTTTGACATCGAACTGTTGTAGTGGCCAAGAGTAATAAGCAGCTAGAGTTAATAAAATTCTGATTGTATTCATTTTAGCCACTGGAGCAAATGTCTCCAAATAATTAACACCATAGGTTTGAGTGTATCCTTTAGCAACCAACCTCGCCTTATATCATTCTAAGGTACCATTAGAGTTATACTTCACAGTAAACACCCATCTGCATCCAACTGGCTTCTTTCCACTAGGTAGTTATACCAGATCCCAAGTGTTGTTCTTCTCAAGTGCATCTATCTCAACCTGCATAGCCTTTTTTCAATTTTTATTTCCTAATGCTTCAGATAATGTCTTTGGAATAGGAATGGATTGGAGGTTAGCTAGAAATGTTCTATGAGGAGTAGAAAAAGAGTTATAGGACACATATAAGTTGATTGGATATTTAGTGCAAGTCCGTTTACCTTTTCTAATAGCAATAAGAATATCTAAATCATTAATGGTGGAATTACTTACAGTGGTAGGATCAGGGGCAGATTCAGTTGATGGAACGTGCTCAGGTCTAGGTAATGGTTCCATCCTTCTTGAATATACCTGTAATGGACGAACAAATTTTTGGGTTTGGTTCCCATGCAATTCATTTTGCAAAACTGGAGAACTTTTAGACTCATCTATAGATATAGGAGTAAAGACTGTAGGTGAATCTACAGGATTTTTAAACACAGGGCTGGGATCTGACAACTCAAGAAGCAAGAAATCTCCATCCTCATTAATACTTAAAGTTTTTTCCTCTATTGTAGAAGGGTTTGGAAAGTAAGTTTCCTGCTCAACAAATGTAACATCAGCAGATACATAAACCTTTTTAGTAGGAGGATGATAACACATAACCCTTTTAAGTTGAGGAATAACCAATGAAAATACATTTTTGAGCTCGTGGATCAAGTTTATTTCTGTTTTGAGTATGTAAATAAACAAATGACACACATTCAAAAATCCTTAGTTAAATTGTTTGAGAAAGTATAGTTGAGAAAAAAATGTGAAAGAATTTGCATAGGACTTTTGAAATCAAGAACTTTTGTAGGAAGCCTAATGATAAGATAAGTTGCTGTTAAAACTGCCTCACCCCAAAAATATTTTGGGACATTGTTAACAAAAACGCTCTTGTGACAGAGAGAAGATGACCATTTTTTTTTCAACTACTCTATTTTATTGGGGTGTATAGACACAAGATGATTCATGTAAAATGTCCTATTTTTGAAGATAAGAAGATAGTGTATGATTGAAAAAGTCTTTTGCATTGTCTGAACGAAACCTTTTTATTCCTACTCCAAATTGAGTTTTAATCATTTCATAAAAGATAGGGAAGATGTGACTTACATCAGACTTATTTTTTAAAAGAAAAATCCAAGTAACCCAAGTACAATCATCAATAAAAGGCAAACTATTTTGCTCCTAAAATATTAGCAATAGTAGATGGTCCCCAAATGAGAATGCATCCACTAGTGTGAAAACACCTGGTGGAGACACTGAGACTTTCCCTATTACTACCGGATTGCATCAAGGTTCGGCCATGAGTCCATATTTATTTACCCTGGTTATGGACGAGCTAACCAGAAGCATACAAGACGATGTTCCTTGGTGTATGTTGTTTGCTGATGACATTATTTTAATTGATGAGACTAGTGCTGGTGTAAACCGTAAGTTGGAAGTGTGGAGAAAAACCCTCGAGGACAAGGGTTTTAAGTTAAGTAGGAGTAAAACGGAATATATGCACTGTGAGTTCAGTCTAAGGAAGAAGCAGGAACATGAGGTTAAGTTGGATGGAGTTTTGGTTCCTAAAACCAACCACTTCAAATATTTGGGTTCGGTGTTCCAGAATGATGGCCGTATAGATGAAGATGTGGCTCACAGAATACAGGTAGGGTGGTTGAAGTGGAAGGGTGCGACTGGGGTTTTATGTGATAAGAAAATACCTCTGAAAGTGAAAGGTAAATTCTATAGGACGGTTGTTAGACCTGCGATGCTCTATGGTAGTGAGTGTTGGGCACCAACGGGACAACATTTGCATAAGATGAGTGTGGCAGAAATGAGGATGCTAAGATGGATGTGTGGACATACCAGACTGGACAAAATTAAGAATGTTCATATTCGACAAAAAGTCCAAGTAGCGGACGTCGGAGATAAGGTGAGGGAAGGAAGACTTAGATGGTATGGGCATGTTTTAAGAAGACCTCCTAATGCTGCGGTTCGTAAGTGTGAGAATTTGTTGATTGAGGGGGCTAGAGGTCGTGGCAGACCTAGAACTGTGTGGAAGGAGGTGATAGCAAGAGACTTACGTGCCTTAGATCTTGATGCGGATTTGATTAATGACAGACTTGAATGGAGACGTAAAATCCGTGTCTTGGAAGGGGCCTAAGGCTGGAGTTTTTTTTTTGGTGTCTTTTGAGCTTATTTTGTTGAGAATCCATACAGCCGACCCCAATTTGTTTGGGATTAAGGCTTAGTTGTTGTTGTTGTTGTTGTAGATGGTCCCCAAATATCACTATGAATAAGAGCAAAAGGAGTCACAGTTCTATTATCACTTATTGGAGAAAAAACTCGTTTGTGTTTAGCCAATTCACATACATCACAATGAAAATATTCAATAGCAAGTCCTTTAAAAAGAGAAGGAGATATAACTTTCAAAACACTAAAAGAAGGATGTCCAAGACAATAACGAAGTAAAATTTTACTTTTTCTACTCTAACATATCAGAAAGAAAGGCAGTAGGTGACACTCAAATTTCCATTTCTGCCATTTGGATTTTCAAGATAGTAGAGACCATCACTTTCCTTAGCACGTCCAATCATTCTCTTCATGTCCTTGTCCTGAAAAACACAGTAACAATGATAGAAAGATGTACTACAATTAGAATCGATGGTTAACTTATGAATAGAAATAAGATTGGTGCACGATTTTGGAACATGGAGAACATCTTTTAGACATAGAGATTCATTCAAACAGATATCTCCTTGACCAGCTACGGTTGTAACTGATCCATCACCTATGGTTATCTTTCTATTGCTTGGGCAAGCGGTGTATGAAGTACATTTATGAAAGGAGTTGGTCATGTGACTAGTAGCTTCTGAATCAACAATCCAAGAGGTGGGAAATACATTATCTGAAGCGTTAAAAGAACTAGAAAAGGAAATAGGGTTGTAGTGAGAAGATGTACCTGAAAATACCAATGCACTTATACCTGTTGAAGACTGTGGTTTTTATTTCTGTAGGGTCTCCAATAAACCCTTGAGCTTTTCTACTTCTTCAATGCTAAAAGCATCATGAGAATCAGAACTCTCATATTAGAAGCTGCAATATGTGCTTGTCCCTTTCCTCTTGATTGGCCTCCTTTAAAGTTTTGAGGTTTACCATGAAGCTTCCAGCACTTTTCTCTAGTATGGCGGGACTTTTTGCAGAATGTACACCATATAGAGCCTTTGGCATTTTTAGAGGCATTTTCATGTCCATTCTAACCAATGTGTTGCTCTATGTTGGAATTTTTGATCGTTTTGGACAATAGAGCAGAACTTTCTGCAGGTGATGTTTCAAGCATAACGTTTCTCCTACCTTCTTCGGATAGAACAATTGCAATTGCTTCATTCAATGAAGGTAATTCCTCCTTTCCAAGGATCTATATTCGTACTGCATCAAATTCCACGTTCAAGCCAGCTAGGAATTCATATACTCTATGTTTTTCAACAAACCTTTTAAGGATAACAGCATCTTCACTGCACTTCATCTGAATGCACTGATAATGGTCTATTTCTTGCCATAGGCCCTTCAAAAAGTTGAAATATTCTGTAACAAAGTGACTTTCTTGCTTGGCAGTTGAGATCTTTATTTTAATTTCATAAATTTGAGCAGCATCATGAACTTTCGAATAAGTCTGTTTAATAGCCTCACATATGTCTTTGGTTGTACCAAGAAACATGCAAGTATCATTTATTTCAAGTAGCATAGAATTCCAAAGCCAAGACATCACCATAGTCTTCCTCATCCCATACATCGAATTTGGGGTCTCCTATTTTTGGACCTGTGTCTAATAAGTGGCTTAACTTTCCTTTTCCTTTGAGAAAAGTCCAAACCAATTAAGACCATTTTAAGTAGCTTTTTCCATTCAACCGAGCCGATAGGCTATCAGGATATTTTGCAACTCACTTGCTGAATTTTGAATGGCATTATCCACTATAGAAGCTCCAGAAGTTGATTATATTTTATTGGTGTCATTCATTTTTTAAATAAAAAAAAGATAAACCCAAAAAAAAAAGAAAAATGATGAAGTATTGGTCTGAATAACAATAAAAGAAAATATAATAGACCAAAAACACACCAATAATAACTGTCTAACAAGCGACTCTAATACCATGAAAGAATGAACTCCTTAATGAAATTGAATTTACAACAATATACAACCTCTATTTGGGTTCGGTGTTCCAGAATGATGGCCGTATAGATGAAGATGTAGCTCACAGAATACAGGTAGGGTGGTTGAAGTGGAAGGGTGCGACTGGGGTTCTATGTGTAAGAAAATACCTTTGAAAGTAAAAGGTAAATTCTATAGGACGGTTGTTAGACCTGCGATGCTCTATGGTAGTGAGTGTTGGGCACCAACGGGACAACATTTGCATAAGATGAGTGTGGCAGAAATGAGGATGCTAAGATGGATGTGTGGACATACCAGACTGGACAAAATTAAGAATGTTCATATTCGACAAAAAGTCCAAGTAGCGGATGTCGGAGATAAGGTGAGGGAAGGAAGACTTAGATGGTATGGGCATGTTTTAAGAAGACCTCCTAATGCTGCGGTTCGTAAGTGTGAGAATTTGTTGATTGAGGGGGCTAGAGGTCGTGGAAGACCTAGAACTATGTGGAAGGAGGTGATAGCAAGAGACTTACGTGCCTTAGATCTTGATGCGGATTTGATTAATGACAGACTTGAATGGAGACGTAAAATCCGTGTCTTGGAAGGGGCCTAAGGCTGGAGTATCTTTTTTGGTGTCTTTTGAGCTTATTTTGTTGAGGATCCATACAGCCGACCCCAACTTGTTTGGGACTAAGGCTTAGTTGTTGTTGTTGTTGTTGTATACAACCTCTATTTATATAAGAGAATATCTAATTTATTGCCTAAATTAAGAAAAAAAAATTAAGGAAGAATCTTAGGAGGAAATTAAGGAAGAGTTTAAGGAAAAAAGACAAAAGCCATAATTTAAAAAAGACTTTAATTTAAAGAAAAAAGTAGTTGTCTTTTTCACAGGTGTTTTTGAAAAAGGTATCCCACAAAAATATATAAAAAACTTATAAGTGAAAATATATAAAAGACTTATAAGTGAATGGATTTTGGATTTAGCATAAGCCAATTGATTTTATGCAAGTAGGTTCCAACATTTGTTGGCTTATAAGTCTATATATATACAGACCCATGGATTTTAACATGGTATCAAAGCCTCGCCCTTGAATGGGCTGGATCCTGGAACCCATGTTCAAGCAACTATTAATGGACGACTGATGACGTTAGCCAATCTATTTGAGCATGGGCATCGTCCTATTGATGTTGGGCCATTATCCAACTAGTTGTCGGCCCGTTGATATTGCTCATTTGCACTTGAGAGGGTGGGCTAAAAAATATATCCACCTCGAATAATTAACTCAATTCAACAAAGTCTTAATCTCAAGTTAATTGGAGTTGGCTATATAGATTCTCTTTTTTCACTCGGTGCAATTTAGGTTTGCATCTTCAAAGATGTGTACAATCGTAAGATTATTTTAAACTACTTTTATCTAAGTTAGTTTAGGTTTACCCATGTCTTTATTAGCTATATCTACCTTAACTTGTTCAATTTTTTTAACTAGTGCATCCCTAGGTTTTCATTTCACATGGTCAAACCACCTCAATTTTTGCTCTCATCTTATCCTCAATGAGAGCTACCCTCACCTTCTCTAATGAACTCATTGCAAATTCTATCCATTATAGTATATCCACGCATTCATCTTAACATTCTAATTTTTGCAATATGCATCTTACCCATGTCCTTTTGCTGCCAACACGCGCTACCATACATCATAACAAGCCATATTTTAGCGCAGTATGACTTTCCTTTCAATTTAATTAATATTTTCCAGTCACACAAAACTCCCGTGGTACTCTTCCACTTCATCTAACCACCTTTAAGTGGTTATTCAGCAAGGGATCAAGAAGTGGTTATAAGTGTAAGCAAGTATTTTCAGCAAGGGATCAAGAAGTGGTATGCCTTCGACATGAGCAATTTCCTGTAGGTTCCTATACCAAGCCACAGTCGAAGAAGTATGGTCCTTATATCATCATTCAGAAAATTAATGATAATGCATATGTTGTTGATTTGCCAGAAGATATGAGCATTTCACGAATCTTCAACGTGCTGATCTATAACCATTCTATCCTGATGATGCACCACTATATCCAAGTGTTGATTTGCACTCGAGGACGAGTTTTTCTCAAGTGGAGGAGACTGACGTGGAACACTAATTGACATATTTATAATCTGATTTTTTTTAATTAATCCTACTTCCTCTAGGATTCTTATCCTATTCCTTCTAAGATAATTATTTCTCTATTCATTTTAAGACAAGTTTTTCCCTAATTCTACTCCTTTTAGTATTTTTATTAGTATTTTTAATTTCAGTACCTTTAGGATTTTCATTTTGTCCTTTTAGGAATTTTATTTGTTTATGCCTATAAATATAGCCCTTCACAAGCATTATATTCAATCAATAAAATTTCTTAAAGATTTTTCTTCTCTCAAACGCTTGTGTGTATTGAAATTTTTAGCTTACGGTGCGTCAATTACAAAGATAAAATTTATTGTGATGTGGTAGATATGGATGTTTGTCACCTATTATTTAGAAGACCATGGCAATACGATGTTGATGACCACTCCGGAAGAAATACATATAGTCTTAAGAAGGAAGGGGTCAAGTATACTTTGCTATCATTAAAGAACAAGGCCAAGAGAAGTAAAAAGACATTATTGACTATCACAAGGGAATTCGAAGTGAAAGCTAAAGAAACAAAGCAAGTGCACGACTTGATTATAAAGCAAGTCTTTGAGGGGGAACCAAAACTGCAAGTGGAGTAGCCTCCAGAATTAATTTGGCCTTTATTAAAAGAATTTGAAAGAACTAATACCGAATAACATACATGATCATTTACCTCCCATGCATAACATCCACCATCATATTGATCTGATCCTAGGAGCAAATTTGCCCAATTTGACTCACTATCGAATGAGTCCAAAGGAAAGCGAAATACTCAAAGAGAGAGTGAAGAAGCTATTGAAAAAAAGTCTTATTAAGGAAAGTATGAGTCTTTGTGCAGTACCTACTCTATTTACACTGAAGAAGGGCGGAAGTTGGAGATATATGTGTGGATAGCTGCAAAATAAATAAAATCACAGTGGGCTATATATTTCTGATTCCTAGATTGGATGACATGTTGGACCAATTACATGGTGCAAGATAGTTTACCAAAATTGATTTAAAGAATGGGTACCATCAAATCCATATAAGTCTAAGAAATGAGTGGAAGATAGCCTTCAAAACAAAAGAGGGGCTTTATGAATGGCTTGTCATGCCTTTTCGATTATCAAATGCACCTAACACATTTATGAGATTGATGAATCAAGTATTAAAGCCTTTTATTGGATCTTTTCTGGTTGTTATTTTGATGATATATTGATCTATAGCAAATCCGAAGAGGATCACATATCGCACTTGAGAGAAGTACTAACAACCTTGTGGAAAAACAAGCTTTATATGAACTTCAAGAAATGTAGCTTTATGACAAATAAGCTACTATTCTTGGGATATATCATGAGTTCTGAAGGCATACAAGTAGATGATGCAATGATTAAAGCAATAAAAGAGTGGCCAAGTCCGACTAATATTTTTCATATTCGAAATTTTTAAGTATTAGCCTCTTTCTGCCGACGCTTCATCAAGGATTTTCATACCATTGCAGCACCTGTAACAGAGTGCTTGAAGAAAGGAAAGTTCAATTGGGGAGAAAAAAGCATAGAGCAGCTTCACACTACTAAAAGAGAAGTTATGCACTACACCTATTCTTGCATTGCCCAATTTTGATAAATTATTCGAAATAGATTGTGATGCCAGTGGAATTGGGATTGGAACTATTTTATCCCAAGAAAGAAAATGGAGCACTTATGACAAAGAATTCTATTCAGTCGTGCACGCTCTTATGACATGGGAGCATTACTTGGTAGGAAAAGAGTTCATTTTATTTTCTGATCATGAAGCCTTCAAGTACCTAAATAGCCAAGCACATATTAGCAAGGACATCCATGCAAGATGGTGTCAATTCTTACAAAGTTTCCTCTTCGGCCAAAGCACAAATTTGAAGTTTAAAATTGAGTGGCCGATGCTTTAAGTAGACATAGTGCCTTACTTTTGACCTTGAGTCATGAGATTATGGGATTTGACTAAAAGAACTCTATGTTGAAAATGAAGATTTTGGTGATACTTTCTCTAAGTGTACTCGAGGACATCTGGTTGATGATTTCTACTTACTAGACGGGTATTTAGTGCATTGAAATCAACTTTGCCTTCCTCGAACCTCATTACGAGAAAAGGTTATACGAGATTTGCACGGAGGAGGTTTGTCATGACATTTAGGATAACATAAGAAAATTACTACAGTTAAGGAAAGATATTATTGGCCTCAACTAAAGAGTGATGTCATCAGGTTAGTTCTTAAATGTTTTACATGTAATCTTCAAAGGGTCACTCACAAAATACTGGTTTATATATGCCTTACTTGTGCCTAGCAATATTTGAGAAGACTTATCCATAGATTTTATTTTGAGCTTACCAAGAACTCAAAAAGAGTGGATTTTGTTTTTATTGTTGTTGATAGATTTTCCAAGATGGCACATTTTATCCCTTGTCGCAAAACATTGGATGATGTTCATATTGTAAGACTCTTTTCCAAAGAGGTTATAAATTGTACATTTACATGGTGTGCCAATATCCATCACTTCTGATCGTGATAGCAAGTTCTTGGGATATTTTTGGAGAACTCTGTAAAAACTATTTAATTCATCTTTGAATTTCAGTAGCATTGCACATCCACAAAGTGATGGTCAAACAAAAGTTGTGAATCGTACATTGGGCAACTTAATTCGTAGCATCTATAGGAGTAAACTCAAGCAGTGGACCGTTGCATTATCCTAGGCTAAATTTGCTTATAATAGTGTTATCCACATTATTATTGGGAATTCACCATTTTCGGCAGTCTACACTAAGATACCACAACCTGCACTTGACTTAGTACCCTTATCTAAAGATGCAAGCAAAAGTGTGGTCGCTAAACACATGGCAGAGCAAATTGTTGTACAAAAAGAAGTTCGGATGAAGCTTAAAGCAGCCAATACCAAATATAAGAAAGCAACAGATAAACATAGACATATAAGTATTTTCAATCGGGGATCAAGTAATGATATTCCTCCGACATAAGCAATTTCCAATGGGTTCCTATAACCAAAGAAGTATGGTCCTTACCATCATTCAGAAGATTAATAATAATGCCTATGTTGTTGATTTGCCGACATATATGAGCATTTCACGAACCTTAATGTCGCAGTTTTGTATCCATTCTATCATGATGACGCACCACTATATCCAAGCATTGATTTGTACTCAAGGACAAGTTTTTTCCAAGTGAAGAAGACTGATGCGGGGCATTGATATATTTAAATTTACATTTAATCTTAATTTTGCTTATTAATTTTAATCCTAATCACTCTAGGATTCTTATCCTATTTCTTCTGAAATAATTATTTCCCTAATTTTAATCCTTTTAGTATTTCTATTTACTTCTATTCCCTTTAGTATTTTTATTTATTTAACTCTATTCCATTCAGGACTCTTACTTTATTCCTTTTAGGATTCTCATTTGCTTATGCCTGTAAATATAGGTCTTCACAAGCATTATATTCATTCATAATTCAATCAATAAAATTTCTTGAAGACTTTTCTTCTCTCAAACACTTGTGTGTATTGAGGTTATTTGCTTACGATGCATCATAGAGCAAGGTACTTAAACCAAGTGCTATGAGACAATGTTACTCTATCTAAAACAACTTCCTCCTAACTCTTGTTTGAGTCTCATCTATCAACACAATATCATATGCGAATATCAAGCACCAAGAGATGTCATCATATATGTGTTTTGTTAGCACATCCATAATCAAAGAAAAGAAATAAGAGCTCAAAGTTGAACCTTAGTATAACCCAATAAAAACAAAAAAAAAAAATCTAAGTATCCCCTCCAACTGTACAGACGCTAGTGATAGCTCTATTACACATATCCTTCAATACTTGAATATATCAAATAGATACTCTCCTGTGCTCCAGAACCCACCATAAAACTTCTCTAAAAACTTTATCATAAGTCTTGTCTAAGTCGATGAAAACCATATGTAAATTCTTCTGTACTGTTCCATCAAATCTCTAATAAGAAAGATTGTTTCCATAGTCGATTTACCAGGTATAAACCCAAATTGATTTGGGAAGATACAAATGTCCAAACGTAAATGGTGTTCCACAAATTTCTACCACAATTTCATGGTGACTCATAAGCTTTATATTTCTCTAGTTTGAACAACTCTGAATATCTCCCTTATTCTTAAAAATAGGTATCAAACTATAAAAAATTATTTTTATGAGACGATAAATTAATAAAAAAAATCATAAAAAAGAATCAATCAGTATATAAGAAATAAAAAAAAAATCTTGGTCAAACAACATCATTGTGACACCCCTACTCCTAGCATGCGTGATTCGTATGTTGTCATTAGCCTAGTAGAGAAAACCCTAGAATCAAAATTTAACGAAAACCCTAAAATTTTAAATTCATAAATGAATGTTTAAGTAACTCAATCCGATAATCCATCACAAGCAATGAAAACGTATATATGTATACACATAATATGTCTATATCTATGTGTAACTTAAAAAGTAAGATAGTGATTTTGGTAGGAGAGGCATGGTTGAAGAAGAGGGAAACCCTAAATAGAATCAGGTTCAATTGAGAAAAGGGTCTAAGAATTGTAGGTCAAATTATAATAAGGTTGAAAGGATGTAATTGAAGGGAACTAGAATTAAGTGGGGAACAAAATGTGAAAAGAGAGAGTAGTAAGGATCTCATGGGATGCTTGCCATTAGCCACTAAGAGAATGACACCATAAGCTTAATTAAGAGCTAAATTCTTGCCACTTCATTCCTTACTAAGCACTAAGGGAGATTGTGATCTGAAAATAGAAACTTCATAAACCCTTTAAGCATTCTTCCACAAAAAACAAGTGGCAATATTCTTCCTCAAAATTATCTTCTTCTCCTAGTAGCCGAACATCAAGACTTGAAGATGTAGAAATGAAGAACTCATTCAAGGAGGGCCATTGAATCGAGCTCTATTTTTCTTCTCCTTAAACTCTTGGAGTTGTGTATTAGATTGTTAAGTAAAGGTAATCTTTTATTCCTAAGGAATTCGATGTTAAGGCATGCAAGTATAATATTGAATTGAGACTAAGGAAAGGATAACTTAGAGATAAGAATGATGAAATAAAAGTAGTCAAAAAAATGAAGAGATAAAATCAAGTTGGAATTTAGTGAATATGATGGAAATCTTAAACCTAATTAACATCAAGTCAAACTTTAGTGCTAACTAAGGATTTAATGTCTGTTAGTACTGAAACAAACACAAGTACATTGTGAATTCAATAAAATAAACCTTAAGATAACTATTAGAACTCATTTAAAACTTGTTGAATGTAAGTTATGTACAAAGGGCTTAGACATAATTAGGATTTTAATTTGTTGAATTGAAACATAATGAATTAATGGGATTAAGAATGAGTTAAACCAATAAAAGTGAGCTTAAGGGTGTAATTAAAATTCAGAAGCAAAAGAAACAAAGGAACTTGAAATAAACAACTTGGAAATAGGAAGAAAATATAAGTTGTTCTAGGAGGCCTCTAGCTTGCAACCGCAACTATGGACTCAAATCTCCGTTGTGTCTTAGAGAAACACCTTCGCATCTTAGTAGCGATCGCGAAATACTTATCACAGTCAATATAGCAACCACAAGCCTAACCATGATCCCTACTGTGACTCTTGGACCCTTCTTAATCAATCTATCACAAACACCACAGAGATAGGTACCTCGACCCTCGTCTCACAATCAATTTTCATGACCGCCAATGAGACCGTGAACCTTATTGGAACTCGAGTTTCCCTAACCAAAATGATATAGCAACCGCAACTAGACATATAGCAGAAGCAACTTAGACTAGATTAAGAGTAATAGTTTGTATAAGTTTCCATTTGTTTAGAATATAATGTAATTATATGCATATGGTCTCTATGTAGGATAAAGAAGGCTTAGAGACTCTCTAAGAAAGGAAAAGAGTTAAGGAGCATTAAAGTTTAAGGTGTGAGATAGTAATCTCCTCTCTCAAAAGTGCATTGTTATATGAATTGAAAATACTTCTTCATTGTGTGCTTTATTGCTTCTTTCTTGTTGACTCCTATGGCATGTTGATTCTTCTTTTGACTTGAAGAACTAGAAAGTACATTGTATTTCTTGAGGTACTTCCTAATATTTGTACACTATGTATGTTATTGAATCATAATTTGCAATGCTTCCTTGTTGAGATTTGTTGACTTGACCTAGAGAAAGGACATTGTAATATTACTCCTCTTCGCATCCTTTATTTATTGCATTCCTAATTTTCTTTGGAACATGCTTTTGTTCTTAGAATTGCTAAGGTGAAGGATAATTGGAGAGGAGGTGGTTGGCATCTTCCTTCACCAATTGATGAGCACATTGGTAGGGCCTGGCATGAAGTACAATTCAAGATTACAGAGCAAGATGATTGTGTCTCGTGGAAATTAACTAAGTCAGGCACTTTCACAACAAAAAGTACATGGGAAGCTCTAAAGAGAAAGAGAGATGTTTCTTGGTGGAAATTGGTCTGGGGTAAGAAAAACATCCCAAGGCAAATTTTTGTTCTTTGGATGGCCATATGTTATAAGTTAGCTATAAGAAGTAGGCTAGTCAGATGGGGAATTGTTAATGACCAATGTATTTTTTGTCATAATGCAACTAAGACTCTGAAACATCTCTTTTTTTAGTATTATAAATTATTAATTGTGTTATAAATTGGCATAGGTACATGATTGATAGTTGATCCATGAGTTGAGATCCAATTCAGTTTTAAACTTCTATTTTATTTCCATGATACCCTTGGACTGCATCTGCTATAAACCCTTGCATCTAAATAAAGCAGAAACTCCAGCTTTAACCTTTCTTTGAATATCTCATTTCAATAATTTTCTACTCCTTCACTAAATATGTTTCATTCTACATATTCAACCTGAATAAGGCAATTGCGGAGCAGCTAAAAGAATCATAATGGGATATGTGTGTGTCTGTGTGTATACAGAGAAAAATGAAAGTAACGCCACTAACAAATATATGATCGGAGTTCGCACTAGAAACATTCAAACAAAATGAAATGAAAAACTGTCTAAAGACAAAACAATAAAGAGTAACACAAAAAAGCATTGCAAAAGTACACACAAAAAAGCATTGCAAAAGTACACACCTTAGTCCTTTCCAGCCTTCTGCAGAATAAGCTGTGATCAAGCTTTGCTCATAGTTGATCCGGTTCAATAAGTATCTTAAATGTGTCCTGATTCTTGAATATTCATCGACTTCAATCCTCTTTCCCTGTCTTTTTTTCTTCTTTTTCCTTGTTTTCTCCATTTTGGAACTAGCATTGGCCAGTTTTGCACTGGACTTGGGAGCTTGAGGTTTTTCTTGCAATCTTGACCGCAGAACTCTATCACTTCTTATCAAAGACCTTAATATATATTTTTTCCTTGATGATTTTGCAGTTTTTTTAACCCTGTGGCCCATCCGGCTGGAGTTACCAACTGCATCTTTAGTTGGTGTCTCTAATTGTCCAAAACTCGAGTGTTTATCCATATAATTATGAGATGGTTCCAGTTTTACAGTAGCAGGAATATTGATCTCATGATTGGGAGACAGACCTAAATGGTTGAGAGAACTCTTTGTCATTACTGTAGGAGGTGACTCCAAATGTCCAGTAGCAGTACAACTAGAAAATGTAGTGTTGATTTCCACCTGCTCACCTTGTACAAACTCATTGGCTGGCTCTTCTTTTTCTTCTAATGGTTCACAAGTAGCACCATCAGAAGTAAATTCAGAAGTCTGTTGAGATGTATATTGTTGAGGACATGAACTTTTATCCATTTGACTATTGCTTACATCTTTACAAGGTAATTCCAAGCATGTAGTGAGAAAATTCTTAGCTGCATTGTCAGGCAATAGTTGTGAGCCTTCATTGGTGGTGAAGGTTGATAGTGCATAATCAACTTCTAAAATTTCAGAGCACAGTGAAACTTCTTTCACTGGTCCACTTTCAGCACTTACAGCACCAAGTTCACTATCTACATCTGCTGAACCAAACTTGAGTTTCTGATTTGTTGCAGTTAGTTTAGGGCTAAAACTTTTATCAGTCAAACTACTCTTGCATGCATCTTCGGGAGGTGCATGCAAATTTTCAGTAAGAGAATTTCTTGTCGCGTCTTTGGAAGATAGTTGTAATGCTTCACTAGTAACACATACTGAAGCTACACTACTGGTATTACCTGATTCAGTTTGCACGGTTTCTGACCTAATCCAATGTTTTTTTTCTGACAGTGTAGTGCAATTGTATTCGGCGCCATATTCAGGTGTTTCTTCAGTTGTACTTTGTTTAGGGCATGAATAACTTTTTGTATGACCATTAACTTGTGACGGAGAAATACCCATGTGATCAGCCTTGAACATAGAGGCTAACAGCAATATATATCAGCTCTTCTCTTTACAATAAGTAGACCTCAGTTTTTCTAAATTAATCAGAAATGAGGTAAAACTTCCTATATGGCTATTATGATAACATGCATCACACCATCAATAAGATAAATTTATATTTATAGCCAAAAAAATAAAACATACATTTGAAATCCAGACTTCTCTATACAGTTCCAAAATAGGCTATCATAGGAACAGGTCTCACTTAATTCAAGTAGTCTGAATGCTGTTGCACCATCAACACTTCATACACCTGCAACACACATTAAACATCACAGTTATTTAAATTAGCTGACAAAACATGATAATGATTTTTAAGAGCAAGAGACGAGTATCTAATTTTCACAGAGCACTCAAACAAAGGAAAAGGATATTGGTACTGCAATTACAATAAAAATAAAATACATGTAAATGCAATTTGGCCAAGTCTTCCCTAATTTAAAATGATGCATCGTTTATAGTTGCATTCATCCATCATTTCATGTAAAAATCACTAACGGCCATTAGCAACCCTTTTTTAAACAAGGAAATTATCAGGTGCTATCATAATTTCATGTAAAAATACTAATGGCTATTAGCAATCCTTTTCTTAAACAATGAAATTATCAGATGTTATATCAGTTTTAAGGAATGCATCCTTTCTACAAATTTAGAATCATAAATGAGCAAAATTGAAAAAGAGGATTAAAGGGCAAACAGAAACTATTTATAAGAAAAATAGTTCAAATAGATAGAAACTATATAGTAGTAATAACAAGCCAGAAAAAGCCACTAAGAGACAATTCCGTTGCAATGTTTTAATAAGATATAACTAATAAACCCCAGGTGCAACCAAAAATTTGGAGAGCAAGATTTGCAGCAAAGAACTGATACAAAACCTGGACATTATCGTCAGAAGCAATTTATCATTCCATACCAAAACCAACTTGCTCTATATTACTCATCAACAAATGCACAAAAATTCTATAAAAGATAAACTCAGCAAGGGCAAACAGTGATTAAGCATCCGATAAAATTTCCTTTTTCTAATTCTACCATTTTTTGTGCAATACCTTGGCTTTGGTCTTTTGCAATTCTACATGCACAATACTAAATGCATTCAACAAAAAAATGTCAAACAATAATCTATAGCAAACTTAAGCAAACAATAAGCATAGAATTTCAAGTTAAAAAATTTTTCTTCAAAGCAACAAAAACTTTTTAACTTCTCCATTCTCTTTTTTCTTTTCTCAGTTCCACGAAAGCAACCAAACAGAAGTAAAAAGAACAAGAACCGGAACAAAGCCAAACTATAAAAGGGGGAAAAAAAACGAATTACCGGTGAAATTTACAATTCTCTTAGACGGTAAAATTTACAATTCTCTTAGACTTAAATAAAAGAAAAAACGAAAATGGAATTTATTTATTTTACTTCCGTTTAAACATTTAAAAAGAAAAGAGAAAAAAATCATTTTCTTTTCCACAATTTTCCGAGAAAAAACCATCAAAGAAAGAAAGAAAAGAAAAAGTAATGGAAATGCGAGACTTACCTTAAGCTTTGGCGTCTGGAAATCTCTCGTATTCTCCGCAAGAGAAGCAGAAGGAAGAGGTGAGTTTTTATAGGGAGAGAGAAAGAAAGAGAAAAAGCGGTTGATAATATGAGTAGAAGCCTCTAAATCTGGGCCACCGTCGCACATTAGCTGCAGGGAAGGGGTTCAGTTCCTTGCTGTTGTGCGATTGCGGCGTAGCTTTTATAGATGCTCATTGCTTTCTCTCTCTTTACATGGGCTGGGCTAAGGCCTCTCTCCTTGTTTCTTGGGAAAATTGTAAAGGTTCCGTTTTCAATTATACGAACAAACGGATTTTTTGTCATATTTTTAATATATATACATAAAAAAATAAATATATATAATATATATAAAATATACATTCAATAATATAAACTATACCTACAAATCTACAAACATTTACAACACATCTACATAATATTTTTAATATTTTTTAATTTTATTTTTGTAATTTTTTATTTTCAAAACATGCACACAATATTCATACAATATTCACATAACATTCAATAATTTTTATATAAAATACACACAACTTAAATAATAAAAACATAATATACATACAATATCTACAACACATCTATAACACATCTACAACACATCTACTACACATCTACATAATAAAATTATGTGTATTTTTTTATTTTTTCATGTATATAATATGTAAAATTTATTTAAAAATAAATTTAATGATTTTTATTAATATATTTTTGCATGTCTTATTTTATTTTTATTTTTTTGAGTGTTACTTATTTTTTATAATTAAAATTAAAATTTTTTTTATAAAAAATTGTGATTTTTATATGATGAAAAGTAATTTAAAATATTAATTTTTATTATTTTATTAGAATATTTTTATTTTAATATTAAAGTTTGAAAAAAAAATAAAAATTTAAAGTAAAATATTGATTGCAGTGATAGAATAAGTATTTTTTTAAAAAAATTTATTTTATTGAGAAATGAGGTATTTTTAAAATTTTATACCATTTTTTTATAAAGAGTAAATATTTTTAGTTTTTGTAATATTTTTATAATAAAAGTTATTTTTTATGGTAGTTATGTAAACATCTCTTATTTCTTCCACTAAACTATATGGGAAATTACACATTTTACTCATTTTTATTAATTTTTTTTTCTTTTTTTACTAGAGTTATTAATGGTCTCTTTTATTCTTCTGATAGCTATAATTAGTAATTCTAAACGAAAATTTAAAAAATTGATTAAAAAAACTCTTCACTTGCTCACTCTCTCTCTCTCTCTCTCTCTCTCTCTCTCTCTCTCTCTCTCTCTATCTTTATATTTCTCACTTTCTCAGCTTTGTCGGGTAAATAGGTTTTGGCCGGTTTGACTATGATCATTTCAACCATCTAGCCATCTAGATCATCACAACATCGAAAATGTCACTAGCACATGCAAAATTATTTTTGAGAATCAACAATTAAAGGGGGCAAAGGTCTAGTTATAATAGACAAAGATGGTCATCGACTTATTTTTACTCCACGTTTGTCGTCTTCAAAGCCTAATGATCATAGCGATCAAGCAAACTCGGCATCCCTTTCCCTCTTATAGAAAGATATCGTCAAGTTAAGTGTAAAACCCTTGATTTTTTTTGGGAAAATTGGAGCCTAAGGGCAAAATAGTAATTTTACCTTCAATTCACATTCGAGTGCATTTTATAATGTTTGGTGCTTGTTTTCATAATGTGGGTGTTGAGATGTTTGTTTTGAGTTTAATATTGTGTTTTTGGCTTCGGGGGGTATTTTGGTCATTTTGACGGTCGAAAAATTTTCGGGTTTTGTTTTACTGTTTTTGATGTCATTTTGATAACCGTGATGTTGTTACGGTTATTTTAAGTATAATTTTGCTAGAGATTGTGTTTCGAAAATTTTTGGGTATTTATTAATTTTTAATTAAAATGGTTGTGTTTCGGGAATTTTTCGGGAATTTATTAATTTTTAATTAAAATATATTAAATAAATAAATTAATTAAATAATTAATTTATTACTTAAAATAATTTTGAAAAATATTGAATTTGGGGTTAGTTGTGAATTTTTATAAATTAGTTGGGTGTTTTTTTTGAATTTTTAAAGAGTTTTAGGGTATTTTTAAATTAAATAAATTAATCTAAGGGTATTTTGCCACCTAAAAACACTATAAATTGGGGTGTTAGGGCACCCAATTGAGTGTCAAATTGCTTGTGCCGTCGGAGAGAGAAAAAAAGAAAGAAAATTAAATTTTTTGGCCCAAAACAGAGTCTTGTCGTTTCGTCAGTGCGCGCGCAGTAGTGCCGGTGTCGTTCGGCGTGTGGGCGTGTCGTTCGGCGCGGAGCTGCGGGCTGGAGGTGATGTCGATCGGAGAGTGGAGCTTGTCGTTCGGCGGGCCAGCGCGAAATCGCAGATTGTCGTTTTGACTTCCCAGTTTTGGCAGATTCGATTTTTTTGAGGTTTCTTCTATTTTTTTTCAATTTCTTCCAAACTCATGGCATGATTTGTGTTTTTAAATGTTTGTATGATGTTTAGGGTGTTTGAAAATAATATTTTTGATTTATTTTGATTTTTTATTTAATTAAAAATAATTAAAAGTTGTAGGATGATTTTGGAAATTATTGATGTTTAATATTTGATTTGGGAGTTTAAGTTATTGATCTAGTATTTTTGGCAATTGTAATCTGTTCTAGGGGTGTTAAGCTTGATCTAGAAATTTATTTTGGAATTTTCATGTCTGATTTATATTTTTAATTCTTTATTAAAGTGAAAAAAATTATTTCTGCTGTTGATTATTAATATTTCAGTAACTTTGTTGAATTTTTAAAAATTATTGGTAAATGATCTAGGTCTGAATTTTTGATATGTTTTAGGATATGATGTTAGGTGCTTATAAAAAATATTTTGAGGTCTGATTCAAATGTTTGTGTTTCGAAATAAATTTATTTCTCTACTGCTGCCAGTATGGTAACTGGTTGTATGAATCCGATTTAAAAAATAAATTGAGGGACTTTGAGGTTTCTAAAAATTATGAAATTTTGATATGTTGTTTATTAGGATGTTGTGAATCTGAGAAAAATAATTTGGAGTCTGGTTCTAATGTTTAGGTTCCAAAATAAATTAAGTATTGGCACTGCTGTTGGTTAAGGATTTTCTGATGATGTCTGATTTGGAAATTAATTTGAAGGTCTTAGATGTCTTGTAAAATTATGAAATTTTTATATGTTGTCCATCCTGATGTCTATAATATGAGAAAATTATTTGGATAATTTTGTGGTAACGAAATGTGAAGGATTTATGATGATTTTTGCTGTACTGATTTTTAGTGGTTCAAACAGAACCAGAGGGTTATAAAATATTTTTGGGGTATCAAATAAATTTGGATTAATCTGAAATTTTGTACACATGTTATTTTGATGTTGGAGAAGCTACTGGAATATTTCCAGAATTTTTGAAGATGGAATTATTTTCTGGAAATTTTTGAATTATAGAGACTACTTAAGAATTTTTATCGGTTTTGGGTGTTGGTAGGAATTATGATTTTTGCATAGGGACTGGTGTGATATTATTTGATAAATGAGTTATAGAAATTGAGTTGAGGTTCTAATAAATTTTAGGTAATTAATTGATTTTGTATTTTTGAGGTGCGATCGGTTTAACCATTGGGTTGAACCATAATTTTGAGTTGAGTCGGGTTGGTTATTGATTTTGGATTATCTTGGTTAATTGTTGGTTCAGTATTGGTCTTTTTGCATTCATAGCATGCATTGCATCCCTCATGAAAGATGAGATAGTAGGATTGATTGTTGGACTATGTAATTATCTTTCCTTAGGTAATAATCCGGCTGAAGCTCGAGGTCAGTAGGTTGTGAGAATTGGGCTAAGCTTTCTTTGGATACCAGGTAAGTTCTATGGGTGTATGTGATTATTTGTGTTGTGATTATTTATGTTGTGCTACTTGCTAACAACTTATATTTATATAAACCCTTCTTATATATATTATCCTTTCTATATATTCACTATACTATTCTTTCGAACCCAGCCTCGTATGTTTTAGGAGACAGAGAAACTTGCATGTGATTATATTTATGTGCTAATATTGAATGTGATATTACTTGTGCTGTGTGATGGTGTGTCATGAAGGGGAAGGAGGTTACTGAGGCTTAATGCCTATACTGTTCTGAGGCTTAATGCCTATACTGCTACTGAGGCTTATGCCTATACTGTTTACTGAGGCTACATGCCTAATTACTGATTACTGTACTGTACTGAGAAGTTATAAGGGCGAATGTGACTGATATGATTACTATACTGTTTACTGATTGGTGACCCCGACACACCATTTTGTTTGCTTAATTTGTGATTGTATTATATGTACTGCTTATATAACTGTTAGATGTTTCTCTGCCTCTCATGAACTTACTGAGCGTCTATATATAACGCTCACACCCATATAGATTGTTTTGCAGGTTTACAGTGATTGCCTTCGTCTATCTTCTTTCTCTTCTTGGCGAAGTCGATCAGGTTTTCCGTTTGTGTTATCGGTCTTTCTGCTTAGAGATTTTCGGATATTTCTTATAGTTTGATTGTGGATATTGATTTACTCCATAGAGATTCTGGATATTGAAATTTTGGGCGGATTGAATCCGAATCCCTTTTTGTGTAATAAGTAGAACTTGTCTGCATTATATTTTCCGAATGATTTTATTGGGATTTGATTATATTGATGGTTTGCATTTGAACTAGAATTGAGGATTATATAAGTATTGGACTGTTATGAATGTTTCTAAGGCTTATGTGGTCGGACTTCGGTTTGGCTGCATGCCGGTCGTGACCCCCGGGTTGGGTCGTGACATTAAGGAGTACAGAGGTTTATGATGATATTTTTAACCTTTCAAATGGTATAATGAGAAATGGGTTGAATCTCTTCTTCTTTGAAGAAGATGGCTTTTCAAGAAGAAAAGAATTAACAGTTAATTCTGGTTCTTAATGGGTTGTATTAGGGTGAGCACAGTCTAAAATAATCCAGAGATTGAGAAATTTTCTAAATCGAAGCAAATGTCATAAATTTTTAAAATACTATCTTCAGAACCAAATCAAAATTAAAAAATCTTTGGATTATATTGCTTCAATTTTAAAGAGGAATTTGATTAAGAGATTCAGATATTCGGATATTATATTTTAACTTTTAATTATATAAAAAATAATAAATTATATTTTGTTGTTATCATTTTTAAAAGTAAATTATAATTTTGTTTTGATTAGTAATAAATGAATATACATTCAATTACTTTAATTACACACAATTAACCATTATTTATATTTTTTTATTCACATCTATACTTCATTTTATAATTAAATTAGAAAAATAATTACTTAATTGTATTTTTTGTTTACTCATTTTAAAATTAATATTTATGATTAAAAATATAGTTTTAATAGTTTAAAAATGAGTATTAGAGAAATATATATTACGATAGAAATTTCAAAGTGATATATTATGTAACATAATATGAATAATAATTCTAATGCATCTTATAAAATATTAATTGTTTATCATACTTATATCTAAATTATTATTTATATTGTTTATATTATTTTCAAATCCATTCGCAAATTATTTGTCTCCACAATCACTAGTGCTACTAATTATTATTAATGCATGCACTCATCATTTTTGTTGAAAACTACTAATATTATTATAATGAATTACTTGGTAGAAATTATTTATTTAAACATGTTGAATACCAATTTAATTTAAATTTGATAATTTATTGATAATTAAATTTTTTTTAAATTTAATTTATATTTTATTAATTTAATAATCTTGTAAATCAATATTGATTAGGTGATAAATTAAAAATTATATAAAATCATTAATTATATTTATATTTATATTTACTTTAGTTAAATTAGAAAACTTTAATTATATATATAATGTTAACTATTAAGTAATAAATTAATAATTATTATTATATTATTAGTAATAAATTGATTCTTATTTCAGTTATTCGATTTGGTTCGATTCAATACAATTCTCGGTCCAAATATAGTCTAATTTCTAAAATCACTCCATATTATAAAAAGCAGTACAATTCAATTCGAATAAAGTTAAAAATCAATAAATATTTTCAGTTCTGGATAATTTCAATTAGAATATTTGGATAGGTTCGAGAATTTCCAAGATCCATATTCCACCCTAGGTTGTATTATGAAGAACTGAAGAAGGCATCGAGAAAGAAGATTATGAGAAATTTGATGTTAATAGCGAAATTTTCTATTAGACTATGATAAAGGGGGTCACCTTTTTCTTGTATTTTGGTTGAACAAGACTTGTTGTGGGAAGATGATGAGTTATTAACTCTAATGCTTAAAGAAAAAGATACCCATTTTTCTTTTGATAATAGTTATTTTAACTCTTGGAGTTGAAGTTAAATGGTCATTGAGAACACAGTCGTGGCTAATAACTTGTTTAGCTAATTCGTGAGAAAGATTTCTACTTCTTTTTAGTATTTACAGTGATAATGTGCTTAAAAACAATTTGACATAAACTTATTAGCACATATAATGTAAACTTCATAAACTCTTAAGCAAAGGTTAGTTATAGAATGGCCTTAAGGTTATTTATCCTTCATATTAGTATATATAGTGCAAACTCTATAAAATACTAAATATAAACTTTATATATAGTAAGTGTAAACCTAATATATACGAAGTATAAATTTATTGTAGCCTTTTGATTTTTGATGTTATTTAATTTATGTTGTTTAATAATATTCTATTTGTAACATCTGTAATTTTAAATACAATTAAATAATTAATAAGGATGGGTAATTAGAGTGAATCAAGAAAGATATATATAGTATATATTTAAGGTATACACAAGATATACATAAGATATAAATTAGATATACATAGTGTATACAAAGTATATACCTAACATATACTTACTATAAACATTGATTGCATATCATATACCTAAAATATACATGATATACACACATATATAAATATATACATAACATATACATAAAGTATACAAGATATATATATACATATTTATGTTTGGAAGATAATAATAATAATAATAATAATAATAATAATAATAATAATAATAAGAAGAAGAAGAAGAAAGAAAGAAAGAAAATAAAAGTCAAAGAAAGAAAATAAATACATGGTTGGGGAAAAAGAGAAAATTATTAAAATAAATTAAATATTTAATTAATATATATATAGATGGAAAAGGAAGAAGACAATTTTAAAAAAAGAAAAAATTTATCATCTTCTTCTTCTACTTAAGGAGGCCGAAATCTAGAGAGAGAGAAAGAGGAGGAAATTGACTTCATCAAACATATCAAATTTCACCAAAAATCCTAAAGAATCAAGTTAGTTTTAAAGAGAAATCAATAAAATAAGTAAGTAAACCCTTTTTAAGCTTTGTTTTCTTAGATTTTTAGGTTATGTATTGACAAGGGTAGAGAGAGAAATTGATTCTAAAGAAGATGGTTATGGTGTGCTTAAGATATGTATATGTTGAATTTGAGATTCAATGATTGAAGTAAACTTGAATTATTAAATTAAGGTTTATGGGTTGCATATGTGAAATTAGGACTTTTGATGGAGGTTTTAATATATGGGTTACTATGAAGTTGTTTTTATGTATATATAATGATTTTAAGGTTTGTTGATGGAAATGATTAAGTTAGAGTAAAGTTTGGTGAAGGTAGTGGTGAATTTAGGGTTTTCATGGAAGTTAGGTTAGGGTTTATGTAATTAGCATTTGTTTTGAATAGAATGGGTAGAAATGTGCTATTAATGATATATTTCTACTTATAATTTGCTTTAGGAGTGAGTAAAGTGGAATTGCCAAATTAAAGGAAGGAAGGGCTTTTGAAGAAGCTAGGGTTGGAGTGTGAATTGGCCTTGAATTTGTCACTTTTAAATGTTAGTACATACTTTGATAGCTTATGTTTTAATTACATTTGATTTGACATAACATATTATGGTTTTGTGAATGTGTTATGCTACTTTGGTAGTGGTTTTCATATATTATATGCATTGTTACAAGAAAAAGTGTATGACATGCATGAAATATGAAATGATAAGCCATTGTAGAATGGTTAATGATAATATTATGTATAAAATGTTAAAAGTGTGAATTATGTACTAAAACTGTGGAAGTAGGCCACAGTGTGAATGTGGAAAGAACTATATTTTATATGATTGGAAAATGTGGAAAATAGCTAAAAATGTGAAAAATATGAAAATTGTGAAAAAGTAATGAATAATGTGATGATATTGAGAAATGATAAATGTGGATGAGAAAAAAAGAAAATGTATATTGTTGATGTATGTGTTTGCCTTGCGCAATTACATGTTCCAGAATATTGAGATTGGTACTGTCGAGTTAGCATGCCAACGATACATTATGGCGTTTTATATGCCTTTGAGCGAGACACACTGGTGTCGGATACTTTGTGTCGCGGAGACGACCTTTGCATGATTTATGACATTATGCCTCTGGTATCGATAGGGGACTGTCTTTGGGTGAATTATGACACTTTGTCCCCCGTGTCAAGAGGGGATGATCTTCGGGTGATAGATAACACTTAGTCTCCAGTGTCGGACCTTTGAATCATTATAGGCTAAATTAATATTTCTAAACTTGAATATTGTGTAGGGACGTGTTGGGCCCAATGTGTGTGTTTGTGAAATATTTATAGATAATATAAATTAACAGATGAGAAATGGATATTTTAGGACAATGGTATTAGATATTATCATGGGATAATAATTGTGTAAATAAGTGTTACTTTGTGATGATAGCATGATTTGCTATGCATCATGAAAATGTGCATTGATTTTAAATCATTTATGTTATTAAAGTATGTACCACTAAGCTTTCAAGCTTAGCGTGGTAGTGTATATCGCATAGATGATAGAAATGCGGAGCAGGGAGGTGCTGATAGATCTGGATAGGTCTGAATTTTAGGACTGTCCTTGAAGGAAGAGTTTTTGCCATGAGACCTGTATAGTTGATGGCTCTTAATACATGACATGTAAAAGAATTTTATTCAAGTACATTATATATATAAGTACATAATAAGAGTTTGTAAATATGTATATATAAATGTAGTATTGTAAAGCTTTGTGAATGTTATTAAGTTACATTTTATATGTTTGAGTAATATTTGATAATGTTGGAGTTAATATTGGGTTTTGTGATATTAAATATTTGGGAGTGCTTTTCAATTGCAGGTTGTGTGATTTTGATTTTAGACTTATTAAAATTACAAACAAAATTCTGGCGAATTTTTTTCAAAAATTTTTTTTATAAATTAATTAAATTATATTTTACTACAGTTGCTCGATTACAGTATATATATTTATAATATTGTAATTTTATATTATCAAATGAGAGTAATTCTATAATTAATTATTGTAGCACTTTTATATTATATATATGTATGTTACATATACGTGATATATATATTATATGTATTTAGGGTATAAGAGTGTTATACTGTTTGACATAAAAAGTGTGATTTAGTCTATTTTTTTTTCTAATATATATTAGGTATTGTATAATAAACTCAAAATATACCCAATATATATTAAGCATAAACTTTATATATACTGCATAGAACTATTAATACAAAATGTAATTTATGATATATGTGAGTTATTATTCAATAATATTTTGTTATGTAATACAATTTCAAACTTGTATCATTGAAATATTATACTAAAAAAATGAAAATTTATCAATTCTGCAATTTATGTATAATAAACTCAATATATATCAAGTATAAACACAGTATATACTCTTTGGTATTTAATGTTATTTGAATAAAAAAATATATAATATTTTTAATAAACTTTTTTGAGATTAGTATTTTTGTAGCATCAAGGTTTTTGTTCTGACAAGTTTAATATAAAGGAAAAATTACATAACTAACCTAAAAAAATTCTAATTTCAAAAATATAAAGAATAAAAAAAATATAAATATATTAAATAAACTTCATAAATAACAAAAATGTGTCACTTTTAACAGAATTGTTAACTCGAAGTTTTCTTTTTCCATTGAGGTCATCTTTCATCTTCAAAACTCATTGCAAAAGACAAATCATTAACAAAAAACAATTTCAATTTCAAAATCGAAGATTCAATAGAAAATAAACAATAAGAAATCGACAACAAAAAGATAGAAAAAAACATATCAAATTAAGAAAGTAGATTGGAATTTTCCTACAATGAGATCTACACATTCCTTCAAAGTAGATTAGCGGCAAAAAAGATATAAAAATATAAATCCATAATATCTCATATAAAATTCGAAGAAATATAAATTATTACAATATTATTGCTTAGATTTCAGGATATACAAAAAGTAAATAAAATGTTCAATTATTTCGTATAAAAAGTGTGTATGACCTATTGATATTATGAGAATTATGATGAACAAGCAATAAAAAGTGCATTTATTTTAAATACTAAATATAATGCGAACTCTGAGATACATAAAATAAACTTTTTGAACATAATGTATAATTATACAATATAAATAGTATGTATAAAGTATAGATGTTATGTGTATATTAAACAAAAAGTCATAAAAGATACTTAAAGTAAAACAATGGCACGTACATATTTCACATGTTCTATATATACTAAAATACAAGCCATAAAACATATACATAATGACTAAGATGAACAATTATACATTATAAATATTGTATATAAAGTATAGATATTATGTATATGATGAACAAAAATAATAAAAAATAAACTTAAAGTATATAAAATTTAATAATTGTGTAAATATGTTTCACACGATTTGTATATAAAGAAATCCAAACCATAGAATACTAACTTGTTGAATAAAATATAGAATTCTATAGTATAAATAGTATATATTTTGTGCATATGTTGTGTGTATGATAAATAAAAAGACATAAAAATAAACACTTAAAGTATATAAAATTTAATAATAGTGTTAAAATGTTTTAAATATTGTTTATATGTTGAAATTTAAACCATAAGATATATATTTACTGAATAAGATGTAAAATTATATAGTATAAATAATGTATATATTGTGTAAATATTTTGTATATGAATTATGATAAATAAAAATACATAAAAAATGAAATTAAAGTGTGCATATATGTTTTACATATTGTGTATATTTTGAAATTCAAGCCAGAAAATATTTACTTATTTAAAAATATATTTAATTATTTTGTACAGTTGTAGCGAATGTCATACATATGTTATGTGTATAATAAACTTCAAGAATTAAAAAGTTGTATTCATAATATATAACGGTTAATTATAGTGTATATGAAAATAAAATTTTGTATATATGTTGAACTCAAAGCCACAAAATTAAAAGTTAAAAAAATAATATGTTTAATTATTCCATGAAAACATTATATTTATTGTATAGATGCTATGTTTATGTTTGAAAAGAAGTAAAAAAAATACTAAATATATTATATATGGTTTGTCTATTGTATATGATTTTTCTATATTGGATATTGTATATTATACTAAATATATTGTATATGGTTTGTCTATATGATAAGATATTAGTAATTAAATATTTTAATTAATTATTTAAATTATTTGCTCTTGAAATAGGAAATAATAGAAACAATACCAACATTGATTCAACATAATGGAAAATGGGATGAGAATATAAATTATATAAATTTTGAAGTAAATGGTATTATAATTCCATCAAGATGTAACTATAAAGATGTTTAACTTGGCTTGTAAGCTATAAACCAACTTATAAGCTCTAAATTTAAGCTGACACGTTTATTTAGACAATTTTAGAAGCTCATAAGCCTAACTTATAAGTTAAAAAATAAGCTGGGGGATCAACTTACTATTTTAATACTTATAAGTACTTGACTTATCAATTAGTTTGATCAAGCAATTTACTATATTACTCCTATTTATTTTAATAAATACTCTTGATAATATAATTTTATATCATTTTAGTCATTTTAATAATAAATATACTTACAAGCTATTTTTTACTAAACATGTTAGGTGTTTATCAACCACTTATAAGCACTCAAAATAAACACGTAACTTCTTAGAATTTTAAATGCTTATAAGCTCATATTGACTTATAAGGACTTAATTCTTATAAGCTAATTTTTATAAGTTATAGATCAAACACTCTCTATGTGAAACCATTGCAACTAGTTTCAACTCAATTGAAAATCAAATAAAAAGATACAAATATAATAGATTACAAATGGTTACCCAACAATAACTGCCAATCCCTAAGCCACCTATTGACCAAGAAAAAAGGAGGGAGGGAGAGAGAGAGAAAGATAGAAGAAGAAGAAGAAGAAGAAGAAGAAGAAGAAGAAGAAGAAGAAGAAGAAGAAGAAAGGAAAGGAAAGGAAAGGATGGAGAAACCAAGAGAGAGAGAGAGGAGAAGAGAAAAATCCACCATAAGAAACCCAAGCCCCAAACCTTCAAACCTGGAGCTTCTAAGCCCGATCTACTTCAACCCATACTCAAAGGAGTAGAAAATGCTATAGATATGAGGATTTAATGTCTGGAGGAGCCAACATTGGAGTTTGCATCTCTATACCCTAAAACCATTTATTATTTTGTTTTGTTCTTCTTGTTTCTTGTTGATTCTCTTTGTTACTTTTTTAGTTTATTTTTGTTTCTCTATAGTGTTTTATGCATTTGTTTGTAAAATGAATTTTTCATAAACTAAAATGATTTTTGTTTCTCATTTTTGTATAAATCTATAACTTTGATGTTTATTATTGTATTTTATGTCGTATGTATACATTTAAAATGAACAAAATGGTTTAAAAATCATGTTTTTATGCATTTTGAAACTTTTTTAGAAGATTTCATGGGTTTGTAGACTTCAACGACAAAGATTGATAAGCCCAATTGGTGCGCCTTTCAATCTTCCATAAAATGATATTTCAAATGATTTTGACCTGTTAGTCACAACTAATGAGCCTGTCACTTTTTTTCCATGTAAATGTAAATTTTGGCAATTGATGGGTTCATTATTTTGGTAATGATATGTCCTAAAATTACTATAGATCGAGGGGCATGTTATTCCCAAATGGGCTAGCTTACTAGTTTTTTATATATTCCATACCTTTATTCTTATTCTATATATTATATTTTTTTAATTGCTTCTTGTATTATCCCCAATGGTTTATGTATGGATAATGATTCTTCTTGTTATTTATGTTGTCACTCATATTTTGTATATTAGATCTTATATTTGGACTTCATTATATATTCTTTCCTTTTTATTTTCATTATTAGTTAATTTATATATGTGTGTGTGTGTGTGTAAAAACCTAAAAATGAGAATGATTTCAATGAATTAGGAGCACATGGATGCTAGGGTAACTCCTACCTATCCCATGCATATTCAACTTTTTGAACCTATAAGGGGATTGAGAATTTGAGTCTTGCCCCTTTCTTTCCCAGTCTTATCGGATGACGACTCCATCACTCTATGGGTCTAGGTCTATATTCTCTAAGGCTACTAACTTAACAGTGCTAAACTTGTCATCATACTTGAGAATGGTCCAGAGGTAAAACCCCTAGGTGCTCACAGTGGTGACTCTGTTGGAGATGAGAAGTTCACTTCGTTAGTCTTCATATTATTTTGTTTGATGTTATTAAAACATTACTCTTAAATTTAGTAGATGCATTTGTATGCTTGAGTTAGGATACCTAATTTATCTGTGTTATTCCCTGCAAGGATACTCAAGGTATGAAGAATAAACATTGCAAAACCACTTGCACACCTAGTACCTTTGGGTATATTTCTATTACGGGAGCCTTTGTGTTTTAACCTTTATGACTGAGCTCATGTGGGAATCTTAACAACTTTCCCTAAGTTTGCTTTGAATTGCTTGTTATTTGATTTATAATTAATTTATTTTGATTTTGATTAAGATTAAGATTTATTTGGTTTGATTTTTATGTTCTTTCTAGCTTGATTTAATTAAAATTACAACGTCCCAAATTATTTGTTGAGCCCAAAATAATTTTTCATCCAAGACCAGAAAACACTTCTTTTTAAATATTTTATGAAGACAAGGCTTGGATTAAAATTTTGCTTTTGTGATGGTCCTAAGGCCCAAAATTATTTTGAATGTGGACCTAAGTCTAAAACTATTTTTCTACATAGGTTAAAGCCCAAAATTGATTTTTAGAAAGTACTTATCTCACCCCATTCTCTTAATTCTAAGGGTAGACTTATCATATAATTTAATATAATATTGATTTACTATAAGATTAACACTCATAATTTAATTACTTAATATTCTTCAAATACACACATTGATTTTATCCAATAGATACTAATATTCTTAAATACATCTTTATTATTGCTTAATAGAATAATATAAATAATCTTTAAATAAAATCAAACGATAAATACTAATATATTGGCCCTACCTTTTCTACTCGCTGGTGAAAATATAATATAGGGATTCTACGGCTTTTCCTTCATAATCTGAAATATTTATATAATAAAGGGATGAGTCTAACCGCTCAGTGAATAGATAAATATATAACAAGGGAGAACAAATAAAGTTTACCATTACATAATATATATAAACATTATCTGTAACTTAGTTTGTTAAATATAATTTAAATTTCAATCAATTCCATGATTCTTAGAAAATTCAGAAATAGCTCAAATCGATCATTTTTTACATACACTAAAATATAATTCCTTACTCAAAACATGTTCTCATTTTCCCTTCTATAATTTTTTGTAATGTATTAATGTTTATAGAACTCAGCCTCAAATGTATTCCAAGTTTATTCAGCATCGCGTGATTGAACCAATCGAGTATACCAACTATCAATTGTTCTACCCAAGAAAATCCGAACATATCTCAGCTTTTCAGCATCAGTAATACCCATGAAAGAATAAGCTTTCTTCAATTTTCTAAACCATTCATCGGCCTTTTCAAAATCTAAAGTGCCGTCAAAATCTTCTGCTTCATAATTATGAAAATGAGAAATAACAACCCATGGTTGTTATTGTTGTTCTCTTGCAGTCATAGCTACTGTAATAGCCCGAGCAAAGGTAGCACCAACATCAATCTAGATTAGTGGTGTAGTAGGTAAAATAGGAGGTACAAGAGGTGGAGCTGGTGGATTTACTCCAGATGAGTCCTTTTGTGAAGCAGCATCTGTATAAGTATTTTGTTCACTGCTTTTGGATACCTCATAATCAACTGACTCATCGAAAAGAGGTGGAGTAAGATCCCTATGAGGTTGACCAACATTTTCTAGTCTAACTATTCAATTTTGTCGATCGGTATTTCTACCACATCTTCTACCACCTCATATTTGTGGTGGTATTTTCTTACAAAAATAAATTATATAACATAAGTTAACAACGTGATATTCCTAAATATAGATATATTTATGTTCCACATTATAGTTATATTTATATATATTAGTGTATCATGATAAATCTCTCTAATTCTTGGACAAATATTCATAAAAATTTTACTACTTTAATTATGCATGACTATGATGCAGTCATGAATAAAATAATAAATAAATGTAAATTAAATTTAAATCTTCATTTGACTCATGCATATTTCCTCCTAGTATGCAATATTGAAAGAATTTTGCTCTTGAATCCGAGAAATTTATTAGTTACACTAACAACTTAAAATAATTTTTAATTAATTTATTAATTATCTAAATTAAAATTTTTCTATAGGCCTTATCATAGAAGTCTACATAATCTATTTTCTAATACCATAAAATGTCACACCTCATTCTTTTAATTTTAAGGGTGAACTTATCATATAATTTAATATAATATTAATTTACTATAAGATTAACACTCAAAAATTTAATTAATCAATATTCTTCAAATACATATATTGGTATTATTCAATAGATATTAATATTCTTAAATACATCTTTATTATTGTCTAACACAATAATATAAATAATCTTTAAATAAAACCAAACGATAAGTACTAATATGTTAGTCTGACCTTTTCTACTCTCTGGTGGAAATATAATATAAGGATTCTACCAGCTTATCCTTCATAATATGAAATATTTATATAATAAAGGGGTGAGTCCAACCACTCAGTGAATAGATAAATATGTAACAAGGGAGAACAAATAAGGTTTACCATTACATAATATATATATAAGCATTATTTGTAACTCAGTTTGTTAAATATAATTTAAATCTCAATCAATTCTATAATTCTCAAAAAATTCAGAAATAACTCAAATCGATCATCTTTTACATACACTTAAATATAATTCTTTATTGATACATCTTCAATCTAAGGGTGCTTGATGACTTACCTGGCAAGTCCAATGAGAAATAACTTCAATACACAAGGTGCAATTAGGCAGGTTTATAATATCATTAAATTTATATAAACACCCGTTATCAAAGTGCAATCAGACATGTTTATAATAAGAGTATATATAAATTATTTATCCAACACAATATAATCAACCAGTTATATATATGAAAAACTAAAGTACCATTATTTATTCTCAATTTATAAGAAAATAAATATCATTCAAAAATAAATCATTACTTTGAATTTTGTAAATTCGTTTCTCAAAATCATATGTATATAATATACTTTAGAAATACAGTATTATATATTTATCCACTCACTTAGATCAGAGATTACACTCGCTTAACCAATAGAATCTCTTTAGTATTCTATAATTATTCTGGATTCGCTCCTAATAATATAAAAATAATATTTAATTTAATTTATAATCCGAATTTATCAATTACTATAGATGTATGCTAAAATATGACGTGTGGGTAGAACCCTTAAATTCTAGTGAAATTTCGATAAATCGATATCCCTCAAAAATTTCTAAGATAAAATTCTAATGAGTATTATCTAATTTTAAATTAATTATAATCTAAATAATATTTTTAATGACTTAATATATTTTTAGATGTCAAAATTTATTAAATATTATATCAATTTAGTTTATTTATTTTAATAATTTAGTAATGAAAACTTCTATATTAATTAATTAATTAATTTTGTTTTATTTTTAATTATTTGTCTAATCTTTGACATAAAATACAACCTTATTTATTTTTATTTCATATATTTAAAATTTATTCAACTTACTTTTCAAAATAAGTTGGTGTTTATAATCATATTTATAATAAGAATTATTAAAAAAAATATCACTCACTTTAATTTTTCTTATTTATCATATTTTAAAATATTTACTATAGTAACAATTAATAATATTTAACGAGACATTAACATTATTTGGTTAATTCTTATTGCTTAAATAAATTACTTAACTATATTTAATTTGACCAAAATAATTTATATTAAATTTAAATAATACTAATTATATAAATATAATATACAATCTTATTTACTTTTTAATACTTTATTTATATTTTATTTTCTACAAATCTCCTATATTAAATTTATAATTTTGAGAGTATGATAATAACATTATTTAGGTAGTTAAAAATAATTATTTAATCATCATTATTTCAAATTTAATAATTTATATTAAATCTAATACTAAATAATAATAGTTATTTATTTTTAATTTTAACTATAAAAGTTTCTGTTGAGTTTTATAATATTAATAATATATAATTTATTTACTTTACAAATCTAAATTTTAATTTCTAATAATTATCTTTAATAAAATTAATAATAATATTATTATCTACTTCCAATTGAACATTACTAGTTTAATTTTCATTGCAAATAATAATATTATTTTATATTAAGTTCAACATAAAATATTAAATATAATATTAATTGTAATTATCAAAATAACCATAAGTAACTTATAAGTATTGATTATGATATAACAGTAGTAATATTGATAATAGTAAACAATAATAATAATAATAATAATAATAATAATAATACAAAATTGAATTAAATAATTAATTGTAATTAACTAATTAATCCTAATAATTTAAACAACATTAGTTGCTCTTATTAATTTAATAAATAATTATATATGTATACAATTATTCCATAATATAATAGCTACTTACTATTTCAAAAATTCTTAAATATTACAAATTATTTAATTTTATGAAATAATAATTAAAATTCAAATGCTTAGTTTTGTAAATCTTTGGACCAAATATATTTACCATTTAATTTAATTATTCATTAATTACTTGACTCAACTAATATTTAAAATCCTATTTTAATGATAACTTTAAATTTACTAAATAACAACTAACTACCAATTAATCAATTCCATATAATTAATTTATTCTAGAGTTTACCAATAAATATTTACCACTCAAATATTTTAATTATAATTTCTATTAATATTTCTTTTTTAAGCTTAATACATATATGTATACATAATCTCTAATTGTCTTCATTATTTTAATTTTCCATTCCAATTGCAACTACCTTCTATAAATAAATAAATAGTACCTATAATTAAAATTTAAAATTAGCAAATGATTTATTTAAATCAATTAGTAAAATAAGTAATTCTAAATAAATAACCAGCTAGTAATAAAAATTTAATCTATCTCAGTAACTCACTAATTGAATTTTAGTTTAATATTTATAATTTATAATTTATAATAATTAATTTTAATTTTAATTATTATTCTAAATTAATTAATTATTATTTTTATTATATATTATTTTTAATTACTATTCATATATTTTTTAAATACTCATCCTAAATTACCAAATAAGATACCAAATCGAAGCTTATTAAGAGATGGTTTCAAAAATACCCTAGTTGCCGGAAAAAGAGGTAAAAAAAGGTTAAAAAATTGGTCAAAAAGTCACATCGGCAAGAGCTTCGATCATCGGTTCAGGCAGCCCGTGCGGCTAGGTCCAACGGGCCGTTTATTGCGGTTTGGATGCCCTTGAAAAGCTCGTCGAGTGAGCTTTCACGGTAGCCAACACGTGTCATCAGTCGGTGGCCGGAAGGTGACGAACGAAGCTAAAGAAATTTACTGCCTTTATTTCTCTCCTCTCCCTCTCTTTCTGTTTCTCCTCCTTTTCTTTCTCTCTTTCTCTATCTTGTTTTTTTTTATCTCTTTTTCTTTTTTGTTTTGTTTAAAATTTCTTCCTTCTTCAATTACTCATTTCTTCTATTAATAATACCTAACTTTAATATTCAATATCTATTATGTTCAAATTATTTTAGATAAATTTTAATTTATTAGGTATAATATTTAACTTTATTTATTGTCATTTTATCACCAACTAATATCATTAATAAATTAACTTTTAAATCTTGTCACCCACTAATTCTTAATTATTCTAATTTTAATAATTATAATTATAATTATTTTATTTTATTTGTTATAATGCTTAACTTTATTTATTGTTATTTTGTCACCAACTAACATTATTAATAAATTAACTTTTAAATCTTGTCACCCACTATCTTAATTATTCTAACTTTAATAATTATAATTATTTTATTTTATTTGTTATTTTATTATAATTATTTTTTTTGTCTCTCACTCACATTAATGATTCTATCTTTATTTATTTATTTTTATACTTATCACACCAATCAATTATTATTATTATTATTATTATTATTATTATTATTATTATAAGGTATTACAGTATCTGTATCACAATCCAAGTGTGAGAGCAAGTAACTGGCACCAAAGAATGAAAAAGCAGGTAGTTTTTAGAATATGTAGTCAACCTGAAAACTTATAACTCGAAAAACATGAATTATAATAGCTGTCACTATCTCAAAACAAGGGTTATGGGTCCACCTATTCAGCAAAATCTATATAACATCATACCTTTTGCCTCAATTAATATCCATCACAAATCTCAACATCATTAAATTTTGCTCAACATATACATCATAATATCTAGTTGAACTAATTAGAAATAGTATTTTATATAAAAATAAATTGAATTTTCACTTTTTAAAAAATATATATTCATATTTAGTTTTTAAATTTCAAAAATATTTACTTTCAATATTAGAATATACAACTAATATATCAGAAATATAGGTAGATTATATTTTTAGTTAATTTTAAAAATATTTTTTAAAAATTTCTAAAAATTATAAAATATTTTTGAAAAAAAAATAAAAGTGACACGCCATGATATTTTCTCAAACATATAATAACCACAAAATTATATGTATATGCTAAAAAAGTCACAAGGAATACTATTCCTTGTAGCAGAAAAATTCCTAAAAAACCATGAATCTTTATTTTCTTTCCCATATTTCTCTTCCACATGCTTCAAAGATGGACTAAAAATGAATCGACTTAGGGACACGAGACATTGAAAATATCAAATAAGGTATGGATCTTTTTTTCTTTTCCATTTTACCCTTGATTTTCTTTTTTCCCTTCTTTACTTTCTACTTTCTTTTATTGATTTCGGTTCCACACACATATATATATATATATATGTATATATATATATATATGTATATATATATATATTCTTTTGTAATTTTACTTCTCAAATATTTTTTAAATTTATTTCAACTTGGAATAAATTGTATAATTCATACTTTTTAGGACAATAGATTTTTATTTTTTATTATTTTATTTTTATTTTTTAATTGGCAATATAAATTTAATTATCTTAAAAATAATTTAAAATAATTATGTTATTAATTATATTTAAATTTAAAATTTTATTTTTTGATTTTATTTTTAATATATTTTTTACATGCTTTTTGAGTGAAATTCTATATTTAAACTCAGTGATAATTTGAGTTTATTTATAAATAAATATTATGATTCAAATAATATTAATATCAAAGTTTTTATTATTAATATTTGAAAAATAAAATTGCGCCCTATGAGATGAAGTTTTTAAAAAATATAATTTAGTTAATAAATAGCATAAATTTCAAGTTTTAACTTTTGATTAAGAGAGATAAATATCAAGATTTAATTTTTGCAGGCGACTCCATTTTCTCCGGACTTATGTCCGTGTTCTCTAAGGCCCCGAGCCTAAACAGTGCCGAAGTCGCAAGAACCATTCCACCGGGAGTGGGGCGAAAATCCCCGCTCACAGTGGCGACTCCACTGGGGATAAGAGAAGTTGATTCCATTGGTCTTATATTATTCTATTCTTTCTTATAATGATATTATCCATTGGATAATCTTAGATTGCATTGTGTGCGTGAGGTAGGACGCCCGTGTTACCCGTGTTATGTTATGTAAGGGATATTATACTTTCACTCAAGGTATGAAGATCGAGCATGGCATAACCACTCATAGCCTCGTACCGTTTGGTATATACTTGCTATGGGAACCTAAGCCTTTTTACCCAAAGACTAAAGCTCATGTAATTGGCCTAGTTACTTTCCTTAGGTTTTACCCCAAATGCATGTTGTTTAACTATGGTTAGTTTATCTTAGTCTAAATCATGGATTATTAGGTTTGTTCTTTTTCTAATATGACCTAAGTATATTGTAAGTTCAAAATAAACTTTTCTTTAAAGTCCAAAAGACCAAAGCTATTTTCAAAATTTTTTTTAAGTTGGTCTTTGGACATAAGACTTTTCTAAAAACATATCAAAAATTCTTTGGCTCATGGCCCAAATACTAAGCCCAAAATCCATTTTTCTAAAATCTTTTACAATGGGCTTAGAAACAAAACTATTTTCACCCAACCTTTTCTTACAAAGAGCTTGCAAAAATATTTAGGTCAATTATGAGATACCAAAAATCAATTGTGAGCCTAGTTTACACTAAGAATAACTTAACCATGGGCTTGTTTTGGCATGAACCATTAGTTACCTTTTTTTCAAGTGAGAAATCTATATATAATAAACCTCTTAATTTAGTTTTAATTCAATATAGTATAAAAGCTACTTTGGTTGGATAAATGGATTAAAACCTAATTAATGGGAATTACTATAAATGGATTTCCATTTTTGAAAATATAACTATTGGTTGAAACGTCCGAGGGAATTATTCGAAAGCAAGATACCCCATGTTGGTGTTTTGTTAACCATATACCTAGAAAAGGGACTCGCCATTCGTGTGTGGATGTTATAAGGTTGGAAGGAACGTCCTATTTTTATTTGTTGATTGTTTGTGCTTACATGCATACATGCATACATTTGCATCTCATATCATTGATCCTCTCTGGCTCACAACCCTGGATTACGATAGTTCTAAAGCTTACAACAATCCGACTTACGCCGGAGATGAAGTATCTAGCAACGACTCAATCACTTGCTCACCAAAAATAATTGAGCCCGAACAAATTCAAAGGATGGTGGATGAGGGCCTCAACACCAAAATGGAAGAAATAAAAGAGGCCCTAGCTGAGACTATGAAGAACCAATTGACTGCAATCTTAGAGAATCATGCCGAGGCATCTGCTAGCACTAAGAAACCAAAGGACAAAGGGAAGACCAAAGTTAGTGAAGTGGTTTTTGATGATGAAAAGGTGATCATTGATGATGATGATGATTGGGCTTAATACTACCAAGATGTTCAAGAGAAGAAGAAAGAACCGAAGGTTGCTGAGAAAGCAACTTTTGAAAAGACCGAGACATCAGATGTTGAAAAGATGATTGCTGATTTAGAAAAGAAATTTGAGAAGAAGCTGAAAACTGAAGAGATGTCTGAGATCGACAAACTATTTGAACAAGATGATGAGGTCCCTTATAAATTCAAGATGCCATCTTTTGCAAAGTACAATGGCACCGGAAATCCTCATCTCCATGTGAAGCAGTATATCACTGCCATGCAATCTGCCCGAGCTACTAAGGCTCAAACCCTAAGGTACTTTATGCTCTCATTGGACCCTGTTGTCCAAAATTGGTTCAATACCTTAGATGATGGAACACAAAAGAGTTGGGATCTACTTTACAAAGCCTTCATCCAATAATATGGGTATAATGTTGAGTTAGAAGTTACCTTGATGAAAGTGGAGTCCATTAGGCAAAGGCCGAATGAGAATTTTGTAGATTATGTCAAGAGATGGAGAAATAAGACCGCTTTACTCAAGAAGAGGCCCGATGAATCCGATCAAATAAGGGTGATTGTGAGAGGGGTGTTGCCTAATCTTCGTGAGAGGATGTCTCATACACTCATCCGTGATTTCAAAGACCTTCTCCAAGCTGGTTTGCAAATTGAAGAATGGGAAAGGGAGAAGAGCCGATTTGCAACAAAAAGGAACGAGAAAGGGAGCTATCAACCTGGTAGTCAAAGCATGCAAAAGGCCGTCGGTGTTAATGCTACTAACCAAGGAACAAGGAGACAATTTTTGAAATTGGAAAAACCGATGTCTTGGGTTCTCAACAAGCTTCAAAGAAAAGGATTGCTACAACCCTTAAATCCTCGTCCTTTGCCTAACCCTCTCCCACCTAATTCTGACACCAAAGCATTTTGTCAATTTCACCAAATGCAAGGACATGACACAAATAGATGTGTGAGGTTGAGACATGAGATCCAAAATCTAATTAATAATGAGATTGTTAACGCTCTAATGGTTGAGAGGCCTCTCAATGGTTTTCAAGTGACTGCAATTTCTGATGATGAAGTAGTGGACTCCAAAGTCTTGAATATGATGAAGAACATGAACTACCTTCCCGGAGTTGGTCTTGGAAAAGGTAAGGCCGGTTTAACAAAGTTACCAGATTTTAGAACTTAAACTTCCAAGAAAGGGTTGGGATATGATGAAGACAACGGTGTCCAGCTAAAGAAGAGTGAGAAGATGAGCTTCCCACCACTTGAAGAGATCTTTGTTAAAGCTCCAGATATGGGACCACTCCAAGGAAGGCCTGAGCCAATCATGTTCATGGGTAAGTTAATCCCAGGTTTTAAAATTTTTGCAGATGTTGCTGAGCTAGTGGAGCAAGTGAAGAAAGAGCTCACCTTGTCAACCAACAAAGAATCCAATCCAAAAGAGAAGAATGAAGCTGCCCTGAAAGCCGAGAAGACTCCGGAAGAGATTACTACCTTGGTTGAAGAGAAGTTTGAAGACATCCTGCTTTATGATTCTGAGAACAATGATTTTGATTTTGATTTTAATTTGTCTGCTTTGTATGAGGATGATGATGTTTTCTTTTCCAAAATGAATGCAATAAAGTCTGATTTTGCTTACTTGTGTGATGGTTCTCCTGATGGTTGCATAAATTCAAATAGTAGTTACATGAGCATCTTTAATATTAATTATGTTAACACACAATCATTAAATTTGGGAGCAACTGAAAATCCTAAAAACATTAGCATAGCATCCGACCTTACTCCTGATGAGAGAGAGAGATTTGAAAAAATATTCAAAAAATATAAAGAAGTGTTTGCTTGGTCTTATGAAGATATGCCAGGGATAGATCGAGACATAGCCGAGCATCACATTCCTACTTACACTCACATTAAGCCTGTCAAACAAAAGCTTAGGCGATTAAGACCTGAGTGGGCTGAATTGGTTAAAGAAGAGGTCATTAAATAAATACAAGTGAAGTTCCTTGAAGTGATAGAATATGCAGATTGGCTAGCCAACATAGTACCCGTGCCAAAGAAAGACGGAAAAATAAGGGTGTGTGTGGACTATAGAGATTTGAACAAGGCTTCCCCTAAGGATGATTTCCCTTTACCTCATATAGATGTTCTCATTGATAGTGCAGCCTCTAGTGTGCTACACTCTTTTGTAGATGGATTTTCCGGATACAACCAAGTGTTAATTGCCCAAGAGGATAAAACCAAAACTGCTTTCATTACTACATGGGGTATATTTTGTTATAGGGTGATGCCGTTCGGTTTAAAGAATGCTGGAGCAACCTACCAAAGGATGGCCACCACACTATTTCATGACATGATGCACAAAGAAGTTGAAGTATATGTTAATGATATGATGGTGAAGTCGGATACAAGGGAGTAACACTTCCAAAACTTAGAATTATTCTTCGATAGAGCTTTAAAATATAAGCTAAGATTAAACCCGAAGAAGTGTGTATTCGGTGTTACTTCAGGCAAATTATTGGGACATGTGATTGGTCCGAATGGTATTGAGATAGATCCTAACAAAGTCAAAGCAATCAGGGATATGCCAGCCCCAAAGACGGAGAGAGAAGTTCGGGGATTCATTGGTAAACTGCAGTACATTAGCAGATTTATAGCAAAGCTCACAACAATTTGTGAGCCTATCTTCAAATTGCATAGAAAGAATCAGCCGGTCGTATGGAATGAAGAATGTCAAAAGGCCTTTGATAGAATAAAAGAGTATTTGTTAAATCCACCTGTTTTGAAACCACCTAAACCCGACAAACCTCTATTACTATACTTAGCAGTAGAAGAAGAGTCGATAGGAGCTATGCTAGCCCAAGCAGATGAGTCGGGGATTGAGCATGCCATTTACTATTTGAGTAGAAAGCTCCTACCTTATGAAATTAAGTATAGTATCATCGAAAAGACCTGTATAGCAGTGGTTTGGTCTTCTAAGAAGTTGCGACATTACTTTCAATCGTATAGTGTGCAAGCAATTTCCAAGCTGGATCCAATGAAGTACTTAAGAGAGACACCCTCTTTGATTGGGAAATATGGTCGATGGTTGATAATATTAGAAGAATTTGAGATCGAGTATGTAACCAGGAAAATAATCAAAGGAAGAGCGGTGGCAGAATTCCTGGCTCAACAACCATTACCAGAAAGTGAAGAGGTAATCTTGGAATTTCCAGATGAACATTTAGAAGTAATTGGAGTACAAGGGTGGAAAATGTATTTTGATGGAGCGGTAAACAGGAAAGGAGCAGGTTTGGGAGTTATACTAGAATCACCCGAAGGGGAACTCATCCCTTTAGCCAAAAAGTTGAAATTTAGGGCAACCAATAATATGGTGGAGTACGAAGCTTATATTTTCAGTTTGGAAACCCTAATGATTATGAAGGTGGATAAGGTGGAAGTTTATGGCGATTCATTGCTAGTAGTATCCCAAGTAAATGGAGAATAGGAGTTGAAAGAAGAAAAATTGAAACCATACCACCATTACTTGACCATAATGAAGAAGAATTTTAAGGAGTGTAGGTTTATACACCTGTCAAGAGAAGAAAATCAGATGGCTGATGCCCTGGCCACATTGGCTTCGGTATGGGAAAATCCTACCAGCTTATTCCTTAAGCCTCTGATCTTGACCAGTTCATCAACTCCTTGCTATGAATATGAAACCATCATGGAAATTGATACGGACCATGATGCGTGGTATGATACTATAAGACGATTTTTAGATGAAAGAGAATACCAGCCGGGGGCAACAAAGAAAGAGAGAAGAGCCATAAGGCGGTGGTCATTGCAATACATCACCTTCCATGGGGAGTTATATCGAAGATGACCTGATGGGCATGCATTTGAGATGTTTAAGAAAGCCTAAAGTGGAGCGCATCATGTCAGAAATACATGTGGGAAGTTGCGGTCCGCACATGAGTGGTTTGGCCCTAGTTAAGAAGATTATTCGACAAGGTTACTATTGGTTGACCATGGAGAAAGACTGTATTGAGTTTGTAAAGAAGTGCCAGCAATGTCAGATGTATGGTAACTTGAATCATATGCCTCCTGAAGAACTGCATTCAATGTCTTCACCCTAGCCATTTGCCACCTGGGGTATCGACATTATAGGAGAGATACATCCGACAGTCTCAAACGGCCACCGTTTCATTGTAGTAGCAGTTGATTATTTTTCAAAATGGGTCGAAGCCAAATCCTTCAACAAGCTGGGTGCAAGTCAAATGGCTAGGTTTATCGAAAAGAACCTCATCTGCAGATATGGGGTCCCGCACAGTGTGATATCAAACAATGGGGTACAGTTTCAAGGAGCAGTTAAAGGTTTATTTTCAAAGTACCAAACCATCATCATCGATCCTCTCCTTATAGACCAAAGGCTAATGGTGCAGTAGAAGCAACAAACAAGACAATTAAGCAAATTCTGTCCAAGATGACTAAGACTTACAGGGACTGGTCGAAAATGCTTCCTTTTGCTTTATGAGGATATAGGACGAGTGTGCGAACACCTACTGGAATGACACTGTTCTCTTTGGTTTATGGGATGGAAGCGGTATTGTCAATTGAAATTGAGATCAAGTCGTTAAGAGTGGTCTTGGAAGCTGAATTACCTGAAATGGAATGGGTAGCAAGCAGATACACTCAGTTAGCTCTACTAGAAGAGAGAAGGTTAAAGGCATTGTATCATCACCAACTGTATCAAAAGAAGATAGCTCGGGCCTACAATAGAAGGGTTAAAATCAGAAAATTCAGAGTTGGGGATTTGGTGTTGAAGCAATGTAAGCCTAATGTGTCTGACCCAAGAGGGAAGTTCAAACCTAGCTGGGAAGGGCCATATGTCGTGAAACAAGTCATGAACAAAGGTGCGGTGAAGTTGTCAGACATGGATGGGAACGAATTTAGTGAGCCAGTAAACATTGATAGGTCGAAGAAGTTTTATGTATGAAAAATAAAAAAGGAAAGAGCTCGCTAGGTTGAAAACCCAAAAGGGCGGCCTAGGAAAAAGTAAGAGCAGTCCCCTAGTTTCGAAAACCCGAAAGGGCAGGCTAGACAACAATTAGGGCTAAATGAGAGAAAATCGTCAATTAGAAAACCCGAAAGGGCTATTTGGCAACAAGAGTGATCTTGTGTATGCTGGCTTTATATTTGGTTGTTCCCCAATTTAATAAAACAGAATTAATATTAAAATTGTTCTATGTGCACTGTTATAAGTATTCGACCAGATATGAATGAAATAAATAAACACAATAGCAAAAGGTGATGACAAATTATAAATGGAAAAGAAGCATCTTTTATTACTTTAATTATTTTTTCATCCTAACAATACACTTTCTGATTTGACAAATGTAAAATCTATGGCAGTCGATAAGTGTAATGTGCAGGCCAGCTTTGCCTTAACCGATCCAAGTAGGCTTCAGTCAAGCAAGGCATGTCTAAGTCGGGAGCGAAGTCAGAATCACGAGGCTCAGCTCCATACTGACGCCTAAGTCGGTGAGGATCATAGCATGTACCTTGACGAAGAGCAGCAAGGGGAACGTACATCAAGTATGTCCGCATGGTGATATGAGAAATCTTCCACCAAGTTACCAACCAACAGATATTGACTTCAGAGCGTGAGTGGATCCAGTCGACCCAGTCAACATATGAAGAAGCAGGATGGAGTAGCTTCCTAGCAGAATGATGACGTGGTAGGTATCTGGCAAAATCCATGGAGGGAGTATCAAGCAAACAAAGACGCTCCTGAAGCCAAATCTGTGAAAAAAAAAGAGAAAAGAAAAAAGAGTCCGCTAAGTTGAAAACCCGCAAGGGCAGCTTAGGCAAAAGTTAGGACAGTTCGCTAGTTCCGAAACCCACATGGGCGGACTAGGCAAAAGTTAGAGCAATAAAAAGAAAAAAGAAAACCTAAATTGAAAACCCGAAAGGGCAGTTTAGGTAATTACCTGAAGCAGCAACGGACTCCCAGTCAGTCTCTTTGACAATCCTGATTTAAATCGGTCTAATCCAACTAAGGTCTCGGCTAAGATCACAGGTACCGGCGACAAGCCTCCTTCCATTTGGTCCATGACATCCAATACCCGTGGATCAATATCGCCGTCGGAAGAAATAAACAAGAATTGGCCGAGCAAGCAAAGACAAAGCATGCGCCCCCATGCCTTAGTAGGGGCCAAATGAGAGAAACAAAAGTCAATCAAAGGAGCAAGTAGAATTTTTTCACCTCTCATCAACCGAAGAACTTCGGGTTTTGGAATTTGAAATAACATCTGCATCTTCTGTTGAGTCTTGAAAATCAATGTGGGTAATGTCATTTGTTGATTATTGGGATATCCAAGGATGGCCTCAAATTCTTCAATCAAGGGACATATTTCAAAGCCATTAATTCTAAATACCCTAGAATCCGTATCCCAAAAGGAAGCCACGACATGTAAGAAGGAGTGGTCCAATTTGACATTTTGAAAACATTTTAAAACATCAAGTTTTGACCATGAAATTTGCTTCCAATGAATGGTATCCATATTCTTAAATAAAATTTTTATTCTCTTTAAATGATACTCGGTCATGGTGAATGAATGAGGAAAAAATTAAAATTGCTAAAGGGAGTCTTCACGTTGAAAGAGAGAGATTTTTGGTTTATAAATTAAAATATGGCATGAAGGGTGATTTATATAGAGGAAACAAACCTTTTCCAAAAGTGAAATGGAAAAGATGATGGAAAAAGGTAAGACCATATGGCATAAGGAAAGGAATTGGTCAGAATTTCCTTTACCACATTGGATTTGGTTTAACAAAAGAAGTGGATGTAAATTAATGGTGTACTGCAACAAAAAAAAATTTTTGCAGTAACGAAAAATAATGAAAAATAATGAAAAAAAAGAAAAAAAAAAGAGTTACAGTAAAGAGGAAAATTGTATTCTTTTATTATTGTATAATATTTTACATATCACTGAGAGGGTGGTTGTAAGTCATCAAATAAAGCCTTGAAATGAATTGTCACCTGTTGGAGGAGGGGGCAAATTACTAGTCCCAGGATCACCCGAAACGGGAGCACCAAAATCCCTATTACCTTGAGATTCTGATCCATCATAATCCTCATCAGAAGCAGACGAAAGGATCTCATGGTCATCAGGCTGGGGACCTCTTGATAAAGAAGCGCCGGGATCCCTCATCCTTTGAAATTGGAAGTCTCGGAAATGTTGTTCGGATTGATGATATAAACTTTCAAAATGAGAAGCTTGCTGACGACTTGTAGCCAACTCTTCTTGAAGTTTCCTTTTCTGTTCTTCGAGCATCTGCTGTGAGCCAAAAAGGAAAAAAGGTAAGAGCATACATAATCATGCATACATATAGCATAAATTACCATGAAATTGGGAACGTACTAGGTAATTCAAATCAATACCCTGCGAAGTAAAGAATCAAAAAGAAGATATCAAATCAAGGGGGCATGGAAAGCCTATTTGCTTGTGGAAGCCCCAGTCATTTTTCAAAAGAAGAAATGCGTGCTTATGCAAAGAACTAGACAAGAAAAACATCAATCAAAGCTGGCATGAAAGAAAAAATCCTTGGGGGGGGGGGGGGCAAGGAGAGGATACGAGGTCCAATTAAATATAGCTGAATTTTTGCAAAAAGGAAGAACAAAAGAATGAAACATTAGAACTCTCAAAAGAATGAAGATGCAAAAGACAAAAGATCAGTTCAACTAAGAGAGTTGAAGCCAGGGTAAAGACCTGACCTCCAAAGGATGAAGATCCATTCTGAGGGTTAAGAACCACCATGCATAGAACAGCCGGAGCAGTCAGACTTCTCAACTAAAAGGTTAGTCAAATTTATTCTCGGGTCCGAGTACCCAATCTCGGGTCCAAGTACCCAAATCAAATCAATCTCGGGTCTAAGTACTCAAATTAGATCAAAATCAATTCGAATCGGGTCCAGAACCCAAATTTTTCCTTAGGTCCAGAACCTAGAATTATCCTTGAGTCCAGAACTCGAACTGGGTTCAGAACCCAAATTTTTCCCTTAAGTCCAGAACCTAGAATCTCTTCTAAGTCCAGAACTTAGCTCGGGTCCAGAACCCAAATTTACCATTAGGTCCAGAACCTAGAATTATTTCTAAGTCCAGAACTTAGCTCGGGTCTAGAACCCAAATTTTCCTTAGGTCCAGAGCCTAGAATTATTCTTGAGTCCATAACTCGAACCGGGTCCAGAACCCAAATTTTTCTTTACGTCCAGAACCTAGAATTATCTTTGAGTCCAGAACTCGAATCGGGTCCAGAACCCAAATTTTCCTTAGGTCCAGAACCTAGAATCATCCTTGAGTCCAGAACTCGAACCGGGTCCAGAACCCAAATTTTTTCTTAGGTCCAGAACCTAGAATTATTCTTGAGTCCAGAACTCGAACCGGGTCCAGAACCTAAATTTTTCCTTAGGTCCAGAACCTAGAATCATCCTTGAGTCCAGAACTCGAACCGGGTCCAGAATCCAAATTTTCCTTAGATCGAGAACCTAGAATTATCCTAACCTAGAATTATCCTTGAGTCCAGAACTCGAACGACCCAGAACCCAAATTTTTCTTAGGCCTAGAACCTAGAATTTATCCTTGAGTCCAGAACTCAAACCGGGTCCAGAACTCAAAACCTCAATCGTCTCAAAAATTAAGTCTTATTGCTTTTCACTCTCTTTCACTAAAGTTTCAGATTTTTCAAGCAGGGGGCAAACTATAGACCCTTAATTTTTGACCCAGTCCGATCCAATATGTTTTATTTAGTCCAAAATGATTTTTGTGTTGTCTAATTGGTCCAAAATAATTTTTGTTATCTTAATTAAATAAGTTTTGCTTTAGTATCTAATTTTTATTATTAAAAAATAAAAATAAACAAATAAAAGTCAAAAAAATAAAAATAAAAATCGACGTCGGAAAAATCAGAGATGAAAAAATCATCGCGCGGGCCCGTGGGCATTTCGCCCGCAGGATTTTCCTACGAGCGAAATGGCTCCATTTCGCATGCAGGAAAATCCTGCGGGTGACACCCGCTCCTCAACTGCGGCAGATTTTTTTCGACAACGCATTTTTTTCTGCGGCAATTTTTTTCGGCAGCGCAATTTTTCCGACTCAAATTTTTTGAAACCTAATTCAATTAGGTTTCTGTTTCCTTTTCTTATCAATATTACTTGCCATGATTAATTAGGAATAAACCATATAAAACCTCTATAAATAAGGACCAAAGGCATCAAAAAGGGGAGGCCGAAAATAAAAAAAATTGGACAGTAGCTTGAAAAAGTGGATGCAAATCCATGAAGGAAATCAGCTTGAATCAAGCTGGTTTTTTGAAGGAGCAGAAAAAGGATTTAAGCAATTGAAAAGGCAAAAAGGCTTGTCTTTGGAGCTGGTTCATCCAAGAAGCAATTTTGGTGCAACTTACAAAATAAGGTATAAAATTCTAATTTCTTTATATTTTACACAGTAGCATAAACTAATAAATGATGTCTTTTAATTCAAAAACCCCAAAACCTTAATTCCCTTTGTTCAAAGTTTAAAAACACTAATCCGTTGCTTTATTTTCCAAAAAAGCTTAAAATTATTATTTTTACTTTTTCAAAATTTTAAACCCTAATTAAACATATTTTCAACAAAACCAAAATTTGATTCTGTTTCTTTCAAAATTTTAAACTAGGTTCTGTTTCTTTCAAAAAGCTTTAAAAAACGTCTTTTCTATTTATAAAAACTTTAATCCGTTTGTTTAAATTCATAAAACTTCATAAAATTATCCAATTGATTTCCAAATTCTAAAAGCCAATTCATCACTTGAGACCCTAATTTTAAATCCTAAAACCCTAATTCAACTTCCAAACTTAAAATAGTAAACCTTAACCCCTTTAAAACCTTAAATCCTAACTTTTTCTAAACCTTAATCCTTTAAAACATTAAAAATCATAAAAATATAAATATTTTAAATTTACACAATAAGCTTGAAATCACCATTTAAAACCATGAAACAAAAGTATTTTAAAGTGTCTAAAACCATAGTTTCATGATTTCACCATTCAAATATTAATTTAGTTAATCAAAGAGTCTTACTAACCTTTTAAAACATAAAACCTTAATCTATTTTAATTCCATAAAAAAGTCACAGTAGCTTAATTTTATGAATTCCAAAACCTCACATGAGATAAAGAACCCTAAATGGAAACAGTAGCTATAATTTGGATTTTTATTTACCTTATTCAATTCCATATTTGATCATGCTTGGTTTTATTTCTTATGCTTTAATTTATTTAAATTCAATGCTTGGTTTATTTTATTTATCATGGATGGATGTTTACTTTTTATTGATATTTGGTACCTTTGATGAATGATTTATTTATTATGAATGATTATTTACTTTTATCAATTTATTTAGATTTCCAAATGTTGTAAGAGGTATGTTTCCACTTGGTGGGTACCTCATTAGTTAAATATCATGTAATTTAATTTGCTTTTCTATTTTAAAACCTTTGTAAAGGACATGTTTCTACCTTTCGGTGGGTGTCCTATTTAGGATGTGATGTAAGGGCATGTTTCCATCTTCGGATGGGTGTCCATTTATTTCTTTTGTTTTACTTGGACTTTGCTTTGATTTTAATATATTGTTGCTTTCTTTTAATTATTGTGTGTAATATGGATAATGTTGTTATACTTAAGAATTTTATAATATTAAGACCTGTAAAGGAGGCCGGTTCCAATGAACCGGGCGTTGTGGGGGTGCTGGGCCATTTCTCACCTTCCCCACAAGTATCCAACTTTCCGAACCCATTAAGGGGTTGGGGATTCCTTAGGAATCGAGTCATCAACTTCTTTCTTTTTCCCGGCCCGTCCGGGTGGCGACTCCATTTTCTCTGGACTTAGGTCCGTGTTCTCTAAGGTCCCAAGCCTAAACAGTGCCGAAGTCGCAAGAACCATTCCACCGGGAGTGGGGGCGAAAATCCCCACTCACAGGTTCATTGTGTTATACTTTTGCCTTTTTTTTATTTTGTCTAAAAAATTAAGAAAAATTTACAAAAACTTAAAAAGGAGAAAAATATAAAATATTATTGTGAGACCTCGTCCGGGCATTGATCCGCTCTGGGAACCGAAATACTTATTTGGGCTTGACCTCATACGACACCGCCATGTACAGTTCTCTAATAAATTAAGTAAGCATGAGTTTAAAGAAAATGATATTTTCTATTTCAAGAAAATAACTGTATTATCCTTTTATTATGAAAAAGAAGAAGTTGCATTTATTTTGAAAAAGCTGGGATTAGAGAGTAGCTACCTTAATTTATTTTATTTAAAAAAAGTTAAGAAAAACCCCATTGAATTTAATTAATTTTTTACTCAAAAGGATATTAGTCCGAAGCCAATCACGATAGGTCTCGGGCTAAATTTTCAAACTAGTTTTAATAAAAATAAATTTTCTCTTTTTGATTGATTTTAACTCTTATGATTAAAATAATGTGATTTTTTATGATTTATGCCAAAATTAAACGTAGATGACATAATAATGCATGAACATGACATTCACAAAATGTAACATAAAAGGTAATAATTACAAGTCCATCTAATAATTTTAGTGGAGCTTTGTCTCTCACCCTTATGTGTTTTAGGTCGAGCATAAATCTCAAATTAATTAATTGATTAAAACAAAAGGCAAACAATAATAATAATGATGGCAAACATTGCAAAACTCACCAAATTTGCAATGTAGCCTAAAATATCAAGAAAATGAGGAGGAGAAATAATAAAATAATAACAAAAATTTAAATAAAAGAACTGTTTGAGTTTATTTAGGTGAGTGCTCACCCTCAAAGTAATATTCCAAGCATGCCTACTTATACCATTCAAATGAGAATCTAAGTCATAAGTAGTTCGTGCCTTTGATTAAAAGTGGCTTAAATTAACTAATTTTAGTAAATTAATTACTGAATGAAAATAGATGCAGTGAAGAAAACAATGTCTTGGGCGATCGTTTCCTTTTGACAAAAGGTTGAAGAGTTGTGCTTCTTTGTAACTCTACTTGCTTTTGGCAATTAAGTGAAATTAATTAATTATAGTCACAAAAAATAAATGGCAAGGGAAGGATGAATATTTTAATTAATTTTTTTTAGTTTAAAAGCAGTTTGGCGGGGTCCCCACATCAGAAATTGAGATCCTCTAACAGGAGGGGGGAGATCCCTATTTATAGGAGTTGGATAAGAGAATTGAGCAGCACGAACCGTAGATGGCCGGGCCACCAGGCCAGGCCATATGGAGTGACCGGGTCTCACTTTTTTTTAATACAAAGTATATTTTTTAACAATTTTTTAATTTTGATTTTCCTAACCTTTTGAATTATATGTAAAATTAGGAGTTCACAGCTGGCCCAATTGCATAAATTTAGTATTTAAAATTGATGCAATAACATGAACCAAGAGAAAATAGAAAGAATGAACCTGATTGGCGTGATATTCTCTAATTTTTGCTGCGTATCTGAGCATATTTGGCATTGTGTCGATTAGACAGCCTTTTGGGCAAAAATCCTATAAATAAAGGCGAGGAGAAGCATTTGATGTATTGCTCCTCCTTTCTCTCTTTCACCCATTTCTTGCTTCTAGCCATATTTTCAAAATATCTTAGTCTTCTGCCTCTTCTTCTGAATCCACCAAAGTGCCGACTATCGAAGAGTTGCTGATGGATCCCCATACTCACGCGTCGTAAACTGGCTCCATAGAGGTATGCCTTCATTTTGTTTCTTCTTTTTGCAATAAAAAAATACCTTTCTCATTGCCTTTGAGCTAAAATAATAGAAATGAAACAATAATATGATTATTATTTACCATGTTTTAGCAATACACTCAATTGAAGTTGCAGGGCGGCCATTCCAACTTAGGGTATCTCAACCTTCCCAATAAGGTGAAGAATTTTTGCTTCCCACTGGCTTTATAAACCTTCTGTCTCTTGATTGCATGCGGTAAGCTTATCATGACCTACTGCAGGCCTTAGTCGAGAGATGGTGGAACACCACTAATTCTTTCCATTGTTCATGTGGTAAATTAACCATGGCACTGCAAGATCTATACCTGCTGTCTTGCATCCCATTTGGTATATGCCCTCTGGAATTATTTCTAAATCGGAGAAGTTTATCTGAGGAATAAATTATAGATCTAATGGGTGACATCCTGCTTGTTCCTGAAACCAGCGAGGTCATAGTTTTTCGTACTTGGTTGAGAGGGCATATTAATTCCTTAGTGAGAAGGCACAATGACCTTGGAGATTGCTCCTTACAAATTGCCCGTAGTGTGATTTTGTTGTTATTGGGGTGTGCCTTTCGGTATACCTAGTGTGACACTATTAATCTTGCCATTCTAGTGAGCTTAATGGATTTATTCCATCTTAATGAATTCAACTGTTGTAGTGTCATATTAGCCACCATGCATGAGAAAATGGGCTGACTGTCTCGAGGCCAAATTCACTCTATTGAAGGAACTCACATTTTCTAGGAGGTATGTACCCTTGCTATTTTGATTTTATTTTACTGAAACTTGTATCCTGACCTTTATCTCCTTGCTATTTGTTGCAAATGTAGGCTTATGATCACTTCTCTAACTTGTCACATGACTTAGGGAGTCCTTAATTATATGTGTAATATTCGTATTTTGTTATGTTAAATAAAATTTAATTGAATTAAAATAAATATTTTGAAGGAAAATGAAGATTTGGTAGTATGAATAATAAAGTGTATATGTTGCATATATGAAAAAAATATATATCATATAAAAATCAAAGTGAATAGTAAAGTCAAATGGCAATAAGGTTAATAAACTTTATAAAAATTAAAATTAATTAAATAATTTAAAAAGAAAATGATTTTTGGATGGAAGAGTAAATTTTGAATTTAAAAGTAATTAAATAATTAATTGATTAATATATATATATGGTCTTAAATAAGAAAGGAAATAAAAAGTCAAATATTCATTTTCTTCTTCTTCTCTTCTTCAAGCTTGGGCTGAACCTCCATGGGAGCACAAGGGTGATATTCTTTTCTTCCAAACTCTATTTTTTGAGTAGGTTTTCAAGAACCAAAAGAAGTTTTGGTGGTTTTCCAATAAATTGGTAAGCTTTTCTCTTTAATTTTTAAGTTATGTTGAAAAATTAGATTATGTAAGGATTGAATTTTTGAGTGGGTGTGTTTTATTTTATTATATGGATATGGAAGGTGTTATTTTAATGAGGAGGCAAAGATTTTATAGTTATTTGGTTCGTTTGCCCAAGTTTGATAGAAGTTTTGATGAAGTAGTGAGTGGTTTAGTGTTTTGGAATAGTATTAACAAAGAATTGATGTGTAATTGATTTTATGGTTTAAATAATGTTATTAAATGATGTTAATGATGAAAATGAAAGTAAATTTATTTTTGGACTTGGTTAGAATATTGAACCAAAATCAAAGTGGCTTAGGGCAAAAATTTTAGAATTTGGATGGAAGAGTGATACATCATATTTTAATGCTTAGAATGTGTTAAAATATAATGCTTGTGATATATTTAAGATTTAAAATCAAATTAGAATGGGTTGAATTGGATTTCTAAAGTTAGTATGTATTAGGGCATATTTTAGTATTTTTGAAGGAACATGCCTTAATTTATATTTTATATTTTAAACACCTAGAAATATGATACTAATTGATTATTTATATTCATATTTCTTTAAAGAGGTTAGTACATATTTTAGTTTATAAGGTGTTTAATTGCATTGGTTTTTAGCATCATATATTGTATATGTTGAATGTGTTATGTTACTTGGTATTTATGAATATGTGTGTGTTGCATTGTTCAAAGTAGCAATGTTTGATTTGTATTGTTTATGACATGCTAAACCATTATAAAATGGTTAATAGTAATATTATGTGTAATATGAGAAAGTGCAAAAATTGCACTAAAATGTGGAAGAAAGTTACATTTGCAATGTATAAGAAAGTGATGTTGATTATGAGTAGTAGATAAAGAAATATAATTGCATGTTACCTTATATAAAGCTTGGTTTCAGAATATTGTCATTAGATAGTATGACGCCTTCAGGCGAGACACACCGGTATCATTGATAACATGACATCTTTGGACAAGACATATTGGTCTCACTAAACACACTGGTGTCACAGATGAATGAGAGAGCCCAAGGTAATAGTTCTGGAACTAGGACAATATATAGGGTTTTATGGGCCCATTGTGTGTGTGGATGATTGGCATGTTAACAAAATTGTATAAATATATATATTGTTTGACATTGAGGCATATTGCATGTTTACTTATACAACATCATTTTCTAATCTTTTACACCAAAGTATATACTACTAGACAACATGCTTAACCAGATTGAAATTAATCGCACAAGTATAGGGTTGATCTAGAGATTTCAAAGAGTGCTGCTAGACCATATCAGGTTTAGATTGTTGTGGTCAAATTGGAGATTGCTGAACTACCACGGACAAGAGCCATTTGCATCTCATGTAAATATTTTAAACGTTGCTTATGAAACTTTGTTTAATTATGTATATTTTATAAATAATTATATATATGGTGTAAAATATGAAAATTTTCTTTTGGGTTAAATGTAGAAAGTTGATATATGCATTAATATCTAAAGATGTTTAAATATGTTATGAAATATTGGTTGATTTGAGCAGTTAGGCTATTTTGGAGATATGGAAGTATTAAATAAAGGCTTGGGATAGTATTTTATTGTAGGTTGTGTAAACTGAAATTTTGGGATTATCCAAAATATAGATAAAACTCTGACTAATTTTTTTCTAGAAATTTTTAATGTAAAATAAGTATTTTTAGCTCTTTAAAGCATTAATTAATATTTTTATTTATTTTTTGAGTATGCTATAAGTTTGAAATATTTTATAAAAAGTATGAAAATTTTTGTAAAAACTGAACTGTAATACTCTCGTACTATATACGTAAAATAAGGGTGTTACTTTTATTTTAGTATTAGACACTAAGTTTGAGGTTCTCAACCTAGGTGGATTTTTGGAGAGAGAAAATGAGATTTTAAATTTAATTTTAACATATCATACATGCATTTGCACTGGTATTTAATCTGGTCCCTGATGTGATAATTCTTTTTATATTTACAAATATAGGCAAATATGGTGTCTCAAACGCATGATTCTGGTGAGGGAAGTGCGGAGAGTATTATCCCTAGAGGGGGTGCTATTGGGGTTAGTGTAGAGATTATTGGGGAGGCATCACTGTTGGCTAGACCAGCAATTGAGGAGGTTCGGCCAGCCTGGGTGCGGTATATGGCAGAGTTGTTATGACAGGCTCCGGTAAAGCAGCAACAATTACCGACCAAAAAATATGATAAGCTGAGGAAGTGTAGGGCTACTGATTTCTTTGGCACTATTGATCCAGCTATAGAGGAGCAGTGGTTGGATAAGGTTCAGAGGATATTTATCCAGTTACAGGCCACTACAAAAGAGAAGTTTGATTATGCCAAGTCTCTTCTGTAGGGGGACGCCTACGACTGGTGGAAGACAGCTCTCCATGGAACGGCTGATCCTCTGGTGCTTGCATACACTGATTTTTTGGCAGAGTTTGAGAAGAAATACACTCCTCGAGAGTATAAAGATGCGAAGAAGAAGGAATTTTTGGGTTTGAAATAGGAATCAAAGATAGTGACAGAGTACGAAAAGGATTTTATCCGGCTGAGCAAGTATGCAGGAGGGATTGTGACAGATGAGATTGATAGACGTCGGAAGTTTGAAGAGGGATTGAGGTTGTCCATCATGTGTCATGTGGCGGCTGTATGGTATGATGATTTTTCATGATTAGTATATGCTGTTAGAAATGTGAAGAAGGCTCAAAGGATTGCAGCTGCAGCCAGAGCAGATAGTAAAGATAGAAAACCATAGTCGGAGGTAGAGTCTTCATCATCGAAGAGAGGTCGAGGGAGTTTTTTTATAGAGGTCTGAAGGCCAGGGGCAGCTTGGTAAGGGGTCTCCATAACAACAAAGATAGAGACCTATAGCCTTAGTAACTAGTGTATCGACTCCAGTTACCTAGAGATCTTCTTTAACTACTTGTGATCAGTGTGGATGGGTGTATAGAGGTGTTTGCTGGGGGGGACTCGTGCATCACCTAGTTGTTTTAGATGTGGGTCATGGGACCATCTTATCAAGGATTGTCTAGAGCCACCTAAGGATATATAAAAGAGACAATAGTTTTCAAACTCAGTGATAGAGGGGTCGAGGTGGTAGAGGTGGTAGGGGCGGCAGATTTGGATCCAGTCAGAGAGGGGGATCCACAGTAGGGACTAGTAAATCAGAACATGCAGGGTCATCACAGAAAGTATATGTGACGCAGCGGCAGTCGAGTGCTTCTGATATTATAGTTGTTACATTCTCTTTACTTGGTATTTCTGTGCATGCATTAATTGATCTTGGATCGACACATTTATACATTAGTGCATCCATCCTGCCTATGAGTGATATGCATTCTGAGTCGTTAGGGTTTGATATGATGGTGACCAATCCTTTAGGACATATTATGGTGGTTAACAGAGTTTATCAAAATAGTCCGGTTGTCATGAATGATGAAGAGTTTCTTGGTGACTTGATTGAGATGTCCTTAAGGGATTATGATCTCATTCTGGATATGGACTGGTTATCTAGACATAAGGCTATGGTAGATTGTTAGTAGAAATGTGTTACTTTGAAAACACATGAGGGGAAGGATTTAGTGCTATCCAGTGAGCAAAGACACCTCGTATCCATGTTCGTTTTAGCTATATTAGTTAGGAGAATGATCCGAAAGGGGTGTGAGGCATATTTTGCTTGTGTTATAGATACCGAGGTAGTGAGGTCTCAGCTGGACAATATACTTATAGTAGCAGAGTTTCTGGATGTATTCCCTGATTATTTACTAGGGTTACCTCCAGAGAGAGAGAGGTAAAATTTGGTATCGATTGATGCCTGGTACCACTCTCATCTTTATTACTCCTTATCGGATGACACCTATTGAATTAAAGGAGTTAAAGGTGCAGTTCCAGGAGATGCTTGATAAAAGATTCATCCATTCTAGTGTATCACCGTGGGGAGCATCGATGTTATTTGTGAATAAGAAGAATGGTACTTTGAGATTTTACATTGATTATCGACAGCTGAATAAGTTGACTATCAAGAATAAATACCCTTTACCTCTCATTGATGATCTCTTTCATCAGTGGAAGGAGGTCATGGTATTTTTCAAGATTGATTTGAGATTGGGGTATCATCAGTTGAGGGTTAGGAAAGTGGATGTGCCTAAGATTGCATTTCCCACGAGATATGGCCATTATGAGTTCTTAGTGATGCCTTTTGGGCTGTTGAATACACCAGCTGCATTTATAGATTTGATGAATCGGGTGTTGAGGCCATATTTGGATCAGTTTGTGGTGGTATTCATTGATGATATCTTGGTATACTCTCATATTAAAGAGGTGCACGATAGGCATCTACGGATTATGTTGCAGACTTTGAGAGAGAAATAACTGTATGCCAAATTGTCCAAGTGTGAATTCTGGTTGGATCAAGTAACTTTCCTTGGACATGTTGTTTCAGCGAAGGGTATTAAAGTTGATCCGAGTAAAGTTAAAGCAATCTTGAAGTGGAGTTCACCAAAGAATGTGATGGAGGTTAGGAGTTTTCTAGGATTGGCAGGTTATTACCTTCGATTTATGAAGGGTATTTCTATGATAGATACACCACTTACCACATTACTTTGGAAGGGTGTGAAATTTATGTGGACGGATTGGTGCCAGACAAGCTTTGAGCAATTAAGAGACTTGTTGACTAAGGCTCTGATCCTTACTCTACCTATGGAAGGTAAATAATATGTGATATATGGTGATGCTTCACATAATGATTTAGGTTATGTTTTGATGCAGGAGGGTAGAGTTATTGTTTATGCCTCCAAACAGTTGAAGCAACATGGGCTGAATTATTCGACTCATGATTTGGAATTTGCACCCATAGTTTTGCATTGAAGATTTGAGGACACCACTTGTATGGTGAAAAGTGTTTCATCTGCACAAATTATAAAAGTTTAAAGTATTTGAATGTCTAGAAAGAGTTGAATCTTTGGCAAAGACGGTGGTTATAACTAATTAAGGACTATGATTGTCTAATTGATTACCACCCAGGCACGACAAATATAGTTGCAGACACCTTGAGCTAGAAGTCCATGGCGAGATTGACTACCTATGCTCTCATGTTACTTATTGAGTTGAGAGCTTTGGATGCCAGATTTGAGATTTGTGATATAGGTGCTCTTATGGCTCAGTTACAAGAGAGGCCATTATTTCTTGATCAAATTAAAGAGGCATAGAGGTTAGATTTGAAATTCCAGAAGATTGTGGAGGATTACCATAAGGGGGGAGTAGAGATTTTCATGTGAGAGATGATGGCAGCTTGTGGTACAAAGATAGATTATGTATCCCTGAGAATGTGGAATAAAAAAGAAGATTTTAGAGGAAGCATACCAGTCGACTTATGCTATGCACCTTGGGAGTACTAAGATGTATCAGTATTTGAAGCAGTATTATTAGTGGTCGGGTATGAAGATGGATATAGCAGAGTTTGTATCCAGATATCTCACATGTCAAAGGGTTAAGGCTGAACATCAAGTTCAGGGTTGTCACAACCATTATCAATTCCTGAGTGGAAGTGGGAGCGAGTGACCATAGATTTTATGGCTGGACTTCCTTTGACCCTGAGGAAGCATGATGCAATCTGGGCAATAGTGGATAGATTGATAAAGTCAGCTCATTTTCTTCCATTTATGATGGACCACTCTCTTGATAGGTTGGCTAAACTATATGTTAATGAAGTGGTAAGATTATATGGCGTCCCAGTGTCAATAGTGTCAGATTGAGATCCAAGGTTTACATCAAGATTTTGGAAGAGATTGCTTTGGGTTCATGATTAAACTTTAGTACATTTTTCCATCCCCAGACATTTGGGCAGTTAGAGAGAGCGATTTAAGTCCTAGAGGATATATTAAGGAGTTGTGTTATCGAGTTTACTGGGAGCTGGGATAGACATTTACCTCTGGCTAAGTTTGCATACAATAATAGCTTCCAATCCAGTATTGGGATAGCTCCTTATAAGGCTTTGTATGGTAGAAAATTCAGGACACCTTTGTATTGGAATGAAGTTAGAGAAGGAAAACTAATAGGTCCCAAGTTGATGAAGGAAACATAATAAAAGGTTAAAGTAATTCGGGATAGATTGAAAGCAACTTCAGACCAGCAGAAATTTTAGATTTGAAGAGAAAAAATATAGAGTTTAGTGTGAGGGATAAGGTATTCTTGAAGGTATCTCTGTAGAAGAGGATACTGAGATTTGGATGGAAAGGAAAGTTGAGTCCGCGATTTATTGGGCCGTATAAGATACTAGAGAGAGTAGGACCAGTGGCCTATAGATTAGCTTTTTCACCTAAATTGGAAAAGATTCATAATATTTTTCATGTCTCAATGCTTCGGAGGTATAAATCGGATCTATCTCATGTTTTATCGGTGGAGTCTACAAGATGAAACTAGTTCTAACCTACGAAGAGGAACTAGTGGCAATTTTAGCATGAAAAATAAAGGAATTGAGAAACTAGACAATGTCATTGGTTAAAGTTCTTTGGAGAAATCATTCCACTGAGGAGGCAACATGGGAGAGTGAGCAGACGATACAGAGCCCGTATCCTCAGCTGTTTTAGAGCCGATATCAGGTAATTTTGAGGATGAAATTTTTTTAAGGGGGAAAGAGTTGTAATTTACGTATTTTTGTTATCTTAAATAAAATTTAATTGAATTAAAATAAATATTTTGAAGGAAAATGAACATTTGGTAGTGTGAATAATGAAGTGTATGTGTTGCATATATGTTAAATATATAAATCATATAAAAATCAAAGTGAATATTAAAGTCAAATGGAAAAGGTGTAAATAAACTTTATAAAAATTAAAATTAATTAAATAATTTAAAAATAAAATGATTTTTGGATGGAAGAGTAAAATTTGAATTTAAAAATAATTAACTAATTAATTGATTAATTAATATAAAAAATATATATGGTCTTAAATAAGAAAGGAAATAAAAAGTCAAATATTTATTTTCTTCTTCTTCTTCTCTTCTGCAAGCTTGGGCTAAACCTCCATGGGAGCATAAGGGTGATCTTCTTTTCTTCCAAACTCCAAATTTTGAGTAGATTTTCAAGAACCAAAAGAAGTTTTGGTGGTTTTCTAACAAATCGGTAAGCTTTCCTATCTAGTTTTTAAGTTATGTTGGAAAATTGGATTATGTAAGGATTGTATTTTTTAGCGAGTGTGTACGATTGGTATGTTAACAAAATTGTATAGGGTTTTTTGGATTTTTCTATTTTTCTGGAACTAGGACAATATATAGGTTATGGACCCATTATAAGTGTGGACGATTGGTATGTTAACAAAATTGTATAAATATATATTTTTTGACATTGAGGCATGTTTTATGTTATGACATTACTTATACAACATCATTTTCTGATCTTTTATACCAAAGTATGTACTACTAGGCAACATGCTTAGTGCGATTGGAATTCATCGCGCAGGTGACAGGGTTGAGCCGGAGATTCCAGAGAGTGCTGCTGGACCACATCAGGTTTAGATTGTTATGGTCATTTTGGAGACCGTTGAACTACTACGGATCAAAGCCATTTGCATGTCATGTAAATATTTTAAACATTGTTTATGAAACATTGTTTAAGTATGTACATTATATATATAACTATGTATATGATGTAAAGTATGAACATTTTCTTTTGGGTTAAATGTAGGAAGTTGATATATGTATTAATATCTAAAAATATTTAAATATTCTATGAAATATTGGTTGATTTGAGCTGTTAGGATATTTTGGAGAAAAGGAAGTATTAAACAAAAGCTTGGGAGTGTATTTTATTACAGTTTGTGCAAACTAAAATTTTGGGATTATCCAAAATACAGTCAAAACTTTGGCGAATTTTTTTCTAGAGATTTTTAATGTAAAATAAGTATTTTTGGCTCTTTAAAGCATTAATTAATATTTTATTTATTTTTTTAGTATGTTATAAGTTTGAAATATTTTATAAGAAGTATGAAAATATTTGTAAAAACTGAACTATGATACTATCATACTGTATATGTAAAATTAAGTTGTTATAATATGTCTTTCTTGTGGTCCGCCGTTGGTCATCAAGTAATCGATCCTAGCCATGTAACTCAGATTTTCGGAATTTGCAAGCCATTTTCAATAATTTATTGGTGGATAATGTAAGTATAATACATTTAAATCATATATCTTGTTTAGATTCTATGATGACATTTTCCTTTTGCAGGTAAGGTGGTGTCCTTTCAATGGGAGATTTATTCTATCCAACCATGACCATTTGAATCAAGTTGTCTTTTACTCCAGTTGTCGGGTAATTTTTCGATCATCGAAGACTCAACAGCACTATTTAGGTGAGCACTTCTGGTGCCAAGCATCCCTAAAATAATTGTTCCATGTGCACCACCTATAGACATGAAATTGGGAAGAACTACATATGCACATCCTCACCTCTATAGTGGCCTTCTTACTGCTAATTTTACACTTTCTGGAATGGATTATGAAGATTTTTTCAAGACTTCATTAATTCCCTTTATTGTTGGTATTTCAAGTAGCCAATCCCAACATACTAATCAATAGTCTAAGGCCTCCTGTCCCGGCAGGTACTAGGCGAGGTGCTGGTCATAGGGGGAGAATCAAAACTCTAGTAGATATTGACACTTGGTTTACCGAAATTGCACCTGCACAAGGAAATTCTCAAGCTGGATCCCGATCTACCTTCACCTGAACTCATTTTGTGCCTCCCAAGGGTGTTCCTCCATATTATTGGTTAAGAGAAACTGTGACCTATGCCATAGGTGACAACATGGGTAAACTTTTCTTCATTCCACTTCTTGTTAGTCCTCATTTCTTGATTTCTTCTTACGATTTCTGGTATACACTTTGAAGTAGCCCGACAAATGGGCTGAGCATACCATTGAGATGGCTCATTGTTATGAGGGTTTTTTGTCAACAACAATTGGTTAGAAGATAGATTTGCTACTTGACTTTCTTGTTTATGTAGGATCTAATTTTATATTAATGATGCATTATGGTGCATGTACTATTGGATGATTGTACCGAGATAATTTTAATTTATGCAATTTTCTTTTACCAGTGTGGATTTTATTAGTTTAATGATAATTAGTTGTCCCTTTTGATTTAAAAATCCTTCCCCCTTATATATATTAATTGATTTATATATATATATTATTTTTATTATTTATTTTTTATGATTACTTATTATTATTTATTATTTTATTTTTATTTTTTGGGGGTCAATACGTTTGCTGTGACAGTCCACACGTTGTGTGGACGGGGTGCCTACCATATATTTGGGAGATTTCTCTGTCCTCATTGTAGCTTTTTCAGAACTTTTTGAGCCTTTTTAGGGACTTTCAATTTTATGACAATTAACTGTGCTGTTATGGAGCCATTTTTTTAGTCAGTCTTTACACCTATGGACCTCCCATTTAGACAAAGTGGATAAAATAAATCTAGATAGATATGGTATTACACCTGCCATTACTTTGTGTAGACCCTTAATTTTGGCACGGATTAGGTTTAAGAAGCTTACCTTGTTCCGTTATAATTTTAAGGAAACTAAACCTAATTTTAACGCTTAAATATTAGGGGTCCAATTCATAAAAATCCTAAATTAAATCTATTTGTCCCAAATTAAAATGTGCGGTACAAAAACTAAAAAGTTTTAGATCGATTTAAATCGGGACGACCCAAAACCATATGAGCTAATGCTCATGTTGATTTGGATGTCCCAAATCGACATGAGCAAAGGCTCATGTCGATTTGGGCCATCCAAATCGACATATCCCTAAGTTATTTTGAGTTTTGGCCGGTCATTTGATTTTTCGATTAAACTAGAATTTGTTTTAAATGCAGTTAAGGGTTTTGAGAAATGGTTTGCCTATAAATAATAATGCTTAATATTAATAAGGGGAGGCAACACAGAGAGAGGATGATAACTTTGATTAACGAATTGGTAGTAAAGAGAAGGGAATTCTAAAAGAAAAGCAACAAGGATCTTAGCAATTAAGCAGCCGATAATTAGGTTTTGATAATAAAACAATGATCCTTTAAGAAACAGAGAGACAGAAGCAAAGAACCAAAAGAGAGATAGTAGCCAAAGGTTGATCTAGGGATCATTGAACCTCCAACCAAATTCTATAAGTAGTGGCAACATCAGGCTTGTTTCAACTTATCAAATTGGTAGAGCCAATAAACACAGGTTTGATTTTCTTTAATTAATGTAATTTAATCATTTACCTTCATTGATTAATTCATCGCATAGTTCAATTAATAAACAATATTGCATCTCTTGCGCAGTGAGCCGTATGAACTTAATTGAATATTAGCTATATGATTTTAAACCTTAACTAGTACGACCAAATTTTACTTGTAGTGTAAATCCTAATTTCACATTAAAACTCTAATTCGAATATGTAAAACCTTAATTCCACATGAAATCCTAATTTGAATATTTAAAACCCTAACTTGAATGCTAAAACCCTAGTTTGTACATTTATTATTCAACATGATATTTAAATATAGTCTCGATTATTAATATATGTTCACATATTGTATTTTTTGATATATGACTTATTTATTTTGATTTATGATGGATGATTTATTTTTATTTTATTTATAATGAATGGTTGAATATTTTTATTAGTCTACTTTAATATTCAAGAATGTAAGAAGTATGTTTTTACTTTGTGGGTGCCTCATTAGTTAGGTTTAATATAATTTCATTTATTTTGGACATTATAAGGGCATGTTTCCATCTAATATGGGTGCCTATTTATTTTGTTTGAACTTTCTTTGATTTTAATACAATGATAATCTATTTTGATAATTGCATGTAGTATGAATGATTTTATAATATTTAAGAATTTAATAATATATAGACCTGAAAAGTAGGCCGGTTCCAATGAACCGGGCATTGTGAGGTGCTGGGTCATTCTCACCTTCCCCACTCATGCCTAACTTTCTGAACCCATTAGGGGGTTGGGGATTCCTTAGAAATCGAGGCTTTCACCCCTTTCTTTTTTTCGGCCCATTCGGGTGGCGACTCTATTTTCTCTGTTAAGCCCATATTTTCTAAGGCCCTAAGCCTAACAATGTTGAAGTCACAAGAACCATTCCACATGAGAGTGGGGGCAAAAATCTCCGCTCACACTTTGAAAGGAGTAAAACTGGACAAAATTTTTATCAAAGCTTGTCTAAAACTTTAGGATCCTATGGACCATGTGTTCAGGTTTGGAGCCATGACGGAGGAGATGCATCCTACTTTTAAGGAATTCAATGTTATACTGGGATGTAGCATTGAGGGTGAGTTGGCAATTCCTAAGTGTCGTACTGCATATTTTCATGCTTTTCAGATGTTGTTTAATTTGAATGAAACTAAGGCTACCTTTATGATGAGAGATAATAAAGTGAACCTGTGTGCACTCATTGCTGAGTTTTAGGAGGGTACTGAGGACAATATGAGGCAGAGACTACGTCTGTGTGCTTTGGCATTTTGCTTAAGCAGTGTTTTTTGTTCAGAGGGAAGCCAGGCTAGGGTTTGATTAGCTTAGCTCCACTGACCCTACAAATGGAAGACTCATACTCTATTGTTACACTTTTATTGGCTGAGACCATTATTAGTCTTGACAGGATCTATAAAGCTCAGGAGGATTGGTTTGTGAATCATGTTCTCCTTCAGGTAATTTTTTATTTTTTGACTTGCTTTTTTGCTAGCAAGTTTGGCTAAGGGATCATCTTCATATAGTTACCATGTTGGTTAGATTTCCTTATTCTCCTTTTTCTTATAGAGTTAGAAAGATCATTATCCATCATGATTCAAATAGGGCATGGACCTCTTGGTTGCTAGAGCTTGGCCCAAGTGAGGTTTTGCGGTATTGTCCTTGGTATCACATTCCCTATTTTATGACAATGGCCTTTGGCTACAAGGTTGTTTGCTTGCTTGGTTTATCTATGTTGACATTTTACCGAGGGACTCAAATTCTTAGATAGATGGGTCATTCTCAGGGTGTTCCAAATGATGTTACAGCTCATATTTCTGTGATTATTACTCCTACTTCTGCCTGGGCCATCTTGAATGGCTAGGCTCGAGAATTTCATGTTGTGCTGTCACTTAGGCTAACAAACACAGTTGATGGGTACAGAGGTTGCTTTATCACCATGGTTTGGCCTAAAGAGAAAGTACGATGACTCATTTTGATTAACAAGCTGAAAGTGGAAACTACTGACAAGATTGCCTAGATTTTAGGGCTTATTTTTTGGTAGACTATTTAGGAAGACACTTAAATTGCTAGTAAGATTTTCACCTAGCTTGGCTAGTAAGATTTAGTTTACTTTGGTTTTGGACACAGAGGATTTTCTTGTTATGATGAAAACCTTCTATGCGTATTATGAAATAAAAATTTTATTTTATCATATGTTGCATGGGGATGAATGTATGTTTTATGATGATTTGGATCAAACCGAAAGAGGGCTTCCTACATATCTCTTTATTATTTTTTGCTCTAATTTTTACCTGGGCCTCATTTTTAGGTTTTCAGCTTGCCGAGTTCATTTATTTCTTTTTAAAATCAGGTCCACGTAATTTTGTTATAAGAATGCTAATGCAATTAGACAAAATATCTCTTGAATTGATCCATATTGCATAGACTTGAAAACTCAATGCCATATAAATCTAAGAGTATTGTTGCTCCCCCTGAAAAAATCTTCTTGAGTAGATATTGTCTTGTCTAATTTGGCCTAAACTTTCCTCTAAAGTCGTGCCCTAGGGCCCTGATTTCTTTTAACACCAATTGTCCTTCTTGCAACTCTCTATCTTTGGCTCTTTTATCATAGTGTCTAGCTAACTTTTGCTGATCTCCTTATACCTTATAAAAGGCATCCATTCTTTTCTCTTTGATAATATTCAGTTGGTCATGATAGGCCCCAACACATTCAGCTTCACTAATATGACTTTCACAGAGCATTTGCACTGGCAAAATCTCCACTTCTATTAGAAGGATTGTCTTCATGCCATAAATTAGAGAGAAAGGAGTTGCTTGGTTGGTGCATTGATTAAAGTCCTGTAACCCTATAGAGCGAAAGGCAAGTGTTCATGCTAGCTCTTGTGACTTTGCATCATCTTTTATAATATATTCTTTATAGTTTTGTTTGCAGCTTCGAAGGCTCCATTAGTCTGAGGTCAATAAGGAAAGGATCTGTGATATTGTGTCTTTTATTTCACCATTAATTAAACCCCCTCTTTTTAGAAATGAGACCAATTATCTAAAATAATTTTAAGTGCAACCTATACTGGTAAATGATGTTGGCATGGATGAAATAAGCTACTTTCTTAGTGTTAAGAACAGAGTAGGTGCAGCCTCCTCCCTGATGTCTCCCTCTAGTCTAGTCACTAAGGTTAAGTAGTTATGCCTTCTCATAGGACCATGAACCAAACACATACAACTACCTAAGTTGTTACACCTCCAAACCTCATCACCGAATGAAATTGCCAATCATTTCCACTAGAGCTATAGTCTCAAAAAACTCATTTCATGAATGATTAAGGTCATATAATCACTTTTTAGTAGAAGAAGCATTCAATAAATAATGCTTAAATTACCAATCTCATTTCCCTATGTTTCAAGCAAGACATGATGATTTACCCAAGGTTAGCTTTGAGCTCATTACAACAATTCATCATATGCAAACATCATCAAGGAAAAACCGACTTTCTATACAAGGTGAGTTCCACAAGAATTAGGGTCAAAGCCTCTTCACAAGCACAAACTAATTTATTGAACCATTAGCCTTAGACCATACTTGGATAAGCTCAAGTAGTCTTTTCGCCTTACTAGCCATGGTCCAAATCATCTTCATAAATAAGAAACAAAACTAGTCTGCTAGACCATTAGCTTTGAGCCACATTGGATAGCCCCGAGTAGTTTTCCTACCTTATTACCCAAATTCTTTAGGGGTAAAGCCCATAACCAAGATAATCATGATTCCAACCCTTTTCAAGAGACCGTCAAAAGTAGCCTAAGCTACTCTTAGAGAGCCCAAGTTTGCAATCTCTCAAAAAAGCCTTTCACAACACTAACCATTAAACCCTCATTCAAAACCATAAAACCCATTGAGGGCATGGATAAACCCTCATTCCAAACCATCAACCCATTTTTAGATACATTATAGGTGAATACCTTAGAACTCCAACCTTGGTTCAGTAACTAAGACGAAAACATCATCGTTGAACAATTAACATAAAGCCCAAAACCAACTGGCAGTTTAAGCATCTTGGGTAAGGTTTATATACACATTTTAGGTCAAACATAGAATGGGCTTTCCCTTACCCCTTTAAGGTAGGTTTGCATAGATATTTTAGGTTAAACTTAGAATGGGCTTTCCCTTACCCCTTTAAGGTAGGTTTGCATAGACATTTTAGGTCAAATCTAGAATAGGCCTTCCCTTACCCCTTGGGATATGTTTATATGCACATTTTATGTCAAACCTAGAATAGGTCTTCCTTACACCTTTAGGGTGGGTTTATATAGATATTTTAGGTTAAACCTAGAATGGGCCTTTCCTTACCTCTTTAGGGTAGGTTTACATAGACATTTTAGGTCAAACTTAGAATGGACCTTCCTTACCCCTTTTAAGGTAGTTTTTATAAATATCTTAGGTCAAACCTTGATGGGCCTTCTCTTATCCCATTAGGATAGGTTTATATAGAAATTCTAAGGAAACCATAGAATGGACCATCCTAAATATCCCAGAGCAAATAATCATCTCATTACATGACATGACATCTTGTATCTAAGTCACAATGTTCACGACACCATAGTTACTTTTCAAACATAGAAAGCATGATGATTTGGGGGGAGGGTGGGGAGGGAGGCAGTTGTGAACCCTTAAAATTTACACCTACATTGAAGTGCATATGATCACAGTTCCAACGAAGTTGGAATCCCACAAATTAAATTTTTTACGAACCCAAACAGGCTGTGAACCCCTTGATTTTGGACATGAGGAAAAATTCTCAATTTATCCCCTAAATGAAAGCACAAGTGATAATGAATCAAATGCAATAAGAATACTCAAATCGGACATCAGATGTCCCTGAATGGACCATTTAAATTCATGAGTTGCAGAAGACTGCTAGTATACAAGCAGCACCCAGGCCCACACCACCACAACCTAGGCAGTAGGTGACCACCGCACCTTGGGTGATAGTTGGACATCCGACGACCATTGTTCCTCACGTGGCGGCTGGCACTACCTACCCAACAGCTAGCATCCCCTAGCTAACATTGCAAGCGTTGCTCAAGAGTCGCCTAGCTTGCCTAGCCACCAATCTAAGTTGTAATCCCACATCTAAAAATTACAACCTTTGCACTCCCAAGCTTGGCTATAAATAGACTAACTTAATCCCACTTCAAAAAATGATCATCTTCACCCCCTCTTGGCTTCACTATAAATAGTGAGCCTCCCACAGCTTCCAAGAAAAATGTACCAACCAAACAAACCTAATTACTAGTTGGATTTCTCTTTCTTCCTCTTTTCTTCTTAAAAGTAAAAGGTTTAAGCTTCCTCAGCAAGAGCCGCCTAAAGTTAGCTTCCTTAGCTAGCTTAGGTGCTTGATCCATATTTGGGTATTTATTTTCTTTAAACAACCTCAATCTAATTTCTTTCTTAGTAATCCAAGTCTTCCAAGCCCAAGTCAAGGCCCAAACCTACTAACAAGCCCAAGTTAAGGCCCAAGCCTTCTATCAAGCCCAAAGTTAAGCAAAGCAAGAGGAAATCTCTAAAGGTAACTCTTAAACTCATCTTTTTCAATTTTGTAAAATAAAAAACCTAAATTAAACTAAGCCATTTGCAATCAAAGGCAAGAACTACTAAGAGCCCTGATTCCTATACAAAGGGATATGTAGGCATATCTTGGAATTTTACTCCAAGTGGCAGCCCACCTAAAAGTTACATAATTTATTTTCCTTCTTTCTCTTATTATTTATTTCCATTTATGATATATTTTTCTTTTTATATTATCTAATCTTTTTAAGAATTTGTGCTTAACCTAGTTCCTATAAGAACTAGAGTTAAAGCTCCCCTTTGTATGATTTATTTGGAGTTGTAATTTAATTATTTACTCTCTTTGAATTTTATGGATGTCATATTTAATCTTTCCCATGTATATTAATAATTGTCATTCATGCTATTAATTGTCAACACATGAAAATTCAAATTTTCTAAGAGTTAAGGTTTAAGTAAAGGGGAATTTCTTTTTACTTAAAATCAACTTGAATACCTAGCCTGGGACCCATCATGATTGGTTTCAGATTAGTGCCTTTTGGATATAAAATTAAATATTTTTCATGGAGTCAAACGAAATGGGTTTTTCATTAAGTTTTACCAAAACAAATAAATTGAGGTGGGGATTCTCCAATGAAGCTTTCAAAACAAAGCCAACCTCTCTTTTTAAAATAAGAGGAGAGTAAATTTTTTCAAATAAAAGATCAATTTTAAACTCGTGTTTACCATACTAAACATAGACCATACAAGGTAGTCTAGTGTAGGACCTAGGCCCAAAAGTCCCTCATCGCATGCTGGGTTGACTTACTAATTACCTCAAAGTTCTTTATGCTGCTGTTGAGGCCTTTCAGAATATTCAACCTTTTTAACCAATTTAAAAATGTCCCAAAATTAGAGCTTCTTATTTGACATCTGAATTGTAGCATAATATGTTGGCTGGGTTTTCACATCAATAGTGATGGGACAAATCATCATCTTCTTTCCCATATTAGTCATAAAGGCTAAAGTGGCAAGGGCATTAGCAAACTGATTTTTAGTTCGAGGAAAGTAATAGAATAAGACCTCTTCAAATTGATGTGCTAGATTCTCTTAGCGTCGATGGTGAGTAACTTGACACTCTTCCCTTATTTTCCACTTTCCTAGTGCTTGAGATACAATAAGGGTAGAATTTCCATACACCTTTAAGTTCTTGACATTCAATTTTAAGCCTATTTCCAAGATGGTAATGCAGACTTCATATACTGTCTCATTGTTTATGACTAAATCTTTAATTACTAAGGATCTGCTCTCCTTTTGGGGTGGTAAGGACAATACCAACACCATAACCTTTTTCGTTGGATGCACCATCGAAGTACATGACCCACACCTCTTTATCAATACTCATATTATCCTCATCCGGGAATTTTGGCTCCTCAACTGTGCCTTGAACTGGTGCTATAACCAATTATTTAACCACTACACTACCTTTGATTACCTAGCGGGCTATAAATTTGAGATAGAAGGTAGCTAAAACTGCCAACCATCTAGCTATTTTATTATCTAGAATTGGCCTTTTCATAAGAAATTTCAAGGGGCTCTAATCCCCAATTATTTATATGGTATAGTAGTTCCTAATATACCCATACCATAGCTAGACATAATCTCTCAATCTAATTGTATTTAAGATCTTTAGCTAATAACCTTCTGCTAAGGTAATAGATGGAAAAGTCCCTTCTTGAACCTTCCTTATGTTGAGTGAGCATGGCTCCCATTGCTTCTTCGATCACTGAAAGATAAAGGAGAAATGGGTCACTAGACCTTGGAGGTTGCAGAAGTGGTGGTGACGAAAGTTACTACTTGATTTTCTCAAATGCCTCTTAACATTTATCATTCTATTTGGTTGGAGCATCTTTCTTGAGTAATTTGAAAATGGGCTTACATACATCAGCCATTTAAGAGATGATCTGACTGATGTACTGCAGTCGACCCAAGAATCCCATGATTTCTTTCTCTTTCTTAGGTGATGCATCTCTAAAATTGCTTTAGATTTAGCGGGGTCAACCTCATTTCCTTAGGAGTTGACCATGTGTCTCAGAATATGCCAGAAGCTGCTCCAAATACACATTTGGCAAGATTTAGTTTCAAGTTATATTGACGGAGTCTAAGAAAGAACCATCTTAAACCTTTTCATGCATCTCAACTTTCTTTGACTTAATGACCATATCATCCACATAGACTTCTACATCTTGGTGCATCATGTCGTGAAAGAGTGTGGTGGCCATTCTTTAATAGGCTGCCCTAGCATTCTTGAGACTAAGGGGCATGACTCTATAACAAGAAGTACATCATTCTGCGATGAAGGCTATCTTCTCTCAATCAGAAAGATAAACCAGGTTTGATTATACCCAGCGTAGAAGTCAGTTAATGAAACCACCTCTAACCCAGCCAATCTGTTGATCAGGAGATCAATATAAGGTAGAGGGAAGTCATATTTTGGACATGCCTTGTTGAGATATCTGTAATCCACACACATATGAACTTTCCAATCCTTCTTTGGTATTGGCATAATATTGGCTACCCATTGAGGTACATTATGGCTCTATGAACTTATTTTCCAGTAGCTTGTTTATTTCTTCCTCAATCTTAAGGACCATTCTAGTTTTAGTCGAAAGAGTTTCTACTTAACTAGCTTCATGTGATCAAATGTTGGAATCTTATGAACAACTATAGAAGGGTCTAGTCCTATCATATCACTCACTTCTCATGCAAAGAAATCTTAGACTTCTTCGAGAAGCGCCTTCCAATCTTGCTTATGGATGAATGATGGTGCAATGTATGTATTTTTTCACTTCTGGCGTTCCTAAGTTTACTATTTCTTTATCTTTATTAATTTCATTAACATTGAATACTCTATAATCCTTATCAGCAGATAAAGGAAAGTAAATAGAAATCTTGGAACTTTTATTAATGATCAAATGATTACAAGATTCTTTATTATAGACAAACTCAAGCTTAGATGACTTAGAAGAGTCAAATTCTAAAATTATAGACTCAAATTTTGAACTAGTAAACTAAGACTTGGTGTTGGGAGCTGACTCGGTACTCAACTTGAATTTAAACTCAAATTGGATTCTTGGCTTGGTATCTGACACAAGCTTGGAATCTGACTAGAAGGTTGACTCTGGATCATACTGGAAATGTGACTCTATTATGGTTGGGATAAATTCTAATGATGGATTGCCAACTCCTTTGAAATACCAATTGTTGAGTGTTCCTGTAGCAGACTTAATCAGGTGGCTGAAATCTAATTATGCTCCTTCTTCTAATACAACTACTTGAAATGGACTGGGCTCCATGTTATCCCCAAAATCTTCTCCCATCTTCAGTGCAGACTCGCTATCTTCTAAGCTAAGCCTAACATTAAAGAAAATTTCAAAACTTGGGATTAGCTCATTAGTGATGGGATTCAACCATGGTTAAGGAAATCCATAATAAAGGGAAGTTGTTCCTCTTTTAACAAAGTATCCATTCAAGGTTCTAAAATATGGTTTCATGGGCTAGTCAAACACTTCTCCCATTTTCTTGCATTGGGTTCTTTGCTTAGCTATTTCCTCCATTTTTGATATATCCCTTTGAGTAGGTTTATAGCCCAGGCCAAATGGTGGCTGAACTAAGAGGTAATTTGCAAAACACAAAATTCCTTATTGGTTCATACCTAACCCTAATTTGGGAAAGTAGTTCATATGCTTGAGGGTATTGGCAACTGCTGGGTTACCATATAGGTCAAAATAAAAAGGAACAAGTTTTTTACCTGCCTCTTCTGTGAATTAGATTGAATTAAAAGTGAACCTTGATAAAGCTATGACTGAAGGTTCTGGTTGAATCTCCAAAACTAGCACTTGAGGTGGAAGGTCTGATTTTTCACGTGAGTCCCATTTTATCCTAACCACTCCATCTTTGTAAGGAAACTTGAGCTTTTGGTGGAGAAAAGATGGAACTGCTTTGGCTTTGTGAATCCAAGGTCTTCTAAGTAGCAAGTTATAGCAAGCTGAGACATCTAGAACCTGAAAAAGGATTTCATGTTCTACAAGGCCAATTGTCACTCTGATGTTAGCTACCCTAAAAACTTCCCAATTCCTAAATAACTTACAACTTTGAGTGGGAAAACATTTAGTGTTGAACCATTATCTACCACTACCATAGGCATTGTCTTTCCTCGAGTTAGATCTATGATGTAAAGAGCATGGTTATGACCATTTTCACTCAAGAGGTCTTTGTCTGAAAAGGAGATGGCAGCAAACTTAGTCATTGATGCAACCAGAGCTGCGATGGTGGTTTTGACTGGCATATGAATTTGGCTCAAAGCCTTGCAAAGAGCTTGGTGATGAGAGTAGCTAGATTGAAGGAGGCTCCAAATAAAAAAGCTAGCTTAGGTCTTCTTAAGTTGTTTCAATATAGGATCTTCTTTAGGTTTAGGGGTAAGATTTGCTTTCGATGGTGGCACTGACTGTGACAGGTCTAAGGGTGGTTGTGTAACTCTCTTGTATCTTATCATTACGTTAACCTCATCAACAAAATCATTCAAGTCTAAGACATAGCATAAATCATGGATCAAAGATGTGGGATCCAATTTATCATCAACCAATAAGGCAATGGTGTTAATGCCTTGATGAGTTGGCAATGGGCTAGTATTGATTTTGGGTCACCTTAGATGTAGAATAGATCCATTTTCAATGATATCTTGGATTAGATGCTTAAGGGTTCTGCACACATTATCATTATGGCCTGTGCCTTGATGATACCCACAGTACACAATGATGTTTCATTTCTTGGGAAGTGGATTAGGGGTAGGCTTAGGATCAAGAGGTTGAATCAACTGGGCCTCCAAATCTTTCTTGTACACCAAATTGATGGGCATACCCAAGTCTGAATGTTCTTTGTTGTTGGTACCTTCCTAAATAGAGTTGTGGCTGTGGACTAATACTGGCGATTTCACCAACTTTCTGATTGGTAGCCAGCGGACTCCTATATTTTAGGTTCTTTCTAAATCTTAAGGAAGATGCTGTCTCATCCTTAATTTGGCTAGTATGCATCAAATCCTCAATTTTGGTAGTAGTGGCAATCAGAGCCTTAAAGGTGGGCAAGTATTGTGTTTGCCTATGAGTTTGGTAAATGGGCAACAGGTTCTTGACAATGATGTCAACCTGGTTTTGCTTAGTGGTCTAAAGATCCATTCTTGTGATATCCACTTCAATGTTGTAGTTGTATTGTTTGCTGAAGGCATTACATATATCCTTCCATGTTTGATATTTCTTCTTGTCAAGGTCCATGAATCATCTGACAACAACACCTATAAGGGACCTCTGAAACAGCCGAGTAAGGATCTTATCATTAAGACCCTTAAGGGCCCCCCTACATACATCTTAAATTGGGTCTTAGGGCAAGTGTGACATCAAACTTATCCATATCTAGCATTTTTGAATTTGGGTAGCAAATGTGCCTCAGGATATAGGGCCAGAGACTCGAGGTCAAGAGTTTCATCTCAGTGTTTGAAGTTTTCAATTCGTTTCTCCATTGCTTTTAATTTTTCCATGAGAAGGTGGGTTTCAGGGTGTTCTCCCCTTTGAAAAGGATTCATGGGGCAATTAGGTAAAGGAACTTTGGGCAACTCAATTGAAACCCCTTGTTATATGAGGTCAACAATGGGTGCGGGTTGGTTGGATGATAAATCGGTATGCAACTACTTTCCACGCAGCATGTTCTGAGCCTCTGTCATAATGGAATTACGTTGCACACTCAATGAATCAACCAGTGTCTTATTGAAATCAGTTTTCTGACTAACAAGTATGCTTCTAAAACTCTCCCCTTGCTTCTTGAGGACGGTCTCAATGAAGGCTTGCATTTCATGGGAATAAGTGGACTGAGCCATGGGTATTTTGGGGAAGGAAAAGAAGGTAAGGTTAGTGTCTTGGACATGATTACATTTTATGAAGCATGGCTTTGGGCAATGGCTCACTTTATCAAGTTTTAAGGATTATTAAGGTATTCATAAACCTGGTTGATCTCATGTGCGAGCTTTATTCATAGTTTAACTATGTTGGGATAAGAAAGCAAGTTTAAATGTAAAACAAAATAAGGATTCTGGGTGGTCCATATATTTTATTTTGATGTTTTCTCTTTTATTTTGAAAAGAAATTTTTATTGAAATTTTAAACTTTACCAAAAAGATTTGACTTTTAAAGGCATTGCTTAAGACAGGCTCATATTTTGATGAGGTCAAAATAGGTCAAGCCAATTTTTCCTTTTTTAGTAAGCGGTTAGGCCTGCGGGGCCTTCCCCTTGATAATGGATAATTGGGCTTTTGTAGTTTTTTTTTTTGGGCTGAGCCAAGCTGGAGTGGCTTAGGCCTGGGTTTGGTTCAATGTGATTTAGGGTTTGATTTAAGGCTGTAGCTTTATCTTGAGTAAAGTTTTTTTAAAAAAATGTTTCCTTAAAATTGTATGGATGGTATGAATGAAATGATGCATATATGCATGAATGAAAACCATTTTATGAAGATGGTATATGATTATGGTGCATACCACTTATGGGCAGGGTCTATGGCCTTTACATGCAAAAAAGGTGGCTTTGGTCAAAAGGTCCCCTCACACTAGAATAGTTATATACCTAACCACATGATAGATAATAAATTTGGAGTGGGTTCAACAATACGTGCATATCCATTACACCTCAAAAGGATTGAGAATTTGTCTAGGGTTGGTTGCTTTCACTATCCCCAAACACACCTAATGAAGGTCGTTAGGTGGGTGCTACTTATTACTCAAGGTTTTCCTAAAATTAAAGGGTAAGAAACCCTTATGCATGAATTAAAGGAAAAATTAATCAACGATAAAATGGTTATGAAAAGAGCCCAATAAAATTTTATTTTAAAAATTTTAAAAGCCTCCAGTGGAGTTTCCAGTTATAAGGCCTCGCCCAAGCATCGATCAGGCCCCCCCGGAAGGGATGGGGGCCAAAATTCTCATTTGGGCTTAGTTTCACATGACACCATCGCGTATGGGCTCCAATCGGTTCGGTAAGCACAGATTTAAAGAAAATGTTATTTTTTATTTTAAGAAAATAATTGTAGTCTCCTTTTATTATGAAAAGTGAGGATTAGATAATCGACAACTTAATTTATTTTATTTGGAAAAAGTTAAGGAAAAATCCATTTAATTGACTCTATTGAATTTAATTAATTTCTTACTAAAAAAGGACACTAGTTTGAAACTAATCATGATAGGTCATAGACTAAGTTTTCAAACCAATTTTAATAAAAATATTTTTTCTCTCTTTGATTGATTTTAACTCTTATGATTAAAATAATGTGGTTTTTATGATTTCTGCCAAAATTAAATGTGGATGACATAATAATGCATGAACATGACATTAACAAAATGCAGCATAAAAGATAATTATTACAACTCCATCAAAATAATATTTCTATGGGAGCTTCGACTTTAGCCCTTATGAGTTCTAGGTCAAGCACAAATCCCCAATTAACTAATGCTAACATAATTACAAATGTGATAATCACATAAAAACAAACAAAACAAATAAATAATATATCAAACAAAATATAAAAAAAATATCAAAAATAAAAGAAAAAACATAAAAAAAATGATAAATTACCTACACGTCAGTTAAACGATAGTATAACAGTTGAACAATAATGTTATAGTTTTGAAGTTGAATAGTATTGTGGGAGAAGATGATAATATCGTAATAGTTATGGTTTTTTTTGTGTTATATATATAACTAATTATTATTAATATCAAATAAGATAACATAATCATATTTAAACTATCTAAATAAATATAATTATTATCAATATCAAATAAGATATCATAATTATATTTGAACTCTCTAAATAAATATAATTATTATCAATATCAAATGGATATCATAATTCTATTTTAACTTTTCAAATAAATATAAATTAATATCAAATATAATATCTTAATTCTATTTAAAGTCTCCAAATAAATATCTATTAAATGATAAATAATAAATTTAATTTAAAATATTAAGAAATTTGAGCGTTAGCTAAATTAGTATAATAAATATATAGATATACCTTATAAATAGCTTTATAAATCGAATTTATCAATTTAGCACTAACATCAACATAGATTAGTTTTCTTATAAACTAAATATTCATATTATCATTTAAATATTCATATATTCATCATTAAATGATAGCTTTTGACGACCTGTATATACATATTAGATTTCAGACTGAAATTAATTATGCCAACCATCTATATTATTAAAGTTAAGGTTTTTTTTGTGGTAGGCAATACGTAAAGGTTTTTTTTTCTTATTCAGTCGATCACCTTGCCAGTTCTTGAGGCTTTATTGTTAAACATTGCATCTGTTTATGGTAGTATGGATGGCTTATGGAATTGGGGCTATTTTAGAGAGTCCCTCCCAAATTCAGTCCTTTTACAGATAACTTCACCACCATGTCCTAGCCCAAAGCAAGGAGAGGATAAAAGATTTTGCAGTTCTTTAGTGAATGGCCAGTTCTTGATTAAATTAGCCTACCGACAACTTTTAAAGAGTAATGTTGATAATGGAGATAATTTATCTAACCTGTCGAAGTTGATTTGGATGTGATAGGGGCCACAACATAACCGAACATTTTTATTGTTAGCATTCAAGGGTAAGCTCTTAACAAATGAGGAAAGAGTGTGGTGTCATCTAGCTACGCAAGACTACTATTCTAGATGTGAGAGTCAGGGGGAGTCCTTTATGCATGTGTTACATGATTGTCCTTTTGCAAGGCATGTTTGAAATATTTTAGTTCCTATTAAGGCAAGACACCGATTTTTCTCTTAGAATTGCCATGACTAGGTTTATTCCAACCTGTAGGGTGAGGTAATTTTTTAATTGTTGACTATTCATAAGGTTTTATTATCCCACATTGAAAGTTTAGGAGATGGAGGAGGGTACCTAAGGCTATAAAAGGACCCCTCCTCCTTTAGTTAAAACTATCCCAAAAATTAAACCTTATTTCTTTTAAGGTCTTAATTTTTTCTTCTCTCTTTTGTATTTCTTCTTTGAAATTAGCAATATTATTTTGGTGGTGTCTGAGGAGGTAGGAAAAATTATTTTGATGATATTTTATGCTATTAATTATGTCTAGGAAAATTTTGTCTAAGGAAAGACTTAGTATTTAAGTGTGTCAATTGTGACCCATCTCTCTTTCCTGAAAATATTCCTAGTATAATTATTGGTGCAATTGTTCACATACTATACATATTATTTGTAACACCCCGATACCCCATATAAGTACTATACATATACCGGGTATACATACAGTAAGTATATAACGTATAAGGATGTCACTGTTCGTTACAATTTAAAAACCTTTAACAGCGTTTAAACCACAATACATTAATTTAAAGAGCATTTACGAAATCATTATACTTTTAATGATCTTACCTATATATAAGAATCTTATCTTTGTCAAAACTTCATTTATACATATAAATACACTCTTGTCAGAAATACATCATAATTAAAAATTATACATGTATGCATCACCCTCTAGTTGGTCTCGATAAACTCTTACTCTTCTTGTGGCATAACGAAAGACTTCATATCTTCCACCTAGTCACCTGCGCGATTACACATCCGCGCTAAGCCCGAGAGCTTAGTAGTACAAATAAATAATATAAACATACATTATAGAAATTCTAACATATAATGATATATCAAATTCCATGTACCATTAGTTTCTTATCATGGTTTCCCTTTTTAGTTACACCTTTCATATATCTCTACTAATCTCATATATTATATATACATATATACATATCATTAACACCAACCACAATCCATCACTAATACTCACAATCATTATATCAATATACATATTACATATCATACTTCATATCATTATTTTATTCACAATTCACCAATCATGAATCACATTTCCAACAAAGGCAAACATTATACCATTCACAGTTCACCAATCATGAATCACATTTCACAAAGACAAGCATGGGCCCAAAACACACTAATATGCCATTCAATTTTCAGAGTTAATGCTTTGGTTTTGTTATCACATTTATCATTATCATAAACCCAACTAGGCTTCAAGGATTAGGTTCAACCAAGCTTCAAGGGGAACAAAGCATGCTAAGTATCAACCCAACTTGGCTTTAAGAACCAACCCAACCTAGCTTCAAGGGTTGTAACATCTCAATTAGGCTTCAAGGATCAAATCCAACCTAACTTCAAGAGATTGTTACCAATATTAGGCATGCCACCAACAACAAACTCTGAAAATGGAATAACACATTAGTCACACAATTCATTTAGCAATTTCATTCTCAATTGAATCATCATAGCCAATCACAATGGCTTCACATCACATTTGAGTTATCATAGCCAATCACAATGGCTTCACATCACATTTGAGTTATCATAACCAATCACAATGGCTTCACATCATGTCATGTCTCAATTCATATTATAATATTTCATAGTATACCTAATCAATTACCCCATCATATCCTTCACATTTTACATATAGCATCATTGATATAATATTACAAAGTACATTATTCATATAACACATTACCATTCACAAGATTCATAATGTATAAAACATAACATTATTCATATAGTATCATATGCATCATCATTACTCACATTGTGTCCCACATTATACACAATATAACATTATTCATAGATTTAGAGTCTTCCACATATATTTGTTTAGATCATTCTTTGTATTAAATGTGTTTAGAGTGTTTATTTTTATGTTTAGGTGCAAGAAGACCTTTGAAGAATCAAAACAATGTGAGAAAGGCAAAGAACAATCACAGTAGCCAACACCTTCAAGGGACACGGCCAAGCTTGTGGCCGTGTCTCTCAACACCAAAAATCCAGTAGCAGACACGGGCAAGGGACACGGCTGAGCCAGTGGCCGTGTCTCTCCAAAAATGACCCAACACGGCCGTGTCTCCTCTAACTTGGCCGTGTCTCCCATAGATTGACCGTGTCTCTCCTTTAGATTTGGCCGTGTCTCCCAACAAATTCAAAACCAAACACGGCCAAGCCTCCTTGATTGCATTAAATCACATTATACACAACTTAACCTTATTCAAATGGATATAATCAATGTTATTAACATTTATTTTATAAGTTCATCACAATATTCACCTTAACAATACATCAATAATACATTTAATCACTTACCATTTCAAAACCCTAAAATCAACATCACTCTTATTCTTTCAATATCAACATCCACTTAACTTACCATCTTCAAACCAAAACCAACACCAATTCAATTTTTTTAACTTACACTCAATTTCAACACTTATAAACACATCTCAAACACACCAAATCATAATATCAACAAATCATAACTCACCTCAAACACAACTTCAAAATAACAAAGGAAAACAAGAGAGTACTTACCAAAATTGAGGAAATTCCACAAATCTCCAACTTAATCCTTTGATTCTTCCTTCAATTTGATTTTAGAAATCAAAGCACCTCTCTTGCTCTCTTCTTCCTTTGGTAGTCGGCCACACCAAGCAAAGAAAAGAAAATCAAGACAAGTCAAACTTTTCTTCTTCTTTAAATCTCCACCAAGCAATTCTAACAAAGCAATTACCTAAATGCCCTTCATCCATTTAACTTAACTTCTTTTCACTTATATGCCCATTTAAGTAATTTCACATATCACAAATAAAATATCTTCTTCCCTTGACTCCTCATTTTGACCAACATATATGTTATATATATTACCATATACCCAACATATACACTTTCTCTCTACACATTATTTTCCTTTTTAAACAATACCTAAACATTCTCTTTTCAATTTCTTTTCTTATCAACATAACATATACACATAATTCAAACAAACAACAATTGTATCCATACTTCTAGGGCACACATTGGGATATTACATTATTGGTAGAAAATTAATCCAATTTCTACAATAATTGGTATCAGAGCTAAGATTTTCTGAGTATACTATGTGGTTGCAACCTAGTCTGATCTTCCACATCATAAAAGATTTTCTTGTATTATTTGTATTTCGCATTTGTTAGTTAATAAATAAGTTTTTGAAGCAGAAATGATAGATGACTTAGGCAAATCATCCACTACAAAAGAGACAGCAACCACTTCATCAATTTGGTCAAGGATTGTTGTGCCAAAAGCTAGATTTGTAGTGGAGATTTTTTATGGTACGGGTCATTTTGGCATGTGGCAAAGTGATGTTCTAGACGCTCTCTTTTAGCAAGGTTTAGACATTGCCATTGAAGAAGATAAACCGAAAGACATTGATGAAAAATTGAAAAGCCATCAATCATGTAGCATGTGGTACAATTTGATCGTGTCTTTCTAGAAAATAAAAGTATGCTTTCTCTAAGGAAGTTTTCATAATTAAATTACGGAAGGCATTGGAAGAAATTTTTTTGAAGAAAAGTAATCAGAACAAGCTTCATATGAAGAAGAGGTTGTTTCGCTTCACTTATGTTTCTGGTACAACTATGAATGAGCACATCATCGATTTTAATTAACCGGTAACTGATTTGGTGAATTTGAAAGTGACTTTCGAAGATGAAGATTTGACCTTGATATTGTTGGGATCCCTTCTAGAGGAGTTTGAATTTCTTGAAATAACTCTACTCCATGGAAAGGCTGAAGTGATTCTCTCTGAAGTAACTGCTGCATTATACAATTACAAATTGCGAAAGAAAGGCAAGAAAGAGAGTTCAAGTGGAGCAGCAGAAGCATTGATAGTGCGAGGTCGCTCTCAAAGTAGAAAGAGAGAAAAGATCAAAATCTAGACCAGCTAAAGATGAATGTGTCTTTTGCCGGAAGAAAAGGCATTAGAAGATAGACGATCCTAAGCTGAGAAATAAAAATAAATATGATAAAAGGAAAGCTGTCGTGAATTCAAATATAGCTGAGTGTGATGATGAAGACTCAGACCTTTCATTGGCTATTGTGTCATCAACAAGCTCTTCTAGTGTATAGCTACTTGATTTAGGTTATAGCCATCATATGTGTCCTAATCAGGATTGGTTCTTTAACTTTAAAGAACTAGAAGGTGCAACTGTTTACATAGCAAATGATAGTCCATGCATGATTAAAGGGATTGGTTCAATCCAAATAAGGAATCATAATGGATCAATCAGGTCTTTGACAAATGTCTGATATTTACTGAGTTTAAAGAAGAATCTCATCTTTGTGGGAGTTCTAGAATCAAAGGGCTTCATTATAAATGCAGTAGATGGAGTAATGAAAATTATCTCAGGTGTACTGGTAATAATAAAAGGAATAAGGAAAAATAATAACTTATATTACTATTAGGGTAATGCAATTATTGGGACAACAACAATAGCTTCCAGTAATGATAAGGAGTTAGAAGTAACCGGATTATGGCATATTCACTTGGAATATGCTGGCGATAAATTCTTAAAACTTTTGTCAGATCAAGAATTACTAAAAGGAGTGTAACTTTAGAAGTTATATTTCTGTGAACATTGTGTCAAAGGCAACCAGATTAGAGTGAAGTTTGGTACTGCAATCATGATACCAAGGTTATTTCATACTATGTTCACTCAGATGTATGGGGTCCTTCCAAGACAGATTCAATGGGAGGAAAACATTATTTTGCAACTTTTATTGATGATTTCTCTCGGAGAGTATGGGTGTATACCATGAAGGCAAAGGATGACGCGGTGAAAGCTTTCCTCATATGGAAAAATATGGTGGAAATTTAGATGAGCAGAAAAGTCAAATGTCTCCGCACAAATAATGGAGAGTATAAAAGTGATCCATTTTTGAAACTCTGCCAAGATGAAGGCATTGTTAGACAATTTATAGTTAGAGATACACCACAACAAAATAGGGTAAAAAAAACGCATGAACCGAACATTGATAGAGAAATTTTGGTGTATATTATCCAATACTGGATTAGGCAGACAATTTTAGGCTGAGGCTATGACATATGCTTGCCATCTCGTCAATCACTTACCATCAGCTGCTATTGATGGTAAAACACCTTTAGAGATGTGGTCTGGAAAATCTGCTACTGATTATGATTCCTTACGTGTGTTTGGTTCCACTGCATACTACCATGCTAAGGAATCAAAGTTACATTCGAGGGCAAAAAAAAAGTATGGGGATTACCACCGTGTGAAAGGACTTCACCTTTGGTGTCCAAAAATAAAGAAAATAATCTTTAGTAGAGATGTTACCTTTGATGAGTCTACCGTGTTGAAAAAAGTAACAAATGAAATTATACAGTAGACAGATGGTACTCCGCAGTAGGTAGAGTTTGAAAGAAGAATTGTTGACCCAACAACAATTGATAAAATAAATGTGAACACTCCTATGATAGAGGTGGAGTCAGATTAAGAAAAGGTTCCAACCCAAGAAACTCCATAACAATAAGAATTTGTTGCATTAAATAGGCCACAACAAGAGATTCACAAACCTGCTCAATTTGATGATATGGTGGCTTATACATCTCTAATTGCAAATGATGACATTTCTAACACTTATAGTGAAGTTGTTCAAAGTTTAGAAAAGGAGAAATGGAGGAAAGTCATGGATGATGAAATGCAGTCCCTTGGAAGGAATCAAACATGGAAGCTAGCTAATCTACCAAAGGGAAAGAAGGCAATTGGATGCAAATGGGTATATACAAAGAAAAAAGAATTTCCTGACAAGAATGATGTTTGCTACAAGGCAAGGCTAGTAGCTAAAGTCTATGCTTAGATGGAGGGAATTGATTATAATGAAGTATTTTCTTCTGTTCTAAAACATTCTTCCATTAAAATTTTATTGGTTATGGTAGCACAATTGAATTTAGAACTTGTTCAACTTGATGCAAAAACTGCATTTCTACATGGTGAATTAAAAGAGAAAATCTATATGACTCAGCCAGAAGGGTTCGAGGTTACTGAAGAAGAAAAATGGGTTTGCAAATTGAAAAATTGTTGTACATATTAAAATAATCTCCGAGGCAGTGGTACAAGTGATTTGACAATTTTATGATAAGACAGAAGTACACAAGAAGCAAATACGATCACTATGTATATTTACACAAGCTACAAGATGGATCTTTCATATATCTTCTCTTGTATGTTGATGATATGCTGATAGCTTCAAAGAATCAAGGAGAAATTGAGAAGTTTAAGGCTCAGCTGAATCAGGAGTTTGAAATGAAAGACTTGGGAGAAGCTAAGAAAATTTTAGGCATGGAGATATGCAAAGACAGAAAGAGAGGGAAGCTTTGTTTGAATTAGAAATAGTATCTGAAGAAGGAACTACAACGTTTTGGCTTCAATGAAAAGTAAAAACCTGTGAGTACACCGCTTGCACCTCATACGAAGCTCAGTGCATCTTCATCACTTAAAAATGAAGCAGAACGAGAGTACATGTCAAAGGTTCTATATGCAAATGTTATTGGTAGCTTGATGCATGCTATGGTGTATACAAGGCTAGACATTTCACTAGTAGTTGGAGTTGTGAGCAGGTATATGCATGATCCTGATAAGGAGTATTGACAAGCTGTGAAATGAATTTTATGGTATATTTTGAACACCATAGATGTTGTATTAATATTTGAGTAGGATGAGAAAGATGGTCAATATGTAATTGGATATTGTGATTCTGACTATGCTAGTGATTTGGATAAATGTCGATTTACTACTGGTTATGTGTTTACACTTGCTAAGGGGCCGGTTAGTTGGAAGTCTATGTTACAGTCAATAATTGCCTTGTCTACTATGGAAGCATAGTACATGACAGTATAAGAGGTTGTTAAAGAAACAATTTGGCTTCAAGGGTTGCTTGGTGATATGGGAATTAGACAAAAGCACATCAAAGTGCACTCTGATAGTCAAAGCACTATTTATTTAGTAAAGAACCAAGTTTATCATGCAATGACGAAGCATATTAATATTTGGTATCACTTTGTCATGAGATTCTGGAGAAAGGTAAAATATTACTTTAAAAAATTTGGACCACTGATAATCCCGCAAATATATTGACAAAGGTGGTGACAGCTGTCAAGTTTAACCATTGTTTGAACTTGATCAATATTTTAAGAAATTAAAGATGAGTGCTACACAGCTCATTTGGAGACACTACTGAAAATAGTTTTTTTTAGAGAAGGTTTGCATATTGTAAGTAGAAAATAGTCAAGGTGGAGATTTGTTAATTGTTGACTATTTATAAGGTTTTGTTATCCCACATTGAAAGTTTAGGAGATAGAGGAGGGGACCTAAGGCTATAAAAGGACCCCTCCTTATTTAGTTAAAACCATCCCAAAAATTAAGCCTTATTTCTTTTAAGGTCTTAATTTTTCTTCTCTTTTGTATTTCTTATTTGAAATTAGTAATATTTTTTTTGGTGGTGTCCGAGGACATAGGCAAAATATGAGCAGAGATTTTTGCTTCCACCTCCATGTGGAATGATTCTTATGATTTTGACACTGTTAGGCTCAGAGCCTTAGAGAACACGGGCCTAAATCTGGAGAAAATGAAGTCGCCACCCGGACGGGCCAAAAAAATAGAAAGGGGTGGATGACTCGATTCCTAAGAAATTTCTAACCCTATTAGGTTTAGAAAGTTGGGTACATATGGGAAAAGTGAAAATGATCCAGCACCCCATAACACCCAGTTCATTAGAACCGACCTCCTTTTCAGGTCTGAATATTATTGAATTCTTAACTTATTAAAATATCATCCATAATACATGTAATTATCAAAATGAATAATCATCCATCACTTTTATTAAAATGAAGTAATTAAAATAGGCACCCATCCAAGGATAGAAACATGTCTTTACAACAATTGTCTAATGTTTCAAAACTAAATAAAATAGGACACCCACTATTTAGTGGAAACATGCCTTTTACATTAATCCAAAATTTAAAATAAATTAAATTACATTAAACTTAACCAATGAGGTACCCACAGAGTGAAAACATACCTCTTACATTTTTGAAGCACTAAATAATTAATCAAATGAAATTAAATAGTTCAAACACTCTCCACAATTAAAAAGTAAATTATCCATGACAAATAAAATAAAATAAATCATCCATCAACCCATATAATAAATCACAAAATCTAGGTTTTAATGTCACATTGAATAACAAATATATAAAACTAGGGTTTTAATTTATGAATTAGAGTTTTAGGAAAATATGATTAGGGTAGTGGTTTTAGAAGAACTTAATCTCTGTAACTATATTTATAAATTTTGGATTATTGGATTATGTTTTAATTCAAATTAATATTGCATGAAATCAATTGATATTGCTACTGTGATATTTGAATTAAGGTTACTGTGATATTGAATCAAAGTTAAATAAATTACCATGGATAAAGTAATTTATTGGACTTTCAAAATAAGTTTTTTAGACATAGTTTTTCAAAATAGTTTGCTAGATATTGTATAAAAAGAACAGAAGAACGAAGTAAAATAATTCAATGAAATAATGATGGATGAGCTACTAAAATTTTAAAACAGATTAGATAAAGAATTTCAGACCTTCATTTGTTGGTTCCACTGATATTTCATGTTGATTCAAGCTTTGTGTTTGCACTAATTGCAGAATCTTGGTTGAACGAAGTGAAGATAGTATGCTATTGCCTCCTGATTTTTTATAGCTTTCTGTACTTGATCATTGTTGTTCTCTTTGACAATCCTCCTTTAATTGCTTCGTTGATATCTCTGTGTTAATTCAAATATTGCCTAATGGTTGCTAATGCCCTCTTGTGTTAATTGAGATCTTTTATTCTCCTCCCCGGTTGCTAATAGTTGCTCCTGTATTTATAGAAGGATCCATTAGGTTAAAACCTTAAAACTTCCTATTTTGAAATTGTTTCCCAAGGCATATCGAATTAGAATATTATTAATTCGACAAAAACTATGAGCATGTCGGATTAACACCACTTTAATTCGAGGCAAACCAAGACCATCTCGAACTAAAATAATTCTAATCCAATAAGGAATAAAAGTCCACATCGAATTAACAATCCTAATTTGATTTGGAGTCCTTTAGATTGGCCCCATATCCAAATGGGAGAGCCCTAATTTGATATGGGGCTGCCCCATGTCAGATTGGGTGTCCTAATTCGATATGGAGATATACCCATACTCAAATTCAAGTGCACCCATATCAAATAAAAAATAACCAAACCTTCAAATCATACCTATTTAGGGTTTTAAAGGTTTAACTAGCTTATTTTAGGCCTTATTAAAATATATCAATCTAATTGAAGGCTTTAAAATAGGTTTAAGCCATTAAAAGTGGATCGAACTTGACTAGGTATTTCTTTAATTATCATCAAACTAGTTAGGGCCAAAATCAAAGGTCTACAGTTTGCCCTCTACTTGAATGATCTAGAATGTATTCAGAGAGTGAAAAACAACATGACTTTGAGCTGATTTTGGATAAGAATCAGGTTTAACACCCAGGGATTGGTTTGGATTATGAACTTAAGACTATTCTAGGTTCTAGACCCAAAATTGGATTTGTTGCGTTCTGGACCCGAGGTTGGTTGGGTTCTGGACTCGAAACTAGACTGGTTGGGTGAAACTAGACTGGTTGGGTTTTGGATCCAAAGTTGATTGGATTCTGGACTCGAGGCTAGATTTGGGTTCTCGACCTGAGACTAGATTTGGGTGACTTGACCCAAAATTAGATTTGATTTGGGTACTCGATCTGACATTGGATTTGATTTGGGTACTCAATTAGAGACTAGATTTGGGTGACTCGACCCAAAATTAGATTTGATTTGGGTACTTGACCCAAGATTGGATTTGATTTGGGTACTCGACCCGAGACTAGATTTTGGATTGGGTTCTGGACCCCAGATTGGTTTTGCTTTGGGTACTCGATCTGATACTGGATTTTAGTTTCTGGACCTAAGATTGAATTAGATTTTGGTACTCGACCCGAGACTGAATTTATATTAGATACTCGACCCGAGACTGGATTTGGATTCTTGATCCTAAACTTAATTTGGGTTGGGTTCTGGACCCTATATTGGTTTTGATTTGGGTACTTGACCTGATATTGAATTTTGAATTCTCGACCCAAGATTGCATTTTATTTGGGTACTGCACCTTAAACTTAAGCTCTTATAGCTTGATTGTCCCTTTGTTGTTTAAGAATTTTGGCTTTTCTTCTAACCATTTGTTTCATTCTTCAATGGATTTGTGGGTCTTCACCCTTCAAAATGGATATTCATCCTTGGACTTCGGGTCTTCACCCTTCTCCACTAATAGACTCTACCTACCAATAGAGATCAAGAAGTCTTTGATAGGCTTGAAACGGGGTCTATAAGAGACACGGGTTAAATGAAGGCCATTTTTAGATTGGAGCTGATATGACACTGCTGACAAACCTTTACACTACAATCTTCTTGTTGGAACCATTTTCACCTTTTGGGCATCACTTTAATCTTTTGACTTCATAAAAATATAAAGCTTGAATATCCTTCCTTCTTCTTTGCAGAAATCTAAATCTTGATTAGGACACTCTTTGCCTTTGCAAAAACTTGAGACCCTCATTCTTTTCTTTTTCTCTCCCTCTTTTTTCTTTTGACATTTCATCATTTTTTTCTTTTCCTCTATAATGCTGCCAAGTGCAGGACTTTTAAGAACTATATGACATTTCTCCTATCTCTTTGATTTTAGTTGAATCTCTGGTTGGGTTGGACTAATTCAAGTCAAACTGTCCTCATAAATTAAGTCGAAGTTTTCTACTGCTTTAGGTAAAGAGAACTTGAATGGCTTTCTGAACTACCTTTTTGGGTTTTCTTTTTCTTCTTTCCCTATTTTTTTACTTTACTTTTCTTTACTTTTCTTTTTTCTTTTCTTTTTTCTTTTTTTTTTCTTTTTTTTAGGTTCTACCTCTAAAAGAGTTGTCTTGTTTGTACTAAGATGAGTGGAGTGGCATAAATATGCTTCAGTCCTGAATTTATCTCAATAAGTCTGTGATATTAGATCTAATTTAGGTGTCCTTCCACTATCATTATAGTCTTGACTATATATCCTTCTCTTTGATCTTCTTTCCCCTTAGTACTTCAATGATTATCAGACTTGTCATAAGAATCACAACAACATAGGGTAGGTTATTGGGTTTACTAGCCAATGAAAAGTAAGTTAAAATCTTATGATTCTAAGATTGAATATCCAAATTCTAAGATTTTTAAAATCTTAAAAATATAAAGCTTGAATATCCTTCCTTCTTCTTTGCAGAAATTTGAATCTTGATTAGGACATTCTTTACCTTTGCAAAAACTTGAGACCCTTATTCTTTTCTTTTTCTCTCCATCTTTTTTCTTTTGGCATTTCATCTTTTCCTCTGTAATGCTGGCAAGTGCAGGAATTTTAAGAACTATATGACCTTTCTCCTATCTCTTTGATTTTAGTTGAATCTCTGGTTGGGTTAGACTAATTCAAGTCAAACTGTCCTCATAAACTAAGTCGAAGTCTTCTGCTGCTTTAGGTAAAAGAGAACTTGAATGGCTTTCTGAACTGCCTTTTTAGGTTTTCTTTTTCTTCTTTCCCTTTTTTTTTACTTTTCTTTTCTTTTTTTCTTTTCTTTTTTCTTTTCTTTTTTCTTTTTTTTCTTTTTTTTTTTAGGTTCTAGCTCTAAAAAAGTTATCTTGTTTGTACTAAGATGAGTGGAGTGGCATAAATATGCTTCAGTCCTGACTTTATCTCAATAAGTTTGTGATATTAGATCTAATTCAGGTGTCCTTCCACTATCATTATAGTCTTGACCATATATCCTTCTCTTTGATCTTCTTTCCCTTTGGTAATTCAATGATCATTAGACTTGTCATAAGAATCACAACAACATAGGGTAGGTTATTGGGTTTACTAGCCAATTAAAAGTAAGTTAAAATATTATGAAGTCTTAAAAGGATAACTATGGATTGATGTCAATAGGGTTGATACTAGTTGTTGGCTCATCAAACAATGCCTAGATCATCTCTCTCTTAAATAAACAGAATACAATTTTACCTTGAAAGTTCATCAAAACAAGTTCTAAGATGGACTAGGACCTAGACAAAAGTCATTAAACAGGAGCCCTCTCTAAGTAAGTATGCATGACTCAATGTTAAATAAAAATTTCCTCACCTAGTAAATTCATTCAAATTATAATGCATAAAAATATTAATTTATGATTATCAAGCTAGACTCGTCATTGGTTGAGCACCAAAATGGACAAATACCAACATAAACAAAAATTTTGATGAAAGTAATTTATTTAAACAATCTTAATTCGAAAGATATAATTATTCCAAATAAGTATTAAAGAATGCAAAATAAAATGAGCAATACTTCAAGCTAAGAGAGGTTTGTTGAATGAAATTTCTTCTTACTTCACATCTTCAATACTCCCATCTAGAAAGGAGGATAAGATAGAATTTTTCTCCAATCCTCTTCCTACCATGAAGGTTGCTGGTGGTGGCACTATTTCAAATTTAGGCAAAGGATTGCTCTTGGTATTAGGCTTATTCAGCTCAGGTAGCTTACCACTATCAATAAGACCTTGAATTTCATGTCTTAATCGAGCACACTTATCTGTCTCATGCCCTTGCATTTGATGGAATTGACAAAAGGCCATGGCATCAAAGTTTGATGACAGAGGATCATGTAGCGGTTGAGGAGCCAACGGCTGTAATAACCCCTTTTTCTATAACTTGTTGAAAACCCAAGACAAAGATTTTTCCAACTCTGAAAAATATCTTCTATTTTCTTGGCCAGTAGTTTCATTAATATCCATTTCTTTTTGTGCACTCTGATTGCCAAATTGATAGTTCCCTCTTTCATTCCTCCTTCCAAAAAAATAATTCTTCTCCTGTTTCCATTATTCTATCTGTAAACCAGCTTGAAAAAGATTTTTGAAATCTCTGATAAGGCTATGAGACAGTCTCTCATGAAAGTTGGGCATGAAACCTCTTGCTATAATTCTGATCTGGACAGATTCATCGGGCTTCTTTTTTAAAAGAGCAGCTTTACTTCTTTACCTTTTTACATAATCAACAAAATTCTTATTCTGCTTCTGTCTGATAGTTTCCACCTTAATCAGGATCACTTCTAGTTCAACATTGTACCAATATTACTGAATGAAGGCTTTGTATAGCATATCCCAATCTTTTTGGGTACTTTTCTCTAAGGTGTTGAACCAGTTTTGTACAATAGGATCCAATGAGAGCATGAAATATCTTAGAGTTTGAGCCTTGGTAGCTCTAGCAGACTGCATAGCTGTGATGTACTGCTTAACATGTAAGTGAGGATTTCCTGTACCATTGTACCTAACGAAGGAAGGTATCTTGAACTTGTAAGGGACCTCCTTATCTTGTTCAAACAGCTTGTCTACTTCTGATATCTCATCAACTTTCAGCTTCTTTTCAAATTTTTTCTCTAAATCAGCAATCTTCTTCTCCACATCAGATGTTTTAGTCTTTTTCATAGTTGCTTTCTCCATAATCTTTGGCTCTTTCTTCTTATCTTGAGGATCTTGGAAGCATTGAGTCCAATCATCATCATCAACAACATCTACCTTATCATCATCAAAGACTACCTCACCTACCTTAGCCTTTCTCATGTCCTTCTGCTTCTTAGTACTAGCAGAAACTTCAACAATGTTTTCTTCCAACAGTGCAGCTAGTTGATTTCTCATAGTCTCAGCTAGGACCCCCTTTAATCTTCCATCTTGGAAGCAAGAGCTTCATTTATTAGATTCTGAACTTGATTAGGATCCATGATTCTGGGAGTAAAATTAACTGTAACTTCACTGAACTCTGAGTCATTGACATAGGTAGGGTTGTCTTATGTCCTTGAACTGCTATACACCAGGTCTATGAGCCAGAAAAGATTAATGTGAATGTAATGCAATTCATGTATGTATGGATACACAGATAAATAAAGATAATTAGGATGTTCCTTCCAACCTTATAACTTCCACATATGAATGGCGAGACTCCTTTTCCTAGGTATCTGGTTAACAAAATATCAACATGGGACATCTTATTTTTGTAAAAATTCCCTCGGACGATTTTAACAAATAGTTATATTTTCAATCTTAGAAGTCAGTCCATGATAATCCCCATTAATTAGGCTTTAATTCATTAAATCTCAACTAAAATAGCTTTTTATGCTATATTAGATTAAAACTAAATTAAGAGGTATATCATATATAGATTTCCTATTTGAAAAAATAACTAATGATTCATGCCAAAATGAAGTCCATGATTAATGATTCTTAATATAAATTAAGCCCATAATTGATTTTTGGTATTCCATAATTGACTTAAATAGTTTGTAATCTTATTCAAAAAGATGGTTAGGAAAAATAATTTTGTTTCAAAGCCCATTGTAAAAAATGTTTGTTTAAAAATGAATTTAGGCTTTGAATTTGGGTCATGAGGTAGAAAAGAATTTTTTAACCCATTTTAGAAAAGTTTTATGTCCAAAGGTCATCTTGAAAATTTTGAAAATAGTTTTAGTGTTTTGGATTTAAAAGAAAAATCTATTTTAAGCTTACAATATAATTAGGCCATATTAACAAAAAGAACAAACCAAATAGGTCATGGTTCAAACCAAAATATTATCAATCATAGTCAAACAAAAAGTATTTGGGGTAAAAACCAAAGGAAAGTAACTAGGCCAATTACATGAGCTTTAGTCTTTGGGTTGAAAAGCTTAGGTCCTCACAGCAAGTATATACCCAAAAGGTACAAGGCTATGAGTGGTCATGCTATGCTCGATCTCCATACCTTGAGTAAAAGTATGGTATCCCTTGCATAATAAGACACAGGTTACACGGGCATCCTAATTCATGTACACAATGTAATATAAATGATTCAATGGATAATATTAAAATAAGAAATAAAAAAATAATATAAAGACCAGCGGGATCCACTTCTCTTATCCCCAGTGGAGTTGCCACTGTGAGCGATGATTTTCTCCCCCACTTCCATGTGGAATGGTTCTTGCTACTTCGGCACTGTTAGGCTTAGGGCCTTAGAGAACACGGGTCTAAATTCGGAAAAAATGGAGTCGCCACCTGGACGAGCTGGGAAAATAGAAAGGGGTGGATGACTCGATTCCTAAGGAATCCCTAACCGCCTGTTGGGTTCGGAAAGTTGGGTACATATGGGGAAAGTGAGAATGACCCAATACCCCCATAATGCCCAGTTCATTAAAACCGGCCTCCTTTTCAGGTCTAAATATTATTGAATTCTTAATTTATTGAAATATCATCCATAATACATGCAATCATCAAAATGAATAATCATCCATCACTTTTAATCAAATGAAGTAATCAAAATAGGCACCCATCCAAGGATGGAAACGTGCCTTTATAATAATTGTCTAATGTCCCAAAGCTAAATAAAATAGGACACCCACTATTTGGTGGAAACATGCCCTTTACATTAATCCAAAACTTAAAATAAATTAAATTACATTAAACTTAACTAATGAGGTACCCACAAAGTGAAAACATACCTCTTACATTTTTGAAGCACTAAATAATTAATCAAATGAAATTCAATAATTCAAACACTCTCCACAATTAATAAGTAAATCATCCATGACAAATAAAATAAAATAAATTATCCATTAACACATATAATAAATTACAAAATCTAGGTCTTAATGTCACATTGAATAACAAATGTATAAAACTAGGGTTTTCATTTATGAATTAGGGTTTTAGAAAAATATGATTAGGGTTTTGGGGTTTTGAAAAATAAAGTTAAGGTTTTGGTTTTAAAGAATAAAATTAGGGTTTTGGTTCTAAAAAATGGAACTTGGTTTTTAGGAAAATAGGATTAGGGTTGTGGTTTTAGAAGAACTTATTCTCCGTAACTATATTTATAAATTTTGGATTATTGGATTATGTTTTAATTCAAATTAATATTGCATGAAATCAATTGTTATTGCTACTGTGATATTTGAACTAAGGTTACTGTGATATTGAATCAAATTTAAATAAATTATCATGGATAAAGTAATTTACTGGACTTTTAAAATAAGTTTTTTAGACATAGTTTTTAAAAATAGTTTCCTGGATATTGTATAAAAAGAACAGAAGAACGAAGTAAAATAATTCAATGAAATAATGATGGATGAGCTAGTGGAATTTTATGTAATACCCTTATACCATATATACGTACAATACATATTTTCAACATAAGTAAAATACGCATATACGGTATAAAAATGTCACAGACCGATTTAATAAAAAAATTTATATTTCTGTTTTAAGATTTCAAATACTAATATATAAAATAAATAGTATATAAATATTCTTTACTTGTTATAAGAATTCAAAATAAATATTTTATATGAAAATCTCTGGAAAAAATTCGCCAGAGTTTTGTTTGTAATTTGAACGTTTCCAAAATTCAACAAAACACAACCTGCATAAAACAAACACTCAAAATAAAATCAATTCACTAATACTTCTCAATTTCTCCATATTTTCTCAAAATACTTATATATAGGTAAATATATATCAACATTATATATAAAATCCCATCTTAAACAAAATTATTCAAATCATTCTTTACAATTTACAATATATGCTTCAAAAACATATCATAACATACATAATATCAAAAATGTACATGCTGGCAACTGGCTCTGATCTTGATGTGCCCAAAACAACTCTTCAAGCTCAATAAATACAAACCTAGACCCGACCAGGTCTAGTAAAACTCTCCAGCTCTACCAAAACGTCCATGACACCTGCGCGACGAATTACAATCGCACTAAGCCGAATCCTAGTGGTACAAACTTTGATAATCATAAAAATGTAAAGTAATGCCAATGCATAATGCATATAGAGGTCACATCATTTCACTTTCTTATATTTTTCAAATATATCATACTCACAACTCATAACATTATATTGCTCAATTGTATCACAATTCATAATTCACATTAAAGCAAAGACAAGCATGGGCCCAAAAAGGATCTAACATGCTATTCAAATTTCAGAGTTACTGCTCTGGTCCATAATGACACCATGTGTCTAGCCCGTAGGCAATATATATATCCATGGATAATGTAACAGCCCCAGTCCCTTGAACCTCAACCCGGCTAGACCCTTAGGCCCCAGTATCTTGGTCCTCAACCCGGCTAGACTGCTACAGTTTTTGAGGCTTACGACCTAGTCTTTTCACCCCAAAAACATCATATTTATCAGCTGGCCTGGCTTACGACTCAGTCTTTTCACCATTCCAGCATATAGCCCGTAGGCAATCATAGGCATGCAGCCAAACCCAGAACTCTAAAAATTGAATAACATACTAGGCACACAATTTATTCATATTTCTCATTATTAATCTCTTTCTCATTTTTACATATTCAATCTAGGCACATTGCCTTATTTTCATATTTTTTTTCTCATGTTTCTCATTTTTCACATCTTTCTCATTTTTCTCACTTTTCTCATTTTTATCAATATCAATTCATTTCATTATTACACATATCTCATTTTTGCATTCACAACACATTACCCAATTACTTGGGTATTTTCACATAATACGCATATTTCACATGTTACACAAATTAGCCATTATCATTGGCTTTTCACAATACATTTAACACATATATGACATTACAAATGTCATAGCATATTATTCATACACAATCAATGAACCAAGTAGCTTAACACACATTTTTCAACCAAAATGTGTTAAGTCCAAATGTTATGCATATATAGACATTATATTCAAAGTTTGTACATACCTCTACTAGCAACCCAAAGCAAGCTTAATATAACCTCCAATCCTATCCATCCAACTTGCCCTTCACCACTTGGATGAAGCAAATCAACCTCCCTCAATGCCTATACCAAACGTGATCATACATAATCATTTAATATCATATTCTAAGGTATTCTCAACATCAAACCATAATTAAACATCACTCTAAACCAAATCCCAAAATTAAGTTTCACCTCACTTTAACTTTAAAAAACCATATCAAGCCATTTAAGTTAGTGTTTTAAGTTTATTAATATAACCATTTACATTATAAAAATACACTCTTATATACAAAACCATAAAATGGCATAACCTTCCCCCATTGAAGGTTTTCCATTTCAACACAATCCATTACTCATTTCAAGCTTATATTCATCACTTTTAATACTAAACAACATGCTTAAACAAATAAAATCTCACAATTCAACAACTTTGGAAAATCACTTTTCCAAAACCCTAAATCTCTACTTCCATTCTCAAACTCCAACCAAACACAACCAAATCCAATATTTGACTTTAAAATACTTGTTTATGTATCAAAACAACTCATTTGGAATCAATTTACACAATTTAAAACCATGATTTCAAAACCCCAAAAATTACATAACCCTGAATTCTCTCTCTTCACCAATTTTACCCAAACTCAACCATTTCTTTAATCCAACCTTAAAATCATTGTTAATCACTTAAAATAACTTCATATATACCCAAATGTACAATTAAATCTTAGAACTTTAAAAATCCAAAACAAACATAATCACAATTCCTATGAAATCCAAAGAAAGAAGTTGGGAACTTACTAATTTTGGTAGAAATCACCAAAAATTCACTTTAAACTTGTTGAATCCTTCAATTTGTGGAGTATGGAAGATCAAAATTCTTGAGGTTAATAGCCATGGTGGCCGGCCCTTGATGGAGAAGAAGAAGAAGATGAAAAACTTTTAAATTTTCTTTTTCTTTTCATCTTTTATTTTTAACCATATATATATATATATATTAAAATAATTTAATAATTATTTATTTAATTATTTATTTAATAAATTAAAAGTCATAAATTTCCTCTTCCATTTAAAAATATTTTATTTTTGAATTATTTTATTATTTTTGAATTTCTAAGATTTAATTACTAAAATACCCTTTTACTTTGACTTTTCTTTTAAAAAGTGTTGACTTTTATATGTTATGTATATTTTACATATATATCACATATATTATCCACTTTTTTATTTAAAACCCCTTCATTTTTCATTTAAAACCATTAATTTAATTTATCCAATTAAATTATAATTTATTTTATCAAATTTTCAAAAATTAGAACTTTTCAAAAATTTAGGATATTACACAAATGCACAAGTAATGTGTATCTTATATACACATCAAATGTACCTTATGTGTGTATTAAATATTAAGTATGTAATATATTAATCTAACATATACAATTAATATACCATATGTATATGTTATGTATACTCTAAATATATATATTGAGTATATACAATTTATCTCTCCAAATATTTATTTAATTTCTCCAAAATCACAGATGTTACATTTTAAAACAGATTAGATAAGGAATTTCAAACCTTTATTTGTTGGTTCCACCAATATTTCACCTTGATTCAAGCTTTGTGTTTGCACCAATTGTAGAATCTCGGACGAAGTGAAGATAGTATGCTACTGCCTCTTAGTTTTTTATAGTTTTTGTACTTGATCGTTGTTGTTCTCTTTGACAATCCTCCTTTAATTGCACCGTTGCTCTCTCTGTATTAATTCAGATGTTGCCTAATAGCTGCTAATGCCCTCTTGTGTTAATTGAGATCTTTTTTTCCTCCCCGGTTGCTAATAGTTGCTCCTGTATTTATAGAAGGATCCATTAGGTTAAAGCCTTAAAACTTCCTGTTTTGAAACTATTTCCTGAGGAATATCGAATTAGAATATTGTTAATTTGAAATAAACTGTAAGCATGTCGGATTAAAACCACTTTATTTCGAGGCAAACCAAGACCATCTTGAACTAAAATAATTGTAATCCGACATGGAATCAAAGTCCATATCAAATTGACAATCCTAATTCGATATGCAGTCCTCTAGATTGGCCCCATATCAAAATGGGAGAGCCCCAATTCGATATGGGGCTGCCCCATGCCTGATTGGGTATTCCAATTCGACATGGAGACACCCATACTCAAATTCAAGTGCACCCATATCAAATAAAAAATAACCAAACCTTCAAATTAGACCTATTTAGGGTTTTAAAGGTTTAACTAGCTTATTTTAGGCCTCATGAAAATATATCAATCTAATTGAAGGCTTTAAAATAGGTTTAAGCCATTAAAAATAGATCGAACTTGACTAGACCTTTCTTTAATTATCATCGGACTAGCTAGGGTCAAAATCATAGGTCTACACAAAATTAGCCGACTCGTTAAATTTTGGTATTCTTTTTATTATTTATTTAATAACTATTTATAGGTATAATTGTGGTGGTATTTTGTGCTATTAATTATATGTCTAGAAAAATTCTATCTAAGGAAAGACTTGGTATTTAAGCGTATCCCTTATGACCCACCTCTCTTTTCTAGGAATATTTCTAGTATAATTATTGGTGTAATTGTTCACAAACTGTACATATTATTAGTAAAAAATTAATCCAATTTCTATAACAGTTAGCGTGGTTGGGGAGGTCGATTGGGCGGTGAGTTTTGGAGTCACGACATAGTGTCTCTGAAAGTAGCGAAATAAAGAGATTTTTAGTGAAGCCTCTAGGCGCCGAGGTAGTAAGGTTGATGAGGTTAGAAGGAAAGCGGTTGAGATATGTCAGGTTTGGGCTTTAAGTTATGTCAGTGAGAGCGAGTCTTGAACTCAAAGGGAGAATTTTGTCTCTTGAAATCCTCAACCAGTGGGTATCTTCAACGTTAATATGGATGGATGGCTCAATTCAGAGGAGTATAGGCAATGCATTTGCTAGTGGGGTTTTAAGAGATTGCAATGGAAAATGGAAAGGTGGTTTTATGATGAATGTTGGTTTTGTTTAATTATGCAAGAAGAGCCATGGGGATCCTACAAGGCTTTATGCTTACATGGGATACAGGGGTTAGGTGAGTAATTGTTGAAACGGATAGTTCCAGTGCATATGAGTTGGTGATGAATGGAACTCTAGATGCCCATGTTCACTTCGCTTTTATTGCAGATATTCGAGAGGTTTTGTCTAGAGGTTGGGAAGTTAATTTCAAGTGTATGTTCAAAAATAGGAACTTTATTATATGCCATTTGGCAAAAGTCGGTCAGCAGGCTCCTATAGGAGTTCATCAGCTGGAGTCTCCTCCATCATTGGTGCAACCATGGCTGTTACAGGAACTTCATATTATGGATTACAGTAGAAGTGTTATCTTGTAGGTAACCATGGCTAAGGTTTCGCTGAACCGTTGAACCAGATAGGCGATTATGGTTTGATTTAATAAATCGAATCGTAAACCATAATTAAAGGTTCAAAACCAAAATCTCCCTTTAAGGTTATGGTTTCGGCTCCAAAATATTTGAACCAGAACCGAACCGATGGTTTTGGTTCAAAACCAGCAACACTGCACATGGCAGTGTGCCCAACGACACACTGCCATGTGCAGTGCACTGTTGCCAAAGACACAATGTGCCATTGGCAACATGTAGACTCTTAATTTTGGCCCCAGCTAGCTCGATGCTAATTCATGAGGCCTAAACCAGTCGATTCTTAATAAGTCTAAACCAATTTCAAATCTTTGATTGGATTGATATATTTTAGATAGGAGTTTAAATAAGCTGATTTAACTTTTAGAACCCTAATTACGTCTGACTTAAAAGTTTGGTTGGTTTTTTTTTATTTGATATAGGTGCTCTAAATCCTAAAAGGGTCCGATTTGAAGGTTTGGTTGATTTTTAATTTAATTTAGGTAGACTTTAATTGGTAGGGGTGTCCATTTCAAATTAGAATACCCGATTCAACATGGGAGAGCCCTATATCGATTTGGGATCCCCAATTCGATATGGGGCAGTACTATATCGAATTGGGGCTGTCCCCATTTTGAATTAGTGTCCCATTTTGATATGGGGCAACCCTATATCGAAATGGGGCAGCTTCATTTCGATATGAGGCAATTTTTGGTAGTAAATATCAAATTTGGATTGTGAATTCGGTATGGACTTTGATTCCATGTCAGATTCACTTCAGTTCGAGATGGCATCGGTTTGCCTCGAATAGAAGTGGTTTGAACATGATATGGTCACAGTTTGTATCGAATTAGGAAATCACCAATTCAATATGCCTCAGAGTTTCATTTTTAAAATGGAAAGCTTTCATGTTTAACCTAATGTACTTTTATATAAATGCAGGGATTAGCAACCTTAGGGGGACTTATAACTTTCAGAAAGAAAAACCCTAGCAACAAAAAGGAAAGGGATTATCAAAAGAATAAGGGAACAGAAGTACAAACAGCAAAAGAATAACCATAGAAAGGCAGTTACATACTGTCTTGCTCTTGCTCAGCCAGAGTTTGAGATTGTTACAAGTAAAGGTTTGATCAAAGTTCAATTATAGTGGAGCCAACAAATGATGGTACACTCTAAATTAAACATGCTTTGATGGTTTTACATGCTGAATACATTTAATCTTTATCTAAATTGACTATAGTAGGTTATATCCATTACTTTTTATTCATATCAGTTTATTTGAAGCATCTACATAAACAAAGATTATCTTTATAATTCACAGTAGGTTGTGTATTTAGATTTATTTCGTCCAGTAGCCATCCACAGTATTCGAACAAATCACAGTAGCTTTATTCTTCCAATATCAGAAACTCTAATCCTAATTTACTTAAACCCTAAATCCTAATACTGTTTTCATAAAAATTTCAAACCCTAATTTACTCAAATCCTAAACCCTAATTCATTTATTTTATGCCTTAGTTTAAATATTAACTCATAGAGTTGTAGTTTGCATATTTTAATTTAGTCTTGCAATCCAAATCATATTGTAAAACCTTAATTTTGCATGTTTAGTTTTAGTTTTGTTAGCAAAACCCCTAATTTCAATGAAAAACTTATTCTGTAAATCTTTTACCTTTCGGAGGAGCTGCCTCCTTGACCCCCACCGGCTAACTAGCTAGCATGACCGCCGTAAGCGCGACCCTAGTCATCACGTCTTATATTTCTTTAATGGATAATATTTAGATTTTTTATCTTTTTTTAATTATTCAATTATCTTTATATGTGTTATATTATTTTTCCTTGCTTTACTCTTTTCCTTAGATTTATATATATTTATAAAGAAAATTGTACAAGGTATGTTTCCATCTAGTATGAGTGCCTTATTTATTTAGTTTATGTAATTCAATTTATTTAAAGACTTTGGGACAATTGTAAGGGACACATTTCCACCTTTGTGTAGGTGTTCTATTTTACTTATTTTCTTTTGAACATTTAATAATTGTAAAGGCATATTTTCATCCATGGATGGGTGTCTGTTTATTTTATTTGAATTTATTGTGATTTTAATAAAATGATTATTTATTCTTATGATTGCATGTAGTTTGGATAATATCATTATAATTAAGAATTCTATAATATTAAGACCTGAAAAGGAGGCCGGTTCCAATGAATTGGGCGCTGTGAGGGTGCTGGGTCATTCTTACCTTCTCTACGCGTACGCAACTTTCCGAACCTAATAGGGGGTTGGGAATATCTTAGGAATCGAGTCATCCATCTCTTTCTTTTTTCGACCAGTCCGGGTGGCTACTCAATTTTCTCTGGGTTTAGGCCTGTGTTCTCTAAGGCCCTGAGCCTAACAGTGTTGAAATCGCAAGAACCATTCCACATAGGAGTAGAGGTGAAAATCCCCGCTCACACAACCTCTTTTTTTTTAAAATATTTTTTTAATTAATGTCTATTTTACCCCCACTAACAGAAAAAAAAATTGAAGGGTATTTTATGAAAATAAAAAATTTTCAAAAATCTATAAATACACCATCTTTTTAATTCATTTTTTAATTTTTACATAATTTCTCTCAATCATCAAATTTTAATTATCTAATTTAACTTTAAATTCTTCAACTCTCAATTCTCTAATTTCTACTCTCTCAAATTATTATTATTATTATTATTATTATTATTATTATTATTATTTTATTGTTATTTATTATTATTAGTAATAGTTATTATTTATTATTTATTCTTATTTGTTATTATTTGTTGTTAATTATTATTGTTTTGTTATTTTTATTATTTAATAGTATTGCTAGTAATATTTATTATTTGTTGTTAATTATTATTGTTTTGTTGTTGTTGTTGTTGTTGTTATTATTATTATTATTAGTATTAGTATTTGTTATTGTTATCATTGTTAAAAAAATATTATTAATTATTTTTATTTTTATTATTATTTTTATTATCAATTTATATTAAAATAACAAGTTCTAGTCATTTTGATAATATAAGTGATGATGAGTAAATTTCACAACAACATATTAATATTTTAGATGATGAGGTAGAAGTAGATTGTCAAGTGCAACACAGATTTGATCAAAATCAATCTAGTAAAATAAAAATATTAAAATCTAACATTTGTTTTTATATTTTTTAAACAGATAAATGCGGAAGGCCAAAAAAGAGTATACTATAATTATTGTTCCTCTTCATTTAAATTTGCAGACGGATGAGATTATGGAACATTATGGAGACATCTCCACAAAAAAAAATTTTATTCAAGCGGGTATGGATAATATTCAAACACAATTGGCAGGCTTTGTATAATCAGACTCATCATCTGTACCTATTAAAAAATAAGGTCTTTTTCACTATGACAAAATTTGGTCAAAGAAGAATTGGCAAGGTGCATTCGTGTTGATGAATTAACTTTTAATTTTGGTAAGAAAATACGATTTATTACTTTTATTCAAAAAATCTATGAATCGTGCATTTCAACGTATTCCCCGCTCAACTTTATCACAAACATTAAGCTTTATGAAAAAGGAAAAAAAAATTTATGCACATTATTTTCAAATTTTCATTTTTGTCTTTCAATTTGTAGTGATTTTTGGAGTAATCATTAGCAAACACATTCATATACGGGTGTTACATGTCATTGGGTTGATAATCAATGGAATTTACAAAAAAGATTGCTTGCATTTTGACTTTTTGATGATAGACATACTGCCGATAATATATATAAAATAATAAAAAAATATTTTGAAAGACTATAATTTAGTTCAGAGAATTTTTTTTAATTTCTTTTGATACAGCTTCTGCAAATACTGCTTCTATTAATGATTTGGAATAAATTTGTAGACCAAATTTAGGAGGCAAATTTTTTCATGTTAGATACATATGTCATGTTATAAATTTATGTGTTCAAAGTGGTTTGAGAACTTTAAATTTTTTGTATGAACCAATTAAACTTGCATTAAATTATATATGGTCTCATCCTCAATTATATAAAAGTTAGGATAAATTTTGTAAACAATATGGAATGCCTTCTAAACGATTCAAAGATGTTCCAACCTATTGGAATTTTACTTATGAATTACTTTGTGATTCATTTTCATATGGTGAATTATTATGTAGATTTTTTGAACTTAATTATGCACCTATTACATTAATCCTACTCAATGAAATTATTGTGAAAAATGATTGATCTTTTAAAAGTTTTTAATAATGCTACTAAATATTTGTCTGGTGTTTATTATCATACATCTCATTTAGTAGTATTTCAAGCTTTGAATATTGCAATTATTTTTTATGAGTATAAAAATGATATTGAATTGAAAGAAACTGTTATTGCAATGAAGAATAAATGGCTTAATTATTTTAAAGATTTTTCTGCTCTTAATCTTGTTGCTTATGTATTGGATTCTCATGTGTGAATTGAAATTTTAACTGATTATTTAAGCAATTATTATCTTCTATTAGATTTAAAAGATGTTAATATTACTGGACTAATTGATGGTTAAAATAATTATTTTGGACTTATATAGAGAATATGAATCAATATATGCATCAATGATTCCTGCATCACATAGGTGTCAAAATAAGGATATAGATTCATCATCTAGTGTAAGTAAAGATGATAAATTTTTAATGGAAAGACATAAGAGACCTAAAACTACTACCTTAAGTAATATTGAACTTGATGCATATTTATCATCTAGCTTTGAATTTGACGGTGTAATTAGAGACTACAAGTTTCTTATTTTGCAATGGTGGAGTCAACATACAAGCAAATTTTTAGTGTTGTCTATTATGACTAAAAAAAATTTTAGTCTCTAGCCTCAATAGTAGCGGTGGAGCAAATATTTAGCATCGAAGGCAGTGTGTTGGATGAGTGCCGATCAAGACTGACACCCCACATAATCAAGACTGACACCCCACTCATTGCAAGATTTAAAGTATAATGATGATGGTGATCGAGGTTTAGATTATGATGTAACGGACGAAAGTACAACGGGCAGTGAAAGTGAAAATGGAAAAAGCGACTAAGGGGACACTACTAAATTTAAGGTAAGAGAACTACGCATTGGCTTTGATTCTTCTAAACCCTAAGAGGATACTTAGATAGCTTAATTATTTGTAATTAAGTTCAAGCCCTTTTTTTTAATTATAAATTTTAATATTGAATAGTTTACAATTATATAATTTTTTAATTAAGTTTAAACTTCTTTTTATGCATTTTTGAATATTTTAATTATTTATATTTATTGAATATTTTAAATATAATATTAAATATTTATAATTATAATTTATGTAGTTAATTAATTTTTAGTAATTATGTTCAAACATTTTTTAATTTTTTCTTTATACTTTAATTTTAATATTAAATATTTATAAATAATATTATTTGATTTAACTTAAATAACATTATTAAATTTATAAGTGGTGTTTAATCTCATAAAAAAATATTATCATATATCAATAATTGTATTTTTTTTAAATATAATTTTTTTTAAAAAAATGATTTGAAGTAATTGTTCAAACCGAAATTAAAACCGGACTAATTTTTAAGGGTATGAATCTTAACTAAACTGGCTCTTACCAGTTAAGGTTAAAGTTTACGAAAATTATGAACCGGAATTGACGGTTCTGATTAATCGAACCGTGGCTATGGTTATTTGTAGGCATGTTAGTTCTATCCTTTTTTATTAAAAAAAAGTCAAGGTTTTTTTATTTGTATATATTAATTCCAAAAGTCAATGCCAATAATATTGAGGTAAAAAATCTAACTAAAATAATTTAAAATGTGAGTCTTAATTAATTTGTCTACATCATTTGAAATATGTTTAAATGATAATATGTCAAAATATTAGAAAATGTGGTATGATTTAATTTATTATTTATTTTGATTTTTATTTCAATTGTATAATTTTTATGATAATTTTATAATTTTAAAATTATAATTTTTCAATGAGTTTTTAAATTATCAATTTAATTTTTTATGATTTTAAAATTTTATCTTTCAAAATATTATCAACAAATTTTATAAATATCAAATATATCATTATAATCTATTTTTATTTACATAATCTATTAAAATTTCATAAAATACCATCAAATCAAATAAAAAATATTTAACCATACTAGATTATTTAATATCTTCAAATATAATAAATAATATTTATAATATTATATCATAGACTATCATATGTTGCTAAATTATATTACTAGTCATTCAAATAAAAAATTAAAATTAGCACTTATAACCAAGACAAAAAAAAAGGTGTTACACAATTATTTTTCTAATAAAAGCATTGACCTCACCTCAAATACCCTTTTATTTAGTAATAAAGAGAGTTGGGTGAAATTTGAAACAATGCTCGCTTTTTTAATGATATTTTTAGAATAAAACAATCACAATCCAGTATTAACCTTTCTAGAAATTGATAAAATAAAAGAGCCACTATTAGCCATAAGCCATTTGAAATAAAATGTGAATTGTTTTTGGGAAATTACGTAATATATGGAGGTTTTTTTTTGCCAGAAAAAGATATTAACATTAATATTGCCCAAACCCAAGTATGGTTGGATACACTTGGCACAAAAACCCAGAAGCTAAACAAATAAACCCTTAAGCCCAATACAAACTCTTTGGTACAGAGATCATGGAAACAAGAAATAAAATTCATGAACTTTAGGAACCCCCATCGCAAAGGTAATGAACATAAAGAGTAAATAATAAGGGACTTTGAGCTTAAACCTAATGGGGTACAAGGTAATAAAAAAGATCCAAACATAGGACCATAAAACTCTTCTTTCGTTGAAGAGGGTCACATTGACGAGTGAAGATGATGTGTGACTTTGTGAGGCTAACCGCCTAATAACAATGCCAATACAAATCTTGAATCAGGGGGGCTTCCTGGGCCCCTATACAAAGTAAGGCATTAGGTATGACCATCACGGGGAGAAATCCATTAAGAGATACAAAAAACTATCGACCTTCAAAGGATAATTGAGCAGAAAACTTTACTCATGAATTCCAAATGGGAGATTGACCCTCTTCTGGTATCGGCCAAAATATAAAAACAAGGAAAACTAAAGAAAACGTGATTGAACATAACAAAAGGGGGGAGGAGAGAGTCCTTATATTTAGGACAGCTGAAGGGGTTTCCTTCATAAAAATTAGATCACACATGCCCTCCCAAAACCTTACCCAAAAAGAAGAGAAAAGAAAGAAAACCGATAGATAAAAAAGGGAAAAGAAAGGAAAGTGAAAGATCTAGGGCTTTCGACCGCTAAAAGGTCGACAACAGAAGAAAGAAGAATAACTAAAAAAAACTCTATAGAGTAAGGGAAAAACTCCACGAGGGAGAGAAAACTTTAGCGAAAAAGGAATTGTAGTATATGGAGTTTGTTGTTAGTTTTTCAATTTTATGGTGGAGTTTTTTTTCTTTGCATTAATAGGGAAGTTCTTGACTTTTTTTTTTATTTTTACAGCGCAATTTTTTTTCCTTAGTTATTTGTTTTTTAGTTATCTGTTTATTCATTTTTATAGTTTATTTTTTATGCTATTTGTTTTTTTATTCACGAATAATTTTATAATTCTCATATTATAATATACACAAAAAATGCAAAATATATGCACACACAATATTTATATTATACACAATGTATGCAATATAAGTAAACATAATATATATGTATATTTATATTTGGTCAATTGTAATTTAATATTTTTAAAACATACACATAATATACACAGACATATATATAATATATATACAACCTACATACAACAAACTTGGATATATGCACAATATATACACGATAAATTTAATTTTTAAACTAAATTTATTAATTTTATATATACACAATATATATTGACATACATATAATATATATACAATATATACAATAACAAACATAAACATATACTTAACATACACATAACATAAACACAACTAAATTAAAATTTTTTTAACTTTATTTTTACGTATGTAATGTGCAAATTTTATTTTAAAATAAATTTAATGCTTATTAATAAATATTTTTATATATGTTACTTTTTTGATATAAATTTTATGAGTATAATTTGTTATTTGAAATAAAAATAAAAATTTTCTATTCATAAAAAAATAATACATATGTTTAATTTGAAATACTAATTTTTATTATTTTTATTGGAATATATTATTTAATAGTAAAGTTTGAAAATAATATGAAATTAAATATTTTTTGAAGTGAGAAAAGAGATATTTTTGTAAATAAAACATAATTTGAAGTGAGAAAAGAGGTATTTTTATTTTTAAAAAAAGGTTTTGAAGTATTTATGAAAATCTTTTGAAGGTAAATTATTTTTTAAATTGAACTTTTCTTTAAGATAGTTGTGTAAAAAGCTTTATTTTTTTTTCTAAGCAAAAAATTTGGTGTGAGATTAGTGTACCATGCGTACTATTTATCACAAAAAATCTAGAATAATAAATAAAAAATTATTTAATATATAATAAAACATTTTTAGGCATTAATAGATAAATATTTATAATCAGAAAAATAAAATATTTATATTTTTCCATTAAAAAATACATTAAAAATTATGACTATGCTTTCCTATGATATAATAAAATGATATATTTTAAATTGTATATATTACTATCACCAATGTGTAGATTAATTAATAAGAGATTATTTTAGTTTAACCAAAAATTTTAAATTTACATAATTGGTATGTAAATATTTTAGTTGCGTTAAAATTCTATAAAAAGAATTTTACTATTTTTATAGTCTTATCTGACTCAACTCTCAATGAATAATTTATATATAAAAACATATATATATTACTTTATGTTAAATATATACGTAAAATCAACAGAAAGTGTGATTCACTACAAATAATTAATAAAATTCACTATTTTTCCATCTAGTGAACATACATATTTATTAGTCAATAATTTACAATTAGTTAGCTATCAAAAATAAATATTAATGATACTTATAACTAAATGAAATAAGTCTTAAATTAATAGATACTATCCAAATAATAAAAAAATATAATAATTAATTATTTCTTCCATTTCAAAATGTGTATCATTTAAAATTAACAAACGAAAGGTTAAGAATATTATCAACTAGTACCATGTGATAAATGACTCTTTCAATAAAAATGTGTTAAAATTGTAAAAAATGAAAATAAAAATGAAAAACACGAATATTTCATTAATTTTTAAAATGATAAATTAATTGAAAATAAACACTTAAATATCAATTTGTGCTTATTTGAATCATGTTGATCTTCATTCTCATAGAAAAAAAAACATGTTTATAAGTAGTCAATGTTGTGTACGAAAGATCTGATACCATAAAAAAAATGTTGGATTCTTTTGTTTTTTTTGGGATTCTGAATTTAATTCTTATCTTGAAATTGTAAAGTATTATTTGGAATTGGAAGGCAAGATGATTGTACGGAAAAGGAGCCTCCAGGTGAACAGTTAAAACGCACGTTTTACATGAGATTTTGTACCTTTTTACAATGAGTGAATCTGGACTTTAATTTGAAATTTTACTCATGAATTTGCCGTTGAAAAAGAAAAAGAAGTTGCATGGTTTTATCCTTTCACTACATCCACAATCTAGAAATTTTGCATATCTATTTTTTCAAAAATCTTTTTAAATAAATAAATTATTCATATTTTAAAATTAATTATTTTAATAATTTTTAATCATAAAATTAATAAAATATATATATGGAAATTTTATTTAATTCTTATACTATACTATTAATGAAAACTGTAAGATCTTATATATACTTGAAAGAGAGCACTTTATTTTTTTTATGAGTCTATTCAACGCGAATGTTTATTAATCTATAATTTTTGAATTGTACGATGTTGAATGATTAGATTAAAAAAAGGCTATAAGAGCTTTTATTAAGATATTAGATTTTTTATTCTATAGTTTATTGTAACAAATTAACAATTAATATATCAAGGTCAAAAATCAAATTTTAGATAATAAGAATTAAAATAGATGATTAAATTTAAAATGCTAATAAAAAATATTAAAAACTATTAATCAAGGACTGAAGTATGAAGTCTATAGATGGAAGTATGTTTAAAACTAATCTCGTAAGAAATTGGGCTTGTTTAGTTTTGGTACTTAATAACTTATATATATTTTTTAAAAAAATTGACACCCTTCACTATACTTTTAAAAACTTTTACTTTTTTATCAAGGATATTTTAATCATTTTATTATAAATTCATAAAAAATTTATTATAAACTGTATAAAATTTATAATCTCATGATAATCTTATTGTAAACTCTTTGTAAACTAATAAAAATACAGCATTTTAGTAAATATTTTTAAAATTTTAGTATTTTGATAAATATTATATAAATATGGTAAATTTAAAATTATTTTTAATTTTTCTTGTATTTTTATCAAAAGTCCTTTTTTTTTCTTTCCCTTAAACACCAATTAGAAAGTAATTATTATTATTATTATTATTATTATTGAAATGTATTATTATTATCATTATTATTATTATTTAATTCAAAAAAAAGTAATCATTATTATTATTTCCTTTTCTTTTCCTATTAAATAAATTAAAGATTTTTTTTTCTTATTACTGAGTTTTTGGTTCTTCATTAAGGTTTGATTTATGAAGGTAACACTTAAAAGATAATCTTTGAACATACAAACTGAAAACGCAAGAACGTAAGATATATTTAGAACTTTTTTTTGACAGAAGAATTACTCTCTTCTAGTTATTAGACAAACTCTCTAAAAATATTCAATAACAGTATGGTTTATAAAACAGACGAAGAAAAAAATTAAATTAACTTACAAGTAAATTCTATCCTGAAATAATTCTAATGAAAAAAAGAAAATATTGACATTAAAAGGTGTTGATATCTAAAATTGTAATAGAGTCGAGCCAAATTTTGAAAAAATTAAGCTTAAACTCAGATTCGAACTTAGTTCAAATCGAACTCGAACTTGTATCGATTAATATCATATATTATATATTTCAAATTTAAGTTTGAGTTCGATTTAATTGAGTTTAACAAGCTCAATGATCTTATTTTAGTTTTTAGTTTTTATTCATTTTTTCTACCTCTTCGTAGCAAAAATAGTAAAATTAATAATATTTTTATGAAAGATAAATAATCTTATTATATTGATACTAATAAAATAAAATATTGTATTACTATAATTTTATATTCTCTTATAAATTATTAAGTTATTAAATTATTTATATTACTTATATATTGTACTAAATATTTAATATTTATTAAGTCATCATATTTTTATAATATTATTAATTAAATTATCATTTATTTTTTTGTAATTTATATTATATAAATAAAAATAAAAAGATTATATGATGTAATTTATTCTTTCAAATTTATTTTTTCAAACCTTTTAATAATTCTTTTACTAATAAATATTGTATTAATATAAATTTGACTCACTATTAAATAAGTATCAATATTTATAATTTAAAAAATATAATATATGAAAAGAATTTTCAAATAAAGTTTATTAAATTTTATTATTATGTGATATCAAAATTATTTATTTTATATTATTTAATTTATTTATCATATATAACGTATAATAATAAATTATATAAATTGAATTAGTTATTAATATATTTATACGCATAATTTAATATATAAATAGAATTATACATATTTCTAATCTAGCATAATAAATGAGTTAACTTATAAACTTAATTTATAATTTTTTAAATAAGCTAGTTTACGAGTTAATTAGTTAAATATTTCTTAACTTGAGTTTAACTCATTTAACAAGTTTATCGTGTGTTCAAGTTTGAATTAGTTTTTACCTAACCAAGCTATTCATTTATAGTCCTAATGATATCTCAAAAAGAAAAGCAGAAGCAGGAAATTAATTTCCAAGTTGGGTGGCTGATTAAGGTTAATTAGCTAACAAACAAAAAGTTAATTAGCTAGTTAGATGGTCCCTTATGTTACCAAAATTTGGACAAACAATTAGTTAGAAATTGAAAGAAGGATTGCTAGTCTTGTTTGAGAACAAACCAGGCAACCCTACTTAAATACTGTACTGTTCCTTCCAAGACATTAACTCCTCCTAAGGAAAGTGAAAAACTGCTCATGAACATGGACAAATTGCTTTGATTAATTATCATAACTGAGGTTAGCAAAACCATGCATTAAATTAATAAATTCTGCTTTGCCTTTTGCTTATAAAGACATATACCAAACATATATTTCTGGATTTTTTATATTAATATGTATGTATGCAGCTGGTAGCTAGCTAGCCACTCACATGAAGGAAAATATATTTTTTAGAAAATTATATTATATATATCACTCTAGCCACTCACATGAAGGAAAATATAATATTTTAGAAAATTATATTATATATATCACTCTATCTTTTTTTTTTTTTCAAGAAATATCCTAAAACTTTTACATATTTTTTGGTATATGATTAAGTGAAATGTATCTTTGATGTATATAATAGATATATTTCCCTTAAAGTGAAATACTTTTGCAAAAAATAGATATTTTAAAAATATTTTTATTTTTTATAGTATTTTTTAAAAGTTTTTTTTTCTTTTTAATAAATATATTTACACGATACAATATAAATAGCAAAAAAAAAAAACAAAAAAAAATTGTGTTCTTAAATTATTTGTAGACCCATTATAAGTTGTCTGGAGCAACCTAAATTTAAGGCCAACATTTTTATACAAGTGTCAATCGACATATACCAGTTTTGGAAATTATTGAAAAAAAAAAAGGAAAAAAAAAAGAGAAAAAGGAGAAGGCAAGTTTATTATTTAAGGTTTAAGGGAAAGTTTATAAGTACGAATTAACTTTGGACTCACATTAACACTAACTAACCGTCAACTGCTGCTTTTTTTTTTTTTTTTGAAGAAGTCAACTGCTGCATTTAATTAAGGTTGATTTTATTTATTTATTATTACGTATATAAGAAATGAAGGATATTCGAATTACTAATTTATTAAATCTAAAATTGAGATATGAACATGCTAATTTATTTTTTTTAGTATATTTGACTCTATTGAAATTTAGACTTGAGATCAAACTATCCTGAAAACAAGTTCAATATAAATTATTAAATTCAACCTACTATTATAGTGTAAATTTTAATTTTTTTGAATAATAACTTTATGATAGGTTATTTTTATTTTCTTTTTCCCCCTTTATGCTTTTTAAAGTTTGAACTTATTATTTTATAACTTGATAATGGCTAAACTAATAAACTAAAACATTGATTTAAAGAAAATACTATTATATATATTCATTTAGCAATTCCTATTTATAATTAAATCGAAGAAAAAAAAATGAATTTACTTGGTAGGTGCAAGAATTATAAATTTAATTTAAGGTGGGCCACTAGATTTAGAGAATAAATAATACTACATCCGTTATAGTGAAATTATTATTTTTATAAAAAAATATTCTATTAAAATTATCATTTTATATAATTAAAAAAATTAATTAATTTTTTTCAACTATATCATTGTTATTAATGAGTTAATTAAAGAAGTGAATATAGTAATTTAATATTAATTTGTTAATAAAAGATATTTTAGTTTATTTAAAATAATTTTATATAATATTTAATAATTTTAATAATTTTTTAATATATGTATATGAACTAAAGGCAACAATTTCACTATGACAGAGATAGTATATATCACCTCTGCTTCATTTAAATTATCGTCTTCAGCTCATGCACATTTATTAAAAAAATAATTAAATTCTCATAATATTATATAAAATTATTTTTAATAGACTAAAATATCATCCAGTAACTCATTAATATTAAAAATATTTTACTCTCACTTCATTAATTAACGTATTAATAATAATAATAGTATAATTAAAAAAGACTAATTAATTTTTATTAATTTTATAAAGTGATAACATAAGTGATAAGTTTTTTTTTATAAAAATAATAATTTAAATAGAACATTTAAATAGAACAGAGATAATAATTATGTAAATTAAATGAAAGTTTTATAAACCAGATGAATAATTATAACACGAATACTTATATAAAATAAATGAAAGTTTTATAATACCATCATCATTATTATTTGATTTTTAGTAACATCCACACCAATATTTCCACATGAGGAGATATTTAGAAACCCTCTTGATAAATTTGCTTATAAAGCCAAACTTTATGAGCTAATTAATTACCTTTTAAGTGTCAGCATCAAGAATTCTACGAATATTTATTAGGACTTTGGAGCCAACTTTAAAGCAATTGAAAAGAGCAAAATACTATTCTCAAATAGTGAGATAATATAATTGAGATTTCTTTATTTTTAATTAGGTTTAAAATTTAAATAATTTGAATGAATCAACTTTAAAATTTAAGAAAAAATATTTTATTTTTAGTGGATATGTTTAATGTAAATCTCAATGATATTTATATTGTAAGATATTGAATAATTAAAATGCACCTAAAGTATTACTAATAAGAGTCTAATGTTAGATTAATTTAAAACATAAAATAATTTATTTAAAATAATTATTTAATTATCTAAATAATATCATGATAAATATTTTAGATTTTAATATTGAGTTATCCTTATTCTATTCACTTTGAATTTATTCTAATTAAATTTTAATAATAGGTATCGTTTTTTGAGAATACATAGATAATTAGAGTGTGTTTTTAATCATTATTTTCAATAGCTTTTTCCACTACAATAAAAAAAATAATTTATTGTCTAGAAAACTTACTCATTAATTTAATTTCATAGACTTCCATCTATTTCAAATTTCTATCATGGCTAAAGATATATCATTTGTATTTCTGTTGCATAATTTATTTTTTAATCTCATTATGTATATTGATTTATTTATTATTGATTATGAAAAATATTGTTTGCTTTGGTTGAATTATTTATTTTTTATATGAAGAATTTTAAATTTTTTCTAAATCTTAAATACTATTTATGAGACATTATAAGAAAATACGAAAACATCAATAGATATTTGCGACAGATTGCAATTGACTGTGTTATTTAGCGACAGATTGTCAGTTAAACAATTTCAGCGAATATTTTTAACGATAAATTTATAGTAATTTAACCATAAAATTCGGAACCAATGAAATCCTATTTAGTGCCGGTCATGGTCCTGAATATGAATTATGGCAAGATGCTATTTATTTACAATAAAATGAGATTTTAATAATAAAAATGGGGGTTATTAGTTATGAATAATAAAAAACTCCCTTCGGTCATAAAAAAACCAGGGGCGGAGGGAGAGGGGGGCTGGGAATAATAGATCCTCTCTCGTTCTCTGCATGTATATATATATATATTATAATAAATTAAAATATTGAATATAAAATAAAAATTTAATATAAATTATGATTAACTTAATAAAATTTAAATTATAAATTATGATTAAATTAATAATATTGAAACTATAAAATTATAATTATTCGTCGGTAATTTTTTCTATATAGATTTTATTCCTTTTTAATAAATTTCTGATCGATAATTTTTTTTATAAGTTTTGTCTCTTTTAATAAATTTTTAATTTCGTCACTGTAAATAACATTACTCAAATTTATCAATTATTTTATTTTAATAAAAAATTATGAATTAGTTAGCTAATATTATAATAACTTTTTTCGTTTTACATTTTTTTTATGTTGCATTTGTCGTTATACAGTTTGGAAGCCATCATCCAATCCTCAAATAAATTATGTTGGCCCACAATTTCAGCGTCGAGATAGAATAGGAAATCATAAATAAACATTTATGTATTTATAATTTCTTTAATTTTAAAATAAATTGCTCCATCGTAAAAGATGTCTCCATATTTTTTTTATTAATTTAGAAATAATTTTTTTTACACTTCAATTAAGATTTGAATGAGTTTTTTTTAATATTAAATTTATTATTTAGAGGAGACATACTTAGTATTAAGCTATAACTTTGGCGTATATATTTGAGTTTTAAAAAAGAAAATTTGAGTTCATTTTGTAAAGGGAGTAAAGGAAAATAACCAATGCAGTATGATCATGGAGTGGACTATTTTGTAATGTAATGACAAGTCAAATCAATGATAAAATTTTGTTTTAGTCCTTGCAATCTTGACGCAATTCAATTTCCTAATCTTTCTTTTAACACTAAATTTTTTTTTAAAACTTTAAAGTTTCATAATTTTAAACAATTTCAATGTGGAAAAAAGAACATGACCAATGTTTCAAGTTATGTCTTCTTCAATAATTTTATCTCTCTCTGATTGATCTTTCAGGAGTTAAAACCATTAAAACAACTTTTTAAAAAAATAAAATCATTTATATGCTCATCATCACAAATGATGATTAATCAATTTGTACTATCAATATTCATTTAATTTGTTCTAGATCATTAATAAGCAATAAGCATGTCCTCACTCAAAAACAAAAAAGAGAAATAACAATCAAAATTAATGATAAAAGCATGCTATAAAAAACTTCCAAAAATAAATAAAATAATGATATGAATTTACAAAATCAGGTTTTTATATAGTGATAAAACTAAAATTGAAATATTGAAAGTTCCTAAATACTCAATATATTTATACTTGATATGAACTATGTTTATTATATTTTTTAATATATATATTACAATGAAAATAACATTCAATTAGACAAATATTTTGAATTAGGTCATTATCATTTTCCCATTTGATTAATTGAAACAAAATACAAAACCTGACTCTTGAAACATCCTAATCAAAACCTTACACTTTACTTCCCTTTATTATTCCAAAACAAAAACTACAAAAAAAAAAAAAAAGAGTTTCTACAATTCTACATAGCCAATCCATTGACTTTATAATTAATTTGGTCGGTGCCAAATTTTTTTTTTTAAAAAATCTATCTTATAGCCTTCTTCCTTCTTTTGTCCAATGAGGCAAAGCTGGGCTAAAATGTTTGGAAATGACTCTTGAATCAAGCAATTCCATGATTGGTGTAAAATTAACACATCTTGGTACTTTATACTGATTTATTGATGCTCCTCTTGATATTGCATAATCCATTAATTCTTCAAACGTACCACTTTTCACGACTCTTATTTCTAGTGGACCTATTGAGTTATCCGCGACTCGCCCTTGTCTATACACTGAGTTCAACGATTCTTCCATTGCATGGCAACACTGACTCAGTACCTTTTCACTTGGCGAGTTTGCCGGGTCTTTCACCAATAACTCCCAATATATCACATAATGACCAGGAATCGTCTTTGTATCAGCAAAACTCGTGTACTCCACCACACTTGTGTTGTATTCGTGTAGTGGTTGGGATGCATTCTCCACTGCTTTTTGTAACTCAGATTCATCGGTTTTATCCGAGTCAATACTGAGTAACACATTCTTTCTTCGCACAAAATGGAATTGAGGAGCTGAGTTATGAAACCCAGTAACTCGGAGGATGTCACCAACTTGGTACCTGTATAAACCTGCGTAGGTAGTGATAACAAGTTCATATTCTTTCCCAACTTCAACATCAGCAAGGTCAACGAGTTTCGGTGGCGAGTCACGAGTTAACCAGGCTGAGCAAGGATCACGAGGCAAAAACTCGAAATAGGCCATGTTTGGCATGATGGTATAAGAAACTTCTGATGGTTTACACATTGGATTAAGATTTAATCCAAAGTAACACTCTGATGAAGCATACATAGTGCAAGCTAATGGCAAACCACCACTGTAGTAATCAAGAGTTGGGATGTATTGGGCCATGGCACCGGTCACAATTACGTCTAAATACTTGGTATTAGGCCAAATTCTAGTGATAATTCCTTCCCAATTCTGTTTTGAACATTGTAATCTAATGAACTTTGCAAGCTCTAAATTGGGTTTCATTATTTTCGCCATGTACTCATTGATGGATGGATCAGTTATACGCTTGTTTAGCGTACCAGACTCTATATCTTGAGCAAGTTCTTTCCAATGGAGTTGAAGGAATCTGATAGCTCGGAGAAGTCCAGAGGCAAAAACAGCGCCAACTCGGAGGACTTGTTCACGCTCCAGGAGGCCACAAAGCATCTGGATATACATACTCTGGAAAGAATCTGAACAGAGAATAGCCTCGTTCGGACTTGTGTAGACATTGTAAGGATCGTAAGGACGAGTCTTGAAATGGTCACTTTTGTAGTAGCTTGTAAGTACAGGACGAGCCAAGAGCCCACCTGGAGTTCTTGTTTCTGATTTTATGAACAAGAAATATAAGCCTTTGCCTTTGTTTAAACCAGGCACGTACCTGTTGCCATAAAAACCGCGTTTTCATTAATATAAATGAAAAGATATATAAATTTTTGTAGTATATAAAAACCACAATTGCATGTGGATCGAATTTAATGAAGTGATCAATCTATAACTTAATAATAAGACCGCGTTTCTTGGATTCTTCAAATTTATAATTAACCACTTACAAGTTCATTACTGGCATTAGTAGACTATACAATAATTGACGACGATCCAGCTCCTCTTGAATTGTTGGCATCAGTTTTCTTTCACCAGCTGATGTCCCAGAACTGTTAAAAAAATCAAAATTTAAGTATGTAATTACTGACAGATTAAACTGTGTTTATAAAAATTAATAAAGGGTTGTTAAGAATAAGTCACCTGGTGAGGAATTCAGAAGTGGGGTGAGCAGATAAAATGGCAGAACGATCACCATTAGCAATACGTTGGATTTCAGGCTGAAGATCTTCATAAGTAATCACTGGAAGCTTAGACTTGAAAGTTTCACGGCTGGTGTCGCCATCAAGATTGAACCTTTTTAAGTATTCAACATCTTTGTTTCGGTTCAAGATTGCAGCCAAGACATTTTCTTGAACCGCATCAGCATTTCTAGTCATTTCTTCAATTAATTGAAGGGCTTTTGCATCTTTCTCGCAAGCTGGAGGTCCCAAGGGAGATGAAAGAGCATTATCAACAGCCATTATAGGAAGTAAAATATGAAAAATTTTCAGAAGAAATTGAGGGTAATATGTGTTTAGTTTTTTGTTATTAGCTTGGCAGAGAGAGTTTGCAGAAAGAGAGAAAGGAAGAAAAGAAATGTTTTGTTTTGGAATGTGAGAAGAAAAGGAAGCCTTATTGGCGTTTATATAGTGGAGGAAGACCACTGATACTACTCACTTGCTTTCGTCGTAGTCCACGTAATATGCCACGTCGGAATGGGACCCACTAAGCAAAAAGAGCTTCGACGGAAATGACATAAAGGTCGGAAAATTATTTCATGCTCCTAAAATTAACATCCTTTAAATAATAATAACTAATAGGATTCCATTGTGAGTATTTTTTATATATTATTTTTTAAAAAATTAATTAATAAAAAATTTTAATATATATTTTTTATTTTTTCAATAAAATATGGTATTAATATTTTTTTATTTTTTTTAAAAAAATATTAATATTTTTTTACTGTATAAAATTTACTGCGTTCATATATGTAAAACTTATAATAATAAAAGGGAAAGCAGTGGAATAGTGAAATTAAGAAAAGAAAATAAAAATAAATAAAAACTGGGGTGTAAAACATGACACAGTGTGTAGGCAATACATGCCAGGGGAAAAGACGGCAAAGGATGGCCCACAACACGTAGAGGAGGGAAGAAAGAGGGAGCATGTGGGGTTAGAAGAGGGCCATGTCAGCGGAGCAAAGAGTTGGGGGAAGTTTTAAATATACGCGTCAGCCAACCAGGCGGCTGCTTTTGGGGGACAAGTGTCGATCATGGATGGAGATTGGTTGCCGTCGGGTACGGCAGTTTTCGCTGTTATACCCGTGCACGTGACCTAACTTTGTATTAAAATCTTAGTTAAGTTATTCGTCTTAATTAGTCTACTTTCTCTGTGGTCTTAGGTCTAATCTTATGTACAGATCATTTGCATATTTTGTTATTCTTCTGCAACACCAGTCTAATTTTCTATTCCATGCAATTTAGGTTTTTTTTATTCAATTTGAATTCATATCGCATAGGACATTAAAAACATAAACTATTCATTTTTAAATTTTAAAAATATTTTATATTCAAAATTTCTAATTAATATAAGCAGTTATAGTCTTATCTATAGTTAAAAATAATATTTTTAATATTGATTTTCAAATTAAAAATAGTTTGGGATTAGAGTTTTTATATATAAATAAGTTTTAGAAATCACTTAAATCCAGCTAAATTATAAATGTAGATATTTTACAAACTTTGGGAAGATGAATTATATACGTATATGGTATTTGGTCGTCTTATACAGAAAAAAAGGAAACGTATATATGTTTTTTTTTTGGTGTGTGTATTATGGAAAAAAATGGGTTGGAAAGGATAAGGTTGTTTACCTTACATCATTGTTTAAAGGATTTATGCATATTATGCAATATTTCAATATTCAAAACCGTTCAATGTACCATAAAATGCCATATAATATATATATATATATATATATATATTATACGTTATCTTATCCAAAAATTCGTGCTTGTGGCCAAAATTTATTAGGATGGAGATGAAGATGCAAACTCCCAATTGGACATTCTTTTTTTTTTTTTCCTTAATAGGATGTATATATATGGTTATTTTAATTAATAAAAATACAACAATGTGCTTATAGTTCAGTGGTAAATAATCAGCTACATAATCGCAAGTTTTGAATTTAAATTATGATTGAAGTCAAATTGATAAAATTTAATACACATAATAAATTAATAGTTAATTTGCATTATAGAAAAAAAAATTTAAGGAATCAATTTACCGTTTACTATTAATTGTTCTTAAAACTAAATAAATTAATATTAGAGTTAGTGAATTGGGAATGAATTACTATTTTTAATTTTGTTTAATTAGAAAAGAAGATAATGAATATTGTATTCTTTTTGAGAAAGTATACATGAACATTAATATATCAATGTCAAAAAAAGCTAGACCTTTTTTAGGATAACAAAATAGAAGGCAATATCGTTTTCCTTTGAAAGATATTTATGAAGAGTTTGGATGAGTTGATTAAATGGTAATTTGTAATAAAATCCTTTTGTATTTTTTAAAAGCGCTAGAGTGTTATATATCCATATTGAATAATTTGTGTAATGTATGCTATTTTTATATGCACAAATTACATATTTATGACTTATAACTTTGTCATGCATAACAAAAGCTACTTTAAATTTTTTTTTTAAAAAAAATAACACACACGCAGATAAGAAACAGTGACAGAAATTTCCTTCAAATATTAAGTAGCGCAATAATATTTTTTTCATCAGATGTGTGAAATATTCTATATGCTTGCCATTAATACATATATAATATATATGTATGCATCAAATATGTATATAAATGGGGTTCTGATTATTGAATTATTGATCAATTATACTTATACTTTTTTCTTACTCTATTGTACCTAATTGAGTATTTATTTACCAATTATTTTATGTTAAAGTCGGTCCAGCCTCTCTGTTATCAAGTGATATAATAAATTATTCTGCACAAAGATAAAAATAAGGTATTGAAATTATTTGTGTGTTTAAGAAAGAGTTCATGACCAAAGAGTGGACCTAATTCCTACAAATACAATTATTTGATTGAAGTGCCCGACTCAAAGACTTTATTATATATATATATATATATATATAGTCTTCTGTCTTATTAGGTCTTTTTTTTAAATAATAAAAAAAAGAAATTTGTGCTACATAAATTACATTTATTGTTTAATAAAGAAATATATATATATATATATATGAGACTGCATTAGAAATAATTAGCTCTGTTGTTTCTTGAAAGGTACCTCACATTTATCTATTAATTAATCTGAGGAGCAACTTGCTTCATTTTAGAGCTTGAACAAAAATACTTCGTTTCGTTTATCCTGTTGAATAATACATGTCTAAGTTCTTTAATTATTTATTATTTATTTAGAACTATTTTTTTTATTTTTTAGTTTCAAGTACTTTAAAATTAAATTCTCATGTCCCATAATAATAATAATTTGTGAAATAGAAAAAATATATATAATAGAATATAACAGCAACAAGATTCTCAAATTGTAGTACAATGGTACCAATCACGTGGTGCCTCATTTCCTCTTACAGTTCCAAAAAAAATTTTTTTTGAGAATTGTTTTTTCTTTTTTTTTTTTTTTTTGCCTTCTCAAAGAATATAAGTTGAAGAAGATATTAATCTCTCTATTTTTAGAAGTTGAAACATATAAATATATATGTAATTTATTTTGTGTGCAAATAAAATTTTCTTCATATTTGATATCTAAGAATTAATTGTAAAGGATAGATGGCTTTAATTAAGAGTTAAATGAAGTTTGTTTGGCCCTTTTTTATTGGTTATGAGATTATTTCCATGTCATCCTTCATTTTTTATGCTTTCATAATTTCCACCACAACTCGATTACAATCCTTCACCCGCATCCTTCTATTCTTCATATATTCCTAGACTTTATTTAGGTTTAAACCCACATTTCTTTGTTTATTTTTGCAATTAGGTCCTTCTTCCTTTCCAATTTAATCCCCTTACTTTCAGTTCTCTTACATTGACCCGCACTACTACATGCACCTTCTCAATTGAGTCCAACCATAAAGCTTCCTCAAGGGTTCTTCTTATTCTAATTTCACTAACTAGGGTTTCCTTTCCAATTTCAAATTTCACTTAACTATGCATGGTTTGGTGCAAAACATAAAGTCCTAACTTTCATAAAGTAGTTTAACATAAAACTACTCTAATAACAATTTGGTAATTATTGCTAAAAATTAAAATTACAAATTGAGTATTCTAAGAATTTAGTCCAATGAAAAATGAGCATTTCAGTCAAATTCTAACGGTTAGACCTCCAAAAATATATTTTTTTTATTTATAGCAACTTTGACAAAAATTTATTTCTTTATTTATTTTTGATAGAAATCTCGAATCGAGATGTCATTTTGATATTTTATCCGTCTTGTTAAATATATTATTTTTATATATGTAATTCCTCTTATTTTAGCAGTTCGTTGCTTTTTTTTAAAAAAATTATTATTTATAATTAGAAGTTCTGTAAGTATAATTTTACATATTGTAACCTCTTAAAAATGTAAAAACAGTTTTCAGATTTCAATAATAATTTAATAGAGAATTTTTTTTTCTTGTATTTATTATTTGGACATTCTTAAATTAAATAGATTAATAACAACTATATCCTCTTTATTCATAACTTTTGCTATGTCATGGTTTAATTTTGAGCCTTACAATTTTATATATTTTTTACTTTCGGTCTTTAATATTGGGGATTTCTTCCAATTCAATTTTCAAATTTTTTAATTCATCAACTTGACGCTATTCGAATTTCACGCATTCAAAGGGGTATTACAATAACATCATTAACATGTTGATATATACTGCTGTTAATTGTTAATTTTAACGGCATATATCAAATCATGTTAAATTATCACTATTAATTCTAATATTTATCAAAATGATTTTAAATGAACACCTACATAAATGAATCCATAAACAAATTTCAACTTCATATTTTATTTAAAAAAATATATACAATATACACAATAAAAGGGGTGGTCCAATATTTTAAATTGACCACATAAAATAATTCTAGTAATTATAACATGGAATGAAAAGGATAAGTCCCATTAAAATTTAAAAGGATAAAAAGGTGTGCAAACCCAAATAGTCATACCTTATGAAAGGGGAATTCATTGCATATGGCCTTGCAATCTTATTCTTTTGATTACCTTTTACATTGGGTGGAAGTTTGCCAAAATTAAAATGGAAAATGGATAGGATATTTATTAGCTTTTGAAATTGCATGTCATTTTGCTTGTAGAATTAGCTATGGCTAGCCAAGTCCTACAAGTTAAAATGTTTATATATGTATATATATCCTTCCATGCTCCATACATAGAAAATTTATATTAATTAATGTCATAATATTGATGGGTGTCATTTTCCAACTTGACATTTCCTCTTTTTGTCTTAATCAATGTTGATAAAAAATAAAAAAAATAAATGTTAAAATTTCATCACGATCATTCATCAAAATATAAATAAATAAATATATATCATAGAAAGAAAAAATAAAATTAATTATATAATATTGAATTTTGAACCAATATTATTTTCATGATATCATAGATATCTCAAATAAATAAATAAATAAATAATTTTCTTTATTTAATTCTTTTCTAATAACAATAATGGTGAATTTAGAAGGCAAATGGAAACAATTTCTAATTGAAAGATTTCTCAACTCTATTTTTATTTTCATAATATGCTAATATCTTATAAATTAAAATATCATTAAACTGAATTATATTATATCATATCATTTCTCTAAACATGATAAACAACATATTTATAGTACTAATGTATCATGGTGAAAGTTATCCAAATAAAAAATTAAATTTTAATTAAAATTTTGAATCATAACAAGAAGAAAATTTTCATTAAAAAGGGAAAAGAAAAGAAAAACAGCTACTGTAACTAAGAGAGGAAGTGTGCCAATAAACGTCAGAATTTAATTATATTTATATTAACTTATTAAGTCAATAATAAGAATCTAATTAATTGATAATTAATTAATTAATAGCACCGCTAAACCAACATTACGTATATAATCCAGCAATTGTCATTTTCTCCTCCAGACAATATTTGATCCTCACCGTACAACCTCTAAATTAATTCAATTCCTCTTCCAGCAATGTTTATATATATAATAAATAAAATAATATGATTTTTTAATTTAAAATTCAATTTAAAATTTTGTTTCTGTTAATTAATTAGACTCACTAATTATTTATAAAGTTAACGAACACAATTTAAATACTCCCAATAGGTATTAGTAAATATGTCATGAAAATGTGGAATAATGCTTCACAAAAGGTACACAAATCTTAAAATATATGTGACAATATCAACTAACATTAAGATTTTTTAAACAAAGGTACACAATTTAAATTTTTATAAAAAAAATACGATATATATTCAATATATAATAAAAAAATAAAAAAATAAAATCAATGTGAATCTAAAATGTAAAATTATAAAAAGTATAAATAATCTTTTGAAAATAAATAATTTGCTTTTTTTGTTTTGTTATGTTGGAGTTATGAAGTTAATATGAAATTCTTTGATTGGTTTAAAAGAATTTATAGAGGAAAACTTAAATTAGAAAAATCAATAAATCCAGTGACTGTTAGGAATAAAAATACAGAATGGAAAGTAAAAGATAAAATCATACAGAGTGAACATCCACCTAAAACTTCAAGTGTATTTTTACATGGAGATAAAGAAATAAATATAGCACCATTTAAAATAATTTCTGAAGATGATCCTAATAGGAAAATCTTAGAACAAAATAATTTCAGTAATGCACATTTAGTAACTATAGGACAACAATTAAACAGAATAGAAGATACTATTAAAGAAAGTAAAATAGTAAAAATTGAAAAAGAAGTTAAAGATAAAAAACTTAAATCACATGTTTTTAAACCTTTCGAAGTTTCTAAAACAGGACAAAAAGAAATAAAATCCAAAGATTCAGATTTTGTTAAAGCAATTAAAGAACAATTAAGTAAAATTGAATCTTCTTCTGGGTCAAAACAGGTAGTACCAGAAACACCCCAGTTACAAAGAAAATGAGCCTAAACCTGTTTTGCAAACAGTTGTAAAGCCTAGGTATTCTACTTCAGATATACCTGAATCTAGTAATAAATTAAAAAGTGTAGATTATAGTACAACAGTTCCACACTTATATTATAATCCAACAGGAACAATGAACCCTTTGGAACCAAACCCTAATTATAATCAACCTCAGAATATAGAACATTCACCTTCTCCACCTATGTCACCTACAGCTTCCTTCATGACAGGAAATGTAGAAAGCATAGATAGAGAATTAAATGTAATTAATAAAGAATTTGTTTTTAATAATGATAAATTAAATAAAGAATTAACTGCAATTAAAAATAAAGATAAATTAGAAAATGTAATAAAAAAGGTAAAAGATTTTGAATCAGTTAAGGAAGAATATATTGACTTTATAAAATATTATGAAGTTAATATACAAACAAATTTTTGTAATAGCAATACTAAATGAATTAAATTAATTGGAATCATAAGTGTTTATGTATTAATTGTATTAATGTAATTAATGTATAAATATTTTTTATCCGGATAAATTTGATTCACGTAGTATTTTTATTTTTATAATTAGATTAGGTTTTTTGTAATTAGATTAGGTTAAGTTTGCATCACCCACTAATTAATTGATCAATAAATCACAAATTAAGATTAATTTTCAGATTTGAATTGTTCGGACATAATATTAAAATTTTAATTTAGTGTCTCATTAAACACAGATTTTAGACAAAAACACTTTTTAATTTTATTGTTAATGGGGTTAGGTTAAAGACTTTATTAGGAAGACATTTTCATGAATAGGATGAGAGCATTGAGCACCTTCATATGGGCATGCAAGTGCTTTATATTTTGACTTTCTTGGCCACAAAACGTTACTTTCCACTAGACATCTCTTTGCATATGTCATTTTCATCGTATATTTGTTTGTTTTAACAAATAAATATTAATTGTTTTTGGTGATTTGGAGAAAAAAATAGTAGAAATTTTTATCTCTAATATTATATGCAACTCAAGAAAATTATTCTTAGAATAGAATAAAATTTTCATAAAAACAAATTAGGTAAATACACAGTAATAAGGGTGAAATGGCTTCTCAAATGTGGAGACTAGCATACAAATAGGAAACTCATACTAAAACATGAGTGATCTCATTTACTTGTCTTCTCACTTAAATAAGAATTACATTTTTTATATATACATCTATTTTTTATTTTAAATTTAATTTATAATTCTTATAGTCCTACCAGACTCGATTTAAAAATAATAATTTATAAAAAATAACTTACCAGTCTTTAGTAATATTTCAAAAAATAGATGTATCAACTTCATTTGAAGAAATAATAAAAATAATCTATTGAACATCAATCAACCTCAAAAGTATCATATCCTAAAAAATATAAGATAATTATTTTTTTATTAGTTTATTAATTTAATAATATGATTAAATAATATTATGAAATTATAGCCCTAGTCCCCTTTTTTTTGTGGAAGAGATTGATTTAATCTTCACCAATATGGTGATCTAAAATGAGAAAATATTGATTCTTTTACTAGACTTCCAAGTTCAAATTTTAATCAACAAAAACTAATAATGTAAAATTCACTTGTGAAGTTGATTAACATTTAGATTTTACCAAATTAAAAACTAATTTTAGTGTTAGTAGATTTTAAACAGATAAATAATTAAGCATACATTTCATGTGCTTGTTTGCAATGTAAATGACAAATTGCAAATGGAACATATGAATAATTCTTTTAGATAATCGAAACATGAGACGTCTTAACACTACTTAAAAAAGTACAATCATTGAAAATAATATGTTTCAAAGTTGTTACAAATTAATAATTACCCTTTTAAAAATTAAACAAATTCAAAATCAATTACCGGTAGCTTTACTTAGTCAAAGATTTATAGCACAATGCCACAGTCTTTGAGGTGGTTTTGACTCGTGAGTAGAGAATAGTAATTTACAAATGTCGTCGGCAAAGTTAACAAGTTCCAATTTGGTAGACAACCTTTTCCATTTTCTGGGAATAGATTGCAATACCATTAATTTCTCAAATAAGTTTGTTTTTCTAGTCAAGTTTGATTGGCTTTTAAAATTGAAATTTACTATTACATTTTTTTTAATAAAAATTAAACCTTTCTAAATGGTTGTATTTTTATCCAAATCTTTAAATTTTTTTCATAATTATTCTAAATTTGAAATTTTCTGATAATATTAATTCGAATCTTAATTTAGTCAAAGTGGCATGATGACATATATTAAAAATTAAAATATTTGATAAAAAAAACTTATATTATTTGTTAATTTAAATTACTGAACATATAGATTAGTTGATAAAAGACTTTTTTAATTTAATCAGAGGTCTCGAATTTGAATATCTAAATATGCAGTTATATTAAAATTTATTAGAAAAAAAATAATTTACATAAAAAATGGTGATTTTTTTTAGTATTAATCATTTTTTTAGAGTTTTTTTTTCCAGTGTTAATCATTCTTTCGGAATTAATTTAACATATGTGATTTTTTTTTATATAAATCATCTTTTTAAAGTCAAATTGGATAAAACTACAAGAATAATAAAGTACTCTCTAAACATATATGATTGCGATAAATGATAAAATATGAAAAAACAATTATATAAGTTTAGGTATAGTTAGAGTTTATTTTGCGTAAAATATTTTAATTTTTTTCCTCCTCATCATGTCATGTCTTCAATTTTTGACTAAATTAAAATTTGGACTAATATTGGAAGAAATTTCAAATTTAGAATAATTGTGAAAAAATTTAAAAATTTAGATAAAAATGCATCAACCCAAAAGCAATGTCTTTCCTGCAATAATAAAGAGAGAGAAACAAATAATAAAATTTAAAATTCTCACCAAATCATAAATAATAATTCAAAATTACCCATTTCATTGAAAAAACTAGTAATTGTTCTGATAATATTATAGTTTAGATTATTTATATTTTTAAATTTAGTTTATAAAAATTTAATTTTTTATATTTAAATTACTCAATTTTTTTAATTTATATGTTGTATGTATTTACTATATTTTTTAATCAAAAATAAATTTTCATTAATATAGCAAAAGGTATATCTGTAAAGTATAAATAAAATTATATAATTTTAAAATACATAAGATGTACATAATTAATGAAGTTATTGAATATTTTCAAACTTCTTTGATATAAACAGTAGATAACGGAAAAATGCTGCGGACAATTAGGCTTTTAAAAGGATACTCATTCTATGTCTTCTTGAATAACCTCGCATACGAGAAAGACACATTAAAAAATGACTAATATTTATTTGAAAGAAACATATAATCTTTAAGTAATGAATAATAAAATTTCATGACAAAAATATAAATTGCATTCAGTTTTATTCTAAAAGATAAAAAACAAGAGAATAAGAACAAATATTAGATTTCAGAATTATATTGATCTAAAAATTATTTTAAAAATTATAAATATAAGCACACAAAAAAATAACATAAAAATAAAATAATAGATGAAGAAGAAGAATGAAGAAAAATAGACGAAGCTGTCGTTAGTCCACCCCACCAATAAATTGACGGCAATCCTAATTTTAAATTAGAAAAAGAAAAAATATATAAAATTTAAGAGGAAAAAAAAGCAGCTAGATGTATTTATTATATTCAGAATAAAAATTATGAAATTTATACATTTATCATTATTTGAAAAACTTTACCGGTATCAACTTGTTATTTTTATTTAATTCGACCCCAAACATAATTAGCTTGATAACTTCATTTATTCATTAGATTTGGTGTTTACGTGTGCTGGACTAATTAAAATCAAGCCAAACTCAATCAAACCTATTTTTACTATTTCAAACTCATTTTCACTAAAAAAAAAAAACAACACTTGATTTATCAATCAGATTCTATGTGTAAGTGACTAAATCCAAGCTAATCAAACCTAATTTTTCTTATTCCATTCCAATTTGATGTGAAAAGACAAATTTTGATTTATCAATTGGATTTAATGTTTTTATGAGTCGGACTAAATCCTAACCAAACACAATTACATTTATTTTTTCTATTTCAAAATCCGATTTGACCCAAAAAAAAAAATAATTTATCAATTAGATTCAATAATTATGCAAGAGTTGAACCAAGTTCAAGCCAAATCTGATTAAATTTAATTTTTTCACTTCAAATCCATTTCCACAAGAAAATGGAAACCTTATTCATTGATTATTTATTTAATATTTTATACATTCAAAATCATACAAAAAATTATAAATTTTTTTTTTAATTTTCTACACTAATTTATTTTTCCCGAGTATTTAGTAAACAGCATATTAATTAACTTAAATTGTTAGATGGCAAGAAGAAAAAAAAAATATCTATGATCTCTCTCCTAAATGCAATTAATTAATCGAAATTATAGCAAAGATATAATATACATTATATATACCTGCTGTTGGCTGGCATCCACGTTTCCGTACCCCCTTATGCCACTTGATGATGTTCTGAGAAATTAAGAATTAGGCAATAGGCATATTAATTCAAGACAAAACATATGTTCTGGGAATAAAATCTTATTATAATTGGGGTCACATTTAATTTTTGGAAACTAAGGTCAATAATAAAATAAATCCTTTATTATATGCATATATGTAAAATTTGAATTATTAATTCAAGACAAACATATGGCTTTAATCAATATAGACCATTGAGAAAATGATATTTTCTTTTTATATTAAGGGTTTAATGATTCAGTATTTATTCAAAAGTTTTAAATTATAGAAAACTAAATATTCAATTTTTTTAAATATACTATTAATTTTTAAATGATAACTTTTATTAAGATTCAAAATTTCAATTTATTGCTAAATAGACATATAATATTAACTTTTTTAATTTTAACTAGTGATAATGCAAAGAGGAAGAACTTTATTTTACTATTTGAGATAATATTTTTTTAGTATTATAATATGTGAAAGAGAATCAAATCTGAATCTATCTAAAATAGGTGAATTTGCAACTTAAATTATATACAAGCGTACATTATTTGATATAATATTAATTGTAATGAAAAGCAAACAAAATTAATATTTTTTTAGTATGTTTTCTTTAAAAACATACACATAATTTATCTTATTAGACATAGCATAAATAAATTTCGAAAAGAAATATATATATATGTGTGTGTGTGTGTGTGTGTGTATTTTTGAAGTGGGTGTATACCAAAACATGGAGTAGACTAGAAACAAAGAAAAATAAAAGTGGAGGAAACGTGTAGGAAGGGAAGGGAAGTGGAAAGTGCAAAGCAATAGGCCCATGTTTTTCAAGTCAAAAGTGTTTACCTTACTAAAGTCTCAGTCAATTTCTAGTCGCGAAGATACAATACAATGCCCAAACTTTCAACAATGGTTACTTCCTGTTTTCATTTTTCACGTTTTATGTAAAATTTTGTTATTGTTCTTTGTTCTAACTTTCCCACATGGCTTTTGTTAATTGGTAATATTCAAGTAGCATACCTATTTCCCACTTTTTCGTCTAACTTTTAACACTTTATTGACTTTATTGACTTTTTCTTTTTTGTGTGTGTTATTCAAGCTTGGCTTTTTGTTTCTTGTTATGAAGTTTCCTGCCTTGACTTGATTTGATTCAAGAATAACAAGTCACCATTTCTTTCTTAAAATTAATAATGTGTTTTTGAAAACTAATTAGGTAAAATTTATAAGGTGCCATAATTATGTCTCTTAATGTGTATATAGTTGTTATTTATTGATCATATTTGACTATTGTAGTAGATTATAAGGGAGGTTATGCAAATGTTTTCGTTCTATACACATAAATAGTTATATGTGTTGTAATTATATAAATAGTTATACAATATATACGTATATAATATTATAAAAAATAAAGAAAAAATTATATAAATTACATATATTAATACTATATACCGAAAATATTATTTCCAAATATGATTTAAGTGACTATTAAGATTTTATTTATTCCATCATTAATTTCAGTTTCATAAATATGTATGATTAAATGCTTAAAATACATATAATTAAAATTTAAAAAGTAAATAAAAAGATTAAATAAATATGATAAATTTATGCATATTATGAGCAAAATACTATAACAGTAGTTTTGTAAGTTATCTAAATTTTTTGTAATTTGATTATAACATAAAAGAATTACTTTATTATTTTTTTTCAATTATAATAACACTAGCCTTTTGTATTGAATTAATTAGATCCATTTTACTTATATCAAATTATGTAATTTGAACGATACATATATATATATATATATATATATATAATGATTTCACTAAGAGATGAAATTTTGATATAAGGATGGATAATTCACCTACTTCAACAACAAGCACCATGTAAAAGTCATTTTGGGTTCTCTCAGCTTTTCTCTCTACGAGAGTTTGCTTGGTTGTAGATTTAGGACTGCCATGGATTAGAAGCCCTAAATCTACCATTTTAACTTATTTCCCTATGTTATTTTTGTTTTCTTATGTTATGAAATAATTTTGCTATAGATCTAGCTTTTCTATGGCTTTTTGTGTCCTCCTCCATGAATGGTAGCTTTTGTTCTATTTATAGTGATTGAGGAGAAGTATTTTAATCTTCAGAATTTTTCACAATTTGCTTCAAGTTTAGGGACCTTTTCTTTACCTTATGTTTATGTTCACTTATGATCGATAGGGATTCATCTTCAATGGGTATTTCAGTGCCTAGTTAGTTCAAGAAGCTATTAGATGCTTGCTTCACCTCTATGAAGCCTTTCATTGCTATGTATTTTTAGCTCTTTATGTATCTTATGGTAGCCCGTGCTTGTATTTTCTCATATTTCCTGCTTACGTTTTTGTTGCAGGTTAGACAGCCTAATTGAATATTCCTTTTCCTAGTTAATTTTGGATTTTGTTTATTTGTTTCCTTAGAAGACTAGAATTTTTATTTTCCTAGCTTAGTTTGAATTTCTATTTACTTAGTATATTAGAACTTTTATTTCTATTAGGTTTTCTAGTTAGAATATGATTTATTTTTGGAAGGCTATAAATAGCCAAGCTTTTCATTGTTTGAGGACATATTCTTTTTTTTTTTGTTACTTCAATAAAGTATATTGCAATTTGTAATTTTCTCCTAAGTTTCTTGTGATTGAAACTTGTTAAGAATTAAAAATGTTTAATGCTTGTTCAAATGCTACGCCAGTTGGTATTAGAATGATCCCTATCGACTTGGGTGAAATAAGTGTTGGTCCTAGCAACGGTGATCGAAGGACTAAGGCTCCTATATCGAAAGATTTTGGGGCAGCAATAATAGTTATGGAGCATATAGTTGAAAGTAAAATTGAATGAGTAGATTAACGACTTCAACGCCAGATGGATCAACGCTTTAACAAAATTATGGCTTGATTGGATGCTCTTGGCATTGATGCCAACAAAAACCGGAATGATGAATGGCATCATCCAAGGGATGGTTTATCCCTTGACCGACCTATCATCAGACATGTTCTTGCGAATCAACAACAATAATTGCCTTTTATAGAGGATTCCAATGAGGAAGAGGATTTTCTCGTACCAGCACAAAATGTTGCTGGTTTTGGAAGAAATAATCTCATTGACTGGGATAACAGTGATTTTAAATTAAAAGTAGACATTCCTACTTTTAATGGAAATCTAAATATAGAAGATTTCTTGGACTGGGTTATTGATATAGATAGATTCTTTGAAGTGTTGAAACCCCAGAGGAGAAAAGGGTTAAGCTTGTGGCCTGTTGATTGAAAAGGGGGGCTTTTGCATGGTGGAAAAAGTTGCAAACAAGGAGAAATCATGAAGGGAAACAACCAATTAGGACGTGGCAATGGATTAGATCAATATTATATTTCTTGATTTCCTCCCTCCTGACCATGAGCAAATTTTATTTCAGTAGTATCAACGTTTCAATCAAGGAAAAAAATAAGTTCATAGATACACTACAAATTTTATAAGGCTTGTTGAGAGGAATGACTTAAGGGAGATTGAGGGACAACAAGTTGCTCATTATCTTAATGGTTTAAAGCCAAGTATTCTTGAAAAGATTGGGGTTCATACGGTTCAGACAATGGCTAAAGCAAGGAACATGGTTCTTAAGGCAAAGATGATAATGCAAGAAAAGAATAAATTTGATTATACCCATAGGAATTTTTGGGGTTATGGTTACAAGATTTCTAATGTTAAAAATAAAGTTGTTTAGACCTCTAATACTCGTGCTAATCGGTATAAGGAATATAAGGCAATTGAAAAAGCAAAAGGTGAGTGACTTGAAGGAAGCACAAAAATTACAAAATTCTTACTCTAGACCGAAGTGTTTCAAATGCAATCAATCTGGTCATCGATCCAGCAATTGTTCACTAAGAAAATTGGTTAATGTTGTAAAGAAGGATGATGAAGAAGAAGAGTTCTATTGTGGTCATGCTGGGGAAGAAGAATATGAAGAAGAGGAGGAATCACAAACTTATATAGTAAGAAGTTTGATGTTATCACCGAAACACGAGGATACACAACGACATCAATTATTTCAAACCAGGTGCACAATTTTAATCGTTTATTTGATGTTATCATTGATAGGGCTAGCCATGAAAATATCATTGGGAAGGATGTTGTTGTCATTGATAGTGGTAGCCATGAAAACACCATTAGTTGGATTAAAGTAGCTAAAAAAATCCACATGACAGAAAGGTGTAAGGTGCCATTCTCCATTGGCAGATATAAAGATGAGGTGTATTTTGATGTGGTTGATATGGATTCTTGCCATTTATTGTTTGGGAAACCATGGCTATTTGATATAGCTAGGGATGGTAGTGGTCAGAAATTTTTGAGTACTGGATCCGTCCCGATCCATTTATATAGGATATGGGTAGTTTATAAATAGGTTTGAGCAGGTACGGATAGTATTTTACTATTCAGGACAGGTTCGAGGATAGACTCTTGAATACTCATTGTCTGAACCTGATTATATATTAATTATATTTTATTAAAAGTTTAATTATATACTTCTTATATTTTATTTTAATTATAAAATTATGTTGTATGAAATTATTTTTAATAAAATTGTATTAATATTAAACTTTTATTTATAATTATTTTATTGAAAATTTATAATTTATAATTTAGATTTTATAATATTTTTAAATTTTTAAATTTAAACGGATAATTAAACAAGTTAGGATAATAAAGAAGTAGTATTAAACGGGTTTGGGATGAGTACAAGAATAACTATAAATCATGTTTAAACGTGTTTGGGTAGTTTAAAAATTAAAGGAATTCTGATTTGGTAGGGCAATTTTCACAGACATCCTACCCATTGCCAATCCTAAATATAACAACTCAACATAATGGTAGGGAAAATACTTATAAATTAGAGAAAGATGGTGTGAAGATTATTTTATTGCCAATGAAAGTTAACCATAAACCCAAAGCTAAAGTGGAGGGGCATAACATTTTTATTCTTTCTCATAAGGAACCACTATACCTTAACAATCACGCTAACTTGAGGTCGAGTTTTTTTTTCAAGTGTAGGGGAATGATGCGGGTTAGACAACCTAATTAAATATTCCTTTTCCTAGTTAATTTTGGATTTTGTTTATTTGATTCCTTTTCCTAGTTGAGTTTAGATTTTACATATTTGTTTCTTTAGAAGACTAGAATATTTATTTTCCTACTTTAGTTTGAATTTCTATTTACTCACTAGATTAGAAAATTTTATTTCTATTAGGTTTTTTAGTTAGAATATAATTTATTTTTCGAAGGCTATAAATAGCCAATCTTTTCATTATTTGCGGACATACTTTTTTTTTTTTACTTTAATAAAGCATATTGCAATTTGTAATTTTTTTCCTAAGTTTCTTATGATTGAAACTTGTTAAGAATTAACAGTATTTAATTTTTGTTTAAACACATATCCATTGCATTAGTTTTACCTTAGAGCGTTGTTTTGGATCTCTTCAGTCTATTTCATATTTTTATCAGCCCTGGAATCTCTAGTTTATTATTATTATTATTATCATCATCATCATCATCATCATCAATAGAAAAGGAATATATTACTAAAGAACCTCAAATAATAAATTCAAGAGGCCTAAGATTATAACGCAAATAGATAGAAGTAAAACAAACAAAAACATAATAATAATAATAATAATAATAATAATAATAATAATAATAATAATAATAATAATAATAAACAACCGATACTATCAGAGTGAGGAACCGGGAACGGTTGAAAGGAAATTCAATACTTAATAATCCTTCACTTATTATATGAAGCTTCTCACTGACGCCATCATCTTTTACTGATCGCAATAAAACATAATTGTTAAAAACCTTTGGCATCACATTGTTCAAAAAAAAAAAAAAACTTTGGCATCACTGCCAATTAACTCACGTATTATTCTCATGTGCATGTGTATATGCATAATTAAAAATTCGAACTCAATATTGGATTTTAATTATATATATATTAGAATTAATTAATAACAATCATTTTTATGCTCTTAGTATTTCTTGTTAAATTAGAATTCAGAGGATTTGCCTTGAAATTCAAATATTTTCATCATTCAATCATCATTATTATTGTTATTTATTTTGCAAGATAATATAGAAAAAGTGAGCATCTTGAGACTTTGGACATTGGCTTTCGTTGGTAAAGGAGCTAATAAGTAATGAACATCGCATTTAACCACTTTGGTAGCAATTTCTCTTTTTTGTTTGATGCATTGAACCTTTTCCTCCATATTTTTACTATTTTTTGTTTTCATTTTTTTATATTTAGCTAAACTGGGAGAAAAATATATTTGCCTGCTACTTTTTTTAAAAAAAAAAATTTACCTTTTTGAACCCAATAAATATACCATAATAGATATAATAAATATAGCTAATTAGTTGATTTCTCAAGTCTCAAGATGCTAATATATTGTCTGGTCTCTCTAGATTGCTCGAAATAAGAATGACAATATTAGGGTATCATAGGTATTTGATTGTTCTATTTATATTGAATTGAATATTAATTACTCATTTTAATTTCTATCAATTAATTTAATACTATTTATATTGAAATTATTCTAAAAAATGCGAGATATATAAGTAAAAGTATTATATATATTTAAAATTGGTTATAAAATAATACAATTTATATATCGATATGATAAATTTCGTAACTTATTTATAATTATACAAGAAAAATTTTGAAAAAAAAAACTAAATAATAAGAAAATGTTTTGAAAAAAAAATATCTCTAAAATTCTTATTATGAGAAACACCATTGAATAAAAAAAAAAAAAAGAGGGAATTATTCCTTATACTGCATTTTAAGTTTCATTTTCAATTTCATTGCTCCTAATTTTTTTCCAGTTTTAAACTTTAATTTTTCACTTTTAGCTTTTTCTTAATTTTTTTAAAAAATATATGGTACTCTTCTTCTTCTTCTTCTTCTTCTTCTTCTTCTATTTAATGGCTAGTAAAGAGTTTTAGCAAAATCCAACCTGTCTAATCATATTATTCATCATAATTACAAGTGCTTCTTCATTCTTAGAAAATTCAAGTTTTATTTTATTTGGCTCTTTTTCTCTAAAATAACAAACCAAAAAAAAAAATCTGGAGATGTGAGTCACTGGACATATATTTCTTTTATGCAATAATAGTTATTGCATCGTCATCCTTATTTTTCAGGCTACTAACTAATACATTCTTCACCTTTTTCTTGTTGCTTTATAGCTTTATTTTCGGTTCTTTTGAAGACTTTGGAGGCCTTTTCTTAAGGTGTGTGCTAGGTCCACCTTATAGCTGCTCCTCAACATGAGACTCAATTCAAACTTTTTTATTGTGATTTTTTTATTTGTTTGTAAATATTTTTTAATTTTTTGAATTTGTTTTGAATTGTGTTTTGGATTTAAACATTAATTATTAGGGATTTTTTATTTTTCAACATAAATGACTACATATTCAATAAAATGCTTCAAAGGAAGATTTTTCAATTTTATTGGTTTTTAAGTGACGGTTTGGAATTAAATTTTGATTATTGGAATTGAAATTTAGAAAGTGATTTTTCTGCCATTTGTAGAGTTTTAGAAATGAAATCTGAATCTCCTCTGTGTTTTGGTTTGATGTTACTATGAATTTTCTTTTATTATTTTCACATCTAATTAATCATTTTAGATTAGTTAATGGATTGACATATGTATATATGTATATGCTACATATATCTTTGTATACTAAGATATTACAACTGCATACTAATATTATTTTTTTGAAAGAAAATAGTTATATATCATTATAGTTGGCATATACCTACATATACTATAATACAACAGCTGCATAATTATATTCTTTCCTCAAGACAATAGGTATATGTAGGTATACGCTACATATACCTTCATATACTAAGATATTACAACTATATATTGAAATTTTCTTTTAAAAACAATAGATATATATAGTTATAGTTAATATATACCTAAATATAATAACATGTAACAATTGCATACTAATATTATTTCTCTAAAACAATAGATATATATATATATAGGTATATGCTATATATACCTTCATATACTAAGATATTATAGCTGCATATTGATTTTTTTAAAAAAGACAATACATATATGTAGTTATAGTTAGTATATACTATAGAAAGATGAAATCTACTGAAGAAGAAGAAAGTAGGGTTTCCAAGTATGAACACAGAGAAAATGAATGAAGAAATCTAAAAATTGTGTATTGCATCTCAAATCTTCTGAATATAGAGGAAAAAGCTATTTATACTTACAAAAGTCAAATTACCAAAATATCCTACTAGAATATTAATATATATAGGATAACCAAAAATAAAATAAATATAACATAGATTTTCATATCCCCCCCCTCTCAAGATGGAGCTTGGTGATGAACCAAACCCATCTTGGACAGCAACATGTGATGAGCTCTGGCACTGAGGGACTTGGTGAGGAGATCAACTAGCTGACTCTTAGAAGACACAAAAGTAGTATCAATAAAACCTTCCTTAACCTTGTTTGTAACCAAATGGCAATCTATATCCAAATGCTTTGTTCTCTCATGAAAAACTGGATTGGCAGCAATGTGCATAGCTGCTTGGTTGTTCCAAAACAAAGAAACTAGCAACTGGACAGAAATGTTGAAGTCTTGAAGCAAATAGAAACAAAAAGAATTTCACAAACAGTCAAAGCCATACTTCTATACTCAGTTTCAGCAGAAGACCTTGAAGCAATAACTTATTTCTTAGTCTTCCATGAAATAACAGCAGACCCCAGAAAGAGATAGTAACCAGTAAGAGATCTTCTAGATTGAGGACAAGTTCCCCAATCCTCATCTGAATATGCAGATAATTGAAGAGAACTAATAGATGGGAAGAAGAGACCAGTAGAAGAAGAAGACTTTAAGCACCTGACTAAATGGAGAGGAGCATCCCAATGACATTGTTTAGGAGCAACCATATGTTGACTTAGCTGCTGTGTAGAGTAAGACAAATCTGGTCTAGTAAGATTTAAATAGAGTAAATGCCCAACCAGCCGTCAAAACTTGTGTGGATCAGAATATAAAGGAGAATGTTCATCATAAAACTTGATTCCACCAAGAAGAGGAACTTTTGATGGCTTACAAGTAGTCATACCGGTATCTTCTAAGATATCTAAAACATATTTTCACTGGTTAAGATAAAGACCTATAGAAGTTCTATGAATTTCTAATCCCAGAAAAAATTTAACAAATCCAAGATCTTTGATTGAGAAAACATCATCAAGAAACCTCTTAACATTAGAAATCTGAATGTCATTAGTACCAGTAATAAGAAAATCATCAACATAAATTATTAAAGTAGTAAAATGACCAACAGATAATATGGTAAATAAACAATGATCATTAAAAGACTGTACAAAACCAATAGAGCTGACTGTGAGTTTTAAATTTCATTGCCTAGAAACTTGTCTAAGCCCATATAAAGACCTCTGCAATTTATAGACCATATTGGGAGCAGTAGCTATATAACCCTCTGGCAAAGTTATAAAAATTTCTTCATCTAGATAACCATGAAGAAATGCATTATTAATATCAAGTTGATGAATAGGCCAGTTTTTAGCAACTGCAATAGCTAAGAATAACCTGACAGTAACTAATTTTGCTACTGGAGAAAAACTGTCATGAAAATCAACACTCTCAATTTGGTTATAACCCTTAAGCTACTAACCTAGCCTTATATCTCTCCACACTGCCATCAGCCTTAAAATTTACTTTAAACACCCATTTACAACCTATTGGTTTCTTACCAGGAGGCAAAGAAGTATGAACCCAGGTGTTATTCTGCTCTAAAGCAGCTAACTCCTTATTCATAGCCTCAATCCAATGAGGATCTATTTTAGCTTGATTATATGTGGTAGGTTCTTTAACAATAGACACATTAGCTACAAATTGCATATGAGTTGAATCTAAGTAAGATAAAACAGTAGATGGTATAGGTTGAAGAGGATAAGGAATAGAGGATGAGGAAGAAGTATTAGAGGAAGGTGAAGAACTAAGAGTGATTGAAACAAAATCTTGAATCCATTTAGGTATATTCTTAACCCTTGTACTGTGCCTAAGTGGGGCAACAAAAACAATATCATTGCTGGAGGAAATAATATAAGGATCTGAAACTACTAAAGGCAAAGAAGAAGAAGAATGAGAAGGACTAGGAATAGTAGAGGAAATAGGGTATGTAACAACATGAGGTAAAGATACAGCAGGGGGACTAAAGTAAGAACTAGGTTCAGAAGAAGATACAACAGGCCAAACAGGACTAGAATCATGAGTAGAAGACTTTGAATGGAAAGGAAAAATATGTTCAAAAAATTGAACATCCCTAGAAATAAAAAAAGATTGAGAATTCAAGTTATATAATTTATAAGCCTTCTGCCCAACCACATAGACCACAAAAATAGATTTAAAAGCTCTATGATCAAATTTATCCTTATGAGGTTTGGTATTGGTAGCATAACATAAACAACCAAAAGTTCTAAGGAAACTGTAATCAAGTTTTCTGATATGCAACATTTTATAAGGAGTTTTCCAATTAAGAACAGAAGTTGGAAGTCTATTGATGATATAAGTAGCAGTAAGCAAAGACTCCCCTCAAAATTTTTTTGGCAAGCCAGATTGAAAAAGTAAAGCCCTAGCAATTTCCAAAAGATGTTTATGTTTTTGTTCTACAATGACATTCTACTGAGGAGTATATGGAGTAGTTTTTTGATGTAAAATACCATGATGCAAGAATAGGTTTTGGCAAGAAGTATTGACAAACTCAGTACCATTATCTATTCTTATACATTTAATTTTTGAGAAAAATTGAGTATGAGCCATAAAAATGAAATATTGAAGTTTTTGATAAGTTTCAGTTTTGTGTTTAAGAAGAAATATCCAAGTAGCTCTACTAAAATCATCAATAATAGTGAGAAAATAGTGAGCTCCAAAAAAATAGGCGTGAGGATATGGACCCCAGAGATCAACATGAATAAGATCAAAATCATTAGAAGACTTAGTTGTACTATTAGGAAAAGAAAACCTGTGTTGTTTAGATAAAGGACAAATAGAACAAACTGAAGAAGAATGAGAATCAATCATATGTATATGGTCGAACGTAATGGAGTGATGCTTTAGTTGATGTATTCGTGAACCAATAAAAGATTGGAAATATAGTTTGTGGGACTTTTACAACACATTCATTGGATTGTATTGTGAACGAGCTAAAAGAAGAACTTACAAATAAACCAATAGACAAAGAACAAGTCCATAATCATGTGGAGAATAGTAAAAAACAATTTACTACATGATGTGCTATATTTTAAAATGGGTTGAGTGGTTGTTTATGGATTATAGAGAGAAATATAGGAAGCTAAGAAGAGGTTCAAGAATAACTAATTTAGATGACTTATTTTATACAGATATTGCAAATGTTCATTAATATTCAATTGATCATTATTGGCTAACCATGTATCCACTGAATTGAAGAATAAAATAGTGCAAAATTATAATAAGTTGCTAGCTTTTTGGAAAAGGCAAGACTAATGAAAAAAGTAGCAATGTTTCAACAAACATGAGAAGACAAACTGTGCATAATGTTTGAAAAAGAAAAGGTAATTCAAAATTAACAACCATTGATGATATTGATCAACTGATGTCTCACAATGCTTGTACTTTGGAAACTTTTGTAATTGCGAGATTGAGTTTGACTATAATGATGTATTAACTCTTGATACCTATATCACAAGCACAATCTAAAAGCTTAAATTCTAGGATAAAATAATGCAAAAAAATTTCAAAAAAATGATACATTAGATGTCTTGAAAAATGGGTTATGTTGCATTGCTAAAGCAACTAAAGGGTGTGGACATCCCTCGAAAGAGTATTGGTGGTGGAATGAGGAAGTGCAAAAAGCGGTAAGAAGTAAAAGGGAATGGTATAAGAGTTTGCCCAAGTGTAATAACAATGATACTTTTGAGCAGTACAAACAAGCAAAAAAAGATGTTAAAAAGGCAGTTAGTCAAGCAAGAGCGCAATCTTTAGAGAGTTTGTATGAGAAACTTGGAACAAAAGAAGGAGAAAAAGCTATCTATAAATTGGCTAAGATAAGAGAAAAGAAATGTCGTGATTTAAACCAAGTTAAGTGCATTAAAAATAAAGAGAATAAGGTTCTGGTTCAAGAAGAGGATATTAAGGAACGATGGAAAAGCTATTTTGAGGAACTTCTTAATAGTAATCATAGTGATAACATTGAGGGTTTAGACGTTAGGCTGGAGAAAAAGTTGAAATACACTAGACGAATTAGATTTTCGGAAGTTAAAGAAGCTTTGAAGAAGATGAAAGTTGATGAAGCCTGTGGACCAGATGAGATACCTATTGAGGTTTGAAAATGTTTGGGAGATACAGGAGTTACATGGTTGATATTTTTGTTCAATAAGATCTTAAGTTCAAAGAAAATGCCTAATGAATGGAGACAAAGTAATTTGATAACTATTTTTAAGAATAAAGGAGATATTCAGAATTGCTCTAATTATAGAGGTATAAAGCTTATGAGCCACACTATGAAATTTTGGAAAAGAGTTATGGAATACCGTTTGAGGTTAGATACTTGTATCTCCTCAAATCAGTTTGGCTTTATGCCTGGTCGTTCAACTATGGAAGCTATTTTGCTTATAAGAGATTTGATGGAAAAGTATAGAGAGATGAAGAAGGATTTACATATGGTTTTTATTGACTTGGAAAAGGCGTATGATAGAGTCCCTAGAGAAGTTTTATGGTGGGTCCTAGAGCGTAGGGGAGTATCTATACGATATATCCAAGTCTTGAAGGATATGTATGAGGGGGCTACCACCAGTGTCCGCACCGTGGGAGGGGATACTAAGGATTTTTTCGTTTCTATTGGATTACACCAAGGTTCAACTTTGACTCTTATCTTTTCGCCTTGGTCATGGATGAGCTAACAAGACATATACAGGATGACATCCCTTGGTGTATGATGTTTGCAGATGATATTGTATTAATAGATGAGACTCAAGCAGGGGTAAATCAAAAGTTGGAGTGTTGGAGAAGCACTTTGGAATCTAAGGGTTTTAAGCTAAGTAGGACTAAGACTGAGTATATGCATTGTAGATTTAATAGTGAGAATAGAGAAAGAGGCAAAATTATTTTAGACGGAATAGCAATGCCTCATAGTACTTATTTTAGATACCTTGGCTCCATTCTTCAAGAAGATGGGGGTTGTGAAGAAGATGTAAATCATAGGATTAAGCCTGGTTGGATGAAGTGGAGGGGTACTATAGGAGTTCTATGTGATCGAAAGATGTCAATTAAATTAAAAGGAAAATTTTACCGCACTGTAATACGGCCTGCTATGATGTATGGTAGTGAGTATTGGGCAGTAAAAGGACAACACATGAGTAAAATGCATGTTGTGGAAATGAGAATGATAAGATGGATGTGTGGTCATACTAGGATGGATAGAATCCGCAATGAGTGCATTAGAGAAAAAGTGGGGGTAGCACCTATTGAGGATAAGATAAGAGAGCATAGATTGAGGTGATTTGACCATGTGAAATGAAGACCTAGTGATGCGCTAGTTAGAAAAACCGAACAAGTTAGAGTATATATAGCTAAGAGAGGCAGAGGTAGGCCTAAACTGACTTGGTCAAAGGTGGTTCAAAATGATCTTATGATGTTACATCTATCAGAAGAGATAACCTTAAATCGTATTGAGTGGAAAAGAAGAATCCATATAGCCGACCCCAATTGACTTGGGATTAAGGCTTTGTTGTTGTTGTTGTTGTTTGGAAGCTGATGTGGAAACAAAAGCTTTTATGCTCTTCTTTGACATCATAAAATGTTGACTTGTTCCATAAGTATATTATGCGAACAGCGCAAAAAAGTTTTTGCTTGAGATATATTTGGTGGTAATTGAGGACAATATTAAGATGATCCATTTCTATGGTATTAATATATTTGGAGTTAATATCAATTATATGTTGTATGAATTTTATGGTAGATTATTTTCGATAACATTATGAATTATATGAATTTAATGGCTATTTTATATATTTTGATCATTTATTTGAAATAAGTACGAAAAAAAATGCCAATATAAAAGACATTCTATAATATTCATTGATTATGAATATGGTTTTCATATTTGTTATTCCTTTTATACATTAATTTTGTTATAATTATAATTTTCAATTAATAAAAAAATAATTTGATATGCATTTTATAAGATTTTAATATTTTTTTTGTTTTTAATTGATTTTTTTTAAATTTAATATAATTTTATATGAATTTATATATTTGAAAACATTTGATCAATTTATTATAACTATATCGTACATAAGATTAAAAAAAATTTTATTTAATTATATTAGGGTTAATACATTAATGGCCTCCTATGCTTCAAGATTGATCATTTTACCATACCTACTTTTCGATTACTAGATGACTCCTTCAACCCGAAAATAAATTAACCAACAGACCCTTAATTGTTGAAGTGTCACTATGCGTGATTACACAGCCAAATACGTGCGTGAAGATAAATTTATTCATTAAGATTTTTATTGCACCGCCAAAATTTTTAGAGGCTCTGAGTTTGAAGTTGAATAATCAAAAAATTTATCATTTTTGGTAAATTAACTGTATTTCGTATCTCTTCTCGTCATGTGTTTGTAGAAATCTTAGAGATCTAAGATTTTTTTATTAAGTGTGATCACAAGCAGAGAAATTAAATTATTGCTAGGATCCAAGGAATTAAATAGAACACATCCATATGTAAGCATTTGCTTTCTTGAATATTTTGTTTGCATTTAATTATGAAATTATCTCGTCTTGTTTGAAGTATGGGGATGCAGGGGGTGTTTTGTGAAGATAAATGGAGATGGAGTTGGATCACAGATCATATAAGCAATAAATGGGTCATTTGAAGGAAAGTTCCATACTTCCTTTTTCATATTTGGGTACTACAAAAAAAAAGAACAAAACCATCTTCTGATCAAATCATTCAAATGAAATTCATTTATTCCCTAATATTGTAAACTAAATGGGCTGTGAAAATATTCAGTTGCGGTTGTTATGAATTGATAGAACTGAACTTTTCAATCCTGAAGTGATATTTAAATATATGGAAGATGTTAGAAATATTATTAGGCGAATACCTGCATTGTGGTAAAATCCTAGGTATTCAATGTGGAAATAGATCTCCAGTTGGGCTTTATTTTCATTGCTCGCACATGCAACCCAGTTGAGGATTGGCCCATGTTCCTTACCCTTCTTGTCATTGATTGGTACCGGTAGTTATATGGGAAGACATAATGAACAAGTAGGAAAACTAATTTGCATTTTAGATTTTACAATTGCCCAATGTCATTGTTAATTCTTTTCTATCATATTGATTTCCAGTTTTTGTTCTTTCAGAAATCAGTTCTTTCAAATTTGATACAAGAGATAGAGCCATTCGATGTGAGCGTCATCCAGAGAGATGTTCCACCAACTACCTTGGATGCTATGAAGAGGACCATTTCTGGCATGTTGGGCTTACTACCATCTGATCGGTTTAAAGTTTTAATTGAGGCTTTATGGGAACCTCTGTCTAAATTGTTGGTCTCCTCAATGATGACTGGGTATGGTTTTTTCTTTTATTGTTATTTTTTCTTAGTTTATTTCCCTACAAGTCAGAAGGCATTGATATCATACTGGTGATTGTTTTATGACATTCATTGCACTTTTTTTTATGACATTTATTACCCTCGGGATTTAGCTCATAGAACAATGGGGCTCCTTGCAGTTTATATGGGCCTTTATATTCAGATCTTATCAAATCTAAAAGCTGAAAATTTATTATGCCATTGTTACTTGGATCAAGAGTTGCTAATACTTGATGTATTAGGTAACATTTTCAGTTGCCTTCTTTAATAATGGTATGATATGGGGTATCTATGGATTGTGTTTCTGCTTGAATTGTAGATATACATTGCGGAATGCTGAGTACAGACTTTGCCTTGAAAAAAACCTTGATGTCCATGAAGGAATCATTGAAAGCAAGCACCAGAAAACTCTAAACTTGATTTGTGTGGCTCAGAGACAGGGAGACAGTGAAGCAATATTATGAAAAAAAAAATGCTAAATTTGAACAAACAGCTCTGGATCCATCTGATAATATCAATATTGACGGCCTTGATGAAATGTCCCCTGAAGCTCGGCAAAACATTCTCCATTTGCAGTCTCGTTTATCTTCTGTGAAGAAGGTATGTACTCTGGGAACTTTAGTCGATGAACAAATTAAATATTGTGTTTTTTCAAGTTCCATATTATATTTGCTTAATCTAGAATATCCTTAACAAATTATATGTACGTATAGCATGGTTGGAACTAGTAAAGCTTCCACTAATGTAAGAGAGAGAATGAAAGAAATTATGGTCTTCATTTGGTTTGTGGATGTGATTCTGCAACAACCCAAGTTAGAAATATAGAATGAGGAAGAAATAGAGAAGAAAAGAGAGAAACAGAGAAGAAGAAGAAGAAGAAGAGAAAGACAGAAATAGAAATTAGAGGGAGATAGAGAAGAGAAGAGAGGAATTTAGAAAATACTGATATTGATATTGTTATAAACAACTTGTACAGAAATATATAACCATAAAAGGAACTAACAGACAAAATGTGACATCAGGGAATAATTCTTCATTCCACTCTTCTCTCTGTCCTTACTGTCGTTATTCTATTTGTCCTACTACTACTACTCATTAGTCCAGCAAGGCCGCTACTCAAACAATAGCCAACCTCTTCTCTACTGACTACTAAGATTACTACCCATCATGCCTTCTATTTCCTGCTAATATGTAACAATTCCTTCCCCTTTAGGCCATTCTTGTCCCCAAGATGGCGTGACTTCAGTAAATCTATGAATGATGAACCTAAAATTCTCACAAGTATCATCAGTAGATGGAAGGTTGATCGATTGCATTAACACCAGCTGAATGTATTTATTGTATCTTAAAATGACTCTAGAATGTAGAAATTTCTCAGGTTTTGACAAAAGGTCTTCTCTCTGCATCTCAAACTCCTTTGCCTTGCTTACAATGCTTTCTGGAATATCCTCAACAGAAACAAACTGCACCAGTGGGCAAGCCGCAACTTGTATTGCCAGATAATCGATTAATTCCTTGAATTTGTCACTTCTACCCATAAAGTCAGTTCGATATTTGACTTCAATTAGAACTCCTATGCGGAAATCATGAATATAGGAACCAATTCTGCCTTCAGCTGCAAACCGACTAGATTTCTTGTCAGCAATTGAAAGATATTTCTTTCTGAGGAACTCCTGAGTTTTCATAATGTCCCCTGCAGTCTCTAAGAAGACTTGCTTGCAATCCATCATTCCTGCTCTTGTTTCTTCTTTCTCCAAAGCTTCTCCAACACATTGGTTTTTTTAAGATATAATTTCAGCTCCACTCATGCTTCCAGATTGATCAGAATTTTTCGCATCGTCCTCTGCATCTTTAGTAGCAATTAAATCCAATGCATCTAATTCAACATCCATATTTTCTTCAGCATAAATTTTCATCAACCTTGCAACTATATCACCATATTTAATTGAAAGTATACTTTCCTCTTGTCCATCACCATTTAGAACAACAATCTCTAAACATGGAAATTGGCCAACTGTAGCTCCTGTAAACCCATAAACAGAATTTGCACTTATCTTCAGGGCCCATTGTCGACCATCTAGAATAGCCTTCTCAAGTGGATCCTTGGCTTCCTTCAAATCTGCTTTTGCTCTTCTTCGAGCAGCTAATAGTTCCTCAAGAATTCCAGGAAGAATTCCCTTTTGCAAAATTGATTTGACAAATGTTTCACCAGATAGAGTTTTGTTGACACATTCAGGTGGGAGGTTGAGCTTGCGAGCATCTTCAGTAGTCACCAGAGTGCAGTAATATAGATTATATGCCATCATTATTGAAGGATAAAGAGAGGCAAAATCCAGTGTTGTAATTGGCTTTTCATAGAATCTTGCTCTTGCCTCCAAAACAGTGGCACCCTCATATGTTCCTTGGTCAGATCCTGCCTATTTGACATTGGGAATAACAAGGTTCTTTTGTTTAGCCTTCCTCAAGAGTTGGGAAAGCACTTTGATACTCTGTCTTTTGAGTCTAAGAGTGTTGTCAGCTTGGCTTCCATCAAGTGACTGCAAGGGCAACTTGGCTTTCTCCATTAAGGGCAGCTGGGCACCGGGCGACGCCACCAGTTCATCTTCTTCAGGTTCCTCGCCCTCTTGCCACCCACCAATTTCAATGTCATCTTCTTCGATTTCTTTGACTCCTTGCAGCGTCATCATATGCTTCAATGAGCATCGGTGTTCTAGCAAATATCGATCGCCACAACGATAACATGCGTTTGACTCTCGTTTGTTAGGTGAATACAGAATCAATGATTTCTGATTGTAGTTTTGCTGAGATTTGGTGTTGCGTTGTGATTTTGGGAAAGGATTGCTACTAGGTTTTTGTTTTTGAGGGTTTGGGTTAAGTGTTTGGGTTTGGTTTATGGGTATGGTATTTGGGTTTGGGTTATTTAAGTTTATTGCTTGAGGGAACTGTGTTTTGGGAAGCTTAAAAAATCACTTCCTGCAGAAGAGCTTGATTGAATCCTTGAACCATCTCTCCAATCTCCTCCTCCTCTCCGGCCAAAAAACTCGGCAGGTGGTATGTTCCCGACAGCCCTGAGTTCACTTCTACATCATGCCACTCCTCTTCTGGGTCCCCCACGTCATCCTCCTCTATTTTCTCCTGATAGCCCTTCACATCTCCATCTAAATCTTCTACTGGGTCGGGTAGAGTCATCCTGGGTTTCAAGTTTTTCCAAGCTGGGTTGTGAATCGGTAAGGATGTGATTTGGATATTGTGTTGCGTTTTGGGTGAAAATGATTTCCGTTGTTTTGGGTTGAGTGTTTCAGTATATGCTGGGATTTTTGGTTGGAGTTGGTTGTGATTTTGGTGGGTAGGAACATATGGGTTTCGGGTTTGGTGGGTTACCTATGAGCGCTGCATTCTGGTGATTATAACTTCTCTGGGTAGCTTCCAGTGGCATCTTCCTTTCCACCATTGTTTTAGAATCCTCAAATGCCTCTTTGTAGCTCATCACACTCCCTGTCTGCCGAAGTTGGTGGTATTCAGCCACTATATTTTTGATTGGGAAATCACCGATTCTACCTTGGATCTAACTAGCAACGAGGGCCTCTGTTTCGCCAGCTCTCATGCTCACGAATGATTCAACTTCGTCGATTTCTCTAATACGAGAGGTTGGTGTTGTTAAAATCCCTTTTCCAACAATGTTGGGTTCTTCCACTGAAGTCTCCTTGCCTTTATCTTCCAGATTTTGGAGGAGCTGGATTATCTCGTCCATTTGAATTCCCAACTTGATTTGTTCTTCCAGTAGTTGGGTGAAAGTACAATGTTGCTCATCGATTTCTTCTGTGTAAGTTTAATCCACTGTTTTGTTCATTGTTTCTTCGATTATTTGGTTTGTCTTTGCACTGGAATTTCTTGTTGTTTTGCTCATAGGTTAGCAAAATAAACTGAGTCGTGAGATGCCCGGTTTGTGGCTTTGATACCAATTTGTAACAACCCAAGTTAGAAATATAGAATGAGGAAGAAATAGAGAAGAAAAGAGAGAAACAAAGAAGAAGAAGAAGAAGAGAAAGACAGAAATAGAAATTAGAGAGAGATAGAGAAGATAAGAGAGGAATTTAGAAAATACTGATATTGATAATTGATTGTCATAAACAACTTGTACAAAAATATATAACCATAAAAGGAACTAACAGACAAAATGTGACATTAGGGAATAATTCTTCATTCCACTCCTCTCTCTGTCCTTACTGTCGTTATTCTATTTGTCCTACTCCTACTACTCATTAGTCCAGCAAGGCCACTACTCAAACAATAGCCAACCTCTTCTCTACTGACTACTAAGATTACTACCCATCATGCCTTCTATTTCCTGCTAATATGTAACAGATTCTAACTACAAATGTGGATTGCCTAGGACTCGTTAAGTGTTGAATGGAAAGCTTTAGTTGAGGAGTGAGGTTGTAATTAGTAAAGCTTTGGAGGGGGTGGGGGTGTATTTTAACTGTTCTTCTTGGGTATGCCAAACCATCAAATTTGGTTGTCATATAATTTAGTTTTTTTTATTGTATTATCATTTCCAAAGGGGAGCCTTGGCGCAACGGTAAGCGTTGTTGCCGTGTAATCTGAGGTCACGGGTTCGAGTCGCAGAAATGGCCTCTTGCAATTGCAAGGGAAGGTCGCGTACAAAGACTCAATGGATTCGACCCTTCTCCGAACCCCGCGTATAGCGGGAGCGTTTGTGCACCGGGGTGCTCTTTTTTATTGTATTATCATTCCCCTTTTTATTCCTTTTCGGGTACAAGAAAATCTATTTTTATATTTATGAGAGGCCTTTGCTTTCTGATTTTGGCCTATTATGCATGGATATTTTGCATATTTTGACACATTCTGCTCGCACATTTATGTGGAATAATAATTGTTGTTTGTTGGGATAGGAGAACATCAGTGCAATATATAAGACAATGGACTTCTGTTCTTTTATCAATTTTTTTTTCTGGCTTTTCTAAGATGAATCTTTTTTCCTTTCTGTGATTTGTTTTGTTCTCTATATTTTAGTATATATTGTGGTTTTATCAGAGAAGACAGAAATTGTTATGTCATGGACTTTCTACTTTAGTTCATTCTTTATCCTTGTAGCCTTCCTGTCCCCTCGTCTTCTGCCTCCTATGTTTGAGGTTCAAGATGGCCTGAGGCCTTAATTTTGAAACGGAAAATTGAAGACAGATTTGGTAGTTTCTGTTATCGAATATAGGCAAGAGTCGCACAAACTGCTCCATAATGTAGATGATGTATTTGGGCTTTCTTAGTTTAGGATGTTGGAACTGCGAAAATGACTGTCAAAGGTTTGTGGAATGTATGTTTCTTGTATGCATTTTCTACATTTCAAAATAACAGATTGGAAAGGAGAATGGTTTTCCTGGCAATTTGAGATTAAGACTTTTTGAAATTAGAGCAATTATGCTATTGACAAGTAATTATCAGACACTATTAGTTTACACATTTTCCATGTTCCATGTTTTTCCTCATCCGAACCTCTTGAGAGCTCTATTTCTATTTATGGATTTTTTTAATATCTGCTCTGCAGTGGCTCTGCACTTTTTTTTGGAATAGAATTAGAGAGAGGAAGAGGGAGAAAGAAGAAAAGGAAAGAGAGGGAGGGAAGAGGATCAGGAGGAGAGGGGGGGGGAGTGGGGGGTGGTTGGGGTGTGTGGTGGGGGGAAGAGGATGGGGTGTTAGGGATGGAGGTTAGCTGTGGCTGACTAACTGACATAGAATTAGGGCTTAGGATTTAAGTTTGTAGATCTGGTTATTTCAGAAAGGTTAAAGAGAATTCAAGCAACAAAAATAAACCACTAGTCTCATACTAGTGGGATCTAGGATGTGTCCTACCAAGAAAGTAATTGCATCACAGAACTCAGAATAAAAAAACTGCGGAAAGTTCATTGATTGAAATCTGAAAATAGCAAGCATAGGTGTTTAGGCAGTTGAAAGTGTAACCCTAAATCCTTACAGACTCCTATTCCATATGAAATATCGATGGACTTCTTTAGTTTACTGGGACTAAATATTATTTAAATGATTCTTTATTTATTTGGCTCCTATATCGTCTAGGAGAACTCAATATAAAAGTAACATTATGACTTCTAAGCTAGCATTGAAAATTGACAAAATTATAGAACGCCCCTGCTTAGTCCTGAGTTCTGCAACAATTTTTAATCCAATTTCCACCTTGAATCTCCCATATCATCATCCCATCAAAATCAAAGCTTGAGGTCAATAAATTGTCCCCCTCTCATGCTTCTACAGACTTAAAACTAAGTTCTATCACTGACGTATAAAGTTGACAAAATGCTTGTGTCAACTTATTCAAAATCATGTGGTTTGATGTTAGTTTTGCCTATCTATAATGAACTACTTTTTTCCTAACTCAGATAAGAAGCTACACAACCAAGATTTTTTAGTTTTTTACTTTGCATTAGTTTTAATAAGGAAATGTTAATACTTTCGCATTGGGAAGCCTTTCTTGTTATATAAATGGCACATCAAAGTTGTGCATTTAATGAAAATGGTATGCATCAAACTAGGGGGCCTTAAAGCTGATGCTCTGCCTGTTTAAATGTGTTTAATGTTTTCCATTGCTCTTTACATTAGAATTTTAATTTTCCAGCAAAAGCACTCCCCCCAAACCCCCCCCCCCCCCCCCCCCCCTTTATTTTTTTGTTTTCAATAGCTTATTTATTATGGTCAAGATGCATTCTCACATTCTTTTCCTTATTTTGCTGGATTATTGAAGGAACTGCATGAAGTCAAGAGGAAAAGTGCTGCTCTTCAAATGCAACAGTTTGTTGGCGAGGAAAAGAATGATTTACTAGACTATCTAAGATCACTACAACCAGAAAAGGTCCTATTTAATCTCTAAATCCCTCTACTTAAAAGAATGATTTACTAGCTATTTAATATCATTACAAGCTGAAAAGATTATATTTAATCTTTAGGTACTTTACTTAAAAGAATGATTTACTAGACTATTTAATATCATTACATCCAGAAAAAGGTTCTATTTAATCTCTAAATACTGTACTTGATCTTCCACTTACCTTTTTGCAAATGCTTTTTAAATTATCAAACTTTGGCCTGTAATGTGCTACTAACAGATGCAGTTGTTACGGCTTTCTGTCAAGTTGGCGATGACAGTCTCTTGATGCTAACAGTAATATCATTTTGCTCCATTTTTTTTACAATATAATTGCAAAAGCCTGCTGATTACTTGACATGATAGATGGATGATATCATGTGATGACATTTTCTACTTGCAGAATGTTATTTTCTGGTTATCATGAGGACAAGACAAAAGGGTTTAAACAGTCACATTGTCATAATAGGAAGTTTACTATCAGAAGTACTTTTATTTGTTTATTTTTAAAATTTGGTAAAGCATGTTGACTACGATTTCTCTTCATGCCAATTTTGATGGCTATGAAATCTCTTCTACTTCCAATAATCTGTGAAAACTATTGCAACAGTTTTGCATGCTGATGCTACTAAATTGAGGCTAATTTATGTTGGTGATGTATAGGGACAAGATATGGCTTTTGGTTTAACTGTTGGCTCTGCTTAATGCAACTTGTCAGGTTGTAACACGTTGTTGTACATGTATTTCAGCTTTTGACCTGATTTGATACGTTTCTTACATATCCAGTAGGCAATAGTAGTATGTGGATGTTTTTTCTTTCTTATTTAGCCTTTATAGCATGGTCATTCTGTTTCTGTGGATCTGACTCCCACACTGTTTGAGCAAGCCCTCTGTCTCACATTTATGTTACCTGTTTAAGATATATGGGCTTTAGCATTCGTTGCAACTAATGCAATTGTAAACCGAACAGTTAGCTGAGTTATCAGAGCCTACATCCCCTGAGTTGAAAGAAGTTATCCACTCAGTAGTCCATGGTCTTCTTGCAACTCTTTCTCCAAAGATGCATTCGAAGCCCGAGTCAGAGAACAATACATCTACTAGGACACGAAATATTGGGAATGAAGATCACCTCACTGCAGTTTCAACCTCTCATTTCCTTGACGAGGGACTATCTCGCACGTCTACTTTTTTGGTTAGCCCTCATCATTTCATTGCAGTGCTTTTATCCCTTTTTTCCCGTTCTTTGATTTAGAGGAGATTACCAGCTTCATTTTAGCATATGCTACTATCAATAGTTCAAATCTTCCCTCTTAAGATAATATAAAAAAAATGGCGTTTCAGAGGAGATGATTGACTTGTTGGGAGTTTGGAGAGTTAAATCATATTTGCTTCTACCTCTTAGGCATTGGAGTATTGATTCTGAAAGTTTTAAAAAAAAAAAGGATACCAGGATTGGATCAGCAAACTAAGAATCCAGTGGCAGTCGTAATAGTTAACTGTATGCGAAAAAGTTCTAAATAGCTGTTTATGTACAAATATTATTACCTTTTCCCTAATTCTGGCCTTGTTTTTTAAGGTGTATGCTCCTGGGACACTACCTTAGAGGGATTGAGTATCGGAAGGAGCTTATGGAACTTCGGTCCTTGACAAGCAATATGGAAAACAATGGCTGTGAAGATGAACAGATCGCTTAAAGGTACACTACTTAGAACGCTTCCATGTGTACATAGAAGGATATTTTGGTGTATACAAAATTTTATATTCAATATGAAGGTGTTTGAATTAATATGTCCACTTGTGTTTTTGCGGATGGATAGTTTATTTATGTGTAAAAGAATAATTATGTTATTTGCTATGACAATACTTCTTATGTGATATACTTTTGTGTAATTATGTTCATTAAGAAAAAAAAATGTGTGAATTGATTTTGGTTCAGTTCTTGTCAACTAACGGATGATAGGTAATGGTTTGTTCCATCTGAATTTGAGAAATGTTAAATTTTATAAAAGTTTAGTATAATGTGTACTGTTTGCAATTTGATAAAAATTTGTCTGCCTTTTCTTCAACTTGTTTTTTAGTTCTCTTTCTAGGGAATGAGGCTGTCCTAGTTTCACTAGTCTCTCTATTCTCTTGAAAGGCCGAATGCCACATCTCCATCTCCTCCAACTAGGTGATCTAGAGCTTATAAGATTGGTTTACGAATACTTTATCAAATCCATAAAGGTGTTTTAGAATTTTAAAACATTCATTGTACTCTGAATGTGGGAATTTGGTCAAGACAAAAAAGATCTTCAGCCAAATGGTTCTCAAAGATGTTAGTCAGTCAGTCCATGATAATGGGTCTTGCAATAAATGGGGAAGGGTCGGAAGCTGTTATTCTTTTGGGATTCTTTAAAAAAAATAAAAAAAAAATAAAATTATTTTTAAAAATATTCACTTTTCAACTTTTAAAGATATACATTGAATATATATCTAATGTATTAAAAATATATTCACCTTTAAAATTATACATTTAGTCAAGAACGAATCCAATATTGAATATTTAGGGGATCAAAATATGAATTGTCTACCATTTAAATCTTCACCTTAACAAATAAAGATTTTGTAATATAATGATTCTCTACTAGTAGATTAATTATATTTTATTGATTAAAAGCCTATAAAATAGATTAGAAATTAATCTTTTATATAATTAATAAGTATCAATGTTTATTGATTTTCTTAACTTGACAAGAATAATTTTTTTATAATTTAGTTCCTTTATTACACGAACTTTTTCCAATTATACCGGTAAATGTAATTAATCCAATCAGAGTCCTTAATTGCTATAAATACAATATTACTCCTTTATTTTATCTAATAAATACAAATTCTAATAAAATTTATCGTTGAAATAATGAATTAAATGGGACAAAATTTCAACTTTAGTCACACATTACAATATCAGCTAGCAAAAACATATTTTAAACTAAAATTATTAGTTTTATACAAATATGTATAAGAATTGATCCAATAAAGAGATTTAACTAGTGTACTAAAAAAATTACTAATTCTAGTATTACCAAACTATTGTAATTGCTAAAAAAAAGACAATGCAATTGAATTTATGCAAAAAAAAAAAAAGCATTGCATTTGAATCTAAAAATTATTTTTTAGAGTTGTAACTTTAAGAAAATTCATGTAGGGCTAAAAATAAGAAATTGAAATAATGAAAAATAACTTTTTTAAAGTTAGCTACCATTATGTGAAAAGAAAGAAAAAATTTTGTTCTACTTTCATTAAAAAAATATATACCTTTTATTATTGTTTTAAGATCACATGGACGTCAAGAAATTAATATTGTTTATTTTTTATGGATTAATTAATAAAAAATGAATTTTAGCATTTTTTTTTTCAATTGTATCGTAAACTTTCGGAAGTGTCAAAAGAAAGCATGAAATATATATTTTGTTTTAATTTTATTATATTTATTAGGAAAGCCAATTTGACCTGCAAAATTACTAACCCATTAGTTTTTATAGCTAATATGGATTGTTGATATAGATAAAAAAATATATATGTTAATTATAAAAAAAAACTTTAACATGTTTTTCAACTTTTTTACAAACTTTTTAAAAATATCAAAAGGGTGCATAAATTATGTATTTCGTTCGAAATTTTTTATTTTTATTAAGAAAAGTTATTTTACTTGATAGAATATTAATATATTAATAATTTGTGAATTATTTGAGTTAAAAAAATATTAGTAGCATATTGCATTATATTTCTTTAAAAATAGTTTCCAATTCTAAAATAAAAAAAAAATCATAGTTTTGAAATTGAAAATGCTAAGTAAAAATGCGAATGCCATTAAATAAAAATTATAAAATCAACTCCAATAATATAAAATTAACTCAAAATTAACTTCTTAATAACTTACTACTAAATTTACATTCAAAACAACCCAAAAATAAAATATCAATTAAATAAAGAAAACATATTCAAATTTAATTTTAATAACGCAAAAAACAGCAACATTACTTAAAATCCACTTTCAAAATTTATTTTTAAAGAGAATTCATTTGTGTTAAAAATAAAACTCACACAACATTAAATAGAAATTGTAGAATTCTTGATTTGTTTTTCTTAATTTGAAGATAATTTTTTAAAAAATATAATACAATACGCTAGCTATATTTTTCAATTCATATAATTCATAAAAACGACACACTAATATTTTATCAAGTAAAATAACCATTCTCGATGAAAATGAAAGATTTGAAATGAATTATATAGTTCATGTAATCTTTTAATATTTTTGAAAATTTTATGATAAAAAATATGTATTAAAGTTTATATTTTTTTATAATTAACTTTTTTTAATTCACCTCAATAATCCACGTTTGCTATAAAAATCGATATGTCAATCATTTTACTGGTCAAATTGGCTTTTTTAATAAATATGATAAAATTAAAATAAAATTCATATTCCATGCAATTCTGTAATATTTTAAAAAGTTTATGATAAAATTGAAAAAAAAAGAGACCACAGTTCTTTTTTTTTTTTATAATTAAGCTTTTTTTTAATAATCAGCTTTTTTATGATTACAATCACTTAGTTAGATATTTAGAATTATTTAGACAGACTAATAGCCTCTGTAGTTTGGGGACCAAAATCTATTTCCATAGAAAAAAATAATATATACAATAAATATTTTTTGTTAATATATTCATTGTATATATTATTTATTGCATATATTATTTCCAAGTAAATAATATTTCTAAGTAGATCACATAATATTTATTTGTTATAAATAATATTTTTGATATATACAATGAATCCATATCATAAATTTTATAAGTGTCAATTAAATTTAAGTAGAACTAGAAAAATTCTCGCGTAATACTGCGAGTATTTTTATTTAATATATATTAATTTAAATCTTATAATAATTTTAAATAAATAAAATAAAAATTAAATTATAAAAATTACAAAAGTAAATCTAAAAATAAAAAATTAAATTATAAAAATTACAAAATAAAATCTAAATAATGTTTAAGTAATAGTGATTAAAAAAATTAAAGCTAACAAAAATTAAATAAACTAAACATAAAATTAAATAATATAAATTAAAAAATAAAACTTAATCAAACAATAAATTAAAATTAAGTAATTAACGTAACTAAAATTAAAATAAAATGACATTTTAACACGTCTAAATCTAATATATAATTTTTATTTGGTATTGGATTGTTGGTCTTGCCACAGGGGAAGAACTAGTCTTAAAAGTTGTAGGGGCAAAAATTGTTAGAATTAATTTTATATTGTTAAAATTAATCTTAAGTGTGGACTAAATATATTTAAATATTAAATGTGTATTGCAGTCAAATTAAGATAGTCAAACTAAAGTTTTGATCAAATTAGGATTGTTGACTATTGAGGTGTCCTACTCGTAATATGATTATAAGTGTAGAGATAATTAAGTAATTTCTATTTTGTTGAAAGACCAAAATATAAATTAATCAATTTATTCAGTTATAAATAAGGGGTCGTGGTCTCCGGGGGAACATAACAATTTTGAGAGAACATTACGCTCCTTCAGTAGTGCTTCCGCATAACCTAAAGTGTGTATCCCCTGGAAGGCGACAATCCCCAGAATTGTCTTCAACATTAACATACGATGATGTCAGGTACGCAATTCTGCCATTTGCAATTTAATTTGAATAATCTAATGATCTATGCATATTTTAGGTTTTAGGGGAATTAGGTTTTCTTCCCCTTTCAATTGGTATTAGAGCCCTGTGCTAGGTTGCTAGATTTTCCGATTAAATTGCGGTATTGATTATTGTTTTGATTCTATAAAATTAATTCGGTGATTGTAATTTTCTAGAATTAATTTGGAATCGAATTTAGTAATCTGAAATCAATTTTGGTTTGATTTATTTTTTTGGTTAATTATTTAGTTTAATTAATTTTAAAAAAATCGAAACTGTTCTTCGTGTTCTTAAGAACAGTTTCGAAAATTCTTTAGGCTATGCGATTTTGATGGTTTTTTGGTCGGATTTGAACCGGCGGTGGCGTAAGAAAGGGTTAACACCCTCATAAGGTGGTCGCCGGCGGTGGAGAACAGTGGAAACCGTTCGGCCGGTGTTGCGATTTGCAAAATCGTTTTGCTATTTTGCGATTTTGCGTTTTTTAGTTGATCCGTGGCCGTTCGTCGCAGATAAAGGATGGCCGGAGGTTGCTTGGTGGTCGAGCAATCGTCTGGAGGCTGTCACCGGCAGTGGACGGCGCTGGATCAAAAACTGGAGAGGGCGGCGATGAAGGGATTTGCTGCGTTTGGAGCAAATCACTTTGAGCCAAAACGGTACCGTTTTGAGCCAAAGCGCTGCTTTTGGAGCAGTGTGCAGCCCTAGCTCAAAACGATACCGTTTTGAGCCAGAATGGTGCGTTTTGAAGAGCAAACCGCTTGTCTCTGGATTGGGTAAAAAGTAAAAATAAAATATATATTTTTATATTACAAACAGGTCCTCCAACTTCTGATAATCCGATTTTGACCCAAAAAGTTTTGTAATTCCTGTTTTCACCCACAAAACTTTTAATTTATTTAATTTTTAGCCCAAAATTTTCTATTTATTTATTTTTGGCCCAAATTTTTTTAATTAATTAAAGTTTATTTTTATTGCAATATTTGATTTTAATTATTTTGAGAATTTTATTGATTTTAAATTTAATTAATATAAATATTGCAATCAATTTATTATAATTTGAGAATTTTATTGAGTTTAAATTTTAGTATTTTAATCCTAATTGTGTCTAATATTTTTAATAATAAATTAATTGAAGCAAAAAGTCGCCAAAGTGATCTCTATTGTGTAAATTAATTTATTTGGATATTAGACAGGTGTATTAAAATTCATTGCGGGTAATAAATCGGCCCAAAGGAAGGTTGCTAACTGGCTGAATTGAGAATACATGTACAGTGATAAATATGTGATAATTATTATGTTTTCATCCATGTGGATAATAAATCGGTCCAAAGGAAGGTTTAATATTTGACAGGATTGAATTGTCAATATTTGATTGCTGCATTGAGATGCCAATTACAGTTAATATTTTATATCCAAAGATGAAAATATTAATATTGTGCCGGTATCTTGTTTTCATTATTTGAACTCTATTATTGTTTGTTTCATTTATTTTGTGGATAGTGAGTTTATGTTAATTTTTTGTCACTTTCAATGATTCCAGCTAGCATGCCGTATAATCCTAACACTGTCCCTATGCTTGAGGGGTCAAATTTTGGTTCATGAAAATCAAGCATGATGATTTATCTGGGTTGTATGGACTTAGACCTTGCGTTCAGGATGGACGAACCTACTCCTCTTACTGAAGTGAGCACAGATGCTCAGAGGGTTTAGTATGAGAAGTGAGAGCGTTCTAACCGCTTAGGTCTTCTGATCATGCAGCACAGAATCCCAGAACATGTTCGAGGAGCCATTTCTACTGACGAAAGTAATGCTAAAAACTATCTTGCTGAGCTGGAGAAGGTCTATGTCAAGAATGACAAGGCCAAAGTGGGGACGCTTTTAGCAAAACTCACCTCCATAAGGTATACTGGAAATGGTAGTGTTCGGGAGCATATACTGAGCATGTCCCAAATAGCCAAGAGGCTAAAGGTCCTGGATTTGGTTTTACCAGATGACCTTTTAGTCCATCTAGCTTTGAATTCTCTTCCACCACAATATGGGCAGATCAGAACTTCATATAACTGCCAACCGAGCAAATGGACTCTTAACGAGCTCATTGCTCATTGTGCGGATGAGGAGGAAAAAATGTTGGCTACTAAGAGAGAGAGTGCTCATCTGGTCTCTTCAGCAGCTAAGGGAAAAAACAAGAAAAGAAAGAAGATTGCTGAGAATAAAACTGCTGATAAAGGTCCTGTGCAAAAGAAGCCTAAGGAATTAAAATGCTTCTTTTGCAGCAAGTCTGGACACTTAAAGAATGACTGTCCCAAATATGTCACATGGCGTGTCAAGAAGGGTAAGTACTTTGTTTTAGTCTATTCTGAAGTTAATTTAACTTCAGCTCCTAGAAACACTTATTGGATGGATTCTGGTGCTACCGCTCACATAAGTGTTTCATTGCAGGGTTGCCTGAGCTACCGAAAGCCAACTGACGGTGAAAGATACGTCTATGTGGGAAATGGCGATCCGGTGAAAGTGGAGGCAATTGGGCATATTAGATTGTGTTTAAGAACTGGATTTTTTTGGATCTTGTAGATACTTTTGTTATTCCGACATTTAGACGGAATTTAATTTCTGTTTCTTATTTGGACAAATCTGGTTTTACTTGTTCGTTTGGAGACAGTTCATTTACTTTATCTATGAATTCAAAAATTTTTGGTACTGGCTTCTTGAATGCATGTGATAATCTATATATGTTGAATATTAATGATTCTTATAATGAAACCCTGCAGGTCAGTACTATAGGTACCAAAAGAAAGCAAAATATAGATAATTCAGCTGAACTTTGGCACAGACGTTTGGGTCACATATCCAAATCTAGAATAGAACGTCTTGTATCAGATGGTATCCTAAACACACTTGATTACATAGATTTGGACTCCTGTGTTGAGTGTATTAAAGGTAAACAGACTAAACGAAAGAGACTAGGTGCCAGCAGATCATCGAACGTCTTAGAATTGATATATACGGATATCTGCGGTCCATTTCCTACAGCAACAAGGAATGGCCAAAGATACTTTATATCATTCATAGACGATTACTCATGTTACGGGTACCTATATCTCATTCATGAGAAATCTGAGTCTCTAGACATTTTCAAATCTTATAAGGCCGAAGTTGAAAACCAACTCGGAAAGAAGATTAAATCTATTAGATCTGACCATGGAGGTGAGTACTATGGCAGATATGACGGTTCAGGTGAACAACTTCCAGGGCCATTTGTTATTTTTCTGCAGGACTGTGGTATAGTCCCTCAATACACAATGCCTGGTACACCCAGCATGAATGGTGTATCTGAGAGGCGTAACAGGACTCTTATGGATATGGTAAGGAGTATGATTAGTCATTCTTCCTTGCCTGAGTCTCTGTGGGGAGAAGCATTGAAAACAACAGCTTATCTTCTTAACAGAGTACCAACTAAAGCAACTGCAAAAATACCTTATGAGCTTTGGACTGGACGCAAGCCCAGTCTAAAGCATTTTCATGTTTGGGGATGTCCTGCTGAGGCTAGGCCTTATAGGTCCAATGAAACTAAATTGGACTCCAAAACTGTTAGTAGCTACTTTATTGGATATTCTGAGCGATCACGGGGTTTTAAGTTTTATAATCCTACTTCCAGATCTATTTTTGGGATGGGAATTGCAAAATTCTTTGAGAATGTTGAGTTTGGGGGGAGAAGTAAGGTTAGAAACATTGTCTTTGAGGAGAAATCGAGTCAGGAACACTCAGTGTCGATTCCCATCATTGCTCCTAGCAGTGTTCTGGTTCCTACGCCTATCATTGTTCCAGAAGCACATCAAGTTCCAATACATGACAATGTTGAACAACTTCCTCATCAGGATGAAGAATTCATTCTTCCTCAAGAACAAGCTCAACAACCTCAAGAATTTGAGCCAGAACCTGTGCCTTTAAGGAGGTCCACTAGAGAAAGAAGAAATGCTATTTCAGATGATTATGTAGTATATCTTCAGGAACATGAGGACACTGTAGACATGGTGGAAGATGATCCAATCAGCTTTCATCATGTCATGCAGGATTCCAACTCTCATAAGTGGATTGAGGCAATGGGTGAAGAATATAAATCTATGCAAGACAATCAAGTTTGGGATCTTATCCCATTACCTAAAGGAAAGAAACCTATTGGTTGCAAATGGATATTTAAGACCAAGAGGGATTCTAATGGTAATGTGGAAAGATATAAGGCTCGTCTTGTAGCTAAAGGCTTCACTCAGAAAGAAGGGATTGACTATAAAGAGACCTTCTCTCCAGTATCATCGAAGGACTCTTTTAGGACAATCATGGCTCTAGTTGTACATTTTGATCTTGAGTTACATCAAATGGATGTGAAGACTGCGTTTCTCAATGGAGATATTGATGAAATCATCTATATGGTGCAGCCAGAAAACTTTGTGTCTGGAGACCCAAAGCGACTGGTATGCAGATTAAAGAAATCCATTTATGGACTCAAGCAGGCTTCTCGTCAATGGTACTTCAAGTTCCATGAAGTAGTTGTCTCTTTCGATTTTGAGACAAATGCTGTGGAAGATTGTGTGTATCACAGGTTAAGTGAGAGTAAGTTTATCTTTTTGGTCTTATATGTGGATGACATATTGCTTGCTACTAACTGTAAGGACTTGTTGCACGAGACAAAAGTCTTTCTCTCAAAACACTTTGAGATGAAAGATTTAGGTGAAGCTTCTTTTATATTAGGGATTCAAATACATCGAGACCATACTCGAGGTATTCTTGGATTATCACAAAAGGGCTATATTGAGAAAGTGCTCAAGAAATTTAGTATGCATATCAGTAGACCAATTGATATCCCAGTTGCTAAAGGAGATAAATTCAGTCTTGATCAGTGTCCAAAGGGTGAACTTGAGATTCAGGAGATGCATAAGATTCCTTATGCGTCAGCAGTTGGGAGTCTGATGTATGCTCAAGTTTGCACTCGTCCAGATATTTCATTCATAGTTGGCATGTTAGGGCAATATCTCAGCAATCCAGGAATGGATCATTGGAAAGCAACCAAAAGAGTCTTGAGATATCTTCAGAGAACGAAGGGACATATGCTCACATACAGGAGATCATATCAGCTTGAGATCATTGGGTATACTAATTCTGATTTCGCGGGATGCCAAGACAATAAACAATCCACATCAGGCTACATATATCTCTTGGCTGGTGGTGCTATTTCTTGGAAGAGTGTGAAACAAACTCTAGTAGCTACCTCCACCATGGAAGAAGAATTTGTAGCAAGTTATGAGGCATCCAATCAGGCAATCTGGCTGAGGAACTTTGTCACAGGGCTGCGCATTGTGAATGGCATTAAAAGGCCATTAAAGTTATACTGTTATAATAACTCAGCAGTTTTATTCTCCAACAACAACAGAAGCTCTTCTCGATCGAGACACATTGGGATAAAGTTTATGGCTATGAGGGAGAGAGTACAGAGTGGACAGATATCCATAGAGCATATTGGAACGAACTCCATGATTGCGGATCCGCTCACTAAGGCTGTGATACCGAAAGTTTTTCATGAGCACACTGCTCATATGGGTGTCTCATTATTTGAGACTATTTAGTTTCAGTGGGAGTTTGTTCATTAAGTTTGCATTAAGTTTTATGTATGCTCTCTTTGACATTGGATATATTTTATAAAGTACATTCAGTTTCTGCAGAAAAATGAGTTTTTCTTTCATTTTATTATGTGTTTTACACTCTGTATTATATTTATGTTTGATCTCACTTAAGATTGACCAGTTGGAAACATGCATAATTAGATCACATTACATGTAGTTTCCATGCTACACTCCTATTATTGATATATGTCATCTGAGAGTATTGGTAATGTGATTGATGGTGGTTTGAGTCACGATGAATGTGGCGACTGGCCCTTCAGTCCTTTATCGATATAATCAATGGACAAGATTGTTTGAGGCACCTTCAGTATGACTGCTTTTATGAGCTCATTAAGGTATATACATTTACATTTAATATATGTTAGCCCAAGTAGGAGATTGTTAGAATTAATTTTATATTGTTAAAATTAATCCTAAGTGTGGGCTAAATATATTTAAATATTAAATGTATATTGCAGTCAAATTTATATAATTGGCTACATAATAAAATTAATTTAATATAATTAATTATAATATAAATATAAATTTGTATAATTGGCCACATAATAAATTTAGCTTAAAGTAATTGACTATGTTAAGTATAAATTTATATAATTAATTATATAATAAGATTAAATATTTAATGTAATTGATATTTTATAAGTATAAATTCATATAATTAACTACATAATAAATTTATTTTGAGCAATTGACTTTGTTACATATATAAATTAATATAATTAGCTATATAATAAGATTAATTTAATATAATTGACTATAGTATAAGAATAAATTTATATAATTAGCTATATAATAAGTTTAATTTAATGTGATTGAATATGTTATAAGTATATATTCATGTAATTGGATATATAATAAGATTAATTTAATATTATCGATAATTTTATAAGTACATATTCAAGTAATTGGCTACATAATAAATTTAGTTTAAAGTAATTGACTATATTATATATATATATTCATATAATTAACTATATAATAAGATTAATTTAATGCAATTGACTACAGTATAAGTATAAATTTATATAAGTAGTTACATAATAAATTTAATGTAATATAATTAACTATGTTACTAGTATAAATTCTTATAATTGGCTAAATAATAAGGTTAATTTAATTTAATTGATTATATTATATGTATAAATTCATATAATTGGTTATGTAATAAAATTAATTTATTGTAATTGGCTATGCTATACGTATAAATTCATGTAATTGACTATACAATAAGATTAATTTAATATAATTAACTATGTTATAATTATAAATTATTATAATTGGCTACATAATAAGTTTAATTTAATATAATTGACCATGTTATAAGTATAAATTAATGTAATCGGCTATATAATAAATTTAATTTAATGTAATTGACTATATTATATACATATATTCATAGGAGTAGCTACATAATAAGTTTAATTTAAAGTAATTGACTATATTATAAACATAAATTTATACAATTAGTTATATAATAAGATTAATTTAATATAATTACTGTAATGATTTGCCGTTAATAGAAATTTTGTACAATTGGTTATAAACATAAATTTTGGTTATAATAGAAATTTTATATTGGTAAAAAAAATTTTACTGTAATTATGTTTATAAATTACCGGCAAAATTTTATAGTTACATCATTTTTGTAATAGAAATATCGATGAAAATAAATATATGTCGGTAAATTACTGAAAGAAAATTTCTGTCTATAATACTGGCAAAAAATTTTGTTGATAACGTCGACAGAAAATTCTGTCGGTAAATTACCGAGAGAAAATTCTATTTGAAAATTACCGATATAAAATTATATTGGTAAATTATCGAAAGAAAATTTTATCGGTATTACCAACAGAAAATGACTTAGTTGGTAATTCCAACAAAATTAAATCTTTCTCATTTTATTGATATCACTGACAAAATTGTATGTCGACAATACATATGCCAACAGATTATTTAAATCAGTCGGAAAAAAATTTTTTATTATAAAATTTAATTATTTTTAAATTTTAAAATATATTTTATTATTGTTATTATTATTATTAATTTTTATATTGTATATATAAAATCTATAAGTGAATTGAGTATTATAAAGAATAAAAAATATGAAAATAAAATTTATATTTAAATAAAAATTAAATCTAATAATGAACAAATATAAAATAAATATACTTAAAAATAATATAAAATTAAAATATAAAGTACATATAAAAAAAATTAAAATCAAGTAGAAGAGGGAGGCGGTGAAAGTGGAGGTGAAGAAGAATACTCGAAGAAAACTATCGTGATAGATCGAATGTCCTTCATATAAAGTTGTCAATAAACACATTAAGCTATTATTGGACTAACTTTTGTATCTCGTTATGCATTTGCTCTTGCATCCGGATATGAACATGCTCCTGCACTTGAACATGCATCTAAAATTTTAAAAAAATCATAAATTATAATTTTTAACTAAACACATAAAAATCACTAAAAATACCTAAAAAAATTTAACACCCTAAAAATTTTTAAATACCAAAATTTTTTTTAAAAATGTTATGAAAATTTTAAAGTTCTCTAAGAATTATTCTAGTTAATTAAATTAAGTATTTCTTCAGTTTATTTTTATAATTAAAATTTTGAAATCATATTTACCTAAAACTTTTTAAAAAATAAAAAAATACCCTAAAAAATCTAGTACCCTAAAATATTTTTATTTACAAAATAATTTTTAAAAACATAACAAAAAATTTTAAAATTCCCTAAAAGAATTCTATTTAATTAAAAAATTTTAAAAATTAATTTTTTAAATAACTTTATTCTGAAATTTATCAAAATAAATAAATTTTAGCTAAATTTTTTTTAAAAAATCATAAAAATACCAAAAAAAAATCTAACACCCTAAAATATTTCTATATACGAAAAATTTCTAAAAATATAACAAAAAATTGTAAAATTTCTTAAAACATATTATGTTTAAATAGATAAATTTAAAAAATTAATTTTTTTATAATTTTTATTCTGAAATTTATAAAAATAAACCAAATTTTCCTAATTTTTTAAAAAAAATATTCTAAAAAAATTTAACACCCTAAATAAATTTCTAAATACAAAAAATATCTAAATTTATTATGAAAATTTTAAAAATTCCTAAAATAATATTATGATTAATTAAAATAACCTTAAAAATCAAACAACACACAACTAAAATATAAATAATCAATTTAAACTACAACACTCACAAACTCAAAATAAAATATCAAATTTACAAAAATAACAACAAATTAAAAAATAAATAACAAAAATTTAACATATATTACAAAATATCAAAAATTAAAATAAATACATTCTTCTTCTTCTTCAAGCAAAAAAAATACACAGAAATAGGGCTAGAGAAAGATTGCGGGAGAGGAGAAATGGAAAAAATGAGGGAGGGTAGGCAAAAATAGAAGAGAGAATTAAGTATTTGTCGGTAAAAATAGAAAAAAATTATCTTTATAGGTAAAATTTATAGAGAGAATTAAATATTTGTCGGTAAATTTACGAACATAAAATATATTATGCTGGTAATTTTACCTACAGAAATTATATTCTCTCGATATTACCAACATAAAATATTTTCTCTTTGTAATTTTACCGATAAAAAAAATACTCTCTCAGAAATAATGGCTGTAAAATTTTAGCCAAACTAATTGGATTGTGGCTATTATTTACAGAGAGAAATATTTTTCTGTCTAAAAAATTACCTAGAAAAAATATATTTTATCGGTATTACATATAAAAAATATATTTTATCGGTAATTTTACCTACATAAATTATATTCTCTCGGTATTACAATAAGAAAATATTTTTTCTATAATTTTACAGACAAAAAAATATTTTCTCTTAATAAATTGCTCAAATAACGATGTAAAATTTTTTGTCTAACTAATTATGTTGTGACTATTTATTTACCAAGAAAAATATTTTTCTGTCAAAAAATTACTGTGAGAAAATATATTATGTTGGTAATTTTACCTACAAAAATTATTTTCTCTCTGTATTACCAATAAAAAATATTTTCTCTTCGTAATTTTACTAACAAAAAAAATACTTTCTCTAGATAAACGGTTCAAATAATGGCGGTAAAATTTTCACGCCAACTAATTGAGTTGCGACTATTTATTTACCAAGAAATACATTCTGTCAGAAAAATTAATGAGAAAATATATTATGTCGGTAATTTTATCTGCAGAAATTATATTCTCTTGGTATTACAAAAAAAAATTCTCTGTAAACGGCTCAAATAATAGCGTTAAAATTTTCGCCCAACTAATTGGGTTGCGACTATTTATTTGCCGAGAGAAATATTTTTCTTTCAAAAAAATTATCGAGAGAAAATATATTATTTCGGTATTACCTATAGAAAATATATTTTGTTGGTAATTTTGCCTACAGAAATTATATTATCTCGGTATTATTAATAAAAATATTTTTTCTCAATAAATTTACTGATAGAAAAATACTTTCTCTCGGTAAAAGACTCAAATAATGACGGTAAAATTTTTGTCCAACTAATTGGGTTGGGACTATTTATTTACTAAGAGAACTACTTTTTTATTGAAAAATTACCAGAAAAAATATATTTTATCGGTATTACCTAATGAAAATATATTCTGTTTGTAATTTTACTTACGAAAAATGTATTTTTCAGTATTATTGATAGAAAATATTTTCTCGGTAATTTTATAGACAGAAAAATTCTTTCTCTCGATAACTTTATCAATAGAAAATATATACTCGGTAAATTTTATCAATAAAAATTTGATAATAATTCGCGCTAAGTATTATAGACTCTTTGAAATTTCTGTTGGTAAAGTCTATCAGTAATTATTAGCATCATTTGTAGGCGCCATTATTCTCGATAAAATATCTATCGGTAAATTTTTTTTATCGGTATTCTATCGATAATCTGTCGGTGTATTTTTAAATTTATTTTGTTAATAGTTTCTCTAGGTATTCTATTGGTATTACCAACAAAAAATTTTCTGTCTGTAAATTTTATCGATAATCCAATATATTTTTGCAGTAAATTGACACATATATTCATATAATACAACATTTGAATATGTGTGTGTTAGAAATTTATAATTAATATGTTAGACAAATAATCTCAATTTTGATCCTTGACAAATCAAATTGAATGATCCATTTAACATGTGTTTGGAGAATCTTGTTGCAGGCTTAGGTTGCTTCAAATAAAGCTGAACAGAACACTTATAGCGGTCGCACAAAACCTGAATAACGACCGCACCATTCAATTAAAGGATGAAACCTTATCACATTAGGTTTCGCGGTCAGAAACCCGACCTCAGTAACGACCGCACTTAATGAAGAGCGACCGTCCCAAGTTATGGATGACCGCTACCCAAGGAACTCAAATCATTCTAATCACAGCAACTGCCCATTTATATTCACGACCGCTCTAGCAATTCAAGAAAAATTTGCTTAAAGAGACAGTAGTGTTCGCGTCCTCAGGTGCGTCCAGAAGTTCGACGCGAGTATCTCACTTTGACCGCGAGATGTTACCTAGGGCGACCGCGACATTCATATTTTGGCGGACATCTTCTCTGCCCAGTCAAAGAATGTCACGTGTGATGACCGTTATAAACCCACTTCAACATTCAAAAAGGGCGACTGCACCTTTGTGATGCGCGACCATCCCGACAACCACAACATGGGCAAGATTCCTGCTGCAAAGCACTCAAATTCGACCGTTGAAGCATTTTTAAATTCAGCGACCGTACCTTGTCCAAGGACGACCGCGTATGATAATAGCGCGACCATCCTTATATGAAGGACGACCGCGAAATACTTCGGACAGTTTAAAGAAGAAGGTCTAAACTACCAAGACTTTATTCTCACTATCAATAACGGCTAGTAAGACCACATTGGCTATAAATACATTGCTTCTATAAGAAAAGAAAGAAGGAGAAGCAAAAAAAAAAAGAATTTGATAGCCAAGTAACAAACTTTCTTTTACTTAAACTCACATTTGAATTGTAATGAATGTTAGGTGTAAGCATTGAAAACATCATTGTATAAGTTTGAGTGTGAGCTTGGAAAAACACTTGGGTTGTGAGAGTAAGCCTTGTAAAACTCTTGTTTGGGTTGTGAGAGTGAGCCTTAAAAACTCCTTTAAGGTTCTTGAGTGTAAGCCTTAGAAAAACACTTTTGAAGTTAGGTGTGAACTTGTGAAAACACCAAAGTTGGAAGTGAGCTTGTAAAAACTTCAAAGATTAGTGGAACCTTAACAAGTTGTTAAGGAAGTGGATGTAGGATTGAAGTAAATCCGAACCACTATAAATCTTGTGTGTTCTTTCTTTCTTTCATTACTCAACCATCTCTCTATTCCGCATTTCTAGTTTGTTGAGTTTTTTAATTGTCATTAATTCTTGAGGAAACCAATTCACCCCCCCTCTTGGTTGTCATCTTGGGACAACAATTGGTATCAGAGCCTGAGATTTCTTAAACTTAATTGTGAAATTTGATCCACTATGGCAACTTCTTCTTCATCAAACTCTCATGGAAATCTTAACACTATTCTTAGACCCTACTTTGATGGAACTGTTTTTTCATACTGGAAACACAAAATGTATTTATTTCTAGACAGTGAAGGGATTGAACTATGGGATTTCGTGGAAAGTGAGTGGAAACCTCCCACTTATGAAGCTGACGGTATTCAAGTTCCACTTCCCAAAGTACAATGGTCAACTAGCAATGTCAAAGATCGATTCAAGAACAATAGAGCCGCTTCCATCTTGATGAACTCCATTTCAAGAGAAGAAGGTGGAAGAGTTCAACATTTAACTTGTGAACATTGCATTTGGAAAACACTCGAAAACTACCATGAAGGTACTACTCAAGTGAGATTTACCAAGAAACAAATGCATGTCCATGAGTATGAGCTATTCAAGATGAAATCAAATGAAAATGTCACCGACATGACCAATCGCTTGCTTGCTATTGTCAATGAACTAAAGAAGTATGACAAGGTATATGATCAAGGTGATGTAAACAGTAAAATCTTGAGAGCACTAAGAGCTAGAAAAAACTTTGAATCAAAAGTATCATCCATAGAAGAAGCTCATGATCTCAGCACATTAAGAACCGACGAGCTAGTTGGAAAACTACTCACATTTGAGCTACACAGTGAGAAAGAAGAAGATCAAGGTGAAAAAGAAAAGAGAAAACCAATTGCACTCAAAGCAATCAAAGAAGTTGAGAGCTCAAGCAATGAAGGTACTGATGATGAAGATGAAATGGCAATGTTCTCAAAAAGAATCAATGAATGGAAAAGGAAGAAAAGATTACAAGCAAACAAAGGTACACTTCCTAAATTCTCCTTCAAAGATAAAGAAAAGAAAAATGAGGTAAAGTGCTATGAATGTGGAAAAACTGGTCACATTAAATCGGATTGCTTCAAATTAAAGAACAAAAAGAAATGGGATAAAGAAAATAAAAAGTCTCTCAAAGCCACATGGGATGACTCTTCTTCAAGTGAAGAAGAAGAAGGAATTGCAAATCTGTCTCATGGCTATTGAAGATGACTCCAATGAGGTAAGTACTCAATCCTTTGATCTAGCAGCACATAATGATATAAATGATATAGATGATAGTGATTTGATTGAGCACATGAACTTTAAAATAGAAAAATACTTTTCTAAAATGATGCTCTATAAAGAGAAAAACTCTAAGTTAGAAAAGGATTTTATATGCTTAAAGAACTCTACCTTAGAATTAAAAACCTCAAATGAACACGATAGGAGAGTTAAATAAAAACTCACATGACTTAGAAAAAGTTATTAAAGAAAATGAAACATTGAAGCATGAACTAAAAGAACTAAAAGAATCAATTTCCAGATTTCATAAAGGAAAGGAAGCATTAAACACATTAATTAATAACCAAAGATCACCTTCCTTAAAATATGGATTAGGATTTAATGGCTCAACCAACATTGCACCAAGCAAACCAACATTTGTAAAAGCATCTACAATTGAAATCTCTGATGTTCATATCAAAGATGCTTGCACCAAGTCTAAAAGTACCAAAAGAACTTCTTATGGTTCACTAGAAAATAAAGCCAAAAATAATTATGCATTTTTGTACACTAAACTTGCACAACAGAAATCACATACTTGTAGCTGTATGCATAATACTTTAAATACAAAAAGAAAAATGCAGAAGTATAGAATGCCATGGCAATGCACATATTGCATGAAATTCGGACACAAAAATTTTTCTTGTTATATAAGAAAGGCTCATCTCAAGTTAGAAGGCACTTTTACTACTAACCATCAAGGACCCAACTTCATGTGGGTACCTAAAAGAAGATGATCACTATTGCCTTGCAGGTATGCCTAAAATCCTCTATCAACGAAAGCACATGGCTTGTGGATAGTGGATACTCAAGGCATATGACTGGGAATGCAAAGCTCTTTACAAGTATTACCTACAAACATGGAGGTAATGTAACTTTTGGAAACAATGCTAAAGGTAAAATTCTTGGTGTTGGCTCCATTGGCTCTATTGGTAAGGATTTAATAGAAGATGTATGGCTTGTTGATGGTTTGAAACATAATTTGCTAAGTGTTAGTCAACTTTGTGATAAAGCATACTTTGTCAATTTTGATTCCAAAGAATGCAAGATCACGAATTCAAATGATATTATCATATTTAAGGGTACTAGAACAAACAACACTTATAATATCAACATACATTCAAATCATACATTTAAATGTTTAATGTCCACTAATAATGATGCATGGTTATGGCATAGAAGACTAGGACATGCTGGTATGGATCAATTAAAATATATCTGTAATGAAAACTTAGTTGATGGCTTACCTAAAATAAAATATGATAAAGACAGGATTTGTGAACCTTGTCAACATGGTAAGCAACATAAAAGCTCATTTAAATCAAAAAATGTTATAAGCACCTTTAGACCTTTAGAGCTCATTCATTTGGATTTGTTTGGACCAAATAGAGTTACAAGCTTAGGAGGCAAATCATATGCATTTGTTCTTGTTGATGATTACTCTAGATTCACATGGGTTAATTTCTTAGATCAAAAGAATGAAGCCTTTAATTACTTCAAAACGTTTGCAAAAAGAGTTCAAAATGAAAAAGGATATGTGATCACATCTATTAGAAGTGATCATGGCAAAGAATTTGAGAATGAAAATTTTGAAGGTTTTTGTAATGAACTTGGCATTTCACATAATTTTTCTGCTCCTAGAACTCCACAGCAAAATGGTGTAGTTGAAAGAAAAAATAGAACTTTAATTGAAATGGCTAGGACAATGCTCAATGAATATGATTTACCATCTTATTTTTGGGCAGAAGCCGTTAATACAGCTTGTTACATTACAAATCGTGTTTACAAAAGGCATTTAACTAATAAAACTTCTTATGAGCTATGGAATGGAAGAATTCCCAGAATTGGATATTTTAGAGTATTCGGATGCAAATGCTTCATATTGAATACCAAGGATAATTTTGGAAAATTTTTATCCAAATCAGATGAAGGCATATTCCTAGGATATTCATCATATAGCAAAGCATATAGGGTATTTAACGTGAAAACTCTAGTTATAGAAGAAACAATGCATGTTGTATTTGATGAATCATCTAAATGTGATCAAAAGAAAGGTATTACTTTCAATGACCCTGCAGGTACTCTTGAACCTCTTGAATCTATTGATGCTCCAAAGATCAATCAATATGAACTTGAAGAAAAGACTCAAGAACTACCTAAGGATTGGCAATACAAGAAAGACCATCCTAAGGAACTCATCATTGGAGAAACATCTAAGGGAGTAATTACTAGATCTAAAATTAATCATATAGATGTTAATTTTGCTTTTGTTTCTCAAATTGAGCCAAAGACTGTTGAGGAGGCTTTAAATGATGAAAATTGGATAACTGCAATGCAAGATGAACTTAATCAATTTGAAAGAAATAATGTTTGGCAACTTACTCCTAGACCTACAGATCACTCTATAATAGGATGTAAATGGGTCTATAGGAATAAGCTTGATGAAAATGGTCACATTGTTAGAAATAAAGCAAGATTGGTAGCCAAAGGCTATAATCAAGAAGAATGTATTGACTATGATGAAACTTTTGCCCCTGTAGCCAGATTAAAAGCTATTAGAATATTACTTGCTTTTGCATGTCACATGAACTTTAAACTCTTTCAAATGGATGTTAAAAGTGCATTTCTAAATGGACTTATAAGCGAAGAAGTTTATGTAGAACAACCTCCTGGTTTTGAAAACTACAAATTTCCTTATCATGTTTTCAATCTTACCAAAGCTTTATATGGATTGAAACAAGCACCAAGAGCCTGGTATGATAAACTTAGTGCATATTTACTTGAAAATGGTTTTTCAAAAGGAAAAGTAGACACAACTCTTTTTGTTAAAAAGGACAAGCATAACATTTTGATTGTACAAGTTTATGTGGATGACATAATATTTGGAGCTACTAATGAAGCCTTGTTCAAAGAATTTGCTTCTTGTATGACTAGGGAATTTGAAATGAACATGATGGGTGAACTCAAGTTCTTCCTTGGACTGCAAGTCAAGCAATGTGAAGATGGGATCTTCATCAACCAATCCAAATATACAAAAGAACTCATCAAGAAATTTGGAATGGATGGCTGCAAAACTAGCAAAACTCCTATGAGCACATCCTTAAAATTAGGTAAAGATGAAAATGGTAAAGCAGTAGATGAGAAGAAATATCGAGGTATCATCGAATCACTACTTTACTTAACCGCTTCTAGACCTGATATAATGTATAGTGTATATCTTTGTGCTAGATTTCAAACTTGTCCTAAAGAATCACACTTGAATGCCACTAAGAGAATTTTGAAATATTTGAGTGGTACAATTCATTTAGGTCTTTGGTATCCTAAAAACACATCATTTCATATCATAGGCTTTTCAGATGCAGATTATGATGGGAGTATCTTAGATAGGAAGAGCACTACAGGAGCATGTCACTTTCTTGGTAATTGTCTAGTTTCTTGGCATAGTAAGAAACAAGCATCGGTTGCTTTATCCACAACGGAAGCCGAATATGTTGCAGCATGTTTTTGTTGCACACAAGTATTATGGATGAAACAACAATTGCTTGACTATGGGAAAGTATTTAACAATATCTCCATTAAATGTGACAACACTAGTGCTATCAATTTGTCTAAAAATCCTATCCAACACTCTAGATCCAAACATATAGATATTAGACATCATTTCTTGAGAGAAAATGTACAAAATCAGAATATAATCCTAGAATTTATAGATACACAAAATCAACTTGCTGATATCTTTACAAAACCCTTGAATGAAGATAGACTTAACTTCATTAAACTTAATTTAGGAATGATTGATGGAATCACTTTGAATTAATAAAAAATTGCCTATAAATGAAGTTTCTATGAGCATAAAGTTTTTGCTTAAACATTAGAAAAATCCTCCATCTTTCCTTGACTCTGTCATTTCTAAGTCAGTCGTGTTCGCTCCAGTGTCTTTAGCGATCGCTATCTCGTCTGACAGATTCATTCAAATAAAAATCTCTGTGCGCGGTCGAGAAAATTTGTGCGCAAACGCAATAATTTGAACAGTTTCGACCGTTACAGACAGTTTCTTCACCCGCGAGCACACTGATCTTGCTAATGGTCGCTAGACCACATTTCGCGATCGCACCCTTTTGAATCTGCGACCGCACTCTGTACACTCTGCTCGAAATTTTGTAACCGTTGGCTGTGTGACAGGTCGCAACTCTTAACTTTCAACAGTCATAAACAACTATTTTCTTAATTTCTTCTATTTAAGAGTATGATACATTAGTTTCTTAGATATTTTGCTTCTTACAACATATAAACTTCCCTCTGAATCTCGAAAATCCTCTCAAAATCATCTGCTTCTCAAATCACCCTCTGTTTTCCAGTTTTCTTCTCTTTCTTCCTATCCTGATGGCTCCCAAAAAGAAGATAACCTCCAAAGTAAAAGGAAAAGGAAAGAGATCTTCAGGAATCACAATAAGAGAACCTATAGATGATCCTCCATCTCCTCCACAGTCTAGAAGAGGTGAGAAAATTCACAAACCTCACCATCAAACCTCTGAGGAAGATGTGAGATATGCCATGCTGAAGAGAAAGAAAGTTGAGGGAACCAAATCTCCTTTTGGTGGGATGCTCTCTACCCTGAATATCAAGGACAAGATTGAAAGATTATTAGATGTTCTTGGATGGAGAAAGCTTGTATTTCCTGAGGAGGTAGGTTATTCCAGTTTAAGCAAGGAATTCCTTATGTCTTTCCAAATAGAGAAGAGTGCTAACTCTGCACTGGGATGGTATGGGGTTAGATTTAAGCTATTTGATCAATACCAAGCCTTAACCCTAGAAGACTTTGGCAAAATCTAGGACTTTCCTGCTGATGGTATAACCTCCTACAACGATCAAACCTTTTCCAACCAAACTCTCTCTTCATTCTGGCAAGAAATTTCTGTGGAAACATCCTTTGAAAAAAAATCAAAATCCAGACACATCAAATCCCTCACCCATTGGATGCTTCATAGGATTATCACCTACACCATCCATCAAAGAGCTGATGGGAATGAAAAGGTAACAAAAAGAGACATCATATTTTTATATGCTTTCACCCACAACATCCAAATGAACACCACCAAGTTCTTGATTGACACCCTCTATCATCATGCAGTTACAAGAACTGGAACTTTCTTCTTATCCTCACAAATAACTCAAATAGCTAGGCACCTGAACCTACTAAATGATCTGAACTTAGCTACATTGAGAAACCCTTTCAATCTTGCCTCTAGTGACATCACTATTGACTATCTGGAACATGCTGGATGTGTAAGGAAGATTAAAGGTACATATGTGTATTATTTTGGCAAAAAAGGAGTTGTGGATAGACAAAAGAAAAGGCCAAGGTACACAATTGAGGAAGAGGGAGACTCTCTGGAAGTTGCTGTGGAATTACCTCCAAAAACTGCTTCATCAAAAGCTACTCAAGAAACTACTTCATCCTCTACACAACTCATCCTCAATGCTATCAAATCTCTCTCCAGGAAATTCTCTAGATTCAAGAAAAGTGTCTCCAAGAGATTCCATCACTTGAACAAGAAAATCGACCTTATATCTCACATGCATCATGATCTCTATGATATGCAAGGCAAACTGGACTTGCCTCAATGCAATCTTGAAGATTGGGATATAAGTGATCATACACAAAGTCTTCCTGAAGAAGGAGAGTCCATTAGTACTAGCTCTACCTCTTTTGCTCCTCTTGATAAAGGAAAAGCTCCTTTAGTAGAAGAAGAGATAGATGAGGATGATGATTCTGAATAGTTTACATTTTCAAGATGTTCTTATGTTTGTTGCTTAATATGTTTTCTATATATTTGTAGCTTAATATGTTAACTTTCCTCTATCTTTTAATAAACAAGATGTTTACTTTCCTCTATTTGTAGCTTGATATGTTTACTTCTTGCTTTCTATTATGCATTTTGCCTATGACAATGGGGGAGAAATAGTAAACAACTTGGAACTTGGAATGATTGTTTGGAATGATTGAGGTTCAATGCACCAAGATAATCAAATAATATAAATGCACCAAGATATACTTAACCATGATTCATGCATATGTTAAGGGGGAGCATTTTAGAATTATTATTTTTTTTATCATTCCATTTGAATTGTCAAAGTCAAAATGGGGGAGATTGTTAGACAAATGATCTCAATTTTGATTCTTGACAAATCAAATTGAATGATCCATTTAACATGTGTTTGGAGAATCTTGTTGCAGGCTTAGGTTGCTTCAAATAAAGCTGAACAGAACACTTATAGTGGTCGCACAAAACCTGAATAACGACCGCACCATTCAATTAAAGGATGAAACCTTATCACAGTAGGTTTCGCGGTCAGAAACCCGACCTCAGTAACGACCGCACTTAATGAAGAGCGACCGTCCCAAGTTATGGACGACCGCTACCCAAGGAACTCAAATCATTCTAATCACAGTAAGGTTCGCGGTGACAAGAACGGCGAATGACACGGCCTCGCTTATCACTTTAGCAATCGCCCATTTATATTCGCGACCGCTCTAGCAATTCAAGAAAAATTTGCTTAAAGAGACAGTAGTGTTCGCGTCCTCAGGTGCGTCCAGAAGTTCGACGCGAGTATCTCACTTTGACCGCGAGATGTTACCTAGGGCGACCGCGACATTCATATTTTGGCGGACATCTTCTCTGCCCAGTCAAAGAATGCCACGTGTGATGACCGTTATAAACCCACTTCAACATTCAAAAAGGGCGACCGCACCTTTGTGATGCGCGACCGTCCCGACAACCACAGCATGGGCAAGATTCCTGCTGCAGAGCACTCAAATTCGACCGTTGAAGCATTTTTAAATTCAGTGACCGTACCTTATCCAAGGACGACCGCGTATGATAATAGCGCGACCATCCTTATATGAAGGACGACCGCGAAATACTTCGGACAGTTTAAAGAAGAAGGTCTAAACTACCAAGACTTTATTCTCACTATCAATAACGGCTAGTAAAACCACATTGGCTATAAATATATTGCTTCTATAAGAAAAGAAAGAAGGAGAAACAAAAAAAAAAGAATTTGATAGCCAAGTAACAAACTTTCTTTTACTTAAACTCACATTTGAATTGTAATGAATGTTAGGTGTAAGCATTGAAAATACCATTGTATAAGTTTGAGTGTGAGCTTGGAAAAACACTTGGGTTGTAAGAGTAAGCCTTGTAAAACTCTTGTTTGGGTTGTGAGAGTGAGCCTTAAAAACTCCTTTAAAGGTTCTTGAATGTAAGCCTTAGAAAAACACTTGTGAAGTTAGGTGTGAACTTGTGAAAACATCAAAGTTGGAAGTGAGCTTGTAAAAACTTCAAAGATTAGTGGAACCTTAACAAGTTGTTAAGGAAGTAGATATAGGATTGAAGTAAATCCGAACCACTATAAATCTTGTGTGTTCTTTCTTTCTTTCATTACTCAACCATCTCTCTATTCCTCATTTCTAGTTTGTTGAGTTTTTTAATTGTCATTAATTCTTGAGAAAACCAATTCACACCCCCCTCTTGGTTGCCATCTTGGGACAACATAATATAAGTTCTAAACCACACACACACACACACATATATATAGGTATATTTACAGTATTGTTGGTATCTGAACTTTTTAAAATTTAACAATTAAATTGTTTGACTTTTTAAAATATCAATTGAGTGTTGGAATCAGAAAATCATATATAATTTAATTGTTTTAGCCGGATACAAATTAAAAACTGCTTTGTTGGATAATACGTGTCAATAAAAGGTGATATTTTAAAAAGTTGAATAACTCAATTGTTAAATTTTAAAAAAGTTTAAACATCAACGGTATAGTTATACCTATGATATTTACCTGTAACTGATTTACAATATGCTAAAATAATTAAATTGTATACGATTTTTCAATTTCAAAGCTCAATTGATATTTTAAAAAGTTGAACTTAATTATTAAATTTTAAAAAATTCAGATACTAGTATTGTAATTATACCTATCTATGTATTCTTATTATAGATTTGGCTCCAATAGAAAATTTATTTTCCTCCAAATATTCATATTAAATGATCTTCAATGGTAATACATTGTAATAAATTTTAATATTTTGAAAATCTTGCTAATTAATAATTTTTATATATTTTTGCCTTTTATAATGTATAAAAAAATAATTAATAGTCTTTGCAATAAATTAACCACGTTAAGTCTTTAAGTGTTGTTCATGAAGCAGTTAATATATACTGTAATTGATTACATAAGACACTATTTAAAATTTGGACTCTAAGTTATTAGGTTAATTAGTAGTATAATAATAGTAATAATAATTTTCATTTTTTTCAATAATATTAAAAAATTCTTAAAAATAAAAAAAGACGTAAAATTTGAAAATATAAAAAATAAAAATTAACTTATAAAAACTTAAAAGTTTTGAAAATTAACATGAAAGAGTAAGATGAATAATTATAAATTAAAATAAGAAAAAATTATTTGTAAAGTACTTACAATTATAAAATGACATATATAATTCATATGAAATAAAAAAATCTAATATAATAACACAACAAATAAATTTACTTAATAAATTTGAATATTTTTATAATTATTTTTCATAAAATTAAATGAATATAAGTGATTTCATTAAATGTAAAGTTTATTTATAAAATTTTTTATTTGGTTAGTGTGAGCCACTAAATTGCTAATTTTAAAGTTTATTTGAAATTAATTTGATTATTTACGCTTAATTATATATGTTGCTTTATAATATTAAGTTCCACATAGAATAAATAGTGATGTCATACGTATATTAAGAGCTACAAGATTTAATTTTTTATGATTGCAATATTTTTTTAAGAAATAAAAAATCACATGTGTCATACAAAGAAAATAACATGGTGTCATGTCATTATATGCTTTTTTTTAATTTATTTATAAAAAATTAATATAAAAGTAAGATTTATTAACACTTAAATGTTTATTTAATAGATTTATTAACACTTAAATGTTTATTTAATTGTTTACACTTAACTATACCTATTGCATTTTAATATGAAGTTGTACATAGATCAAATAATATTTTTAAGTGAATAATATATTTTTGATATATAATAATTATTTTATTATATTTATTTAATATAATAATTATATATCATTTATTAAAAATAATGTATAGATTATAATTTTATTAATATAGTTCACAGAGTATAATCTTATTAACACATAATTAATGAAGGCCATAAGTAATTTTATATTTATTTTTATTAATAATTTTTTTTATACTTTAATTGCAAAGTACAATATGAAATTTTAATTCATAATATTTATTAGGATTAATATTTTCTTAATGGATGAATAATGGAGTTTAGAAAAAAGAAAAAGAATACTTTAAAAAGATCAACTTATTAACTCAGTTGTCTGATAGGAAATTGAAGCAACAATTAAGAGAGAATAAAAATTTGAAATTCAAAATGGAATTCTAAAACTATATTAAAAAAGAAATATAAGTTATTTTAAATAGGAAAAGTGAATTCTGACCATTACGGCCATAAGTTGTCTAACTATTTAATATTATCCTTAAAAATATGGGTGATGCTAAATGGCTAGAAGATTTTGGCAAGAAATAGTCAAAAATGAATAAAAAATTTCATTTACACTTACTTTTTTTTTTTATTTAGATGGCTTATAAAATGTTTAACTTATCCTTTACACATCATATCTCCTCCAAACTTAACATAATGGGTCAGGCCCTTTACATTTTCCCACATCTTGGGTATACAACCACATTTAATACTACTCCAAATGTCATTCCATTTCTCAAGTCATAATTGATCTTGACTTTAATCTCATATTTTTTTATTAGTAAAAATTAATTACATTGTTAAATAAAAATAATTTTATGATATATTATTCTTCTTTACTTTTTTCTAATAAAATATCTTAGATAATATATCGGTAAATTAAATTTTTATAATTCAATGTCACATGTATAATAAATTTAATAATTGATAAAATTAATTTATATTATATTAAATAATTAATAATATATTTAATTTTGAGTAATTAACTATGTTACAAGCATAAAATAATGTAATTAATCACATGATACGTTTAATTTGACATAATTGACTATATTATAAGTATAAATTAATGTAATTAACTATATAATAGATTTAATTCGAAGTAATTAATTATATTATAAATATAAATTTGTGTAGTTTTACTGTATAATAAATTTATTTTAGAGTAATTGATTAAATTACAATTAAAAATTAATGTAATTGACAACATAGTATGTTTAATTTAGAATAATTAATTATGTTTCAAGTATAAATTAATATAATTTACTATATTATAGATTTAATTCGGAATAAATTGATATAATTAATTATGTTATAAATATAAATTTATGTTATTCATTATGTAATAGGTTTAATTTAAAGTAATTGGCTATATTACAAGTATAAATTAATATAATTGAGAATATAATAGATTTAATTTTGAATAATTGACAAATAAATAGTAATCAATAAATTTTTTATTTTGATTTGATTTTATTAATTTAATTAATTGTATATAATTAAATAATTTGATTTTTACAATTAAATATTATATAATTTCTAATTTATTTGAAATTAACATATAAAACTGTATTGACCATAATGTACCACATATCTCTTATTGTACTACTTATATATAGTTAGAAATTTTGGTTAGTGAATTTGTAATTAGTGAAATATATTATGTATATAAATTAATTATTGATGACCATTCTCTACTCTATCTTTGTAATTCGATTTTTCATTGAAATTAAAATTTATTTCTAGGAATTTTATGTCTAAATAAATAGTCATCAAATTAAATTTTAAATTATTTTAAAGAAAACTTGGAAGAAATTATCTAAATTTAGATATTCATTTCCATATTTTTAATAAGAGAAACAAATTGTATCCAAATGTTCCAAAATCACGTATGAGAGGCTATAATTAAAATATAATATTTAGCTTGATAAATTTGTAAATTTAGCCTACATTCATATAGAAAATTCCATGCTATAGATAATTAATATAATAATTAACGTAATTTTAAGAGTGAATGCGAATATTTAGTTTTTATTAATATTAAAATTTTTAATTTAATTGCTAAATTTCTTAGAATTTTTTCAGTATTTAAATTTGTATGCATAAAAAAATGAGTATTAAGTATGATTTTTGTCATAACTATCTAAATTAATCTATAATTTAATTATACATATTATATTATAGGTTTAATTTAGAATAGAATTAATTAAATTATATTTTACAAGCTAGTATTGACTAAATAATTAAGAGTTATTATTCAATTGTCAAAGACAGCCACATCTAACTAACTATAATATATGAATTAATTAGGCCATTAGACATATATCATGTGACTTAAAAAATTTAAAAATTGTTGAATGTTTTTAAAAATATAATATATAATATATTTTGTTTTTGTAATTAAAAATTACAGATTTTCAATGTATATAATTTAATATCCGTATATGGAAGGAAATGAAATTTTTGTTTTAGAGCCAAAATTATTTATTCAAATTACTTTAACAATTAGTGAATTTTGAAAATAATGTAATAGTAAGTTAAAATATATTGAAAAATGAAAGAGTTCATCTCTAAAATGATAAATAATTAATTACTTTAATTTAGGAGAAAAAATCAATATTAAGGACATCAATATAATTTTATTTTTCTTAGCTAAATTCTGTTAAATTATTTCTAGCCAATAAGCTTTTTTCTAAAAAAAAAAATACTAAACTAATTAGATATTTAAAATGTAAGGGCTGGGTTCGGCATTATTAAATGAGGGACGACGAATATTCAGCCTTTTCTGCTCTTCCTAAATTAGATAATTGTAATAATTGATCCACTGATTAATGATTATATTGCATTAATCGAGGGTAATAATTTTATAATAATACTCAATAAATTAAATTTATCTGATTTAAAATTATTTTATATATTAAATATATTAGAAAAATAATTATTTTAATTTTATATTTATTAAATTATTTTAATAAATATAATATTAAAATAATTATTTTTTAACAAATTTAATGTATAAAATTTTTTTAATTTAAATTAAATTAATTTATATAATATTTATAATAATTTTATATAATGGGATATTTTTTCACTCGCGTATATATTATCTAAATTATTTTAATAGTTATAACTCAAAATATCAAAAAATATTATTCAAATTATTAAAATCATAATAATGCTATTTTTATATCTAAAAATATTTAAAAAATATAAATTAAAATATAATTAAAATTCTCTGCTCGAATTTATAATTTTTTTAAATTTATAATTGATATTCTTAAAATTTGAACTCAAAATTTAAATAAAAATAATATATATTTTTAACCATTAAATTTGGTTCAACCAATTGACCGAAGGTAGATATATACAACCACTGAATACGTTTTTCATATTCCTATACGTTTTTCATTTTCCCTGTCCACCAATCAGATTCATATATTTAGTCAAATATTACAATAAAACGTTCTAATTAAATATTAAATATCTCTAAAAATAAAAGGGTAAAAAAAGTTATTCAGATAACCATATTATGAACGATTGATCTAAATTTTTTTTATTGCTAAAAAAATATATTAAAAAACAATATTCCAAATAGGTAGATATATGTAATGTATATATATATATATGAAAATTATATTATATAACATTATTTTAAAATTCAATTATTTGATGTATAAAGCTCATATTTAAAAAATTAAAATTAATTTCAATAGAAATTAAAATTTCAAAGCAAATAATATCAAGTAAAATTGAATAATGTAGTTGGATATCAAAGTTTTATTAAATAAATTTTTGTATCCCAACACTTTTGGCTACTTTTTATCAAATAAAACTTTTTTTTTGTTTTTTTCTTAAAAATATTAAAATATAAAAAGTTGAAAAAAATGTTGGCTACACATTTAAGATTATTTGTATATTTTTTTCTGGGTTCTTATTTATTAGTGTATGATGATAAACAAATTGTGATGGATATTTAAATTTTAAATAAAATATAAATAGCAAAACTTAATTTATTTTCAATTATTATAATTTAAAAAAAATTGCAACCAAAATTAATAATAAATTTTAATAAAAAGCATATACAAATACTATAATACGTGGTCAATTTTAAAAATCATAATTAAAATAATATTAACTTAGTAGTTATGAATTGAAAAGGAGTATTTATTTAACTATTAAATATATATATATATTTAAAATTTTTTTATAACTTTCGCAATATATTATTTGAAATATGAAAATAATAAAAATTATATTTATAAAAATATAAATAAAAAGAGAAAAGTTGAATATAAAATCTAAAAGTAATAAACAAATTAACAGTATAAAAATAAAATTATTAATATATATATAATATAATATAATTATTAACCATTACTATAATAGTTTGTTAATTAAATTATATTAAAGATTACTATTAAATTATTAATTATATAAGAGTTTTTATCTACAAATTGAACTAAGTTAATTAAATTAATTATTAATTTAAGTTAGTTAATTATTAAATGATCAAAATAAGTATTAACTATATTAGGATTAAAATTTATAGTAATTTATAAACTTAATTATTTAATTAAAATTTTTATTGCTATAACTATAATAATTCAATTAGTATTTATTTTTAAATTTAAATCAATGATAAAGTAGTGGTTAATTAATATTACTATTATTATACAAATAAAATATTGTTATTAGATTAATCGTAAATTCATTATAATTATTATTAGAAGTAATTCTCAATTTTATAATTATTACTAGTGTTAAATTTTACTGCTACTATTATTACTATAATGTTATATTTATTATTTTTAAGTTTATTATATGTTTATTTCAATAGGTAGAATTATTAATATTATTATTACTAAATTTAATATAAATTATTATAGTTCAATTAAATATAGTTAAATGATTATTTTTAACTAATAAAAATTTGTTATATAATATTAATATCTAAGTAACTATTATTATTACTAATATTATTAAAAGTATCGTTATTAATAATATTTTAAAAGTATAATCGAACTTAAATAAATGATATTATTGTTATTTTAATAAAATTTTTCATTATAATATATTATTATAATTATTATTATAAATATAAAACTATTTTAGAAAATTAAGTTAAATAAATTTTAAGAATATGAATTAATTTAATTTCATTGAAAGCAAATATAAAATTGTAATTTTCTTAAAATGTCAAAACAATTAAATAAATATTATTTAAACACAATTAAAATAATTAACTAATAATATAAATATTATCATTATTAAACTATTAAAATAAATAAATTAAAATTTTATATTGAATTTAGACACTCAAATTATATTAAGTCGTTAAAATTTTTATTAGAATATTTGATAAGAAATTGACTTGATAAATTGAAAGAATATTCATTAGAGTATTATTGTAGGAATTTGAAAACGATCAAATTACGTCGAAAATTTGCTAAAATTTTTTAAATATTTCTCATATTTTCTTTTAATGTAATTCACCTCTTAGTAGTTAATAAATCTATATAATACTTTAGTAAATTATTATTTTATATTACTTTAGGTGAGGATTCAACAACAATTGTAAAACATAGAGGTGATTCGGTCAATTAAATAAATTGAGCTATTAATCAAGGTGGGTAGATAATTATATAATATTGATATTTTTTTAAATTATATATATATATTATGATTTGCTAAAATTATTTCATGATAAAATTATGTTTATGATGGATTTGAAAGAAATAATTTTTATATATTTAAAACAAGAACAAATAATGGTATGCTGATATTTGAATTATAATATGATGATAATTATTGATATAGTCGAATAAATATTTTGAATACACTCATTATATAATTTTTAATAGAGACACCTGTGATGTCGGGGTGTTAAAAGAATTGACGGATTATGATATGATACTGTCTTTGAGACAACGCTTAGTATACATATAGCCTTTGGGGCATATATCAGGTGGTTGCCCTTTAGGGTGTAACATCCAAAATTTTTAAAAATTTCTAATTTTTGGAAAATTTGATAAAATAAACTATAATTTAAAAGGATAAATTAAATTAATAGATTTAAATGAAAAATGAAGGGATTTTAAATGAAAAAGTGGAATATATATATATGATATATATGCAAAATATACATAACATATATAAAAGTCAAAACTTTTTAAAAGAAAAGAGTATTTTGGTAATTAAATTTTATAAATTTAAAATTAATAAATTAATTCAAAAATAAATTAATTTTGAATGGAAGAGGAAAATTAGGACTTTTAATTTATTAAAAAAATAATTAAATAATTAAATATTAAATTATTTTAATATATATATATGTGTGGTTAAAAAAAGATGAAAATGAAAGAATATTTAAAAGTCTTCTTCTTCTTCTCAAGAACGTGGCTTCCATGGATGATTGAAGACCAATGATTTTTCTTCTTCCATACTCTATAAATTGAAGGAATTAACAAGTTTCAAGTGGATTTTTGGTGATTTCCACCAAAATTAGTAAGTTTCCATCTCTTTTCTTTGAATTCATTAGAAATTTAGATTATTTGAGAGTTTGGATTTTTATGTAGGATGTTATAATTATTGAAATTGGTGTGTATAATGTTATTTTGGGTAGTTAACAATGATTCTAAGGTTAGATTGAAGAGATGATGGAGTTTGGTTAAAGAATGGTGAAGAGAGAGAATTTAGGGTTATGGATTTTTGGGGTTTTGAAAACATAAATTTTAATTGTGCAAATTGATTCCAAATGAGTTGTTTTGATTCATAAACAAGTATTTTAAAATCAAATATTGGATTTGGTGGTGTTGGGTTGGAGTTTGAGAATGGAAGTGGAGATTTAGGGAAAAGTGATTTTCCAAAGTGGTTGAATTGTGTGATTTTATTTGTTTAAGCATGTTGTTTAGTGTTAAAAGTGATGAATATAAGCTTGGAATGAGTAATGGATTGTGTTGGAATGGAAAACCTTCAATGGGGGAAGGTTATGCCATTTTTGAGATTTTGTATATAAGAGTGTATTTTTATAATGTAAATGATTTAAATGTATTAAAATATGTTTTTAATAATATAAATAAACTTAAAACACTAATTTAATTGTAGTAGAATGGATTCCAATGTTGAAGTAAGGAAATGCTAAATTTTTAGAAATTTGTAGGAGTGATGTGTAATTATAGTTTAATGTTGGAAATGCCATTAAATGTGATACTAAATGATTATTTGCTATCACATTTGGTTTAGGCATTGAGGGAGATTGATTTGCTTCATCCAAGTGATGAAGGGAAAGTTAAAAAGATTGGATTGAAGGTTATTTTTAGCTTGCTTTGGGTTGCTAGTGGAGGTATGTACAAACTTTGAATATATTGTTTATATTTGCATGACATTTGGGCTTAACACATTTTGGTTGGAAAATGTGTTAAGTTACTTGGTTCATTGATTATGTATGAATAATGTGCTATGACATTTGCAATGTCATATATGTGTTAAATGCATTGTAAAAAGCTATTGATAATGGCTAATTTGTGTAACATGTGCAATATGCATATTATGTGAAAATACCCAAAGTAATTGGGTAATATATTGTGAATGCAAAAATGAGATATGTGTAATAATGAAATGAATTGATATTGATAAAAATGAGAAAAGTGAGGAAAATGAGAAAGATGTGAAAAATGAAAAAAAAATGTGAGAATAAGGCAATGTGCCTAGATTGAATATGTAAAAATGAGAAAGAGATTAATAATGAGAAATATGAATAAATTGTGTGCCTATTATGTTATTCAATTTTTAGAGTTCTGGGTTTGACAACATGCCTATGATTGCCTACGGGCTATACACTGGAATGGTGAAAAGACTGGGTCGTAAGCCAGGCCAGCTGATAAATATGATATTTTTGGGGTGAAAAGACTGGGTCGTAAGCCTCAAAAACTGTAGCAGTCTAGCCAGGTTGAGGACCAAGATACTGGAGCCTAAGGGTCTAGCCGGGTTGAGGTCCAAGAGACTGGGGCTGTTACATTATCCATGGATATATATATTGCCTACGGGGCTAGACACATGGTGTCATTATGAACCAAAGCAGTAACTCTGAAATTTGAATAGCATATTAGATCCTTTTTGGGCCCATGCTTGTCTTTGTTTTACTGTAAATTATGAATTATGATACAATTGAGTAATATAATGTTATGAGTTATGCTTATGAATTATTTGAAAAATATAAGAAAGTGGATTGATGTGACATCTATATGCATTGTGCATTTGGTATTGCATTGAGTTATATTGTTATTATCAAAGTTTGTACCACTAGGCTTTGGCTTAGCACGATTCTTTCCATCGCGCAGGTGATATGGTAGACCCAGTTAAGCCAGAGAGTTCTTCTAGACCAGGTCGTGTCTAGACTTGTAGTTGAGCTTGTAGAGTTGCTATCGAGATTAGAAACACTGCCAGCAACATGTATATATTTTTATGTATTGTACATTTTGAGTTTTATGCATAATATATTATGTTTTGAATTTTACGTATTGTATATTATAAAGAATGTTTGGGAGTGTTTTCTTTTTGCAGGTTGAGAAATTGCTAAATTTTGGGATATCCAAAATACAGACAAAACTCTGGCGAATTTTTTCTAGAGATTTATATATATATATTATTTATTTTGGGTTCTTATAACAAGTAAATAATATTTATATTCTATTTAATTTTTATATATTTAGAATTTAAAATTTAAAATTGGAAAAAATAGTAAATCGTTCTGTGATATTTTTGTACCATATATGTGTATTTTACATATGCTAGAAATATGTTTTGTACGTATATAAGGTATAAGGGTGTTACATTTATTTTGGTATCAGAGCCTAGGTTTGATTTTCTCGACCTAGGTGGGATGATAGAGAGAGAAAATGGAGGATTTGAAAAATAGTTTTTAATTGTAATACATGCATTGGCATTGGCAATTTCTGATCTCTGATATAGTATTTTCTGCTTTGTTTGCAGATATAGGTAGTTATGGCGTCTCGGCCGCGTCAGGCTGCTGAGGGTAGTGCAAAGAGTGTCGCTCCAGATGAGGGTAGAGATGGAGCTAGAGTTGTATCTGCAGGTGAGGCATCTGTTTCTGTGCCTGTGAGACCAGCAGCTGATGAGGTTCCGCCTGGATGGGTATGACATATGGTAGAGTTGTTGAGGCAGGCTCCAGTTCCGCAGCCGCCACAGCCACAGTCGCAGCCGCAGTTGCCGGTGAGGCAGTATGATAAACTAAGAAAGTATGGGGCTGAGGACTTTGTTGGTACTACAGACCCTGCTGTAGCAGAGCAGTGGCTAGACTGGGTTTAGAGGATATTTATTCAGTTACAGGCTAGTCCAGAAGAGAAGTTTGATTATGCCAGATCTCTTCTGCAGAGAGATGCATATGATTGGTGGAAGACGGTTCCACATGCTCTTAATGATCCACCAGTCCTGACCTATGCTGATTTCTTGTGGGAATTTGAGCAGAAGTATACTCCGAGAGAGTATAAAGATGCAAAGAAGATGGAATTCCTGAGTCTGAGACAGGATACTAGGACAGTCACTGAGTATGAGATTGAGTTTATTCGGTTGAGTCACTATGCTGATGGGATTATTTCTGACGATTTTGACAGGTGTAGGAGGTTCGAAGAGGGACTGAGACCCTCTATCATGTGCATCATTGCAGGCTATCTGTATTAGGATTTCTCCCAGTTAGTTGCAGCTGCCAGGAGTATTGAGAGGGCGCAGAATCTTGCAGCAGCTGCCAGGGTTGAGGAGACCAGAGTTAGGAGACCCCAGAGTGAGGCAGGGTCTTCATCAGTGAAGAGAGGCCGAGGGGGACATTTTCAGAGATTTAGTAGGATTCAGGGGTAGTTTGGCAGGTCAGTACAGCAGCAGAGATAGAGATAGAGACCTGCAATTTCAGTGGCTAGTGCTCCAACTCCAGTGGCTCAGAGACCTAATCCACCTACTTGCATTTATTGTGGTAGAGTACACGGAGGTGTCTATTGGTGGAGAGGTACTTCGGGAGTGTGTTTTAGATGTGGGTCATCAGACCATTTTATTAGAGATTGTCCCGAGCCACCAGAGGTTAGGCAGGCAGATACTGCATCTTCTCGACCCAGTGTCAGAGGGGGTCGTGGTGGCAGAAATTTTAGTAGAGATGGTCACCCTAGGTTTAGTTAGAGAGGAGGCTCTACATCCGGAGGCAGTAGGCCAGATGAGGCTGGGCCATCTCATCTGGTTTATGTGATGCAGAGGCAATTGGATGCTTCAGCCGTCATTGCGGGTACATTTTCTTTATTTGGTATTTCAGTCCTTGCTCTATTAGATCCTGGATCTATGCATTCATACATAAGTGCATCCATCTTGCCTATGTCTGAATTGCATTCTGAGTCCCTAGGATTTGATATCTTGGTGATAAATACTTTAGGGCATAGTATTATGGTGAGCAGGGTGCACCGAGATAGTCCAGTTGTTGTTCAAGATGAGGAGTTTCTCGGTGATCTGATTAAGATGCCTTTTAAGGAATATGATCTGATTTTGGGCATGGATTGGTTATCCAAGCATGGGGCTATGGTAGACTGTCAGAAAAAATATGTTACTTTGAGAACACGGGATGGTAGGGATTTTTTCCCTGATGAGTTGCCAGGGGTACCTCCTGAGAGAGAAGTGGAGTTTGGTATCGATTTGTTGCCTGGTACCACTCCTATCTCTATTACCCCTTATCGAATGGCACCCGCTGAGTTGAGAGAGTTGAAGGTGCAGTTGCAGGAGTTATTGGCTAAAGGGTTTATCCGCCCTAGTGTGTCCCAGTGGGGAGCGCCTGTGTTATTTGTGAAGAAGAAGGATGGCACTATGAGATTGTGTATTGATTATAGGCAGTTGAATAAGGTGACCATCAAGAACAAGTATCATTTGCCTCGGATAGATAATCTCTTTGATCAGTTGAAGGGAGCAGCAGTATTCTCTAAGATTGATCTGAGATCAGGGTACCATCAGTTGAGAGTCAGAGATGTGGGTGTACCCAAGACAACTTTTCGTATGAGGTATGGGCATTATGAGTTTCTGGTGATGCCCTTTGGATTGACGAATGCACCAACAGCTTTTATGGATTTGATGAACAGGGTATTCAGACCATATTTAGATCAGTTTGTGGTGGTCTTCATTGATGGCATTTTGGTGTATTCGCGTAATGAGGAGGATCATGATAGACATTTGCGGATCGTATTGCAGACCCTGAGAGAGAAGTAGTTGTATGCTAAACTGTCTAAGTGTGAGTTCTGGCTCGATCAGGTAGCTTTTCTTAGTCATGTGGTTTTAGAAGAGGGTATTAAAGTTGATCTGAGTAAAATTGAGGCTATCTTGAATTGGAGTCCACCAAAGACTGTGACAGAGGTTAGAAGTTTTCTGGGATTGGCAGGCTATTATCGACGGTTTGTGAAGGGTTTTTCTATAATAGCTACACCACTCACTAGATTACTTCGGAAAGGAGTTAAATTTGTGTGGACAGATCGTTGTCAGGCGAGTTTTGAGCAGCTGAGGGAGATGTTGACTCAAGCTCTTGTCCTTACCTTGCCTGTGGAAGGTAAACCATATGTGATATATAGTGATGCTTCATACAATGGTTTAGGTTGTGTTTTGATGCAGGAGGGTAGAGTCATTGCTTATGCCTCTCGACAGTTGAAACCGCATGAGCTGAATTATCCAATGCATGATTTGGAATTAGCAGCAATAGTCTTTGCCTTGAAGATTTGGTGGCATTATTTGTATGGGAAAAAGTGTTTCATTTATACAGATCATAAGAGTTTGAAATACCTGGGTGTTCAGAGAGAGCTGAATCTTCGGCAGAGGCGGTGGTTAGAGTTGATTAAAGACTATGACTGTTTGATTGATTATCATCCTGGTAAGGCAAATGTTGTTGCTGATGCCTTGAGTCAAAAATCTTTGTCAGGTTTGATTGCTTATTCGCTCTCGTTGCTTGTTGAGTTGAGAGCATTGCATGCTAGATTTGAGTCTTCTGATGATGGTGCTTTGATGGCTCAGTTGCAGTTGAGGCCAGTCTTGTTGGATCATATTAGGGAGGCTCAATTAGCAGATGAGAGAATTCAGAAAATTGTGCTTGTTTGTCAGAAAGGGGAAAGTCGAGACTTTTATGTGAGGGATGATGGCAGTCTATGGTACAGAGATAGATTGTGTATTTCTGATGATGCAGAATTGAAAAGAATGATATTAGAGGAAGCACATCAGTCACTTTTTTCTATGCACCCTGGGAGTACCAAGATGTATCAGGACTTGAAGTGACATTATTGGTGGTCAGGTATGAAGAGAGACATAGCATAGTTTGTATCCAGATGTCTCACTTGCCAGAAAGTGAAGGCCGAGCACCAAGTTCCTTCAGGATTGCTCCAACCTTTATCAGTGCCAGAGTGAAAATGGGAGCGAGTGACAATGGATTTTGTGACTGGACTGCCTTTAACTCAGAAGAAGCATGATGCAATCTGGGTGATAGTTGATCGGATGATGAAGACAGCTCATTTTCTTCCAGTTCGGATGGATTATTCTCTCGAGAGGTTGGCTGAGCTATATATCAATGAGATAGTCAGGTTGCATGGAGTCCCAGTTTCTTTGGTGTCAGATCGAGATCTCCGGTTTACTTCTAGATTTTAGAAGAGTTTGCATAATGCTCTAGGGTCTTGATTGCATTTTACTACTGCTTTCCATCCTCAGACAGATGGACAGTCAGAGAGAGTGATACAGATTCTAGAGGATATGTTGAGGAGCTGTATCATTGATTTTGCAGGGAATTGGGACAAATTTTTGCCATTAATTGAATTTGCTTATAACAATAGTCATCAGTCGAGTATTAGGATGACTCCTTATGAGGCTTTATATGGCAGGAGATGCAGGACACCTTTGTGTTGGGATGAAGTTGGAGAAGGTAAACTGGTTGGTCCCGATTTGATTAAGGAAACAGAGGAGAAAGTGAAAGCATCTTCAGACCGACAGAAATCTTATTCAGATTTAAAGAGAAGAGACATAGAGTTTAGTGTGGGAGATAAAGTATTTCTGAAGGTGTCTCCATGGAAGAAGATTTTGAGATTTGGCCGCAAAGGGAAGTTGAGTCCTCGTTTCATAGGACCATATGAGGTGTTGGAGAGAGTTGGTCCAGTGGCTTATAGACTAGCCTTGCCGCCTGAGTTGGATCGAATACATAATATTTTCCATGTCTCGATGCTTCGAAGATATAGGTTTGACCCATCTCATATCTTGTCAATGGAGTCCATTGAGGTGAGTCCAGATCTAACTTAAGAGGAAGAACCAGTGACGATTTTGGCACGAGAGGTTAAAGAATTGAGGAATAAGAGGGTGCCACTTGTGAAAGTCCTTTGGAGGAATCATGCCACTGAGGAGGCGACATGGGAAAGTGAGCAGGCGATGCAGAGTCAGTTTCCCCATTTGTTCCAGACTTGAGGATAGGTAATTTTGGGGACGAAATTTGTTTTGGGGGGAGAGAATTATAACATCCAAAATTTTTAAAAATTTCTAATTTTTGGAAAATTTGATAAAATAAATTATAATTTAAAAGGATAAATTAAATTAATAGATTTAAATGAAAAATGAAGGGATTTTAAATGAAAAAGTGGAATATATATATATGATATATATGCAAAATATACATAACATATATAAAAGTCAACACTTTTTAAAAGAAAAGGGTATTTTGGTAATTAAATTTTATAAATTTAAAATTAATAAAATAATTCAAAAATAAATTAATTTTGAATGGAAGAGGGAAATTAGGACTTTTAATTTATTAAAAAAATAATTAAATAATTAAATATTAAATTATTTTAATATATATATATATATGTGGTTAAAAAAAAGATGAAAATGAAAGAATATTTAAAAGTCTTCTTCTTCTTCTTCTTCTCAAGAACGTGGCTTCCATGGATGATTGAAGACCAATGATTTTTCTTCTTCCATACTCTATAAATTGAAGGAATTAACAAGTTTCAAGTGGATTTTTGGTGATTTCCACCAAAATTAGTAAGTTTCCATCTCTTTTCTTTGAATTCATTAGAAATTTAGATTATTTGAGAGTTTGGATTTTTATGTAGGATGTTATAATTGTTGGAATTGGTGTGTATAATGTTATTTTGGGTAGTTAACAATGATTCTAAGGTTAGATTGAAGAGATGATGGAGTTTGGTTAAAGAATGGTGAAGAGAGAGAATTTAGGGTTATGAATTTTTGGGGTTTTGAAAACATGAATTTTAATTGTGCAAATTGATTCCAAATGAGTTGTTTTGATTCATAAACAAGTATTTTAAAGTTAAATATTGGATTTGGTAGTGTTGGGTTGGAGTTTGAGAATGGAAGTGGAGATTTAGGGAAAAGTGATTTTCCAAAGTGGTTGAATTGTGTGATTTTATTTGTTTAAACATGTTGTTTAGTGTTAAAAGTGATGAATATAAGCTTGGAATGAGTAATGGATTGTGTTGGAATGGAAAACCTTCAATGGGGGAAGGTTATGCCATTTTTGAGATTTTGTATATAAGAGTGTATTTTTATAATGTAAATGGTTTAAATGTATTAAAATATGTTTTTAATAATATAAATAAACTTAAAACACTAATTTAATTGTAGTAGAATGGAATTCCAATGTTGAAGTAAGGAATGGCTAAATTTTTAGAAATTTGTAGGAGTGATGTGTAATTATGGTTTAATGTTGGAAATGCCATTAAATGTGATACTAAATGATTATTTGCTATCACATTTGGTTTAGGCATTGAGGAAGATTGATTTGCTTCATCCAAGTGGTGACGGGCAAGTTAAAAAGATTGGATTGAAGGTTGTTTTTAGCTTGCTTTGGGTTGCTATTGGAGGTATGTACAAACTTTGAATATATTGTTTATATTTGCATGACATTTGAGCTTAACACATTTTGGTTGAAAAATGTGTTAAGTTACTTGGTTCATTGATTGTGTATAAATAATGTGATATGACATTTGTAATGTCATATATGTGTTAAATGCATTGTGAAAAGCCATTGATAATGGCTAATTTGTGTAACATGTGAAATATGCATATTATGTGAAAATACCCAAAGTAACTGGGTAATATATTGTGAATGCAAAAATGAGATATGTGTAATAATGAAATGAATTGATATTGATAAAAATGAGAAAAGTGAGGAAAATGAGAAAGATGTGAAAAATGAGAAAAAAAAATGTGAGAATAAGGCAATGTGCCTAGATTGAATATGTAAAAATGAGAAAGAGATTAATAATGAGAAATATGAATAAATTGTGTGCCTAGTATGTTATTCAATTTTCAGAGTTCTGGGTTTGGCGTCATGCCTATGATTGCCTACGGGCTATAAGCTGGAATGGTGAAAAGACTGGGTCGTAAGCCTCAAAAACTGTAGCAGTCTAGCCGGGTTGAGGACCAAGATACAGGGGCCTAAGGGTCTAGCCGGGTTGAGGTCCAAGAGACTGGGGCTGTTACATTATCCATGGATATATATATTGCCTACGGGGCTAGACACATGGTGTCATTATGGACCAAAGCAGTAACTCTGAAATTTGAATAGCATATTAGATTCTTTTTTGGGCCAATGCTTGTCTTTGTTTTACTATGAATTATGAATTATGATACAATTGAGTAATATAATGTTATGAGTTGTGCTTATGAATTATTTGAAAAATATAAGAAAGTGGATTGATGTGACATCTATATGCATTGTGCATTTGGTATTGCATTGAGTTATATTGTTATTATCAAAGTTTGTACCACTATGCTTTGGCTTAGCGCGATTGTTTCCATCGCGCAGGTGACAGGGTAGACCCAGTTGAGCTAGAGAGTTCTTCTAGGCCAGGTCAGGTCTAGACTTGTAATATGCTTGTAATAAAGATAGATGCAGTCAGTTTTATAATGGGTTACACTTTATAATCCGCAAAAGTATACCTGATTGGCAGACTTTGAATTTTTGTGCTTTAGAGGACAGAACACTGGCAGTAGAAAAACTGGTAAAAGAAGAAGTTGACTTACTCACAAAAAAAGAAAGAAAGCAGACTCAAGGTCCTTTTCATTGGGGTTCTGAGGAAAAATTCAAGAGAGGAAGCAGTTCACAGTCTAATCTTAATTATGAAGGTATAAGTAAGAGTGTTCAAGTAAGGTCAGATCAGCAGAGTAATAGATCACATGTTAGTCGTAGTTTGGTGGGATAGTCTATTAGTAATCCTGGTGGTATTTAAAATTTTAGACAGGGTAATAGTATAGGAGTTGGACAAAGCAGATGATCTTTTTCTTAATGTGCCACCTGTGGCAAGTATCATTTGGGAGAGTATAGAAAAAAATCTTTAGTCTGTTTTCATTGTAGGAATATGGGTCATTTTATGAGAGATTGTCCTTTACTTGTTCATACTAGCTCTTCAGTACAAGGATTTTCTGCACCTATTAATCAGAGAGGGGGTAGAACACAATTATTTGGGAGATCATCTGACAGAGGGGTTAATATTGGCATGAATAGACAGGGTGAAGCCATACCATCAAATCAGGGTGCATCATTCAGTAGACCACTTAACCAAGCTCGAGTTTTTGTTATTACTCGACAAGAGGCTGTAGCATCACCGGAAGTTATGACTGGTATGTTATCTATTTTTTATTGTGATGCACATATTCTTATTGATCTTGGTTCCACACATTCATTCATATCTCATTCATTTGCCATATATTCGGATAGAGAATTGAGTTCCTTAGACAATGGGTTAGCATTGAGTTTTTTAGTCAGGACTTCTATGGAATAAAGGTTTGTGTATAAGAATTCAATAGTCAAGTTAGGTAACTTTTAATTAATAGCAGATCTTATTCTCTTGCCCATACCAAAGTTTGATGTTATTTTAGGGATGGATTGGTTATCCCACCATCATGCCACTATTGATTGTTATAAGAAAAAAGTGATTTTCACTCTGCCTGAAAATTTTAATCTTACATTCTGTGGTGAGCAGAAGTTTCTTCCAACATGTGTTATTTTTGCTATGACAGCTGAGAAATTACTTAAAAAAGTTATTAGGCATATTTAGCACATGTAATTGACACGCAGTTAGAAGGACTTAAATTGGATGATATTCAAATAGTATGTGAATTTCCAGAAGTGTTTCCAGAAGAACTTCCAGGTTTACCTCCTGATAAAGAAGTTGAGTTCTCTATTGATGTTTAGCCTGACACAACTCCTATTTTTCTAGCTCCTTACAGAATGACTCCTGCAGAGTTGAAGGAATTGAAGGTGTAATTGAAGAAATTATTAGATAAGAGATTTATTAGACCCACTGTATCACCTTAGGGAGCCCCTGTGTTATTTATGAAAAAGAAAGATAGCTCTATGAGGTTGTGCATTGATTATAGACAATTAAACTGGATCACTATTAGAAATAAATATCCTTTGCCCCGCATTGATGATCTCTTTGATTAGCTTTAAGGTGCCAAAGTCTTTTCCAAGATAGACTTGCGATCGAGGTATCATCAGTTAAAAATAAAGGAGTTGGATATACCTAAAACAGCCTTTAGAACTCGCTATGGACATTATGAATTTTTAGTAATGCCATTCGGGTTACCTAATGCCCCAACTACTTTATAGATCTTATGAATATGGTATTTTATTCTTATTTGGATAGATTTATAATTGTATTTATTGATGATATTCTAGTGTATTCTCGAAGTAGAGAGGAACATGAGAAACACTTAAGAATTGTGTTACAAACCTTGAAGAGCAAGCAATTGTATGCCAAGCTTAGTAAATGTGAATTCTAGTTAGATAGAGTGGTATTTTTGGGGCATGTTATATCAGTTAAGGGAGTTTATGTGGATCCTAAGAAGATTGAGGCAGTAATGAATTGGGAGCCGCCAACAAATCCAACAGAGGTGAGGAGTTTCTTAGGCTTGGCTAGGTATTATCGACACTTTATTCAAGACTTTTCCATTATTGCTTTACCACTGACAAAACTGTTAAGGAAGAATATGAAGTTTAACTGGACTGAGAAATATTAGCAAAGCTTTGAAAAACTGAAGGCTTGTTTGACTTCTGCTCCCTTTCTTGCTCTTCCTTCGAGCGATGGTGGTTATAGTGATGCTTCACAAAAAGGTTGGGCTGTGTTTTGATGCAATATGGGAAGGTGATAGCTTATGCATCTAGACAGCTTCGATCTCATGAATTAAATTATCCTACTCATGATCTAGAGCTTGCTGCAATTATTTTTGCTCTAAAAATTTAGAGGCATTATCTTTATGGAGAAAAGTACCAGATATTTACTGATCATAAAAGTTTGAAGCATCTTCTTTCTCAAAAAGAGTTGAACTTAAGGCAAAGGTGTTTGATTGAGCTACTGAAGGATTATGATTATACTATTGAGTATCACTCAAGGAAGGGTAATGTAGTAGCTGATGTTTTAAGCCATAAATCTTATGGTAGTCTTTTACATATCAAGACAGTACGGCTTCCATTATTATTAGACCTTTGATCCTTGGGAGTAGATTTGATGATGTATAAATCTAGAGCACTATTGGCCACTTTTAAGATTAGACCAATTTTGATAGAAAGAGTTAGAGAAGCCCAAGTTTTAGATGAGGAAATGAAGAAGATCTTTAATGGTGTAAAGGCAGGTACTCATACAGATTATTCTATCAAAGAAGACGGCATCTTGGTATTTGGTAGCAGGTTATGCTTACCAAATGATGATACTTTAAAAAGAGAAATAATGGAAGAAGCTCACTGTTTTGCATATTCTATGCATCCAGGTAGTACCAAGATGTATAAAACACTTAAAGAAAACTGCTGGTGGAAGGGTATGAAGAAGGACGTAGTAGACTTTATAGCAAAATATTTGGTATGTCAACAAATTAAGGCAGAACATCAACATCCTTCAGGTCTTTTATAGTCTCTCCCGATTCCTGAATGGAAGTGAGAGCACAATATTATGGACTTTGTTTCTAGTTTGCCTCGTACTCAACAGGGTCATGATGTTGTTTGAGTGATTCTAGACAAATTAACAAAGTCATCTCACTTTCTCCCTATCAGAATAGATTTCTCTCTAGATAAACTTGCAGAGCTTTATGTGAAGAAAATTGTTAGATTGCATAGTGCTCCAATTTCTATCGTATCAGTTAGAGATCCATGATTTACTTTCAGATTTTGGCCTAGTTTGCAGAATGCTTTGGGTACAAAGGTGAAAGTCATCACTTCTTTTCACCCTTAAACTGATGGTCAGTCGGAGCGCACTATCCAGACCTTGGAAGACATGCTTAGAACCTGTGTCATGGAATTCAAAGAAAGTTGGGATAAATATTTACCATTGATGGAGTTTGCATGTAATAATAGTTTTCATTCAAGTATTGACATGGAACCATATGAAGCACTATATGAAAGAAAATGCAGAACTCCAGTATGTTAGAATGAAGTTGGAAAAAGAAAATTGATGGGTCCAGAATTGGTTTAAATTACTAGTGATAAAATTCAATTGATTAGAAATAGATTAAAAGTGGTACAAGACAGGCAGAAGAGTTATGCAGATTTGAAGAGGAAGAACATTGAGTATGATGTAGGAGATAAAATGTTCTTAAAAATCTCTCCATGGAAGGGTGTTGTGCGATTTGGTAAACGTGAAAAGTTGAGTCCACATTTTATAGGGCCTTATGAGATTGTGGAGAAGATTGGTCCTGCTGCTTATCAACTTACACTACCACCAGAATTATCTTAAATACATGATGTCTTTCATATATCCATGTTAAGAAAATACATAAGTGATTCTTCGCATATTCTCCAGAGACAACCAGTAGAATTACGAGAAGATCTGACCAATGAGAAAGAACTAGTCGCAATTTTAGCTAAGAAAGAAAAAATTTTAAGGAACAAGGTTATGCCTTTGGTGAAGGTCCTATGGAGTAATCATTTGAAAAAAGAAATAACTTGAAAAACAGAGCAAGATATAGTTACTCAATATCCTCATTTGTTTTCATCTATAAGCGAGTGAAAATTCGAGGACGAAATTTCTTTAAGGGAGGAAAAATGTAATAATAATAATAATAATAATAATAATAATAATAATAATAATAATAATAATTTAAAATATTATTATCTTAATAATTAGAGTAGTGGGATGATAAATATAAAGGTAATAACAATCAAATAATTAAATAGTGATAGTAGAAATAATTAGGTGTAGTGGGGGACAAAAAAAATAATTAATAAAGTTAAATAAAATAAAATAAAATAATATTAATGGGAGACAAAAAAATTAAACAAACAAGTATTGAAATAATTAAAGTTTGAAAAATTAAATACAGTGGGGAATATTAAATAATTAAAGTAAGATAATTTGAAGTTAGAATTATTAGGAAAAAAATTATTTATTGGGTTGCTCGGATATTAAGGTCTATGAGAGAGAGAGGGTTTAGAGTGCATAATTAAAAATTAAAGGAAAGGAAAGAAAGAAACAGAGAAGGAGAAACAGAGAGATCGGAGGTAGAGACGAGAACAGTGAAAGAGAGGGAGAGAATTAGTGAACACCTTTTGTATTTTCCTTTTGTTCATTGCTTTTCAATCACCGAACGACAAGAAGTGCCAGTCACCGAGAAAATAGACTCGTCGGGCTTTCCAATGGCATCAAAACTACCACAACACGCGTCCCCTAAGCGCTAGTCGAAGTTCTGCTGGCGTAACTTTTCGATGACTATTTCAAACATTTTTTGACATTTTTTTGGCGACTCAGGTATTTTTGAAATTCCCTCTTCATGAGCTTCAATTTGATATCTTATTTGCTAATTATGAATGAATATTTAGAAAACACATGTATTATAATTTAAAATTAAAATTTAAAATAATATAATTATATATATATTTAGGTTGTTAATTAGTAATTAATATGTATATATGTTAGTATTATAAATTAATTAAGTATATCCATAATTAGTTAATATTATGAGGGTAATTTAAAGAAATAAAGTTTTAATTTGATTATATTAACAGAAAATTAATAAAAATAAATAAATAGATAATTAATGATAAAAAAATAATTAAAATTGAATTACATATTATACATTTTAAATACTACCTTAAATTTTATTAGTTATTTACTGAGTATAATTTAATTAAGTAAATATTTAAGTTATGAATATTTTTCAACAAATTGTAGAATAAATTACTTATATTATACATATATATATATCTATGAATTAATAAATTAATAGTTAGTTGTTAGTAAATTTAAAATTATTGTTTAATAAAATTTAATGAATTTTGTTAATATATATATATATATAGTTAAATATTAATTAAGTAATTATTTAAAATTAGAATGAGGATAATTATATATATATGTACTTTAGAATAAAAATATTTAGGATTAAAATAAATTAAATTCTTGAGTTATGAAATTTTATTAGTAAATTGCAGAATAAATAAATAATATTTTAAATATAAGAATATGAATAAATGTATGACTGAAATTTATAAAATTAATTTTAAGCAAATAAATTAATAGTTTATTAATTAAATTATATTAAAGACTACTATTAAATTATTATTTATATAAGAGTTTTTATCTACAAATTGTACTACGTTAATTAAATTAATTATGAATTAATTTAAGTTAGTTAATTATTAAATGATCAAAAAAAGTGTTAACTATAATAGGATTAAAATTTATAGCAATTTATAAACTTAATTATTTAATTAAAATTTTTATTGCTATAACTATAATAATTCAATTAGTATTTATTTTTAAATTTAAATCAATGATAAAGTAGTAGTTAATTAATATTACTATTGTTACATAAATAAAGTATTATTATTAGATTAATCATAAATTCATTATAATTATTATTAGAAATAATTCTCAATTTTATAATTATTACTAGCGTTAAATTTTACTGCTACTACTATTACTATAATATTATATTTATTGCTTTTAAGTTTAGTATATGTTTATTTCAATAGGTAGAATTATTAATATTGTTACTACTAAATTTAATATAAATTATTATAGTTCAATTAAAAGTAGTTAAATGATTATTTTTAAATAATAAAAATTTGTTATATAATGTTAATATCTAAGTAACTATTATTATTATTACTAATATTATTAAAAGTGTCATTATTAATAATATTTTAAAAGGATAACAGAACTTAAATAAATGATATTATTGTTAATTTAAAATTTTTTTTATAATATATTATTATAATTATTATTATAAATATAAACCTATTTTAGAAAATTAAATTAAATAAATTTTAAGAATATGAATTAATTTAATTTCTTTGAAAGTAAATATAAAATTGTATTTTTTTTAAAATATCAAAAAAATTAAATAAATATTATTTAAACGTAATTAAATTAATTATCTAATAATATAAATATTATCATTATTATAATTATTAAACTATTAAAATAAATATTTCAAAAAAAAAACTATTAAAATAAATGAATTAAAATTTTATATTGAATATAGACACTCAAATTATATTAAGTCGTTAAAATTTTTATTAGAATATTTGTTAAGAAATTGGCTTGATAAATTGAAAGAATACTCATTTGAGTATTATTATAAGATTTTGAAAACGATCAAATTACACCGAAAATTTACTAAAATTTTAAAAATAATTCTCACATTTTCTTTTCATGTAATTCACCTCGTAGTAGTTAATAAATCAAGATAATACTTAAGTAAATTATTATTTTATATTACTTTAGGTGAGGATTCAATTATAATTATAGAACATAGAGGTGATCCGATCAATTAAATAAATTGAGCTGTTGATCAAGGTGAGTGGATAATTATATAATATTGATATTTTATTAAATTATATATATATATATATATATGATTTGCTAAAATTATTTCACGATGAAATTATGTTTATGATGAATTTGAAAGAAATAATTTTTATATATTTAAAATGGGAACAAATAATATTATGTTGATGTTTGAATTATAATATGATGATTAATTATTGATATAGTTAAATAAATATTTTGAATACACTCATTGTATATTTTATAATAGAGACACCTGTGATGACGAGGTGTTAAAAGAATTGACGGATTATGATATGATACTGTCTTTGGGACAACGTTTGGTATACATATAGTTTTTGGGGCGTATATCAGGTGGTCGCTCTTTGGAGGCAGGTCTGCATATGTGTATGATCATGAATATTTACTCTTAGTGCTTTCATGCGTCATCACTGCGCCCAAGATGCCATGCTTTACTCTTAGGTTGTCAGTAAATATATGTTTACTTTCGCCTAAGGTATTATGTTATTTATGAATTATATATATTGAGTGTATAAAATTATATGATTTAAATTTTATATCATGATATTGCAAATTTTATATTCTTTTAAAGAATAATTTATTATGCAGTAATTATAAAATTTTATACTATTAATTATATGAGAAAAACTTTATTTATTCCCCATTTGCTATATAATTATTTTTTCACTGAGTAGTTGGACTCATCCCTTAATATATAAATATTTAAGATATTATTGAAAAATAAACCATTAAAACACTCATTCTTTCTCGTCGTTCAACGCATAGATAAGGTCGGGCTTACATAATTATTGTTTGGGGTTGTTTATGAATTATTTATATTTTTGTGTTGGACAATAGATAAGTTGTATTTAAATAAAAAAATTAGTATCTAATGGATGATATTAATGTGTGTATTTAAATAATATTAAAGAATAAATTGTGAGAGATATTTTTATAATAAAATAATATTATGGTAAATTACGAGTTAAGTTCATATTCAAAATTAAGAGAATGAGATGTGGCATATAATATATTTAAATATATTTTTTATTTGATATAATATTACTTTATAAAATTTTAATAAGTTATAAAAATAAAAAAAAAATATTGATATTTTAAAATTTGTTGAACAAAACATAGCTTAACAGAAAAGGTACGATGAAAAATGATCCCAACTTAATAAACTGATCAATCAAGGATTATATACAAATAGAAGTCAAAGATTCTAGAAGAACCTAACACTAACTTAGCTCGTTACAACTAACAACATAACAAACTTCACGTGCTATAGCTGAGCTAACATCATCACTAACTAATATGATACTAACGTGGAAAACAAAGGGTAAGATAAAGCCTTAGTAAAGCTGTCTGCAATTTGAGCTGCTGTGTTAACACGGAAGGCTTTGATGATTCCTTCTTTCATTTTTGCTCGGACCCCATGAAAATCAATTTTAATGTGTCTTGTACGCTTATGGAATACCGGATTAGTGGCAATGTGTATGGCAACTTTGTTGTCACAATGAAGAGGTATAGGAAGATGAAGCTGTACATTCAAATCTTTTAAAATGTATGAGATCCATTGCAATTCACATACGGTAGCAGCCATAGATCTATACTCAACTTCAGCTGAGCCCCTGCTATATTGGACAGCCACCCAATAAGATACAAAATCCAATTAGAGATCGATGTATTGTAACACAAGAAGCCCAATCAGAGTCATATTATGCTGTGAGTTTGAGATCACTACTGGCTGAGAAAAACAAACCAAGAGAAGGCTTATTTTTCAAGTATTTGAGTACATGATGAATTGCCTTAAGATGAGCTTGTCTGGGAGCTTGAACATATTGGCTCAATTGTTGCACAAAGTAAGTGATATCTAGACAAGTAAAGCCTAGATAGAGTAATCTTCCAACTATGCTTCTGTACTCTTGAGCATCTTCTAAAAAAGGAGATTCAGTAGAATTTAATTGAGCTCCTTTAGGGAAAGGAGTCAATTTTGGTTTAGAGCTTAACAAGCCTGCCTCTTGTGACAAATCTAAGACATTTTTAAGTTGATTCACATAGATGCCAACAAATGTTCTTGCTATCTCTAAGCCCAAGAAATATTTTTCAGTACCAAGACCTTTTATAGTAAATTTATCATGTAAGGCAACTTTGAGTTATTGAATAGCAGACTCTAAATTTCTTGTAATTAGCAGATCATTAACACAGACAAGAAGGGTTAAAACAACTTCATCTTTGCAAGAGTAAATAAATATTGGTCATGTTCTGACTGAACAAAACCATGCTGCTTAAGAAATATAGTCAACTCGTTATTCCACTGGCGTAGTGCCTGTTTCTGTAATTTGCAAACCTCCCCCTTCTTAGCTTTACCTAACATTCAAGTGGCAACATATACACCTACTCATGAAGGAAGCCATGGAGAAAAACGTTATTAATATCGAATTGATGAAGAGGCCAGTTATGAGCTGCTACAACTGCAAGAATTATTCTTACAGTAACTACTTTGGCCACTGGAGAAAAGTTGTCATTATAGTCGATGCCAGCAACCTGGTGGTGTCCTTTGGCAACTAGTCTGGCCTTGTGCCTCTTTACAGCGCCATGGGGGTTCAGCTTGAGCTTAAACACCCATTTTGAGGCAATGGCAGACTTCCCTTCTGGTAATGGAGTTAAGGTCCATGTATCATTTCTTTCTAAAGTGTCAAGCTCACTAAGCATTGCCTGTCTCCATTCTAGAGATGAGTTAGCCTCTTTGAAAGATTGAGGCTGGTGAAGCAATGTGATGTTGGTTAAGAAAGCAACATAGGCAGTATCAAGGTTGTTATATTGGAAAAAAGGGAAAGTGCAAGGTATATGTGGTGTGGATTGAATTGGTTGATTAGTGTAAGTGTGGTTGATTTTGGTATTATAGTCATGAAGCCAAGTGCGATGTTTCCGAGGCCTGGAGCTCTGCCTTTATATGGGAATAGGTTGAGTAGAAGAATTAGAAACAGGTTGATTAGAGGCAGTATTTGGTGCAAATAAGGTGTTTAAAATAATGTTTGTACAAGGTTGAGAAGAATTATTTTCTGTGATAGGGCTAATATTTGTAGGGGACGTGATTTGGGTATCTATAGAGGTATTAGAAAGATATATAACAAAATTATCTGACGTGGGAAGTATGGGTATAGGTGTAAAGTCATTAGAATTTGTATAACCAACATATGGAAAATATTGTTCATGAAAGACCACATCACTGGACACAATTATCTCCAAATTCTCTACATCATATATAGAGCTTGAAACCCTTTTTTCCAGCAACAACCCCTAGAAACACACATTTAATAGCCGTTGCTCTAAACTTATTTCTTCTTAATTGTACAGTGGAAGAATAAGCTAAACAACCAAAAATCTTGAGATTGTTGTAATCAGGTTGTCTTTTAAAAAAAAATCTCATAAGGACTCTTCCAGGGTAACAGATCCATAGGTAACCTGTTGATCAAATGATTTGCATATAATATAGCCTCTCCCCAAAAACAAATAGGCATAGAGGCTTGATACATCAATGCTCCGGCCACTTGTAGAAGATGTCTATATTTCCTCTCAGCTCTACTATTTTGCTGAGGTGTATAGATGTAGGTTGTATGATGTGAAATCCCAAATTCAATCAACAAATCTTAAAAGACAGAACTAGTGAACTCCGTGCCATTGTCTGTGTGTATTGCCTTGATTCTGTTATCAAACTAATTTGTAGCCATTTTAATGAACTTAGAGAGAATATCAGTTACTTGACTCTTAGATTGCATAAGAAAAGTCCAAGTAGATATGCTATAATCTTCCACAATTGTGAGAAAGAAACTTGCACCTGAAACATTAGGTTTTTTATAGGGACCCCTAACATCTATATGAAGTAGCTCAAAAGGTACTAAACTATGACTATCACAAGGATTAAAAGTCATTCTAGTCTGTTTAGACGTGGTACAAACATCACATGGCTTAGAAGAAGAGTTCAAATCTATTTTATTTAAAAAATTTAGCCTGTACAAGGCTTGGGATGAAGAGTGACCTAACCTCTTATGCCAATCAATAGGGGGCAATCTTTATTGTGGTATTTGCAAAATGCTGGTCTACCAAAGAAGACAAATTTGTTAAAAGGAATACATAATTATGTATATTTTCATGACAGAAAGAAAATTTGTCTAAGAAATACAAGATTCCCATAGTCTTGCCAACAACAACAAATTCTTTAATCTTCTAGTCCTAAAATAGGCAAAATATTTGGGTAAAAGTTGAGGATAATAGATGAATGCTTGGTTAGTTTACTGACTAACAACAGATTATACTTGAAGCTGGGAATTTAGAGGACTCCTTCTAAGGCAATATGTATGCTTATCTTGCCTGATAACTCAACTTTTAGGATGTTTCCATTTGCAAGTGGACAGTAGTTTAAAGGACTTCTTTAGGCTACAAATCATATTTTTATCCACACATATATGGTTGCTAGCTCCTGTATCAATAACCCAATAGAAATTCTCACCATTACATTATAATGAGTTTAGAACTATACCTGTAAAATCTTGAGTGAAATTCACAAACACATGTTCAGTTATCTGCTTGCCTTTAATCAACTTGGTTAATTCCTGCTGGATCATTTCCCTTACAGCAACAACTGCTGTCTGATCTTTCAAATGATCAATGCTTTCATCTTCCTCATCTAGAGGTGTCCCTGCCATATTGACCTTTCCTTTGAAACCCTCAGCTTCTCCTTTTCTTTGTCTTAAATCTTTAAACCAATCTGGATATCCATGGAGTTTGAAACAAGTTCACATGGCAACTTCTTTTGTAGTAACTACAATGTTTATCTTCATTTTTAGTTGATTCCCTTCTTCTGTAACTAGACTTGTTACCTGCTACATTCTTATGACTGGAATTGTTTGTTGCCAATAAAGCAATCACATCTACATTTTCATCTAAGTTATTACTCACTTGCCTTTGTCTCTCAACATTTAGAACCATAGAATAGACTTTATCCAAATTTGGTAAGGGATCCATCATCAATATCTAATTATTGACATGATCGTATGAGTCATTGAGTCCCATTAAGAATTGCACTGTCTTTGCTTCTTCATTGATTTTTATCACTTGATCAGTGGCATTGCATGTGCATTTTCCACAATAGATATAAGGATTTGGCACCAAACTAGTCAATTCATCTCAAAGTAACTAATCCGCTACCATAATTTATATTCTCTACATTTGTTGAATATATTTTTGAAAGATAAAATTTTAAATTATAGAAAACCATCAAATTTATGGTTTGAAATACCATATATATTAATGATAAACAATCATCCAAATAAAGGGTAGGTTAGTTAGACTACGTTCACATAATTTCTCAAATAATTTCAATATCATTAGACTATTAAATAAATAAATCAAACGTAATGAAAAGAATTTCCACATCTTTATTTTATTTCATTACTATAGTATATATAATGAAATATAAGAAATTTATTTTCACTATATTTTATTAGTTTATTATTTATTAGTGTCTATGAACTAAAGATGTTTGAAAAATTTATTGATTAAGTGGGCTTATGTGGATTTCCTTGTACAAAATAGAAATGAAATCTCATCAAGGATCCAGAAATAATTTGTCCCAAATGCATAGATGCAAAAGTCATATTCACCCATAAAAATTGTAGAAAAATTTTCAGCATGAATAATATTATTTTTTAATGCAAAATGAATTTCCATTAGTGAACAAATAGTATGTCAATAATATTATTTGCATAATAATAAAAGTATTTTTTTTTAAAATAAACGAAAATGATACAAAATATTAATTAAACTAATAAGAATATTAAAAATAGTGTGAATAATCTTAAAAGAAAATAAAATAAAAGACATTCAAACTGAGAAAATAAATTGAAAGGTAATTACACATTAACCAAAGTAAATACAAATTGAAGTTAAAGTAATTAATTAAAAAGCTAAATACTAACCCATTTTATTGAGATAAATTTGTAGAATATAGTGAGAGAAAGTTCTACGTACATACGAACTTCTTATACGCACAAAGATGAAGCACAAGGAGTACTTATCCCACTCTCCCATTTGTCGCGAACATGTTTGTGTAAACTTTCTATGTTTTAAATTAATAGAAATTCTATTTCATAATAATTAAGAAAAACTAATTATTTTGATTAAAAATATAAATTTATAAGTAATTTTTTATTATACCATTATTTTAATGTGAAAAATATTTATTTAATATTTTTAATAAATAATATTAAATATGGTATAATAGAAATTTAATACTATATTAATTAACTTATTTTAGAATAATTAAGAAAAATGTTTTTTTTAAATGTATCTATGGAAGGTAAAAAATATATGTTTAGCTAAAAGTTTGAGAAAAAAATAAATTAATTATGTCCCCCCCCTTTTGGAAACTCCATTATTTAAATTAGATTTTTATATTATAAAAGAGCAGTTCGATGCATAAATATTATTGCTATGCGTAGAATTTAGAAAATAGTCAAATCGATTGAAGTTTTATACGTAATATTTTCTTATAATTACAAAAAACTATTTTTACGATTTAAATTTATAACCTCGTATCACATTATATCAATAGTTACTATTACGTGAATACTCTTCCTCTTATATTTTTCATAGAATACAATCCAAAAAAGCACAGGTTGCAATAATGGAAATTACCATTTGGCAAATGAGAACGGAGATAAGGGATCTTGTTACTGCTTTTTATATCAACTGTACAACATAAGAAATGCACTAAAACCCATGCATATACTATTTAGTCTATTTCACAATTTCATTACCTGCATATTCTTCTAAATTATGTTAAAAAATACTCCCTCCATGTATATAAATATATTCGATTTTGTCTATTTTACTATCATTAAAAATAATATTTATTAATGTTATTTTTTATTTCATTTATTAGTATTATGAAAAAGCATTGAAATATTTTAAAAATTAGAATAAGGGGTAATTTTAAAAAAAAATTGGATAATTATCTGATAATTTTCTAAGATAGATACTTATTTATGGGCAAAGAAAAAAAATAAAGTGGACATATATTGATGGATAGAGGGAGTAATTAATTATTTACACTAAACATAATAAGTCATTGAAATTTTAAATATTTTTAAAATTTTAAAATTATATCATTTATATTATATATTCAACATTTAAAACCCAAATATTATTTTTTAAAAATCTAATTATTTTTGTTTTTTAGACCAAAAATTAAATAAATATTATAAAGAAACTATAAATATAATAACTTTTATAGACGCTTCTGGTTAGCCTTGAATATTTCTTGATGTGGGTTATATATGTTTTTCTTGGCTTTAATTTTTTCCTAATTAATTTGATGTGGAAACCGAATAGTTAATTAATAAACAAGGTTTCATTCTTTCCTTGCAGGTCAATATAAAAATTCTAGTATTTTCTTAAAATAAAAGTATATAAACTGATCTTCTAGAAAAAAAATCTAAATATATTATTAAAAGTTTAATTTAAATTTATCAAAAAAAGTTTAATTTAAATTAGGAGTTTTACTTTAGAGCAAATTAAAGTCTCTATTTTACCCTCTGAAAAACCCTAAAAGCTAATTTAAAAGCCATCAACAGAAGCATATTTTCACAACAGTCACATATATTTCTCTCTCTATAATCTTTTTAAACTATCACTGAATATATTTTATTATTTTTTAATACCAAAACAAACATAATCTCTTTGAAATTAAATTAAATAATTATATTACTTTTGTTCCCTTCAATTTTCTTCTTCTCTGAAAACTAACCTTTCCATCTCCATTATATATTATCTCTTTCACGGCTCAATTTTGTTATTTGTTTTTTTTTGCGAGGATGGATAGAGGTAGACATGATGATCTTCAATGGTCTTTAATGGTGGAAAACCCTTTTCTCTGTTCTTCTCATGTATCTGAAACCCTAAACCACCTTCATCTTACACCACCACCACCACCTGTAAACCATCCGTTCTTATGGCAAAACCACCACCTACCTCAAAACTCTATTTCCTCCCCATCACAAACTACTATCTACCAAAACCCGTCTTTGCAAAATCGCCTTTATCAAAACCCTAATTCTCAAAACCACCTTCTTCTACCGGATAACCACCACCACCACCTCAATTATCCAATCAATCTTGGGTCTTCTTTAGAATCGGGATTGCCCCTAAACCCTAGTTTCGCTGAACACTTACAAAACCACTACCACCATCAGCTTCCAAGTCTTGAAACTGCCTTGAGCCGAATGAACTTATCTTCCACTCATAACAATTCTCTGATGAATAGAGGATTTTCCCATCCATCTGTTCCACAACAACAGACTCTTAATAGGATGAGAAGCATGCCCGACGGTCTTGGCCTTCTGCGGGCAGCAAATTCAACAGTGCTAGCAGATCGCCACCAATTGGCTGCTGCGGCAGCCAGTCAGCTGGCGGCGAATCAATCTTTTTCTAACTTTGGAAACAGTAACAGAATCAATTTGCATCGAAGGCGTAGCCCGTCTTATGATTTTGAGTATTCGACAACAAGGGCTAATATTGGTGGCTCTGGTTCGCAATTTAGTAGGGTTCGATCTGTTAATGGATTAGATAATTCAAATTCAAGTGCTTTGCTGTCTTCATTGTATAATCGTCAAAATCTTGTTGGGAACCACAATAATAATTTTTGTTCAACGTACTCTTCGCTGGAGCAATTGAAAGGGAGAGTGGTGATGGTAGCAAGGGATCAAGAAGGATGTCGTTTCTTGCAAAAGAAGATTGATGAACAAATTCCTGAACAAACTGAGACTATTTTCTTGGAAGTTAAAGATCATTTGTGTGATCTAATTGTTGATCAGTTTGCTAATTATCTTATTCAGAAGCTTTTTGAAACTTGCAGTGAAGAACAAATGAATCAACTTCTCATCTCTTTGATTAGAAGTGAACAAAGATTGCTTGATATTTGCATTCATCAACAAGGGTATAGTCTATTTTATTGTTTTATGGTTCATGGATTTTATGTTTGTTAATTTATGCTTATTATAACTTTTAAGTTTTTTCTTCTTATATTGTGACAGAACTCGTGCAGTGCAAAAAATGATAGAACGTATAAGAAATCCTGAGCAAATATCAACACTCATATCCGCTTTGAAGAATATTACTGGGACTTTGTCCATAAACCAAAATGGTCATCATGTTATTCAACAATGCTTTAAATGCTTTATGGTTGATGATACCAAGGTAATATATTACTCTACCTCAATTTATGGTAACCTAATTTCCCATTTCTATTTCTATTTCTAGCTTAGCATATCTTTAGTCTTTAGTTGTTTGAATAATTGCTGAGTTAAGCCTGGACTTAACATATTATATTATTGATTATATTGATAATTTTTTTTGTCCCTCATACCTCATATCACAACCCTTCCCTCCCCACTATAACAATTCATTTAACTTAAGATTATTCATGCATGCATGCATGCATAATGTTGCTCATGCGAGAGTTCTTCTAATTCTCTATTTAGGATGTAGATGCTGCATGTTTTGATCTTTTTTAAGTTTACACTTTGTTTGTATGCATAATCATGCTTTACAACAATTCTTATGGTCTAATAAACGTACCCTAGTTTATATGCATCCATAATTATTTAATCCACTTGGATGTTTTTTAATTGCTAGATTAACTTTACTCTCAAAAATTTAGTTCATCTAATTAATTTTTGTGTTTCAAAGTTGTTCAAGAAATTTTCTTTATGTTGTAATGTTTTCTTTGTTGATTAAATTGTTCTTATAATTAAATAAAATTACATTTGGTGCAGTATCTTTTGGAAGAAATAGCCAAAAGTTGTCTTGAAATTGCAATGGATAAGAGCGGCTGTTGTGTAGTACAAAAATCTCTAACTGAAGCTCAAGGGGACATCAAAGAGCATCTTGTGGCTGAAATAACAAATAATGCATTAGTTTTGTCTGAGCATCCTTATGGGTTTGTTCTTAAATCCAATAATCATTATTCTTATTATTATATCCTATTAAATTGATTTTGAATATATGTAAGAAAAAATTTAATCTAAAAAGCACATTATAGTGTAGCATATATATCTTATATTACATTTGCGGTTTTAGGAATTATGTTGTGCAATTTGTACTTGAAATGAAGATACCACATGCGGAAGCCAATATTCTGGAGCGACTTAGAGGGCACTATGTGACACTCTCCATGAACAAATATGGAAGCAATGTGGTGGAGAAATGTTTGAAGGAGTGTGATGAGAAGAATGCCTCAGCAATAATTGATGAGCTTATGCATAGTCCAGAGTTTTTGGATGTGCTTCAGGATCCTTTCGGTAACTATGTTGTTCAATCAGCATTATTAGTCTCTAAGGTATCAACATCCTAACTTTCAATCATTATTAAATTATCAATTTATAAAATAATTAGATCATATATATACAAAATGTTTTAATTTATTTTCACATTTATATACTTTTTTTTCTCATAGACCTCATAAAAATTCCAATGTAATTAACTCTTTTTTTTTTTTTTTTCATTTTTATGGAAAATCTACAGGGAGATCTCCATCATGCTCTGGTGAGTTTGATCAATATCTTTTATCCATATCTGCATAGCCATCTTCATGGGAAAAAAGTGCTTGCTCGAACTCGAGGAAACAGGAACCGTGTATGAGTATGTAGATTACGTACAACTTGTGTGTTTGTCTCGATCATGTTGCATAACCCCTCCATTAAGTGTAGTATTATATAAGTTGTTGGTTGTCATTGGATTGTTAATCTAGCTATGTGGTTCTCTATAGTTTTCGTATTAGTTTTGTGTTTTGTGGTGTGTCTTTTAATTAAGTGTCCATTAAACGAGTTATTTTTAGCACAGATGTAATAAGGGTTGTGCCATAAAATTGTGCTGTTGTGGTATTCCTGAGGTTATTTGTTATATATTATTATATAAAAGCCAAATTACAAAAAAAATATAATTAAAATTTACCCTTTTTTCTCTTCTATAATGAATTTTTTTTGACAAATTAAATAATAAATTTGATTTGTTTCAATTCTATCATATGACCGATCAACCGGATTAATTCCTGACAAATGTGCTGGTTCTTTTATTCTCTCACGAAATTTCATGAAACTTAAGCAGTCACCGCAATACATGAATACTTTTATTCTCTCATTATAAACTATTTCTTAATTCATTGAATTTCAGTCCCTGATCAAAATACACTTACCGCAATACATGGATACATCTTTTTTACGCTTTAAATTAAATTTAAAAAAAAAAACTACAACTGCATTACTATCATTAGTGTTTGTCAAAGCTTGAAAAATCTCTCCTACAAGTTGAAAGCAATTCATAGAACATAAGACGCCCTCTTCCTCCTGCTGCTTAAAGAAAGGAAAAAAAAAGGAAGAAGAAGAAGAAAAAAACAATGGATTCCAAGAAATGTAACAAGATCAGAGATATAGTTAGGCTTCAACAGATCCTTAAGAAGTGGAGAAAGCTGGCAACCACATCCAAAGCCACCACCAGCAACACCACCAATGGAAGCTGTAAAAGCATCAAGTTTCTAAAGAGAATATGAGAAGAAATTTAGCTTGTGGCTGTTGAGTGAGTCTGTAACTTTGGATTTTGTTCATCCCCACAGCAAAAGCTGTATTCTATGGGTTTTTCTCTTGTCAAGAAGACTGAAGGAAGCTGGGAGATGGGAATTATCTTGAATAATACTATAGCGTTTTTTTTTTTCTACAAAATGTGGAAGTAATGGAATTACTTATATGATTTGTTAAAGTAACAGCGTCACTTTATTTTTCAAAATAGAAAATTAGTAAATCACTAACATATCAGCAATAAATCCACTTGTATCATTTCTAATCGATCAAAAGATAAAATTGAAAAAGTGGTTAATTTGATATTTTGATGTTTTAATTGATAATAAAATAATGTGATTTTTTTTAGTTTTGATCTAAGTAATTGAAATTCAGAAATTAAAATCTTAGAGTTAATCTTAAATGCACAAAAAAAGTTTCTAAATGATGAGCAGAAAAAAAGTTACATCATGTATAATTTTTCTTAATTTTTTTTAAAAAAATATTTTATAATTTTTAGAAAATTTCAAAATTAGCAAATTTTTTTAAATATTTTTATAATTTTAAATGCACTTCCCAATGTTATGCTAGAGAAAAAAAAAATACTGTGGCAAGATACAATCATATTCATATCTATGATTATCATTGAACACGAATTCAAGGTTTTGAAATGGGAGCTTTAACTTGCAGTCAACTTCAATGTTAGATTCGTAGGGCTTTTTTTTTTTTATTTTTTTTATTTTTTATAATACGATCAAATTTTTATTAATTTAATTTTTAATGGGAAAAAACATATTATTGAGATGGAAACTACCAAAACAGAACCAATGACCCCATAAGAACTGCCCAGCCTAAAACATCCAAAAATATGTAAAAAAAACCTCATAACCTCATATTACAAGAATCAGAAGGGCAAATGACATGGTTAAACATAGCTAAAAGCATTACCGTGAAATCAGTACAACTGAAGCAGAAAAGAAGCACAATATTAAGGATTTTCGAGTGGCATGTTGAATCATAGGCTTCGCAAATTCAGGATCCAAAACTATATCATGCTAAGTGGCAATTCTCTTGTAGAGAGTTCGAGAAGAGTAATAACTAATAAGGATGTACCTGGAAAATATGAAAATGAATGGTTGACTTCCTTCGCTTCATTTTTGCCTTTCTACATAAATACTTCTGAAATCATTCTCCTTTTTATAACTATTGTAAGAAAAGTAATCATTCTCACTTTTAAAACTAATGTAGGATTAACATATGAATAATCAGTAGAAAACAAAAACCCTAAATTACTATAAACTAAAAGCCCCAAGTCCAAGCAATTCAACGTCGATTGCAAGGCAAATTAATCTGAATCTAAATAATCCAATGGTGACAAAGAACATAAACCCTAGATTTCATTTATCATTAAAACCTGAATTGAATTCTGATTAAACGAAAAATAAACTGTTCAAACTTGAATTGAATATAGAATTACCTGTAAATAGAGAGAGTTGAAGGATTGTAGGAGGAGGGAAAGAATGGCTGGAAATGTGGTAGGGTTAAGGGCGTTTTCGTGAACCGCACGATTGCTTGTTCAATTTCCGTTGGGCCGTTGGCAGTCTCTAGTTTCTACTTTCATGAGTTTATCGATTTATAAAATATATGTGTGTAAATTTTGATGTAAACACGAATTTTAATGTAATTTTTAATTAATTTGTGTTTTACACTAATTTTTATTTATTTTTTATTTTTAAAAATATTGAATAAATTTTTCTTCAGTTTTGCAAATTTTTGTATGATTATTATTATACTATATATTTTTTTAGCCAATTCTATTTAAATTTGAAGAATTAATTGCAATACTACGTACCTGAAAGTTAAATTAATAATAATAATAATATCAATGACAAAAGTGAAATTTAACTTAAAACTGATTCTGCTATATTATCAATTTAATCCTTAAATTTCAATAAGAATTAATTGAATCCTTCAATATTATGAATTTGGTAAATTAGTAATGATTAAATCAATTCAATTAATTAAAATTTTAGCGAATTTGGTAAATTATTAATGATTAAATCAATTTAATTAATTAAAATTTTAAACCTAAAGAGTTTAATTAATTTCGATCAAGATGTAGTTTTCTAAATGCACCTGGATAAATCACCAGGTCTAGATGGTATGACTCCTGCATTTTATAAAAAATTTTGGTATATTATACGTAATAATGTTTATGTTGCCTGTGGGGTTTGGATCAATAGTGGTGTTTGGCTTGATAATCTTTGTGACAATACTATTGTTTCAATTCCTAAAAAACAAGATCCTTCTAATTTAAGACTTACAGCCCATTTCACTTTATAATGTTGTCTATAAAATTATTGCCAAAGTTCTTGCTAATGGGTTGAAGCATCTGTTGCCTAATATCATCTCAGAATTTCAATCGGCGTTTTTACCTGGACGCTTGATCTCTGATAATGTATTAATAGCTTTTGAGACTCTTTATGCTATGAAGTTGAAGACCCAAGATAATAATAAGGAGGTTGCTCTGAAAATTGATACTAGCAAGGCGTATGATAAAGTTAATAGAATTTTTTTTAGAATTAATGATGTTAAAGTCGGGTTTTGTCAAGAATGGGTACGGATGATCATGCTTTGTGTTAAATCAATCGGTTATTCTATTGCTTTTAATGGACAAGAAATTGGGTCTATTATTCCTAGCAAAAGCTTAAGGCAAGGAGATCCTCTTTCTCCTTACCTTTTTATCATCTATGCAGAGAGTTTGTCTACCTTGTTTAAAAAGTTTGAGTTGATAGGGAATGTTCACGGTGTTAGAGTTTGTCATAGAGCTTCTTCTATGTCCCATCTTCTTTTTGTAGATTATTTTTTTTCTTTTTTAAAGCTATAGAGAGCGAAAGTAATAAAGTGAAGAGTATTTTGCAGGCTTATGAGTTGGCTTCATACCAGTCAATTAATTTCTCAAAATCGGGTATTTTGTTCAGCCATAATATTTCTAATATTTTGAGAAATTCTATATCTGAGCTATTTGAAGTTTTGAACTCTATGGTCTTATTGTGGAAGATTGTGTTGATATTCTTAAACCATGTTCACTCTTTACTCTCAAGTGGATTCCTATGCAAGCTAATATGGTAGCTCACCGTTTAGCTACTCTAGAGCTTCTATTACTAATGCTAGCCTTATGGTTTGGAACTCTATTCCTATTCCTATTATGAGTATGTTGAGATATGATTATATTTTATCAATAAAATTTATCTTGGTCTAACAAAATTCCAATCAAGATTTAAAAATTAAATTGACAATATGATATAATAAATTTAAAAATCAATTTGGCCTTTTGGCTAATTAAAAGATTTTTTTTTAAATTACGATTCAGGGTAAAATGTATAACATTTAAGATAAATTTATTTATTAAGTAAAAAATATAATAAATTTTAAATTATATAATTATAATTATATAATATAATTAAATAATTATAAATAAAAATTTAATATTAATACAATTCTATTAAAATAGACCATACAATTTTATAATTCAAAATATAATATAATAAATAAGTAATTAAAATTTAATAAACATAACAAATATAAACCTTATTACTTTACAAAGTTCAAGTAACAAAATATTCAGGAATATAAATTCGTACCCTACTTAAATATGTCACGTATGAAAACATTATTACTTGAGGATCAGTTTGGAGAGAAGTTGGTTGAACATGTTGTGTATGAGTGGGTACCTAACGTTTGTGACAAGTGTATGAAGGTTGGGCATGAGGGAAGGTCTTTTTCTATGATGAACCTGAAGATGACCTGGTTGCCAAAGAAGGTTATAGCTGACGCTAATGTTGCTAGCAAAGGGGAGGGGTCTAGTAAGAATTTTACTCCAGGCAAGGTTATCAAGAGGAGCCCTGAAAATATAGCAAAGGATGTGGGCAAATCTAGGGAGCAAGGGGCTCAATCTTCTAAGTTTGTCGGAGATAGAGAGAATTGGATTATAGTGAATAAAAGTAAGGGGAAGGCTGTGATATCTACTCATAATATTTTGGGAAAGAAAATCAGTGGGGATGAAGATATTTTAAAGAAGAATACTATAGGAGGGGTTATTGGTGATGGTAGACATCAAAGAGTAAGAAAGCCACCTGATAGGGGTGGATGATTAGTTGCTGGAATATTAGGGTTCTTAATGACCCTAGTAAGCAATCAGAGATCCACAATCTGATTGCTTCAAAAAAAATTATGGATGTTAGGTATTTTGGAAACTAGAGTTAGAGAATTCAATAAAGAAAAAAAAAATTCAAGTTGTTAAGATTATAGGGTTGGATGTTTATAGACAATTATCAGTTCTCTGATTTAGGAAGAAATTGGTTAGTGTATAATCCAAATTTGGTTCAAGTTAGTATGGAGTATATGGATGATCAATTGGTGCACTATAAGATTAGGAGAGATTTTGATAAGTTTCATTAGTTAGTAGCTTATGGAAGTAATAATGTTACGGAAAGAAAGAAACTGTGGGATAATATTATGCAAATTGGTAGGGTTGTGGTAGGTCCTTGGCTTATTCAGGGAGATTTTAATAGTATTTTAGGAGAGTATGAAAGATAGGGTAGGGGAGTGTTGTATTCTAATAGTTGTAAGGAGTTTAAAGGCTATTTATAGGAAGCTAAATTAATTGAGCTAAGGTTTAGGGGACCTTTTTTCACATGGACCCATAACCAGGAAGCTAATTTGAGAATTTGGAGGAGACTTGATGGAAGTTTAGCTAATGAAGCCTGGTTTGAGAAGTTTAACTTATCTAATTGTGAGGTGCTTAATTATGGCATTTTTTTACTATTCCCCTCTGATTGTGTAAGTAAAGTTACCTGTGGAGGTTATTAATAGTCCATTTACATTCTTTAATATATGGGTTTCTCACCCCAAGTTTCAGACTATTATTCAGGAATTTGGAGGGTCAATGTCAATGGATCTACTAAGTTCAAACTTTGAAAAAAATTAAAACTTGCTAAGAGGGAGCTTAGATCGTTGAATAGAAGAGAATTTTCTGATATCTCTCATAGGGTTGAGGGTTGTACGCAATTATTCTGTTCTTTATAGGTTGATATGCAATTACATCCTTTTAACACTGAAATACTTGATGAAGAGAGGGTTCTTTTGAGGCACTTCAGGTTAAGAAGAGTTTTATAAGCAAAAGGAAAGGATGTCTTAGGTTAATCTGGGTGATAATAATACCAAATATTTTCATAGTCAGCTAAATGTTAGAAGAGTTAGGAATAAAATTTCTACTCTAACTTTAGCTGATAGTTCTACTATTCTGATCAAGGTGCTATTAAGATAGCTATGGTGAAATTTTATAAGTATTTGATGGGGAATAATAATCACCATAAGTATTATTCAAATTGTACAGAGGTTATCCTTAATGGTCCTACACTGACTACAGAGGATGCTGATCAATTAAGTAAAAATGTTAGTAGAGAGGAGGTTAAAATGGCTTTATGGTCTATTGGTGATGAGAAGGCCTCTGGTATGGATGGCTTTAATAGTCTATTCTTTAAGAAGGCTTGGAGTATAGTTGGTGAGGAATTTATTGATGTTTTCTTAGAATTCTTTATTAAGGATAAGCTGGTAAAACAGGTTAACACTACCTTTTTAGCTATCTTACCTGAGGTTCCAAATCTGACTGGGCTGACTGATTATAGACTTATGGCTTGCTATACAGTCATCTATAAAGTAATCATTAAGGTAATTACTAAGAGGCTAGGGTTGATTCTTAGGAGAATTATTAATCCAGCTCAATTTGCCTTCATCCCTATAAGAAAAATTGCAGACAATATTATGTTAGCTCATGAGCTGGTCTGGAACTACCACAGAAGTAGGGGAAAGGCTAAATATGCCATAAAAGTATATTTAAGAAAGACATATGATTCCATCCAATGGGATTTTATTGAGATGTTAGTTGGATTAAATTTTCCTCAAATGGTAGTAGGATGGATTATGGAATGCATTAGAGCTCCCTCTTAATTGGTGAATGGCTCTTTGGAGGGTTATTTTGCTGGAAGAAAAGTTTTAAGGCAATGGGACCCTATGTCCCCTTTACTCTTTGTACTTGATATGGAGTATTAGTCTAGGAGATTAAATTTTAATATTCCAAGGGAGTTTGTATTTCGTGAAGGTTGTAAAAATCTTAGAATAAATCATCTATATTTTGTGGACGATTTATTCTTATTTTGCAGTGGGGATAGGAGGTTAGTCAAATGGATACTGGAGGTGTTGAAGGAGTTTACAAAAGTTTCTGGGTTGCATATTAATGAATATAAGAGTCAAATATTCTTTTCTAGTGTTTTTGATGATGAGATGAATAACATTCATTTAGATTTTCAATTTAGAGAGGGATCACTTCCGGTTTAATATTTAGGTATGCCTCTTATTTCTTCTAGGTTAAAGAAGAGGCATTGTGAAGAGTTGATTAGAAAAATTACAGCAAAGATTAGCTCTTGGACTACTAAGTCTTTGTCTTATGTTGGGAGATTACAGTTTATTAATGATGTTTTGAGGAGTATGCAAACTCATTGGTGTAATGTTTTTATTCTTCCTAAAGCAGTGATTAGGAAGTGGATAGGAGATGCAGTTCATTTCTATGGGCGGGGAGGGCTGACTGTAATAAGAGAGTTCTGATGGCTTAGGGCACTATATGTAGGCCAAAATGTAAAGGGGGGTTGGGTGTGAGAGATTTAAATGTATGGAATTAGGCTGCTGTTGGGAAGCAAGTGTTTGAACTTCTTTGTAAGAAAACTTCTATATGGGCTATGTGGATTAATGCAAATAAATTGAGAAAGCTTAACTTTTGGGGCATTACTAAGCCTTTAGAGGCTAGCTGGATGTGGAGAAGCTTATTGATTTTAAAGAAAACGATGAAGCCTATGTTTGATTATAAACTTAGGCAAGGTGAGCTAGCATTTTGGCATGATCCATGGGTAGATGGGAAGATCTTGAGTGAGACGTTCCCTAACCTTGAGATTGCTGACTCAGATGTGCCTATGAGTGCTAAAGTAAAAGATGTTTGAAGTAATAGGAATTAGGCTCTACCAGACCCGTTAAATGATTTGACTGTGATGGCTTGGCAGGAGGTCCAGAGGTTTACTGTACAAGATGGAGTTGCTGATGTGGTGCGATGGAAATTAACTTCTAATGGTATCTATGCCGTTAAATTTTCTTGGACTGCTTTGAGGCCAAAAAGTGAGGTAACTTGCTGGAGTAAATTGATCTGGGGTAAGGGTTACATTCCTAGACAAAGTTCTATTGCTTGGCTTACTTTACATAATAGGTTAAACACTAAGAACATATTGAAGAAATGGGGAATTATAAATGATGACATTTGCAGTTTATGTAAGAGTGAGGTGGAGACTGTTGAGCATTTGTTCTTTAATTGTATTGTATCTAAGAATATATGAGAGCAAATTTTAAGGAAATGTGAGTTTAATAGGGATGTGTTATTTTTTAGAAGGGAAGTGAGTTGGTTTGTTAAGAAAACAAAAGGTAAGAGTGTTGTAGGAAAATTGAGAAGAATTGCTATGATTCCTGCCATTTACCAGGTCTGGAGAGAAAGAAATGCAATTATTTTTCTAAATGAGGATGTTGATAAGAAGAAAATTTGTATGCAAATTGCCCATACTGTCAAGTTAAGTTGTCTTGAGCATGTTTGGGTGAAAGATGGCAGATGAAATTCTGGGGAATAACCTTGTTTGAACTCTCGTTTGTGTAGAATTTTGAAATTGGCTTGATATGTAGCTATTTGCTAGTTTTTTATTTTCCTTTTTCCGCCCATGTTGATGTGTAGTTATTTGCTGGTTTTTTGTTGTAGACTATTTGTAGATTCAATTTTTGGCAATAACAATGACTATTGACAAAAAAAAAAAAAAATTACTCATACCTATATATATTTTATATTTTACATAAGCAAATGGGTGGTGATATTTACACCCCCACAAAAATACTAAACACATTCCAAAAAATATTTTTTTCAAAAATATCCTTAAAGAAAATTACATTAGATGATATATAAAATTATAATATTTATAATTTTACCATTTATATTTATATCTCACCCTCCTAAGTTACTATACACACCTCATCCTAAACCCTAAAACTACTTCATTATATTTCACTTCTTTCATGTTTTTTTACTTTTTCACTTTTAAATACTCTTTACTATCCCACTTCAATAACTCTACACTCTTTTATCATTCAAAGTTAAAGCATTAAAAAAATACACGGATTATGAGCTTATTGAAGAGTTTAAGGTGAGTATTTAGTGGTTTAAAATAAGTTACATAAAGTTAAGTGATTTTGGAATTCATTTATTCAGCCAAAAGTAATTGCAAAATTTTATATATATATATATATATATATATATATAGTTGCATATTATTGAATATCTTAGATTATTCATCAAATAATGGTTGAACAAAGTAAATATTCATCTATGGTACAATGAATTTTAACTAAATTTTGACTATGATTTGTTGAACATATTACATTGTTCAGTTGAAAAATGATGCAATATTTATTTTGTATAATTCTATCTCTCTAAACAGAAATTGTTATGAATCACTATCCTACTGAACAGAAATCATAAATGTTAAACACTTCAATAATACAATGGATAAAAACTATTGGTTTAATGCAACATATACAATAGTATTTTAGCCCACACATTGAACCATCTTAATAATCTTTATCACAAACTTTTTTTAATGTAATTTTGAACCTGTTATATCATTTGCTCCTTTCCTATTTTTTTCTTTCTTTTTATTTTATTTTATTTTAGGATTAATCCCTTCAGCATGCGCATACAAAAGCATTGGGCCTGACAATTGCATTAACTAACTAGCAGTACAATCACCTTTTGTGGCTTCATTAATGGAAAAAATTAGGTATAAATAGAAAACAAAAAAAAAAAGAGAGAAGAGCGAGTCTATATGAAAGTTATGCGACCCAAAATCAAAACTTACTATAAGATCTTTCAAGTTGAAAAACAGAAGAAAATGATGAATTTGTTGAATCATCTCTACTTCTTTCTATATTGAGAGAAAAATAATAAGAAAAAGGAAAGAAAATATAGAGATGAAAATTAGATACAATGGGTGGGGTGTGTAAAAAAAAATTAGTGATAATAAAATAAAGGGTATCAATATCTTTTAGTGGAATGTAATAATAAAAAATTAAAATTAAAATTTTATAATAGGGGTGTATTAATAAATTGGGGGTGTGTTTAGTGTTTTTGTGAGATGTAAATATCTACATCCTCAACAAATAGAAATGGATGGCGTATTTAAAGATACTTAATCTGTTGCCACTCTTGCTCGAAAGACAACTTTTGCCTTTTTAGTTTCTATCGGAACTATTTAATTTTTTTATTCTGTCACCCTATTACACTTTGTTTGTAAAAGAAGAAGGGTAGAGAGAAAAATTAATGAAAAGATTGAGGGAAATAAGATATTTCTTTATTGACGGTTGTTTGGAATAGGGTAAGCACGGTTTGAAGTCTCCGGAAGCAAATCAAAAGTCGAAGATTTCCAAAATGTCACATCTGAAATTGCTTTAAAACTAAAAAATCTCTGGATTGAATTATTCCAATTTTTCGAAGAAATTTGATTCGGAGTTTTGGATATTTAGAGATTTAGCTTTATTTTTAAAATTTTTTAATAATAAATTAAAATTATTACATAATAAAATTGTCCAAAACATATTATAGACTCTTAATTTTGACTCTGAATGAGTTCAATCCTAATTAAAAAGTTTAAATTAAATCCAATCCAATTTTAAAATATTGAATTAAGTCCAATTCAATTTTAAAAGCTTGATTTAAATCCGATCTAACTTTAAAAGCCCAAACCAAGGCCGGTCCGATTTTAAAAGCACGATCTAAACCGGTTTAACTTTAAAAACCCAAACTATGAAGAATTGGTCATGGCTAATTTGCCATGAGACCTTAATTCCCACCTAATTGTGTTTTAAGTGCCCTAATTCTACTTAAACTCAGATGAATTAAGATAAATATAGTGTTTCCTAATACTATCATGAGTCTTAACCCTAATGCATCCCTAATACAACATTATAAAAGGGGTTAAGAATGATCAACAAAGGGGCAGCTTTTAGCAATTGAAAAGCGGCGAAAATTAAAAAATAATTTAGGTAGAGCAATCGAGAGCAACAAAACCTTAAAATCAAAGAGACAGGCAGTAGCTAACTTGTGAGAAATAGCAAGAAATCTTCTAGATTACTTAAACTCGGCCAAGAACATTAGTTGAACCAGACTATCCAAGGCTTACTGCAATTATACAAAATCAAATAAGCTGAGCTTGGTTCAACAAAACATATTTTGGTGGAACCAACAAACAAAGGTATGATTTCCAATACTTGTATTTATTTAATTCAGTGAATTACTATTTATTTTATAGTATTACATATCCATTTTAATTTATTATCTTAACTTTGTTTAATTAAATATAAAAACCCTAATTTTTCAATCAAAACCCTAATTTGAAATTAAAACCCTAATTTTTTAATCAAAATCCTAATTTTGCATGTTAAACCCTAGGTTTAGGATGAAACCCAAAATTATAATTTAAAACTCTAATTTATATTTTGGAGGCAGTAACTCATTCAACGGGTATGATAAATCGTTTACTTTTTGGGGCGCTGCCCCCTTGACTCCCGCCTGTTAACTGGCTAATGGGACTGTCATGTGTACTGCACCCTATATTTCATTAATAGAATAATAATAAGATTTCTTGTGGATTACAATTTTTGTGATTAATCTTAATTTCCTTTCAATTTAGTCCTAATTTACAATTATTTATGTGATGATTAACTAGTTGTTAGGATTTCTTATTTTGTTATGAATGTTGAATATTTGATTGATTGTTTATGAATTTGAGATTGTAAAATACATATTTTCATTTTGTGGGTGCTTTATTTATTAAATTTTATTCTTTTATTTAATTTATATTTGAAAATTAATGTGAGAAACACGTTTTCAGTCTTTAGTGGGTGTCTCATCTTGCTTTATTTGTATTATGGATATCTGGACATTGTTAGAATATGTTTTCATCCTCATATAGGTGCCCATTATATTTATTTGTTTGGATTTATGATATGATTATTCTTTATTTTATTTTAAATTATTTGTAATATGAATAATATTAAAATAATATAAAATTTTAATAATATTTAGATCTAAAAAGGAGACCGATTTTGATGACTCGGGAGTTATGGGGGTACTGGGTCACTTCTCACATTCTCTATATGTACCCAACTTTTAGAATCCAGTATGAGTTGTGGATTCCTTAGGAATTGAGTCATCCACCCTTTCTATTTCTTTGTTGGCCCATCCGGGTGGCAACTCTTATTCTCCGGGCTTAAGCCCGTGTTCTTTAAGGCCCAGAGCCTAACAATATCAAAGTCGCAAGAATTATTTCATTAAGAGTGGGGGCAAAAAAAATTCTCGCTCACATATACATAATAAAATTATTATTACCATCCAACATTTAATATCCATAATAAAATCAAATCAAATTGCCAATATCTAATATTCATAATCAAAATGCCAATATCTAATATTAATAATTAAAATATCAATATCCATAATCAAAATGCTCAAAATGCCAAAATGCCAATATTAACTTATTATAAATTCCAAATAAAATAACTTAAATGCATAAAAAAAAAGATGGACAATTTAAAATTTGCCAAACTCCAATTTTTTTTTAAACTTCATTCTAGTAATTTAACAAAGAAAAAATATGATAATTGGCTCAAATATTTTTAAAATAATCAAAATGAACTCTATCTTAAATAAAAATAATAAAAAAAATTAAATGAACTTTTATCTAAACCAATCCAATCAAGTAAACAAATTGAATTCCAATCAAATTCACACCAAAAAGAAAAATAATTTGAAAAAAAAATTTAACAATAACACCACTTACATTGAATTTTATATCTCCACATTAATATTAATTATAATATTAAATTTAAAATAATATTTAACTTATATTTTATTAATTTAATAATATTATAAAATATGTAAATCAATATTGATTAGCTGACAAATTCAAAATATATATAACTATTAATTATATTTATATTTTAGTTAAATTAGAAAATTATTATAACTTAATTATCTATAATATTAAATGTTAAGGAATAAATCAATATAATAAAATATAATTTTATATTATTAGTAATAGATCGATTCTTATTTCGGTTATTTGGTTCGGTGCAGTTTATTTATGTATAATTCGGTTCTTAGTTTGGATATAACATAATCTTTAGAACCACTCCATATTATAAAAATTAATATTATTTAGTTCGAAAAAAGTAAAAAATCAATGAATTTTTTTTATTCTCATTATTTTTAGTCCAGATATTCGAATCGATTCGAAAATTTTTAGAATCCGTGCTCAGTCATAGTTAAGAGAAAAAATTACACCCTCCACCATATTTTTTAAAATTGTTTACATTTTTACTAGAGATATTTTAGTTATTTTATTATAAACTTATTATAACCATGTAACATTTATAAATTCATAATAAACTAATGATAAACTTATTATAAATTCATAATAAATTTATTATAAACTCATTATAAATTTATTGTAAACTAATAAAAATATGGTATTTTGATAAGCATTTTAAAAATTTTGGTATTTAGTAAATAATTTATAAATATAGTAAATTTAAATTTTTAATTTTTCTTATATTTTTATCAAAAGCCATAATTTAGAATGGGGTGAAATATATAAGATGATGTTTGGTTTAAACTTTGGAATTAGAAATGAAATCGAATTGGAATGAAACGAAATCGAAGTCAGAATGATTATTTATTCTTTTTATTTAATTTACTTTGGAATTGAAATGGGAATCGAAATGATTATTTATTTTATTTTATTATTTAAAAAATTCAAAGATATTATAATTAAAAAAATAAGAGTAGATTTATTATATTTTATTTTAAAATTAAAAAAGTTTAATTTTATTAAGAAAAAATAAATTTATTTATTTAAAAATTAAGAGATATTATAATTAGAAAAAATGATTAAAAAATTAAATTGGTTATATGTTATTTTAAAATTTTAATTTAATTTTATTAAGAAAAAAATTAAATTTATTTTATTAATTTTATTCTAAAAATAAAAATATATGTTTTTTAAATTTTTTATTTTAGTCAGAAATTAAATCTGATTAACAGAAAAATAGTAGAATATCACTCTTTTTTTTTTTCTGACGATAATGTAATTCTCATTATCTCATCAATTTTATCTGACCAAATAACTTCAATAGTAATAACTTATTCACATTCTCATTTTCATCCCTAATCAAATACATCCCAAGGAAAACCAATTGTGAAACTTTTTATTGTTTTGACAAATTACTAGAAAAAGGAAAAAGATAATTTTAATGGCGAAATTACTCTTTGTCATGAAAAGAAAAAGGTAACTAAAGATAATTTGAATCATTAATTGCTTTGAAATCTTTACCATTAAAAAAGCAAAATTGCTGGGCAAAAATATAATTTGAATCATTAATTGCCTTTAAATCTATATTTCCACAAACAAAATTATAGAACCCAGGTGAAATATTTTACTCCTATGGATCCATTCCCTTGTTTCTCATTCGTTCAAAAAAAAAAATCTCTTATTTCTCCCCCCCAAAGCCGTGAGCTCTCTCTCTCTCTCTCTCTCTCTCTCTCTCTCTCTCTCTCTCTCTCTCTCTCTCTCTCTCTCTCTCTCAAACAGGCTAGAGTAACCATAATCATGATTAGATTAACTAGAATTATCAATTTAGAACCATCAATTCTAGTTCATAAAAATTATGAATCTTAACCTTAATCGATAAGAGCCAATTCGATTAAGATTTATAATTTTAAAAAATTGACCGGTTTCAGTTTGAACATAAATACATTAATATTAATATTACAATTAAAATATAACAAAAAAATAAATATATATATTTGACTACATAATTTTAAATATTTAATATTACAATTAAAATATAACAAAAAAATAAAAAAATTAACTCTAAATTTTAATTTTGAACTAAAAATTATATTATATGTATATATTAAAAATTAATATACATATTAATATTATGTTAATATTAATACATATATTAATTTTTAATATATATTAATATATATATATATTAGAATATATATTAACTTTAATTTTTTTATTTTTTACGGTTTTAAACCTTCGATTCCATAAATTCAAATCGAACCCTTATAATTTGATCTTAATTCCAATTAAGAACTATTTTTTTTAATTCTGACCGGTTCATAAATCGAATCACCAATTTACAATTTATTATAAACCGTGGTCATGGTTAAACTAAAAAGCCATTTCCTAATATTATGGTAGACATGATAGAAGATTTATTTATTTTTTCCTCCAAGTCAGTTCTTTATCTAAAATTTATTTTTAAGAGATTGCTTTCGGATTTTCTTTTATTATTTTCTTTTAATTTTTGCAATAACAAGGGACGAAAGGGAGAAGCGATTTATAATTTCCTCATTTTTTCGAGGAAAAAGAAAACCTTTGCAGTTAACTCATTTGTCAATTGCAGCCAATCCAGTGTAAGATCCATCAAAATCACCGAGCACCCATTGCAAACAAAATACCAAAAATAAGTTGCATCAATCCAAAAGTTGGTATGAGAATTATTTCTAATGCTTCAATGCCTGTTACAAAAATTCCAACTGCTCTGGGAACTGATAGCTATTTTAATGGTACACAAGGCTCAATAGCAATGCAGTGCTATTAACTAGATAACAGAGATCACAAAATCACAAGCAAACACAAAAATCATAAGTATTAGTTAATAATGCGATTTGCCAACCAAATACAGCAGGTGAAATTTCAATACCTTTCAACATCAATATATAGATAACAACATTTCGATAAAATATATATATATAGATAACAACATTGCATCAGGCATAACACACTTTAGTCTGAATCTGACGAGTCATGACTGTCACTATGCCTCACGCTCCTCCTAGCTTGTGTACTAGATTTTGATGTATTTAAAGATGATTCACCCTCAAAAGAGATTATTTGAGCTTTAGCTAATCTCTCTTCTAATTCCTCTGTGCTAAACTCATCTGTCCCACCAAGCTCGTCAAATCCCACCTGAATAAGTTACAAAGGACAATGCACCATTCAAACAGCGGCAGAAGAACAGTAAATTGAGAGTACAGCATACCCATTCAACATACCACATAATCATCCACTTTAGCCTTCTTTATAAGAGCAAGTGTTGGAAGAACTATAATTTTGAGCCTCTCAGCCAAAAATGGACTTTTCTCGGCTTGAATTTTCACAAAACGTGTCTCTATGTGTTGCTTTGCCAATATACTCAAGTGCTTGTCCATCACCTGCAATTCAACTGTAAACTCGGATTGCATCGACTAAATTGACTTCACAGCATTTAGTAATGATACAAACACCTTTTTTAAGTATAAATTTTATCACATTGTCATATAACCTGCTTCTATTGTCTCTGAAGGCAGGGACACTACAAAAGTTAGAAACTAGTTCAGATTAATCCATATTCAAGTATCATTATGGTTCCGCTGGAAGGATTTTATAAGAAAGGGCGAGTTACCTTTCATTTGTGTAACTCAAGAATTATGGAACAAATTATAAAAAAAAAATCCTATGTCTCCAGAGGCAAGTTTGGATAGATATCCAAGTGGCTTACGACCGACCAAGATTTTCTTCAAAAGGCACAATTCTTTCCTTAGCCAAAGTTTTCACAAAACGTGTCTCTATGTGTTGCTTTGCCAATATACTCAAGTGCTTGTCCATCACCTGCAATTCAACTGTAAACACGGATTGCATCTACTAAATTGACTTCACAGCACTTAGTAATGATACAAACACCTTTTTTAAGTATAAATTTTATCACATTATCATATAACCTGCTTCTATTGTCTCTGAAGGCAGGGACACTACAAAAGTTACAAACTAGTTCAGATTAATCCATATTCAAGTATCATTATGGTTCCGCTGGAAGGATTTTATAAGAAAGGGCGAGTTACCTTTCATTTGTGTAACTCAAGAATTATGGAACAAATTATAAAAAAAAATCCCATGTCTCCAGAGGCAAGTTTGGATAGATATCCAAGTGGCTTACGACCCACCAAGATTTTCTTCAAAAGGCACAATTCTTTCCTTAGCCAAAGTTGCTTTGTTTATAGCTCATAGTAAAATATCCCAACAAGAGAAGATACAACAACAAAGAAGAAGGGAAGAGGAGCAAATCCCAACAACTTTCTGCTCTAATTATCACATTTTTATACTAAAGTCTCTGTCTAGACAAGGAATTAGTTGAATGCTTTTGGCTGTGGGTCTCTCAATTTCCCTCTTTAGGCTTCTTTGTCTTCCTTGAAAGGACAGCATCTCATAACAAATTGAATTCCGGTATAGGTATTACAGCTCAATGGATAGGATCTAAGGCAGGCTAAAGAGAGGATGATTCTTGGGAGGAGGAAGAAAAACTGTAGAAACCTTAAGAAGTCTTTTGAAAATGATAATAGAATATGTGAAGAAGTCATCAGAAATACGCAGGTAGATCCTGGTCATGTCTTGGTCTCAGTTACAGCATTTCAGGATAATTATATTTTCAATTTTCTTTATTGGAAAAAAAAAGAGATATCAGCAGAAAGACAAATTCTTCATTCTCAATTCATGACTTCTTTTCCTTCTCTTAGTTGTAGCTACAGATATCTTTGTCCACTCAATATATTCACATTAATTAAGATATGAGCAAGCAAAATTGTCAATTTCTGTTGCATTCGTATAATTTTCTCATAGTCAAGTGTAAAATCTAAGATACAATTACTTTTCAAGAACTTAACGAATGGTAGTTAAATGTAACTGAACATAATGGAATACATTCAAATAAAAAAAATCAATAAAACAATAAACTAACAATCTATTCCATTACGCCCTTATATCTCTGATATTAAGTTAAACAAAATGCAATTTAGCAATGAATATGAAATTCCTTTAGTAAAATTAACTTATAGTTGATGATGCTGATTTACCTTGCAGGGCCAATTCTCGCGATAGAAATGGCAAACCACGCGGTCGCTGGCTTTAACAATGGAGAAGAAGTCTTTCTCTGAGTGGATTTCAGAGTACTCACCATGGCCCAGAGAGATCCAACTGCTACGCTTCTCCGCCATTTTCTTCATCTGTTGAAGCCGCCTCTCTCTCAACGCCTCCAGATCGTCGTCATCAAGGCGATCTAATGCAGCAATTTCTTCATCCAGTTTGTCCTCAACCGCCTTCGCTACTGTGAGTAGTTGCTTCTCTATGACCTGCCAAAAGAAAGATCGAATCTGAGAATTTTGAACGATAAAACTAATATTTGAGAGAGAAGGTAATTACCTCTTGAACTTTGGGGTTTTCCATGGTTGGAATTGGGAAAATCTTCTCTCTCTCTCCTTGTCTTGGCGGTTCAAATTTTGAAAGGAAATGAAAATGGAGAGAGTGAGAGAGGGATTTAGTGAGGCGATGATGCACCCGACGCCGTTTTCTAACTGTGGATTTTAGATTTGAACTTGGGAAACAATAAACCTAAAAATTCATAATTAGTCATCTTTTTTCATATTAGAAACTAATACTTTGTTTGGATGATAGCTTTAATATGATATGATATGGTTCAATAAATTATCTGTTTTGATTTTTCTATTTATGGTATGATTAATATGGTTTATTGATGTTTTAAAAACTACCACTTTTTCTCAACTTTTTAAATCAATAAATCAATGGTTTATCATTTCTCAATTTTATATTCCAAAACTACTCATATTAATTTTATTATATTATAAATTTTTTTAATCTAATATTTTTCTTCTTTGTAATATTTATTTTTTATGTCTTTAATTTAAATTGGTTGTTTATTATAAAAAATAAAATTAATTATTAACTATTAAAAAAATAAAAATTTAGAATAATTATTAATTATAAAAAATAAAAATTGAAATTATTTATTGACTATAAAAAATAAAAAATAATTATTGACTATAAAAAATAAATTTAATACTATTTTATATAAATTTTAATTAAAATTATTATCAATATCAGTTTTAAGGCATTTTAATCATTTTATTATTTTTACAAACAATCATCATACTATCAAACTAAACAAATATAACTTAATTAATCATATTATATCATATCATCTATTTAAATATGATAAATAATGCTTACAATATTATACCATAAAGTACTATATCATATTATATATTAATAAATTATATTATCAACCATCCAAATATAGTGTAATTGATCCATGCTCGACTATTTTTTCAATTGAATTGGATTTTTTTTAAAAAAAAGAAAAGAAAAAAATTTATTGTGTTTAAAGCTAGTACTTTTTTTATCTAATTCATTTGTTGATATATATATATATATATATATATATATATAGTTTCAATTTTCATCTAATTCATGCTAGATTTAGATTCTAAAGAGTGAGTTTGGCCTTCAAGGTTTGAAAATGTGGATTGGGAAGGATATACTTTCATCAATTTTACATCTTTAAAACTAATCTTCTTTTTGGGTTATTATTTGCTGGATGGCTCTTTTTTGCACATATAGTATTTTGATATTAGTAGAACTAATTGCCATTTACCATGTTGGAAGATTGGATATGCCCCCTACTATTTTTTAGGCATCTCCATTGGTTATGTTTGATACATGTGTTTGAAGTATCATGCCTATATGTTTCTTTGATAACGTAGCAAGTTTACTTTTACAAATTTCTGTTTTTTAGCAATGAAATTGTTGATTGTGGAAATATTGCAATTAACTATTATCATGTCCTAAGTAGTTGGCTTTTGAGAGCATGTAATAAAGAAGTATAGATTTTATCAATTATAGAACTCAGCATTTACAAAATATATATATGATATAAATACAATATACACAACATACATATGATATGCACACGATATGTATACAGCATACAACATAATTAAACAGTGTACAAAAAAGTACATATTTTATCAATCGAAATTCAGCATATACATGACGTACGCACAAACATATATAAGTATATACACAACATACATATAACATATATATAGAAGTAGATATTCGGTCGATCGGTTAACCACACTTTAACCGACCATTCTGAACATAAAAAATTCTGACCAAACCGACTAAATTCAATATTCGGTCGATTTGGTTAATTAATCAAACCAATCAAATTTTATTATTTTATTATAAAAAATTAATTTAATTAAAAAATAAACAAAATTTATTAAAAAATTAAATAAGAAATAACTTTATTTTGTAATAAAAAATATATTTATAATAAAAAATTTATATAATTAAGAAATTAAACAAAAAATTAATAAATAACTAAATAATTTTTTTTAAAATTTTCGGTTAATGGCTAATCAACCGAACCGAATTAGTTAACCGTTAACCAAATCGAAAATCGAATTAATCAAAATTCTTTAACTGAACTGAATTGAAATTAATAATATCGGTTAATCAAACCGAATATTCAATTGGTTAATCGAGTATTCGGCTGGTTAACAAAAAATTATCCAGCTCTACATATATATGATATGCACATAGCATATAGCATAACTTAACAACAAATAGAGGAAGTGCATATTTTATCAATTAGAATTCAACATATACATAACATATACATGATTTACACACAAACATACACATATAAAATATATAATATATGCATAATATATATGATACACACTCAAAATATAAAAAGAAAAACAAAATCATAGAAACTTAACTGAATTCGAATATTTTTAAATTTCCTTTCCAAATATAAAATCAACAATAAAAAATTTTGTTAAAAAAATATACTTATATATACTTCTTTTACAAGTATTTATTTAATTTTTATTATTACTATAGGTTAAATTGATGTAGAGTTGGATTGATGCAACATCTAAGCGACTTTAAGGCATGGAAAAGATTTGATTTGATATTTCCAGATTTTCCATCTAATGCACGATATGTATATCTTGGTTTAGCTAGTGATGGGTTTAATCCTTTAAGAAATACAAGCATTAGTTGTAGCACATGGCAAGTGTTCTCATTCCATATAATACTCCTCTTTTAAAATGTATGAAACAAACATCTTTAATTCTGTCAATGCTCATTCCTAGTAAAAGAATGTCAGGCAATGAAATAAATGTTTATTTACAGCTAATCAATGTGTTGAAAGAATTATGGGTTGGGATAAAAACCTATGATGATGTAGTAGATGAAAGTTTTTTTTAATGAGAGGAGCTTTGTTATGGATAATATTTCATTGTTATGGGACATCATCTGGGCAAAATCCACAAACTAAACCAGCTTGTCCATCATGTACCTTTGATGTAGAACTTCGTCGCCTCCCATATAGTAAAAAGTGGTGTTTCGCAGGTCATCACTGCCTTTTAAATGGTGGTCACAATTTTAAATTAAATCAAATTCATTTTGATGACAAGCAAGAAAAAAGGAATCCATTAGTACAACTATTAGGAATGGACATTTTGAATAATTGGAGAATGTTAAATTACTGTTGGAGAATATAAATAAATCTTACATAAAAAAATTAAAAGAAAATATAGTGACATAGAAGTAGTATAGATTGGGTATTAGCATAAGCCACTTGATTTTGTGTTAGATGCAAAGTCAGCCTTGAGGTAGGACTAGAGAGCCTAGTGTCCAGGGTAACCCACCCGAGGAGGTAAAAAAATTTTTTTTTTATAATATATACATTGTTTTTTCTTATGTAATGTAAGTTAAAAGTGCAATACAACTTTGAATTTACATAGTTTTTTTTTTTTGAACTTTGTGTCATTTTTTTAATATTTAATAATAAATGGGTAATAAAAATTTAAGTTGCACTAAGGGAATCAAAATATTAATACAGACCCTAGTTAGATGAGGTTTCAACCTTCATTCATATTGCCACTATATATTTAGCCCAACACTCCCAAGGCCATGTAGTTTCTACATAGAGACGATGGCCGAATTATGTGGTTGGTATCTCTATGAGGAAGAGTAAGGTTACTCTTAGTGGGCCCATATCGGTAAAGTAGAGAGGCTCTAAGGTGACACTATGTACTCAAGTCTAGAAAAGATTCCGCTCATAAAGGAGCCCAAGCTCAGTGTGAAAGCTCACATTTGAGGGAGAGATTGTTTAAATTTTAAGTGTGAGAGGAAGAAAGAGTGAATCTCAAATCTAAAAGAGATGGGCCTAGTAAGGGATATATAAGTAGAGAGTGTCCATAAACTCAATGCTTTAAGGTTTTGGATTAGAATGTGGTGTCAGACTCACGAAGTGTGTTCTCTCACTAGACAGATGAAGAAGATCTTTCATGTATGTGGACTTCCCAAACCCAATAATTGGTATTAGAGCCAGCCAGGTAATAGATTAATCCTTAGATAATCCTAAGCTAGAGTTTGATCTAATAGAGAATCTAAACCTGCGTTTAACCTAGGTCCTCAAAAAGATTAGGCCTAGTTAATTTATGATGGACCTTAAGAGTAGGTAGCCATTTATGTTTGATAAGTGACAACTAGCTAGGCTAGGCCTAGTTGCACTTAGAGGGTGTTGAAAAATATAAATAAATCCCATATTGAAAAACTATAAAAAAAACATATTGACATATACGTAATATAGATTAGACCTTAATATAGGCCAATTGATTTTGTATAAGATGAGATATCAACCGCATTCATATGGCTACTATGTATTTGGCCCAATACTCCCAAGACCATTTAGTTTCTACAACTACATTTGAAAAAGCTTCAGAGTCAAAAAGTAGAGGAATTAGAGTTTGTGGGCATGATAGAGGATTTGGTGAGGTCCAACAATGGAGAAAGGAAAAAGTATATTTTTGATCTTCCATTTTGGAAGTATAACTTTATTTGTCACAATTTTGATGTCATGCATATTGAGAAAATGTGTGTGATAATGTGATATGAACCTTGCTCAATGAAAGTGGGAAGAGTAAAGATCGCCTAAATGTTCTCAAAGATCTACAACCAATGGGTTTAAGAGAAGACCTTAGGCAAAATGAAAATGGAGAATATTGTCCTACTCTTTTTACAATAGTAATTAATACTTTAATCTCCAATTTAATGATTTAATTATATATAAACTATAGGATTTATATTGGTGTAGGAACATGAACTTGAAAGACCTGTAAGTAGAAGAGAGGTATATATTATAACACACCACAAGAAGGATGGATCTTATATTTGTGATAAAGTAAGAGAGATAAGTGTAAGCATTTTAATTACTTTCTCTCATTTTTTAAAAATGTATTAGTACATATATAAATAATATTTACATTCAAATTTTGGTACTTGTTTCCATTAGTGTATAGAAGAAAATTCTACAAATTGAGTTTGAAGAGGTTTTATCCTGATCTCTTTCACATGAAGATTCCCTTGCTAAAATGTTAGGAAAAGAGTATCTAGGCTGAGATTTTAAGATTGAGATTTGGTCTATCTCCTTCTTAAGTCTTAGGCAGCATAGTTCATATATTTAGTGAGATGACATTATCGTTACAAACATCATTTGCCAAAGCTTAGTTGCAAGAAACAGTGCACAAGTTGGAACCCCAATTGCAAGCAAAAATAGTAATGCTACGAGAGCTTCAAGGAGTATTAATATATGCTTTACAAAAAAAAATGATGAGGATTTGTTTGTTGAGTTTACAAACATGTTTTGTAAATTGATATGTTCTTTAAATATGTATATTTATTACCCATAAGTTGATTACTTATTAACTTATCAAATTCAAATTAATAATTTCATCTCTGTATATTCAGGCACGCAATGAAAGGAGTTAGGAAGACTCACCAATAATGGTATGACCATCATTATCTACTATCCAAAATAATCTTGAAGATGCTCATCGACTCAACACCCCTAGTATTATCCATTATTTTGTTGTATTTTATTTTTGGTCTCTTAATGATTTTCTACTTATATTGATTGTTGTACTAAATTGAATATTGAATGTTGTTTGAAGAGTTATTTCGAGGTAATCTAGTGATGGTTATTTTTTATGTTAGTACTTGATTTAAATGATTTGATGTTCTAAATACTATAATATTATAATTTACTTTCATTGTTGAACCTTAATAAGAAATATTGTTGGAGTACATTTTCATTAAATTAGACAAGCAAAAAAAAAAAAAGACGCATAAATATGAATATCGATTGTGTAAATGTGAGTGCATAGATAGTATTTAGATAGTGGTAATTCACGATGGTTTCAAAATGTCACTTTGATTATTTTTTGAAATAATTCAATTTTACAATAGTTATGAACAGTCACAAAATTAATAATTCAAAAATAAAATAAATTTAAGAATTGTTAAAAACTTTTGCAAAATGATAATTTAGACAGTTTAAACTGTTGTAAAATGACAATTCAGAAAAAAAAATATATACTTTGACTGTTTTGAATTGTCACAAAAGAAAATAATACAAAATATAAAACAAAATAATTAAGGAATTGTTAAAAAAATATTTTAAAATATTTCATGATGATTTTAACAACCATCATAAATTTATAATGCAAAATATAAATTAATTATTATGGCGGTTAAGTTTAGCAAAATTTAACAATGTTAAAAACTGTCATAATATATTATTTTGCGAAAGCTATGTTGGCAGTTGTTGACACAAATTAACCTAGCGATGTCCTATTTAATCGCGGTTTTGAAACCATAAAAAAGATATTTAATTATAGTTATAATTGTCGCTAAATGTCTTTTTTTTGTTTAAACCACAAGTATCCCTATACGTGTAACGGTTTATGATTAATCCTGTTTCTAGTACTGCAAAGAATAGAGCGATCCTTCCAACAACATTTTTTCATACATAACATAGGACTGAGAATCGAACCTAAGACATTACTTAAGGGAGCCAAACTCTCATCTATTTGGACCAACACTCATTGGTTGTCACTAAATGTCTTTATAACCATCATAAAATCTTTTTTTTTTTAATTGTGAACAAGTGCATATAGGATATCAAGAGCGCCCAGTGGCAGACCTAGGGGGTTCCAGAGTGGGCTCTGGACCCCTCCCCCCTCCCCTTCAGTTTTATATGTACATACATATATATGTATGCATATATATATGTGCACATCCTTTTTGAGCAAAAAACAAAAATACACATATATATATATAATTATATATGCACATTCTTTTATATGTGTATAAATTTTATATTTATATATGAATATATATTCATTTATATATTTAAATTTATTTATATATATATATATATACTTTTTATATTTATATGTGAATTTATATATATTCATGCATATATTTAAATTTAAATGAATTTAAATATATATATATATATGTATATAAATATATATACACACATTTATTTATATATATATGTGAATTTATATATAATATATTTAAATGTAAATGAATTTAAATGAATTATATATAATTATATATATAATTTAAATGAATCATATATAAATGAATTATATATATAAATTTAAATGAATTTTATTTTAATTCATAAAAATTTTAACAAAATTTATATATACATAAATAATCGACTGCTTAGTATGTTATGTTGAGAAAGATATATATTTTAAAAAATTAAAAACTAGACTATTATGTAATATTTTCAGAATATGCAAAGTTATAAAATACAATTATCATCTGTTAGACATAATTAATTTAATAACACAAATTAATTATTGAACTACTGTAATATTAATTATTCAATTTTATAATAAACTCGTAAACTTGTTTGTAATTTTTTTTCCTGTAAAAATTGAGCCCCCTTAATCATTTTCTGAGTCTGCCACCAAGAGCTCCATTTTATTCTAGAATTTTCTTTTGATATGCCATGAGAAAATTGAGTTTTGGTACATTTAGAGCATTAATTTCCTTTTAAGTTCTTCATTTCCAATTTCTAATAAATTCAAAATTTTCCACTAGTCATGAACATATGATCATTGAAGACAGGGGCAAAGCCAGAAGTTAATTATAAGGGGGTAATTTTTTTTTTAAATTCCTTTTTGTCTTGATACTTGGCCTTTCATATACAATAATTATTTTATAAATTTATTAACCTATTAGTAAGCTATTTTCATTTGTAAAAAAAATTAATCAAAGAAAATATGAAAACTAAATTTTAACATATAATTTTGATGCAAAAATATTAAAGTATATTAGAATTATAAATAATAAAATGTAAATTTGAAGTAAAGTGAAGAAATTAAAAAATAAAATAAATAAAGATCTTAATTTTATAATCTTTCTTAATTTTTTAATTGTATTTTTAATTTATTTTTAATCTCTTAATTGATTGGATGAATTTAAAATTAATTTGTTGAAGATTTTGGAATTTTTTTTTCTCCTATTGAGCTTGGAGATAATTTAAAATTTTAAGGGGGTCAAATAGAAGATTTTAAAAATTTAACGGATATATGCATGTGGATGTTTTTTTAACAAAAAGAAAAAAAAAATTAAGGTTGCAATTGCCCCTTTCCAACCACCTAGCTTCGCCATTGATTAAGGGCACTTGGGCTAATATCCATAGATTGTTTATTGGCTAATTGACAAAACCAAAAGATGATTAATATATGGATGCGTTTAATTAAGGGCACTTGGGCTTGCCCTTATTGTTCTTCCTGTCCCGATAGCAAGGGCACTCATGTTTGTTCCCATAAGTTCCAGAAGGCACACACTTGCACTCTGCACAGCATATTCCACAGTACTTCATGCACCTATCTTTCACTCCTGCTTTTGCACATCTCGCCTTGCATTTCTTTGCACAGAAAGCTATTTTAATATACCAAAATGCAAACCATTGTTAGTTTCTTAAACCCATCTAGCCACATAAACTCACAAGTATATAACTCTTAATTTAAAAGAAAAAATGTTAACACTCAGTTTGGCATAATTGAACTAAAAAACAAAATCTATAGTACTTGAAAACTTATATTTTTTTTTAAGAGAAAGGAGTTTTAATATATATCATACACATTCAAATCTACACTCATTTTAAAGTAGTTTTGATCTTAACTTGTTTCTTTTTCCAGAACTAGAGTAAATTAACAAAATTAAATTAAAAAAAGAAAGGTGGTATATAGCTCTTACGAGGCTCAGCCATGACAGGTTCCATGAAAGAAGAGCTCAAGAGAAGTGAGCAGAGAAGCAAAGTAACAAGCAAGAGCTTCATATTATTATTATTATTATTATCTGCAAAAAGGAAAATGGCAAGTGAAGTTAAAGTGGTTTTGAGAGGTGTAGTGGAAGTGGAAATATAAAGCAGAGACTGAAGCAAGAAGGCAAGCAAATGAATTATAATGGTTATTTTTTTTATTAAATTTGTCTCTTCAATAATTTTGACAATTAATGTATAAAATTATGTAAGTCAACTTTATTATACATGTATCAGCTGAAAAAAAAAATAAAAAAAATAAAATTATATATATTAAATTATATAAATTTTAATTAAAACATAAGATGGTTTTATGCAAGTTTAGTCTTGTGAGATGGCTTTTTAAGTGTAGATGCAAAACATAGAAATACATAAAAACTCCAATTTAATTAACTATTGTTGTTTATACAGGAATTTAAATCCTAAACTAAACTATATATGCAGTGGCGAAGCCACCTTAATGAGAAGGGGGCAGTTGCCACCTTCTCTTTTTAAATATATATATATATATAATATTTTTAAAAAATTTTTAAATTATTTATTAATTTCATTTAAAATTTTAAATTATCCCCCTCTTTTTTTTTAATTTTTACAAAAAGTTAAAAAAATTATAATAAATTATTTATTCTATAACTCTTTTAAAAAATTGACAAAATATTAATAATATATAAATGTAAAAAAAATAATAAAAAAGGGATAAAATTTTTAACTAAATTAAATTGAACTCATTTAATAAATTAAATAATTCATTTATTTTAATTATTTTTTAAAAAATTATATTTATTATTTAATTTTTTTCTCTTTATTTTATTTTTATTGTGAATAATTTTATAAATTTAAAATTCTTTACACATATATATTAATATTTTTTTATTAATTAATTTTTTAATAATAAAAATATATTATTAATAAATTAATAAATTTATAAAATATTATTAAAATAAAAAAAGAGATAAATAATTATGGAGAAAGTCAAAATTTATAAAAAAAATTTTACCCATCTTTATTTTAAAGTCTGGCTTCGCCCCTGTATATATGCACGTTGTTTATCCTAATTTGTCTCTAAACCACATATTTTACAAAATATTAAATTCAACTTTGAAGACTAATTAAAGCTTCATAATTAGCCATTAATTAAGACTCTATATACGTATTATTAAACAATCTTTATTTGAAAATTAATTACCTCTCTTTTCAACATCTTCTCATATCCTTTTCTCTGACAAAGATCATAAAATAAAATTAGAAAAAAAAAAGAGATTGATCATTCCATCTTCGGTAAGAGAAATGATGGAAGTAAACAAAATCTCCATGAAAATCATCATTTGCATGCTTGTAATCATCAATATTGTTATATCTTCATCAATAGAAGCTGCATATTACATATTGTGAGTTTTTTTTTTTAATATTACATATGGAGGGAATAGATCTACCTCTAAAGTTAAATATGGTATTGCAGCCATCAACTTATCCAGATTTTAAAAAAATTATTAAATTTTTTTTAATATTATATAATTTTTTAATAAATTAAAATATTTCCTATTAACTCACTAATATTAAAATTATTATACTTTTAATTTATTAATTAATAATAAAAATATAATAAAAAATAATTAAAATTTTTTATTACATAAAGCAAAGCAATAATTTTAATGGAATAATTTTTTGTTTTTTAATGAAAGTGATGATATCAAAATGAATTAATAAGGTGCAATAAATTGAAGCTGGGTCTTTATTCTCTAGTACCTGCCCAATATCCTTTGTATTCTTCTGCCTTTATAAACACCAAATGCTATAATTAATTTTTTTTCTAAAAAAATAACTTTTTAAATATTTATATTACTATAAACTGAAAAAATCTATATTCTTTTAATATATTTATAATATTATAGCAAAAAAAACCGCAACTTATATAGATTTAAAGATTGAATCTTAGTATTCATAATAATTAAAATTAATTTATTATTTATTATTTTTTATTGATAATCTATTATATTATTTATTTCTTATATATTTTCAGTTAATATTTTTAATCTAACCACCAAGACGTAGCTTGGTGACCAAAAGCATTTGTTACTTCCACTCAGATTTTAAATTTGAGTCTTCTAAATATTCTTCCTCCTCATATATGTAATTTATCAAAATATGTATATATTTATAATCTCAGTGTGAAAGCTCACATAAATTATTTACATGAGTATGATTTGCATGCCCAATTTGCATTTGAGTAGCCAGAAAGAGTATATCTATCACACGGTTTGATATGAATCCCAAAGTTCTTGGTTCCTTTGAGATACCTCAACACCTTCTTTACTGCCTTTAGGTGTTTAGTTGTTAGATCATGTAAGAATTGGCTAAGTTTGTTAATAATATAAGGAAAATTAAGCCTTTTGTGGTTGATTACTGAAGAGTTCCTATGATTCTTCTTTATGCAGTAGCATCTCTAAGAGGTTCTTCATCTTTGGCTAAGAGTTTTTCAAGAGTTGCAGGTGTGGACCATACATTAAGACTTTCTATACTAGTTTTCTTTAACATCTCTTCAATATACTTGGTTTGAGTCAAGTAAATACTTGTTTCATCTCTCACAACTTCAACCCCCATAAATAAATGCAATGGACCCAAGTCTTTGAGTGAAAATAATTTGTCAAGTCTTTGTATAAAATGCTTAAGTGAATTTTGGTTGTTCCCAATGACAATTATGTCATCAACATAGATCAATACAAATATCATTTCTCCTTTGTCTTTCAAAATGAATAAAGAAGAATCACACTTTGAATTTGTGAAACCCCATTCTTTCAATACATCCCTAAGTTTTTCAAACTAGGCCTTTGTGCTTGTTTTGGATCATATAAGGCTTTATTTAGCTTACACACAAGATGTTGATTTGTCTTTTGTTCAAAACCTTCTGGTTGCTGCATAAACACAGTTTCTTGCAAGTCTCCATTTAGAAAGGCATTGTTTATATCTAACTACCTTATGATTCAGTTTTCAGTGACTACTATAGTGAGTATAACCCTGACTATCGATGCCTTCACATAGGACTAAAGGTTTCTCCACAATCTATGTCACCATTATGATGAAACTCTTTTTATCACCAATCTTGCCTTGTACCTTTGAAAACTCCTATCTACATTTCTTTTAACTTTAAACACCCATTTATTACCTACTACATTCATTGATGGCTTCCAAGGAACTAGTGCCCAAGTATTGTTCTTCTCTAAGGCCTTTAATTCTTCTTCCATGGCTGGTTCCAAAATTTTAACTTTAAGGTTTTATCTATTGAATTTGGCTAAGTCAGTGAGATGGATTTTGCCAAATACATTTGAAAGTCTATTGAATATTTATTTGGATTGAAGATTCAAACTTTTGATCTTGTCACCATTTTGTGAACATTAGTATTAGTTCTTTGCTCTGGCTATTCTTGTTGATTTGACTGGACATTCTCATTAGTTTCTTGCAATTGCACCTCTTGCAACACTTCCTATTACTTATTATCAGGAATAGCTTCATAGTCATAATCTGGAACTTTACCAAAATCTAAGTAATGGGTATCAAATCTTCCTTCAAATGATAATCTCCTTTCATTATCATTTCTTTGTATTTCTAGAGAATCTGTACTTAAGGAATGTTTTGCTATAATTTGACTAACATGTTGGTTTATACCAGTTAAGCTGACACTTTGAGGAGGTGGTGTTTTCATATTTTATGTTTTTGTGTTTTGTGATGAGGTTATAAGCGAGGAAGGGATGGTTACAATGGTTTGAGCTCTAGTGTTTAGAAAGCTAATATGAAAAAGGGAGCTCTTGTTCATTAAAAACCACATGCCTTGATGTATAGATTTTCCCTATTGAGCTTAAACACTTAAAACTTTTGTATGAGTTGCTATGACCTAAAAATGCATACTTAGTTGAATGATATTGAAATTTGTGTGTTTGATAAGGTCTTAGGCAAGGATAGCAAGCATAACCAAAGGTTTTCAATGACTTATACTTTGGTTTTTTGTGATATAGTTTCTCTAAGGGGATTTGGTTATCAAGAACTATTGTTGGGAGTCTATTTATTAGAAAGGCTGTTGTCTGGAATGCTTTTGGCCAGAATTTTAGAGGTACTTTGGATTGTGCTAGTAAGGTAAGGCCAATTTCTATAATGTGTCTATGCTTTCTTTCATCTCTCCCATTTTGGGTTGGTGTGTATGGACATGAGTATTGGGTTGTAATTCCATTTTGTTGTAGTACTTTGTCATGCTTAGATATTCTCCTCCCATATCAGATTGAATGTTAATTTTCTTCTCAAATTGGTTTTCTACCATGTTTTTGTATGAAATGAATGTCTCAACTAGATTAGATTTTGATCTTAAGGTGTATATCTATGTGTATCTACTGTAATAATCTAAAAATAACACATAGTATCTATATCCTAAATTTGAGGTTATTGATGCAAGACCCTATAGGTCTGAGTGTATGAGCTCAAGAGGTCGAGAGGCATGTGAGGATGATAATGTAAATGGTTATTTGTGTGACTTTCCTAATTGACATGCATCATTGAAGGGAAATGGATAACTTTCATTAATATTGAACTTCTCATTACAAGACTCAAGAACTTTGGTGAGAATTTTTAAAGAACGATGGCCTAAACTTGTATGCCATAGACTGAGTTTCTTTGTATTTATAGACTCAATTGTCAATTTAGACACAAAAACTTGAGGTTGATAAAGAGGCTGTTTAGTATTTGCTTCTGGTTGTTGGTTAAGCTCAATTTGATATAAACCTTCCTTGTGTTTCCCTTGCAATAGAACTTTCCCCAGAATTTTATCCTTCACAACACAGCCAGATGAGTCAAATTCAACATTAACATTATTAGAAGATGTTATTTTAGATATGCTAATCAAATTCTTATGTATTTTAGGTACATGAAATGTAGTTTTGAGTAATAACTAGTTGTTGTTACCAATAGGCAACTTCACCAAAACCAATGTGATGGATGTTGAGTTTCTCACCATTCCCAACAATCAGTGACTTTTTCTAGTGTATTCTTTCTTCTATTGAAGACTATTGCTATCATGAGTGATGTGGTTACTTGCTTCACTGTCAACATACAAAGCACTATCTGCCTGCTAGCTTTTGACAGAAAGCCCATGTAGCTTTTGTCAAACCTGAAGTAGCATATTGCAGCTGTGTGTCCATACTTGCCACACACTTGATAAGTAGCCTTGTTACCACCTGTAGATCTATTGCCTCTATTTCTAAAAGCTCTACCACCTCTATTGTTGTTTATAATTCTTCCACCAAAGGATGGTTGATGTTAATTTCTATTTCTAGAATTTGAGCTTCTTGAATAGTTAGCTACTGGTTGTCCTAAATTAATTGTAGATATTCCTGCATTCAATTATTCCAGCCTCCTCTCATAGCTCAACAACTTTGATTGGAATTCAATCCAATTGATTGTTTCTCTTTTTGAGATTTGGCAGACCAGTGGGTTGTGTTGTCCCAAACTAGCAATCGAGAAGGGGGGGGGGGTGAATTGGTTGATATGAAAAATGATGGTAAATTTAAAATTTTAAAAGTAAGAGATGAAGAAGATGTAGATGAAGATAGAGTAGAGTAGAGTAGAGATGAGAACTAACACAAAGAGTTATAGTGGTTTGGATTTTACCTTAATCATACATCCACTTCCTTAATAATTTGTTAAGGTTCTACTAGTCTTGAGTTTTTACAATCACACCAAATTATTACAATTATTTGAGATCAATTCTCACAACCCTTACAAGAGTTTTCCCAAGCTCACTCTCACAACCTAAGTGTTTCTAAGCTCACTCTCAAACTTTTGATAGTGTTTAATGCTCACACCCAATACTCCAAGATTTTAAGTTTTGATCTTTAGATAAGATAATGAAAAATGTTGTTCAATGAAATTACAATAACAATCAAAGTATTCTTTCACTACAATAATGAAGTTTAGCGTGGTATTTATAGCCATTTGGCTTAAGCTAGCCATTTAAAGTGGTTCCCACATGTTTAATACTTGTTTTCCACTAATTTTATGGTCGGAGCTTGCTGTGCGGTTGCTCGACTCGGTGGTCAATCAAATAGTTCAAAAGTTTTGTATAACAGCTAGTTCCAACAGTTAAATTTTATTATTTGATAGAATCCAGCTTGCTCATACATTTGTATCACGCGGTCATAAAGCTCGGCGTGCGGTCACTCAACACAAAGTTACCATTGAAATCAAATTTCTTCATCTACGTTTTCGGATATTATTGATCCGATGTATTTGGTGCTAAGATTCAAATATGCTGAACTTGTGTGGTCACTCAATTCTTCTGGGTGGTTGCATAAGGAAGCACCGCAAAGAGCTGACCGCTATCTCTTCTGTTCTTTTTGGACATTTACTTCTTTGTTATGTGCAGTCACTCGAGTGTAGTGGGCGTTCGCATGAGGTTCTGGCATCTTGAATTCACCATTCAATGAGACCGCTATCCTTTTTATGAGTTTATGAATTTTGACCTTAATTTGGTGTGGTCGCTTGGTGCTCCTGTACGGTCGCATGCCTACCGGGCGTCTTGACTTCACTGCGCACTGACAATGTGAACTCTTCTGTGGAAATTGTAGACTTAGCTCAGTTGCCGTAGTTGGCTTGTCTAGCTCGGTATCGAGCTGCACTGCATGCTTAGCTCGGTTGTTCCATCAGGCTACTTTTAGCTCGATAGTTCGGTTCTCTTAGCTTGACAGTTCTATATCTAGCTTGACACTCTATATGTCCATTCATTTCTTTGCTCGGCCAGTGTAAATGTCAGTTCAGTTCTATGCTCGTGTTGTATTTGTGTGATCACTCAGTCTTTCTTTTAGGATGTCGCACAAAGCGCTTAATTTCTAACTTTGTAAAACAGACTTATTTGAAATCATTAGTTCTTTACCAATTTGATTATCAATGATCAGAATAGAGTTTGATTGTCCAACAATCTCTCCCTTTTTGACTTTGGCAGTCAAATTGAATTTAAGTTTAAAAATAATCAAATGCATGAAGCAAATTAATAAATTTTCTCCCCCAATGTTAAATAATTGATGCATGCTTTTCTTGATAACAATTTTTTGATACTAATTTTTTCTCTTATCTTCTTAGATAATTAAATTTATCTCCCCCTTTGACAATTAAATCATTTAAATTCAATTACATATAATCTTTCTCCCCCTTTAACAAAGGCAAAAAGACAATTAAAGTAAAAGAAAGATGAAGTTCATTGATACCAATAAATGTGAATACAAGAAAAATAAATTTGATACCAATTGAAAGAAAAATACAAGAAAATGATTAATCTAAAACTTTTTCTTTTCCTTTTCTTTATGGTGGAGGAGGAGTTGGAGTTCTTTCATCATCAACACCAAGAGAAGGATTTGGAGAGGAGTCATGTGAAGATGGTGAGGATCCTTCATAAGGACTTTCAATATGCTCACTCACATCCCATTCACTTCACTCACATTGAGTAAGATCAAATTTCCCTTGTAAGTCATATATGTCATATTGAATGTGGGAAAGGAGATCAACCTCTTTGTGGAGTTTTGCGATTCTCTTTATGACATCCTTCTTGAAATGATTAAATTGTTTTTGGAAAGAAGATATGGCCTTGAGGATAAGGTTTAGGATTTTGGATAATTCACCATTTTCTTCGGTGGAAGATTTAGGGGGGGGGGGGGGGTGCTCTTCTTGAACATGAATAGGTTCACCTTCTTCTTCTTCCATATTATGGTACCTAGGTCTCTTCATTTCCTTTAGAACAACACCCTTGCTACCAAATATTTACTCATAGTGGTTATCAAACTTTTGGATACATCTAGCATGTTCAAGGTAGTCTAGGTTGATGGAGTTTATGGATGGATCAAGGGGATCAGTTAAGGTTGCAAGATTTTCAGGAGTTAGGAGTTCCAAGTGTCTAGCAAGTTGGGTAATTTGAGAGGATAGAAAGAAAGTTACTGCCTTCAATTTCCCATGATGTATAAAGGTGTCTATGAGAAACCTATCACTTTGGATTGACTCATTATGTACAAAAGCATACAAGAAAAATAAGTCACATTGAGTAACTTTTTCATTTCCATCACTTCTTTGGTGAATGGTGTAAGTGATGATTCTATGTAAGAGCCAAAAGAGAAGGGTCCTAAAGTGGATGGCTTTGGATGACCTAATTATGTATTGGGTTTCAATGGATAGTTCAATCCAAAATGATAAATAATTCTTTAAAGGAAAATCAACATCATTGTAGGAGAAAGCTCCATGAGTTTGGAATCCCCAAACTTCACCAAATTCTTCTAAGGAAAGAGCAAAATCTTAGTTAAAAAGTCTAAAATAAACTCTATAAAATTCTATAGGTGCATTGTGGTTTTTCTCAACCCTTAGAGATATTAAAAATTCTCTTGAGAGGCTAGATTGACCTAACTCATTAGGAAATGCAAAATGCCTCCACTCAATTCTATCAAGGTAGCTATAGATTTCACCTTGGATGTTTAAAGTTAGGAGAATCCCTTCTGTAAGCATTTTGGTTGGGTCAAGGGTCTTTTCCTTGAGCATATAGTACTTAGTTTTCACATCTTCATTTTTGTATTTGGGTTTGTGAGGTTAGACACTTGTTCTATTGAAATATTTAGGTTGAGGTTGAGGTTGGGTTTCTCTAATGACAATCCCTTTACCTTTGGCTGTGTCTTTCTTTTTGGTTGTTTTGGTTTTGGGTACCATATCCTTAATCAAAAACAAAAGAAAAAGAAAAATAGAAATGTAGAAGTATTATCCCAAACTAGCAACTAGAGGGGGGGGGGGGGGGGGGGAGGTTAATTGGTTTATATGAAGAATGATGGTAAGTTTAAAAATTCAAAATCAAGAGATTAAGAAGATGTAGATGAAGATGGAGTATAGTAAAGAAGAAAGAACATAAAGAGTTATAGTGGTTCGGATTTACCTCAATCCTACAACCACTTCTTTAACAACTTGTTAAGATTCCACTAATCTTGAGTTTTTACAAGCTTAACTCTAACTTGGTGTTTTTCCTAGCTCACACCAAACTATTATAATGGTTTGAGATCAATTCTCACAACTCTTACAAGAGTTTTCCTAGGCTCACTCTCACAACCTAAGTGTTTCTAAGCTTATACTCAAACTTTTGATGGTGTTTAATGCTCACACCCAATACTCTAAGTTTTTTGATATTTGATCTTTTAATCTTTAGAAAAGATAATGAAAATGTTGTTCAATGAAATTACAATAACAATCAAAGTATTCTCTCACCACAAAAATGAAGTTTAGTATGGTATTTATATCCATTTGGCTTAAAGTAGCCATTTGAAGTAGTTCCCATATGTTTAGTACTTATCTTCCACTAATTTTGTGTCCGGAGATCGGTGTGCTATCGCTTGGCTCAATGGGTGATTGCATGGTTTGAAAGGTCTGTGTAATAGCTAGTTCAAAAGGTCTAATCTTATTATCTGACAGAATCTTACTTGCCTATACTTTTGTGTCGTACGGTTGTCCAGCTGGTCGTGCGGTCACTCGATACAAAGTTACCATTGAATTTAAATTTCTTCATCCATGTGTCTAGTTATCGTTGGTCCAAGGTGTTTGGCTCTAAGATTCAAATATGCTGGACTTGTACGATCGCTTGGTTCTTTCTAGCGATCGCACGTGCCTTTGAACGTTAAGGAAAAGCTGCACGAGCAGACCGCTATCTCTTATGTCACTTTTAAAATTTTATGTCTTTGTTACGTGCGGTTGCTCGGGTGTCTTAGGTGGTCACATGGAGTTCTGGCATCTTGACTTCACCGCTTACTGAGACTGCTATCCTTTCTGTGAGTTTATGAATTTTAACCTTGATTTGGTGTGGTCGTTCAATGCTCTCATATGGTCACACGTATACCAGGGGTCCTAGTTTCACCGCTCACTGAGAACGGTGATTTATAGACTTAGTTCAGTTGCCATAGTTGGATTGTCTTAGCTTGGTATCGAGTTGCACTGTATGCTTAGCTCAGTCATTCCATTGGGCTACTTTCAGTTTAAAAGTTCGATTCTATTAGCTCGACAGTTTTACATCTTGCTCGACACTTCTATATGACCATTCGGTTATTTACTGGGCAAATCTGAATTTCAGTTAGGTTCTATGTTCATGCTGTATTTGTGCTGTCGCTTGGTGGTTCATTCGGGTAGTCGTAAAAAGCTGCTCGGTTTCTAACTCTGCAAAAGTAAACTTGTTTGAAATTATTAGTTCTTTATTAATTTGTTTGTCAATCAAATTGAATTTTAGTTAAATATGATCAAATTCATGAAGCAATTAATGCAATAACAATAAATTCCCCCCTATGTCAGATAATTGATGCATGGTTTTCTTGATACCAAATTATTTTCTTTTCTTGTGACAATCAAGTTTATCTTTAACAATTAAATCATTTAAATTCATTATACATGTTACTTGAAAAAAAATCTATCAAGTTTTAAGGATGTGCTCATGGGAGTTTTACTTGATTTGCAACCATCCATTCCAAACTTCTTTAGGAGTTCCTTTGTGTACTTGGATTGGTTGATGAAGATCCCATCCTTACAATGCTTGATTTGTAGTCCAAGGAAGAATTTGAGTTCACCCATCATGCTCATTTCAAATTTTCTAGTCATACATGAAGCAAATTTCTTGCACAAAGATTCATTAGTAACACCAAATATAATGTCATCAATATAAATTTATACAATCAAAATGTTATGCATTTTTTTAAATAAAAATAGTTGTGTTAACATTGCCTTTTGAAAATCCATTTTCAAGCAAATATGCGCTATGTCTATTATACCAAGCTTTTGGAGCTTATTTCAATCCATATAGTGCTTTGGTAAGTTTAAAAACATGTTTTGGATATTTATAATCTTCAAAATCAGGAGGTTGTTAAACATAAACTTCCTCATTTATCAATCCATTTAGAAATGCACTTTTAACATTCATTTGAAAAAGTTTAAAATTCATGTGACATGCAAATGCAAACAATATTCTAATGGATTCTAATATAGCAAAGGGGGCAAATGTCTCATCATAGTCAATGCCTTCTTCTTAGTTATAGCCTTTGGCTACCAATCTAGCCTTGTTTATAGTAATGAGACCATTTTTATCAAGCTTATTCCTATATACCCATTTACATCCTATAATTGGATGATCGTTAGGTTTAGGAACAAGTTTCCATACTTTGTTTCTCTCAAATTGGTTGAGTTCATCTTGCATAGCAATCACCCAACACTCATCACTAAGAGCCCTCTCATTGGTCTTTGGCTCAATTTAAGAAACAAAGGTAATATTAAAATCTAAGTATTTAAATTGAGATCTAGTAGTTACTCCCTTTGAGGTGTCACTATTGAGACTGATGGATAATCAAACTATTTTGATTATTGACAATCAAATAGATATAGAACTAATGATTTCAAGCAATTCTGTCAAGTTTGTTCTGTAGAAACCGAGCTCTTGTGTGACCACCCAAACTAAAGATCGAGCGAGCGCACATATACAAGATGAGCACAATACCAAAATATCACATAGATCTGTCGAGCCAAAGAAAATTGAAAAGACATACACATGCCGAGCAGAGAACAGAGCTGAAACATATAGTGGCAAGCTTGATTTAGAACTGTTGAGCTAAGAGAACCGAACTAAACGAGCTAAAAGTAGTTTGTTGAAACAATCGAGCTAAGCATGAAAGGATCGTGTTCTCAATGTAGCTCAATATAGAGCTAAGACTAGACAATTACGACAACTGAACTAAGTTCACAAATTACAGAAAGGATCGCATTCTCAGTGAGCGGTGAAGTAACGACGCCCAGTATTCGTGCGACTGTACACATGAACCAAGTGACCATACTAGGTCAAGGTAAAAATTCAAAAGCTCACAAAAAGGATAACGGTCTTGATGAGCAATGAAGTTAGGACACCAGAACTTTGAACGACTACCCAAGAAGCTCGAGCGATCACACATAACAAAGAGCTAAAATACTAAAAAGAATAGAAGAGATAACGGTTAGCTCTTGCGGTGCTTCCTTGATGCTCAAAACCTTATGCTATAGCACTGAAGGACTAAGTGACCGTACAAGTCTGGATGATTTAAATCTTAGCACCAAACACCTCGGACCAATGATAATCGTACATGTGGATAAAGAAATTTGAACTCAATAGTAACCTTGTGCCGAGCGACCGCACGACACAAAGGTATGGGCAACTAGATTTTGTCAGACACCGAGATTCGACCATTGGAACTAGCCATTACATAGAGCTTTCAAATCGTGCCACCGCATACCTAGTCGAGCGATCGCACACCGAGCTTTGGACACAAAATTAGTGAAAGATAAGCACTAAACACGTGGGAACCACTTCAAACTGCTAGTTTAAGCCAAATTGCTATAAATACCATATTAAACTTCATTTTGTGGTTAGAGAATACTTTAATTGCTATTGTAATTTTATTGAATAACATTTTTCATTATCTTGTCTAAAGATAAAAAGATCAAACATAAAAAATCTTAGAGTGTTAGGTGTGATCATTAAAAATCATATAAGTTTGAGTGTGAGCTTAGAAACACTTAGGTTGTGAGAGTGAGCCTGGGAAAACACTTGTAAGGGTTGTAAGCATTGATCTCAAACCATTGTTATAGTTTGGTGTGAGCTAGGAAAAATACCAAGTTAGACTTAAGCTTGTGAAAACTCAAGACTAGACTAGCGGAATCTTAACAAGTTGTTAAGAAAGTATATGTAGATTGAGGTAAATCCAAACCACTATAATTCTTTGTGTTCTTTCTTCTCAAACTCTACTCCATCTCCATCTACATCTTCTTCATCTCTTACTTTTTAAGCTTTAAATTAACTATCATTCTTCAAACAACCAATTCACCCCCTCTTGATTGCTAGTTTAGGACAACAATTGGAATTAGAGCTAGTGAATTTCTTCAAACTTCATTGTGAAATTTTGATCCAAAATGGCAACCATTTCATCAACAAACAACTTCACACATGGAAACCTAAATTCATCCCTTAGACTTTACATCGATGGAATGGATTACTCCTATTGGAACCACAAGATGTTTTTATTCCTTGATAGTGAAGGAATTGAGCTTTGGAATTTTGTTGAAAATGAGTGAAAACCTCCTAATCATAAAGTTGATGGTGTAAAAGTTTCTCTTAATAAATCACAATGGTCAAGTGCCAATATGAGAGATCGGTTCAAGAACCATAGGGCAATCTCCATCTTGATGAATTCAATATCAAAAGATGAAGGTGGGAAGAGTTCAACATCTCACTTGTGCACATTGCATTTGAAAAACTCTTGAGAACTATCATGAGGCTACTAGCCAAGTGAGGCTCACCAAGAAATAAATATATGTGCATGAGTATGAGTTATTCAAGATGAAGCCCAACGAAAATTGCACCGACATGACAAATCATGTAATATCCCAAATTTTTAAAAATTTTTAATTTTTGGAAATTTGATAAAATAAATTATAATTTAATATGATAAATTAAATTAATGGTTTTAAATGAAAAATGAAGAGATTTTAAATGAAAAAGTGAAACATATATGTGATATATATGTAAAATATATATAACATATAAAGTCAACACTTTTTAAAAGAAAAGTCAAAGTTCAATAGCATTTTTATAAATAAATTTTAGAAATTTAAAATTAATAAAATAATTCAAAAATAAATTATTTTTCAATGGATGATGAATTTTTAGTCTTTTAATTTCTTTAATAAATAATTAATTATTAAATTAGTATAATATATATATATATATGATTATAATTAAAGGATGAAAGGAAAGAGAAATTAAAAAAATAGTCTTCTTCTTCTTCTTCTTCTTGGCTGAAACACCATGGGAGATAGCTCAAGGATTTTCGTTCTTCTTAGCTCCAAGAATTGAAGGATTTCAAAGGTTCAAAGAGGATTTTTTGTAATTTCCACTTGAAAAAGTAAGTTCTTTAGTTTTTTCTTTGGATTTTCATGGAAAGTTTGAATATGTGATATGTTGAATTTTTAAGTAGTATGTTATAATTATTGGAATTGGCATGTACGAAGTTATTTTGGGTTGTTATTAATGATTTTAAGGTTGGATAGAAGAAATGGTTGAATTTGGATAAAAAAATGGTGAAGAGAGAGAATTTAGGGTTATGAACTTTTAGGGTTTGAGAAATCATGATTTTTAATTGTGCAAATTGGTTCTAAATGAGTTGTTTGGTGCTTAAACAAGTATTTTAAAGTCAAATATTGGATTTGGTTGTGTTTGGTTGGAGTTTGAGAATGGAAGTGTGATTTAGGATTTTGGAAAATAATTTTTCCAAAGTTGTTGAATTGTATAATTTTATTAGTTTCATATTGTTGTTGGTGATATAAGTGATGAATATAAGCTTAAAATGATTAATGGATTGTGTTGGAATATAAAACCTTCAATGGAGGAATGTTATGCCATTTTACGATTTTGTGTATAAGAGTGTGTTTTTATAATGTAAATGATTTAAATGTATTAAAATATATTTCTAATAATATTAATAAACTTAATATATTAAAATGAATGACCTAGAATGAGAAATCCAAAGTTAAAGTGAGGTTAGCCTTAACTTTTGGGATTTTTGCTTGGATGGGGTTTAATTATGGTTTAATATTGGAAATGCCATTAAATGTGATACTAAATGATTATTTGTTATCACATTTGGTTTAGGCATTGAGGAAGGTTGATTTGCTTCATCCAAGTGGTGAAGGACAAGTTGGAAGAATAGGATTGGAGGTTGTTTTAAGCTTGTTTTAGTTGCTATTTGAGGTAAGTACAAACATTGAATACATTGGTTATGTTTTCATGACATTTGGGCTTAACACATTTTGGTTGAAAAATGTGTTAAGCTACTTGATACATTGGTTATGTATGAATAATGTGCTATGACATTTATAATGTCATATATATGTTAAATGCATTGTGAAAAGCCATTGATAATGGCTAAATTGTGTAAAATGTGAAATATGTGTATTATGTGAAAATGACCCAAAGTGTTTGGGTAATGCCATTTGTTGTGTAAGCATTAAGTACATTGCTAAAAAGCCATTGATATTGGCTAGATTACATTAAATGTTGTTAATATGTGAATTATGTGAAAATACCCAAAGTGATTGGGTAATTTGTTGTAAATGAAAAAATGTGGTATAATGTAATGAGATATATGGGAACATAATGAAATGAATTGATATCGATATAAATGAGAAAAATGAGAAAAAGGAGAAAAGTGAGAAAAAAGATGAGAAAATAAGGCAATGTGCCTAGCTTGATTATGTGATAATGAGAAAGAGATTGATAATGAGAAATGTGAATAAATTGTGTGCCTAGTATGTTATTCAATTTTCAGAGTTCTGTGTTTGGCGGCATGCCTATGATTTGCCTTCGGGCTAGACGTTGGACGTCACTTGCCTTCGGGCTAGACGCTGGGCATCACTGTGAAAATATTTTTGAGGTAAAAAGATCGGGTAGTAAGCCTCAGAAACAAGTCCTTGAAACTGGGCTGGGTGAAAAGACCGGGTCGTAAGCTCAGACCTAATTGGACTATTACATTGATATTTTACTTTCAGGGCTAGACACATAGCGTCATTATAGACCAAAACAGTAACTTTGAAATTTGAATAACATATTAGTTATCTTTGGGCCCATGCTTGTGTTTGTTTTTATGTGAATTGTAGATTGTGAAATATTTGAAAAGTATGAGAAAATGCAATGATGTGATATCCATATGCATTGTGCATTGGCATTGTATTTGAGTTTTATTGTTATCAAGTTTCTATCGCTAGGCTTTTGGCTTATCGCGATTGTTTACATCGCACAGATGACATGGTAGATTCGGCTGAGATGGAGAGTTCTTCTAGACTAGGTTGGGTTTAGACTTGTGGTTTAGCTTGTAGAGTTGATATCAAAATCAAAAACACTGTCAACAGCATGTATATATTTTATGTTATTGTATACTTTAGGTATTATGCATATTATATCATGTTTTTGGATTTTATGTATTAAAAACTATAAAGAATGTTTAGGTCAAGTTATTTTAAATGGGGGTTTAAATGTGTTCTAAATTATATATATATATATATATAAATAAATGTTTGAGAAACTTGGTGAGAAGAAATGGTACTCGTTTAGTGAAAAAACTCTCTTAAGGAGGTTTCGGGATCAAAACGAGGGAGGCGACCCTTAATTGGGCCAAATACCTATGGTGAAAAGACTGGATCGCAAGCCTCAGGGACAAATCCTACTGTGGAACCGTGAGGGGAAATGGCTCTGTAGCAGTCCCTTGAAGCGGGCTGGGTGAAATGGTCGGGCCGTAAACTGTTTAAATCAATTTTGTGTATATTTTCTATGATGTTTTTGTTGATTTTAAGTTAATTTTCATGTTAATTTGTACTTAAGTTTGTTTGAAGTTGTTGATTTAGGTTGAAGTACATTTGATGGAGCTTTTTAATCAAAATTTGTTGGACTTGTTGGAGAAAAACATGTGACACGGCCATTGTAATATCCTCATGTATGCCTTAGAAGTTTCGATTATGTTATTGTTGTAAGTTGGATTGAATGTTTATGTTATGTGAAGAGAAAAGAAATGGGAAGAGAAGGTTTATGTATTTGTGTTTTGGGAAAGAAAAGAGGGTTTAGAGAGAAATGTATATGTTGATTATATGGTAATATATATAACATATAAGTTGGTCAAAAAGGGAGAGTCAATGCAAGAAGATATTTTCATTTATGATATGTGAAATTACTATAAAGGACATGTGAGTTAAAAGAGAGCTAAAGTAAATGGTTAAGGGCATTGAGGTAATTCTCTTTTGGAAATCTCTTGGTGGAGGTTAAAAGAAGGAAAGAAAGGTTGACTTGTTAATTTCTTTTCTTTGTTTGAAGTGGTGGCCGGCTATCCAAAGAGAAGAGAGAGCAATTGAAGTGTTTTGGTTTCTAACATCAAGATTGAAGGGAGAATCAAGGAATTTAGTTGAAGATTTGTGGAATTCAACAACTTTGGTTTTGAAGAAATTGTGTTGCATTAATCTAAATGTTGAGAATTCTTGGAAGAGGAAATGTATAGATGGATGAGAATAGTTCTTGAGGTAAGTACCAATACATACGAGTGTATTTATTTATATGATTTGAGGCTTAACACATTTGGTCGCAAATGTGTTAAGTGGTTTACTATATTGTTAATATAATTGGATCAAGGTGATGATTGAATGATGTGAAGGATGTGAAGATCATTAAAAAGGTAAGCATGAACCCTATTTGATTGTATATCCTTATATGTCTTTGAACCTTAACACATTTGGATGAATGTGTTAAATACTCTATTATATTGTGGATGTAAATGAATAATGTAAATTGCTATATATATATATATATATATAAAGGATGAAATATGAAATAGGAAAGGTAGGAAGAAATGAGGATCATTCTTAAGGTATGTGCAAATTTGTTATGATAAATGCTCTAATAATGAATGGTGTTAATGTGTTTTGAGAAATGATGAAAGGTTATGTTTTATGCATTGTGAATGGCAATGTATTATATGAATAATATATTTTGAAATGTTATATCAATGATGTTATATGTATCATATGAATTGAGATATGATATGTTGTGAAGCCATTGTAATTGGCCATGATGATTCAAATGTGATATGAAGCCATTGTGATTGGCTATGACAATTCAATTGAGATATGTGAGGCATGTTTGCCTAAATGATGATGAGAATTGTGAATGATATTGATGATAGAATGATCAATGAATTGTGTGTCTAATATGGTATTCATTTTCAGAGTTTTGTTGTTGGTGGCATGCCTAATAGTAACAATCTCTTGAAGTTAGGTTGGACTTGATCCTTGAAGCCAAGTTGGGTTGAAGTTTAACATGTTTTACTCCCCTTGAAGCTTGGTTGGGTCTAGCCCTTGAAGCCTAATTGAGATGTTACAACCCTTGAAGCTAGGTTGGATTGGTTCTTGAAGCCAAGTTGGGTTGATACTTAGCATGCTTTGTTCCCCTTGAAGCTTGGTTGAACCTAATCCTTGAAGCCTAGTTGGGATAATGAAAAATGTGATAATTAAACCAAAGCATTAACTCTGAAAGTAGAATGGCATATTAGTGTTTTGGGCCCGAGTCTGTCTTTGTTGTCAATGTGAAATACAAGTGTTGAAATAAATGAGATCTATGGTGGATTCCATTGGGAATGTGATTCATAATTGGTATGATATGTAATGTGTGTATTGAAATATTGATTGAGAGTATTAATAATGAATCATGATTGGTGAATTGTGAATAAAATAATGTTATGAGGTGTGGTATGTAAATGAATTGTGGTTGATGATAAGGATTGTCTTCATTTGAAATGTGATTCATGGTTGGTATGGTATATATAAAGTGGATGTATTAATCTATTGATTTTGAGTATTGGTGATGGATTAGGGTTGGTGATATTATTATGTATATATGTACATCATATATGAAATTAGCTAGGATATATGAAAGATGCAATTAAAAAGAAAAGAAAATATGATAAGAGCTAATTATACCTTGAATTGATATATCATTATATGTTAATACTTCTATACTATATGTTTATATTTTATATTTGGACTACTAAGCTCTCGGGCTTAGCGCGGGTGTTCATTCGCGCAGGTATATAGATGGAAGATATGAAGTCTTTTGTTATGCCACGAGAAGAGTAAAGTTTGTTGAGACCAACTAGAGGGAAATGCATACATGTATAACTTTTATATTGATGTATTTATGACGAGAAAGTAATTATATGTATAAATGAAGTTTTTGATAAAGATAATGATTTGGTAAATGTTATTTAAATTAATGTATTATGGTTTGGAATTCTTTTACAAGTTTTAAAAAGGTAACGAAAAGTGACATCCTTATACTTTATATACTTACCGTATGTATACCAGGTATATGTATAGTACTTATATAAGGTATCGGGGTGTTACAGCCAAGCTTGTCATGGCTTGGCCGTGTCTCTCATCAAAAGAAGAAGAAATCAAAGACAAGGCAGGACACGGCCAGGATTAACCAAGCTTGGATGTGTCCCTTAAGCAAAGATGGACAGAAGCAGACATGGCCAAGAGACACGGCCAAGCCACTGGCCGTGTCTCACCAAAGGAAAAAAGGCAAAGAAAGAAAAGAAAGAAGCAGAGAGTGACACCATCAAGAGACACGGCCAAGCCACACGGGCAGGAGCTTGGCTGTGTCACTCCTTGGAAATAAATCAAAAAACAAGGCAGCAAGGGACATGGCCAGAAGCTTGGCTGTGTCCCAAGAAAGAAAAGAAAATCTAAGAGACACGGCCAAAAAGCTTGGCCGTGTCACCCTGGATCAATTGATATGCTTGCACGAGGTATGGATTAATGTGAATTAGTGGGGAACAAAAAGATAAAAGGGAGTGAAAGGTGGAAGGAATTGTGGAAGAAATATATAAAGAAATTGGAAAGTGGGAGACAAAGAGTGATGGGTGTCTTAAAAATTCAAAGTGGAAGAGCATGGAGGGAATAGAAAATAGATTGAATATATTGAGTGGATCTCTACACCATTATCATCTTCTTCCTTGGTTCTTGCTTGAGAGAGCAAGACACCATTCTCCTATTCTTCATTCACCATTTTCCTTTCACACACCAAGAGCAAAGACAATCGTTGGATTTGAAGTGAGTAGCTAGTTCTTGAGAATTAGGGTTTTAAGAGGCTTGATTGGAGAGTTGAGAATTTGAGAGAGCTATCATTCATCCTTTAAGAAGAGAGCCATTTGTTCAAGAGAGCTTGGAAGTTCATCATCACACATCAAAGAGGGAGCTACGAAAGAGACAAGGAGTCCGATTTTTAGCATCTCCAAAAGGGGTTTTTCCAACTCTTTCTTTTAATCCATTTCTTATTTGCTGTTGTTATATTAAGAACATTAATATTTCAATGAATAACTTTGATTTGGTTTATATTGAAATGAGCATTTGTTTAAAGAATATGATGAGCTAATTTACTCATGCTTTAGGTTGTAGTATATTTGATTAAATGACTTGATTTGATGATTCCATTGATATACCTTGTCATTGGTTGATTGCATTGAAATTAAAGGTAAATTGATAGATTGGCCACCTATTGATTACTTAATATTGAATGACGGACCGGGAGGAGAAGTTTAATATCGGAACTAAGCAATTGACTACCCTAAGAATGAATTAGAAATATAAGTTCTAGGGTTTATTAATTTGCTAATGTAAAATAATTGGTTGTTGTTAACTCATAAATGTGAAAACTAGTGAATTGATAATTGAATAATTAATCTTAAGGAACAAATTAAGGTACAAGGTTATATTAATGGATAATTTGATAATTAAACATTTGATTAAATGGACCTACAACCCTAGGCATCATTTCCATAATTGAATTTATCTTGCATAAAATCACTCATTTTCATTTCTAAGGTTAATTACAATTCACCAATCCAATCACACACTCAAGTTTATTATTTCATGTTAATCAAACTATTACACGCAATTCCTTCCTTGTGAGACGACCTTGGGGTGATCACCGTCACTGCAATAGCCTCGTATACTTGCGAGTGCCGCTTTGTGATAGTGTTAATTTAAGCGCAATAAGTTTTTGGCGCCGCTGCCTGGGAAGGCAATTTTTATTAATAGTTTGATTCTTTTAATTTATTTGTTAAATCGTTTAAAGTGTTATTTTTGAATTGCTTAGGTACTTTATGCACGGACGATTGTCTCAAGGAAACGAACTTGTTCCATTTATAGACAACATCCATAGACTTCCGAGACCCGAGGGACCGAATCCTATTGAGCAAGAAAGGGAAAATACGGACTAGCAGTTTGAGGAGAACATAGAAACATAGATGGGTGATGCACAAGAACCACCTATGAAGGAGTTTGCCCGACCGATCATCGGAGTGACCACATCTTGTATTCGGTTGAGCAATGCAGTGAAAAATTATGAACTCAGAAATACTCACTATAGTATGCTGCCATCCTTCCATGGACTGCTGAATGAAGATCCTTTGAACTTAATTTGGGATTTTTACTCAAAATTGCATACATTCCCTTTGCAAACACTAACAGAAGACGAACTCAAGTTGAGATGTTTCCCATATAGTTTGAAGGACAGAGCAAAAGCGTGGTTGATGACCCTACCGGAGAATTCTTTAATCACATGGACAGAGGTTTACAACAAATTCATGGGAAAGTTTTATTCACACCAAAAGAACAAATAGCTTAGGGGGAGTATTGCAACTTTCACCCAATTTGATGGAGAACCGTTTCATGAGGTGTGGGATCGCTTCGAATCCTTATTATTTCAGTGCCCTCACCATTACTATCCACAACAGTTGCTCAATCAATTCTTCTATGATGGGCTAACTCAACAATGTCAAAACACAGTGAATAATGCAGCAAGGGGAGCAATGGGTGAAAGAACAGCTGCAGAAACAGTTGCATTATTCGAAATGTTGGGGGCAAATTCCCAACAAAAGAGTATTGGAGAAAGGAGAAGAGGAGCACACGAGATAAGTGCAAACTCAGAAATGGCTAGGCAAATTGCAGAACTGACAAAACAAGTAAAATTGTTGAATGCCAAAGGAAACTTGTCGGGACCAAGCCAAGAGTCATGCGCATCGTGCGGTCTTATAGGGCATCAAGAAAATGTGTGCCCCTCAAATTTTGATACATTCCAAGAGGAGCAAGAATAAGGTTTTGCTTTTGAAGGGTTCCAACAAAGGGGTAGGAATGACCCATATTCAAATTCTTATAACCCCAGTTGGAGGAATCACCCCAATTTTTCATGGAAAAAATCAACAACATGCTCCACCTCAACAACCTTTCCAACCATATCAAAGAGGTCCCCAATTTCAAGGGCAAACCTCAAATCAAGAGTAGGTCAAGAAACTTTCATTTGAAGACAATTTGAATGCTTTCATTCAAGTAAGCACTCAAAATCAAGAATTGAACAATAAGTGGTTTGACTCTTTAGAAGCATCGCTTAAGAAGGTTGAAACTCAAGTGGGTCAATTGGCTAATCAACTTCAAGCCAATCAAAAAGGGAAATTTCCAAGCCAACCGGAGCAGGCCAAAGCAATCACCGTTTTGAGAAGTGGTAAGGTACTTGACAATAAAATCGGTGATAATAACATTGATAATTCCTTTGATGCAGGTACAATGCAAGATAATGGCAAGGAAATGCAAGAAGAAAAAGCTGAACCAAATGAGCTTAAAGAGGATAGAGAGGAGGCATCCGTTGCACCAAAACTGCACAAATCTCCAAATCCACACAGACCACCAATTCTGTTTCCCAGTAGGTTAAAAAATGAAAAGCATGATAAGTAATTTTCTGAAATTTATAACATGCTTTCGAAGGTAAGTATCAACCTACCCTTACTAGAGGTAATAAAGAATATGCCATCCTAAGACAAATTCTTAAAAGAGCTAAACACTAAGAAAATAAGGTATGAGTTGGATGAAAAGGTGATAGTTTCGGAAGTAACTAGTGCTGTTTTACAACATAAGTTACCTCCTAAGCTAAAAGATCCTGGGAGCTTTATAGTTAAAATCTCTATGGGGAATGGGAAAGAAACCATTGGCATGTGTGATCTCAGAGCTAGTATTAATTTGATGCCATACTCAATTTATTTGAAACTAGAGCTCGGGAAACTCAAATCGACTAAAATGGTTTTACAACTAGCAGATAGAACTCTTAGATACCCTAAGGGAATCATAGAAGATGTTCTAGTTAAGGTAGGAGGTTTGATTGTACCCGTTAATTTCATTATCTTAGATATGGGGGGAGAAATCCCATGGGATGCTGAGCATGCAATTTTGTTAGGGAGGCCTTTTATGGCTACAACTAACACTTTAATTGATGTTAAAAATGGAAAATTAACTATGACCTTTTTGGGACAAACTATAGAATTTTCAATTTTTAACACTTCCCCCATTCCCACTAGTGCTTTATATGAAGATTGCTCTTTCATTGATTTTACTAATAATGCTGTTAAAGAAGTTTTCTTGCAGGATAATGGCGAACACAAGCTAGAAAGGGCTCTAAAATTGCAGGAAGAAGCAGAGATTTCCAATGAGGAGAATAAAGAAGACAATTCCATTTTGGACGATGAGAGTTTTGAGGAGGAATTTGAAGTTGAAGAAGAGCAAATTCAACTACAAGGGGTTGAACTTAAAGAACTCCCCAAGCATTTAAAATATATTTTTCTTGGGGAGAATAACTCTCAACCAGTGATAATTTCTGCTACCCTTACCAGTGAGGAAGAAAATAAGCTTGTAACGATGTTGAAAAAATTCAAGAAAGCTATAGGTTAGGGATTGAGTGACATTAAGGGTATTAGTCCCTTTATGTGCATGCATAAGATCATTTTAGAGGAAGGGGCTAAACCGGTGAGAGAGTCTCAAAGGAGGCTAAACCCTAACATGAGCGAGGTTGTCAAAAAGGAGGTCCTCAAACTACTGGATGAAGGAGTAATTTACCCTATTGCTGATAGTGAATGGGTTAGTCCTGTTCATGTTATGCCTAAGAAATTAGGGTTGACAGTGGTCCAGAATGATAAAGGAGAGTTGGTACCGACACGAACACAAACTGGGTGGCGAATGTTCATAGATTATAGGAAATTAAATAATGTCACCAAGAAAGATCACTTTCCTTTACCATTTATTGATCAAATGCTTGATAGGTTATATGGACATGCTTTTTACTATTTTTTTGATGGTCTTTCAGGTTACTACCAAGTCCCGATAGCACCGGAAGATCAACCAAAGACTACATTTACTTGTCCCTTTGGGACATTTGCATTTCGAAGGATGCCATTAGGACTTTGCAATGCACCGGGAACATTTCAAAGGTGTATGCTTTCCATATTTTCTGATATGTTAGACAAGTGCATTGAGGTATTCATGGATGACTTTTCTATTTTTGGTAATTCCTTTGATGATTGTTTGGAAAAGTTGACTCTAATACTTGAAAGGTGTATTGAATGTAATCTTACCTTGAGTTGGGAAAAGAGCCACTTTATGGTTGATCACGGAATTATTTTAGGGCATGTTATTTCCCATGAAGGGATTGAGGTAGACAAGGCTAAGGTTGAATTAATTGTGAACCTACCTCCACCCACATCAGTTAAGGGAATTAGAAGTTTTTTGGGACACGCAGGATTTTATAGGAGGTTTATAAAAGATTTTTCCAAAATTTCACGCCCTCTGTGTCATTTGTTAGGAAAAGATGTCCCATTTGTTTTTAATGAAAAGTGCTTAGAAGCTTTTAAAATTTTAAAAGAGAAACTAACTTCTGCCCCTATAATTGTTGCCCCAAATTGGGATTTGCCATTTGAAATTATGTGCGATGTATCGAATTTTGCCATTGGAGCTGTGTTGGGCCAAAGAGTGAACAAGTTGATGTGTGTAATTTATTATGCAAGTCTATCCTTAAACGATGCACAAGTAAATTACTCAACCACTGAGAGAGAAATGTTAGCTGTGGTGTTTGCACTAGACAAATTTAGATCTTACTTGATAGGTTCTAAGGTCATAGTATTTTCTTATCATACGGCCTTGAAATACCTATTGACCAAACCACAAGCTAAACCTAGGCTCATTAGGTGGGTGTTGATGTTACAAGAATTCGATGTTGAAATCAAAGATAGGAAAGGAAGTGAGAATGTAGTGGCCGACCATCTTTCTAGACTTAACTCTTGTGACAATGATGCTGAAATTTCTTGTGAAAATGCTTTTGAAAAATTTCCTGATGAACACTTGTTTTCTTTAACTCAAGTACCATGGTATGCGGATATTGCTAATTATCTTTCTTGTGGTGTAGTGAGAAAGAATTTGAGCTTCCAGGCAAAGAAGAGATTCCTGCATACATGTAAGTATTATTTTTGGGATGAGCCCTACTTGTTTAGAATTTGCAGGGATGAAGTGATAAGAAAATGTGTGCCGGAAGAGGAACAAAATCAAGTGCTACAATTTTGCCACAATATGTATTGCGGGGGACATTTTGGAGGAAAAAAAATGCTGAGAAAGTTCTTCAAAGCGGTTTGTATTGGCCTACTCTTTTTAAGGATGCTTATCATTTTTGTATAAGATGTGATAAATGCCAAAAAGTAGGAAACATTAGCAAATGGAATGAAATGCCCATTAATATTTTTATTGTGGTTGACATTTTTGATGTATGGGGAATTGATTTCATGGGGCCATTTCCCAAATCCTTTGGTTTTGAATATATCCTTCTAGCGGTGGATTATGTGTCCAAGTGGGTTGAGGCTATCCCCACTAGGACTAATGATGCTAACATTGTGTTAAAATTCTTAAAGGAGAATATTTTGAGCAGGTTTGGAACCCCCGAGGCAATAGTGAGTGATGGAGGGAGCCATTTTTTGCAACAAATGGTTTGAAAAATTAATGACTAAGATGGGCATCCGACACAAAGTGGCAACTCCATACCATCCCCAAACGTCTGGGCAAGCTGAGATCTCAAACAAGCAAATCAAGGGGATTTCGAAAAAGACAGTGAGCACAACTTGGAAGGATTGGTCAATCCGACTCTCGAAAGCATTGTGGGCTTGTAGGACTGCTTTTAAAACCCCATTGGGAATGAGTCCCTATAGGTTGGTCTTTAGCAAAGCTTGCCACCTTCCGGTGGAATTGGAGCACAAGGCTTATTGGGCAATAAAGACCACGAATATGGACTTAGATGAAGCAAGGGAGCAAAGAATGCTTCAAATTTTTGAGAGGATCTTCAAGGAAAAGACAAAAGCTATTCATTACCGGATGATTCTTCGAAGGACTTTTGAACCAGGAATGAAAGTCCTCCTCTTCAATTCAAGAGTGCGGTTTTTTCCCGGAAAATTGAAGTCACGTTGGAGTGGACCCTTTCAAGTTACTCAAACATTCCCATATGGGGTTGTTGAGTTGCTTAATTTAAAAACCAACGAGAAGTTCAAGGTCAATGGACAAAGGGTGAAGCCTACTTTGAAGAAATCAAAGTTGCCAAAACGGTGGAAAGCATGGTGTTCGTTGACGAATGATGCAACAATGTCCAGCTATACAACATTAAAGAAGTGCTAAAAGGGAGGCAACCCATCGGTTTGCATTTCTTTTCATAATTACAATTTTATATTTAGCAATTTTAATTTCATGTTGAGTTTAAATAAAATGGAATGGGTACTTTTATCGGTTTTCATTTTTCTTGAATGTGTTTCAGGTTTAAGCAAGGAAGAAGATTGCATTTTTGTGATTTGGTGACAAAAATAAACCATTAAAAAAAAATTTCAAAACCAAATTGGCAGTGTAAGACACGACCACTTGACACGGCCAAGCCACTGGCCATGTCAAGCAAACCCAAAATCACACAGAGGCAGACACGGCCAAAGGGCTTGGCCGTGTCACATAGACACGGCCAAGCTTCTCCCAGTGTCCCCTTCATTTGGCTTGCAATTTTCTTTTGTTCCAGTATCAAACACGCTCAAGGGACATAGCCAAGCCACTGGCTGTGTCCCTCCAATCCCATCAAACACGTTCAAGGGACACGGCCCAGCCACTAGCCGTGTCCCTCCAAATCCATCAAACACGGCCAAGCTTCACCAAGCTTGGCCGTGTCACATCAATTTTCAAGTTTAAAAAACACGAATTCAGCCCATTTCTTCATTTTAAATCCCTAACTCCCCTTTCTCTCCTCTCTCTCTCTCGACTCCCTCTCTCAAAACCTCCATAACCACTTTCTTAAAGCTCCAAAATCCTATTAAATCTTCCATTTTTCTTAACCAAAACTAATTTAAACTCATCCAATCTTCTTCTTTTCTCATTAAAAAGCAATTAAAACCGTTTAAGCTTCATTTTCACCAAAATATCAAAATGACAAGAACAAAAGATGGTGTCTCACCACAAGAGGAGGCCACCTCCACCTTCAGCTCCATCTTCATCATCATCATCTTCAAGGAGGGTGACTCTTCTCGCTAGGGGTTTCTTTTTGACAAGGTATGTTAGCGAAGAATCCCTTAATGCTCTTCATATTAGGGATAATTTTTACAGATTTGTTCAAAACCTTGGATGGCAGAGATTAGTTTCCCTTAAACCTTTGCAATTTCAAGAGCTTACATTGGAATTTTTAACCTCTCTTAAGGTTGAAAGAGATGACAAAAAGATTTGCATTAGGTTACATTTTAAACTGCTTGGGAAACCATTTGTCATTGGTATTGAGCAATTGAGCGATATATTTGGTTTCCATCAACAAGGGGAACAATGTATACCTAAGGGTTTTAGATAACAATTTGCATGGGGAGCACTGGGCTAGGGAACCTATGTGGCCAAATCGGCCAAGGCTACGAAATTGGCAAATCCCGCCCTAAGGTACTTACATCGCTTTATGTCATGTGGATTCTTTGCACGAAAAGAGAGCACAGGGGTTATAGAAATAAGCGAACTATTTTTTTAGACTGTGCTAGCAATGCCATACCCATTTATACCGGCTATTGGTTAGCCGATGTGTTTGACAGTGTGGCAAATAGAAAGAGGGGTGCCATTTTCATTGGAGGATTAGTTACAACTTTAGCAATGACACTTCTTGATGATTTTGACCCGAGCAACTGCCGTATGACTAAGATCTCGGGTAATGATTCATAAGATCTTGCAACACTCGAGAAGATGCGTATGGTTTTAAGAAAAGGAAGGGCCTATGTTATGGCTTCAGCTGAGCCAGAGGTACCGGAGGGCTGTCAAAAGAGAACATGAGTTGAGGAGGAGTCCGACTTGGATTCTCTAGATTTGGATGAAGATGCTCCAATCCTGGATAATCAGGAGATCCTTAATAGTATTGAAGCACTGGAAAGCAAGGTTGATCATAACCATGCTGCAGTCATGGAACAATTGGACCAAATTAACAACAGCCTTGCTAAGATTCTGAGCCTCCACCCTTCAGATGCATCATCGTCCCATCCTCCATCACCATAGATCCAATCAGCTCCAACCTTTTGAGAACACTTTTTACTTTCTTAATTTTAGTTATTGCATATTTTTTGTTGTTATTGTTTTTAATATTAACACTTTATATTGTAGTTATTTTATATTGTATTTTGTTCTTGAACAATTGTTGTTTGTGGATGAAAAGGTAGCACTTGCGTCACAAGGCCAAGATGGAAAATAGGTTGTACCTTAACTTTCTTCTTTATTATCCTTGTTTCCATTGAGGACAATGTAAAACTTAAAGTGTGGGGTGTGTGCTAATCTTTCATTCATAAATGTAAATTGTCTATTTTCGTAAGTGTTTTGTTATAGTTGTTTTGTTAAGTTTTGTGTTTTGTTTTATATTTGATTTCGATGGATATTGATAGTTCAATTTTTATAAGATTGTTGATAGATGACTTTTGCATTTTTGAAGCATGAATTTGAGAATTGATTAGAATTAGTACTTATTGTCAATTTTGATGGTTATTCTTTGCATTGCCATTAAACTAGTGAGGAATTGAGCCATCAACTTATCATTCTTTTTATGTGTGAACATCTTTGATTGATAAATTAGTAGAACTTTCTTTGACATGCATTTTGAGACTACATAAAGATTTCAATTAGGCATCAATATGATTAAGGCAATTTAGGGTAACCCATTTTGGCTTAAAAAGATCAACCTTACATCCAACCTTAGTTCGCCAACTTTGAGCTTATTTCATTTTTCCCTTCTTTCTTTTTCACAACACCATCAGCTTGAACCATTGCATTTTAACTCTACCTGTTCATTAGATCAAGAGCATTAATGGAGTGTTGTGCTGAATAAAGTGTGGGGTTGAATTCAATGGGCTTTAAATTACAAATTATTGTATTCTTTAGATGGATACCCTATTAAAAAAATGAAATAAATAATGAAAATCAAAATAATAGAAGTTGCTGTTCTTGTCGGAAGGGTTGTAATGAGTTTGAAAATTATCTTTGTTAATTAAACAAATGGAGTTCCTTAAAAGCAATTAAATGCTTAGTGCTAAGTGATTGAGATGAATTGTGGGATTGTTGATCATGCTACATTGCTTGCTTCACTCTTGAAGTACTCTTGACCTAAATGAACTAACTCACTCTCCCAAACGTCATGCATTTTCCTTAACCCCGTTACAATCGAATAAAAGGCCTTATGATTGATGCTTGATTGTGATTTTGCTTGATTGTGATTAAGTGGTGGAGATTTGATTGATGAGCAAGCCTATAGTCCTAATCTTTCATTGAATGTTGAGAGCTTAAACACTACCCAATTAAACATTTAAGAGGTTTTGTGAGGGAGTGACAATTTTTGGTATGCATAGATTGACCATTAAGTTGCTTGAGTACCGATTATTCTTGATTCGATTATGATTGTGGATTTAATAAGATGGGAGTCTTAATGCATCCTTATAACTCTTGAACTTGACAATATTTATCTTGTTTTATTTGTTTTCATTTTAACTTTGTTTGGGGACAAGCAAAAGATTAAGTGCGGGGTAATTGTTTAGATCAATTTTGTATATATTTTCTATGATGTTTTTGTCGATTTTAAGTTAATTTTCATGTTAATTTGTACTTAAGTTTGTTTGAAGTTGTTGATTTAGGTTGAAGTACATTTGATAAAGCTTTTTAATCAAAATTTGGTGGACTTGTTGGAGAAAAACATGTGACACGGCCAAGCTTGTCATGGCTTGGCTGTGTCTCTCATCAAAAGAAGAAGAAATCAAAGACAAGGTAGGACGTGGCCAGGATTAACCAAGCTTGGCCGTGTCCCTCAAGCAAAGATGGACAGAAGCAGACATGGCCAAGAGACACGGCCAAGCCACTGGCCGTGTCTCACCAAAGGAAAAAAAGGCAAAGAAAGAAAAGAAAGAAGCAGAGAGTGACACCATCAAGAGACACGGCCAAGCCTTTAGCCGTGTCACTCCTTGGAAACAAATCAAAAAACAAGAAAGCAAGGGACACGGCCAGAAGCTTGGCTGTGTCCCAAGAAAGAAAAGAAAATCCAAGAGACACGGCTAACAAGCTTGGCCATGTCACCTTGGATCAATTGATATGCTTGCACGAGGTATGGATTAATGTGAATTAGTGGGGAACAAAAAGATAAAAGGGAGTGAAAGGTGGAAGGAATTGTGGAAGAAATATATAAAGAAATTGGAAAGTGGGAGACAAAGAGTGATGGGTGTCTTAAAAATTCAAAGTGGAAGAGCATGGAGGGAATATAAAATAGATTGAATATATTGAGTGGACATTCTTTACACCATTATCATCTTCTTCCTTGGTTCTTGCTTGAGAGAGCAAGACACCATTCTCCTATTCTTCATTCACCATTTTCCTTTCACACACCAAGAGCAAAGACAATCGTTGGATTTGAAGTGAGTAGCTAGTTCTTGAGAATTAAGGTTTTAAGAGGCTTGATTGGAGAGTTGAGAACTTGAGAGAGCTATCATTCATCCTTCAAGAAGAGAGCCATTTGTTTAAGAGAGCTTGGAAGTTCATCATCACACATCAAAGAGGGAGCTACGAAAGAGACAAGGAGTCCGATTTTTAGCATCTCCAAAAGGGGTTTTTCCAACTCTTTCTTTTAATCCATTTCTTATTTGTTGTTGTTGTATTAAGAACATTAATATTGCAATGAATAACTTTGATTTGGTTTATATTGAAATGAGCATTTGTTTAAAGAATATGATGAGCTAATTTACTCATGCTTTGGGTTGTAGTATATTTGATTAAATGACTTGATTTGATGATTCCATTGATATACCTTGTCATTGGTTGAGTACTTTGAAATTAAAGGTAAATTGATAGATTGGCCACCTATTGATTACTTAATATTGAATGACGGACCGGGAGGAGAAATTTAATATCGGAACCAAGCAATTGACTACCCTAAGAATGAATTAGAAATATAAGTTCTAGGGTTTATTAATTTGCTAATGTAAAATAATTGGTTGTTGTTAACTCATAAATGTGAAAACTAGTGAATTGATAATTGACTAATTAATCTTAAGGAACAAATTAAGGTACAAGGTTATATTAATGGATAATTTGATAATTAAACATTTGATTAAATGGACCTACAACCCTAGGCATCATTTCCATATTTGAATTTATCTTGCATAAAATCACTCATTTTCATTTCTAAGGTTAATTACAATTCACCAATCCAATCACACATTCAAGTTTATTATTTCATGTTAATCGAACTATTACACGCAATTCCTTCCTTGTGAGACAACCTTGGGGCGATCACTGTCACTGTAATAGCCTCGTATACTAGCGAGTGCCGCTTTGTGATAGTGTTAATTTAAGCGCAACATAAACCCAGGGTCGTTGGGGTGTTACAAATTGGTTGCTTGCCATTATCAATGAATTAAAGAAATATGATAGGATGCATGATTAAGATGATGTTAATAGCAAGATTTTAAGACTACTTAGAGCAAAGAAGAATTTTAAGTCTAAAGTTTCTTTAATTAAAGAAGCTCATGACCTTAGCTCTTTGAGAATCGATAAACTTTTTAGAAAGCTACTGACCTTTGAATTGCACACCGAAAGAGAAGAAGAAAAAGGTGAAAAGGATAAGAGGAAAGCAATAGCTCTCAAAGCCATCAAAGAAGTTGAGAGTTCAAATGATGAAGAGAGTGATGATGAAAAAGAATTGGCTATGCTATCTAAAAGGATAACTGATTAGAAGAGAAAGAGAAGATTACAAGCTAACAAAGATACATTTCCTAAATCCTCTTTCAAAGATAAAGATGAAAAGAATGAAGTGAAATGCTATGAATGTGGCAAATCCGGTCACAATAAGTCGGATTGCTTCAAATTGAAAAGCAAGAAGAAGTGGGATAAGGAAAAGAAGAGATCACTCAAAGCTACATGGGATGATGACTCCTCAAGTGAAGATGTAGAGGAAGAAGAAGAGGAAATTGCAAATCTATGTCTCATTGCTATTGAAGATGACAATAACATCAAAGAGGTAAGTACTTCATCTTTAAACTTAATTGCATATAATAATGATGTTGATGATGCTTTAGATGAGAATGGCTTGATTGAGCATATGAACCTTAGAATAGAAAAGTATTTCTCTAAGATGAAATTTTATAAAGATAAATGTTTCAAATTAGAAAAGGATTTTGTGTCTTTGAAAAACTCAAAATTAGAATTGAAGACCTCAAATGAAACCTTGTTGAAATCAATTGATGACATGACTAAAAATTCACATGGCTTAAAAAATGTGATTAAGGAAAATAAAACATTGAAGGATGAAATAAATGAGCTAAAAGAGTCAATTTCAAAATTTTATAAGGGAAAAGAGGCCTTAGATACATTGATCAAAAATCAAAGATCACCTTCCTTGAAACATGGTTTAGGGTTCATTGATTCATCTAACACTTCATCTAATGCACTAATATTTGTTAGAGCTTCTACAACACAAACATCTAGTGTTGATATTGTAAAGAACACTAATGCACAAACCAAGCCTAAAAATCCTAAAATGATTACTTTGGGTTCACAAGGCTTTAGAACTAAAGTTTCAAGAGCAAATTATGCATTCATGTATCAAAGGCGTGTACATAAACACAAAAATGCACAAAAATGATCTCATTCAACGCACACTTGTAATTGTGTGAATGGCTCATTAAATTTTAATAGCAAAATGCATAACTATAGAACCTTCTATCAATGCACTTATTGCATCAAAATTTGGACATAAGAGCACATTTTGCTATATTAGGAAGGCTCATCTCAAGTTACTAACCCCTAAGGAAACTTCATTTGGGTACCTAAAAGAAGATGAACATTGTCATTTTGTAGGTGTGCCTAAAATCCACTATCAATGAAAATGTTTGAGTTGAGGATAATGGATGTTCAAGGCATATGACGGGTAATACAAAGATTTTTACAAGAGCCACTTACAATCATAGAGGTAATGTAACTTTTGGTAATAATGCTAAAGGTAAAATCATTGGTATTAGTTCAATTGACAAGCTTGGTAAGAAAATTATTGATAATGTTTGGCTTGTTGATGGATTGAAGCATAATTTACTTAGGGTAAGTCAATTATGTGATAAAGGTTATGATGTAAGTTTTAACTCTAAAGGATGCAAAGCAACAAATGTAAATGGTGAGATTATATCCAAAGGAGTTAGAATTGGCAATACATATAAAATTGACTTATGTTCCAATAATGCATTTGAATATTTGATTACCATTAATAATGATGCTTGGTTGTGGCATAGTAGACTAGAATATGCTAGTATGGATCACTTACAAAACATTAGTAAAGAAGAACTAGTTGATGGTCTCCCTAAAGTAAAATTTGATAAAGATAGGACTTGTGAACCTTGTCAATTTGGTAAACAACATAAAAGTTCATTCAAATCTAAGAACATTGTAAGCACTTCTAGACCATTAGAACTCATTCACTTAGACTTATTTGGATCAAATAGAGTTGCTAGCTTAGGTGGCAAGTTATATGCATTGGTACTTGTGGATGATTACTCAAGGTTTACATGGGTTAATTTCTTGGCTCAAAAGAATGGAGCTTTCAATTAATTTAAAATATTTTCAAAAAGAGTTTAAAATGAAAAGGCTATGTAATCACATCTATTAGAAGTGATCATGGCAAATAATTTGAAAATGAATACTTTGAAAATTTTTGCAATGAGTTTGATATCTCACATAACTTTTCATCTCCTACAGCACCACAACAAAATGGTATGGTTGAAAGGAAAAATAGAAATTATTTGAAATGGCTAGGATAATGCTCAATAAGTATGAATTACCATCTTACTTTTGGATGAAAGCCGTTAATACTGCTTGTTATATTTCAAATCATGTTTATAAAAGGCCCTTGATAAACAAAACTTCTTATGAGCTATGGAATGGAAGAATACCTAAAATTTTATACCTTAGAATTTCATACCTTAGAGTGTTTGGATGCAAATACTTTATTGAATAACAATGTTAATCTTAGAAAATTCTCATCCAGATTGGATGAAGGCATATTTTTAGGATATTAATCATCTAGCAAAGTATATAGAGTCTTTAATAAAAGAACACTAGTAGTTGAAGAATCAATATATGTTGTTTTTGATGAATCCTCTAATCTTAATCAAAGGAAAGGTAGTGTTCTTGATGAATTTGTAGGAACATTTGAACAATAAGAAACAATCAATACTCCAAACAACAATCTTGATGGACAAGATGAAGAATCTCGAGAGCTATCCAAAGATTGGCATTACAAGAAGGATCATCCAAAAGAACAAATCATTGGTGACACCTCAAAGGGAGTAACAATTAGATATCAACTTAAATACTTAAATTCTAATATTGCTTTTGTTTCTCAAATTGAGCCAATGACCATTGAGGATGCTCTTAGTGATGAGTGTTGGGTGATTGTTATGCAAGATGAACTCAAATAATTTGAGAGGAACAAAGTATGGGAACTTGTTCCTAAACCTAAAGATCATCCAATTATAGGATGTAAATGGGTGTATAGGAATAAGCTTGACGAAAATGGTCTCATTACTAGAAACAAAGCTAGATTGGTAGACAAAGGCTATAACCAAAAGGAAGACATTAACTATGATGAGACATTTGCCCCCTTTGCTAGATTAAAATATTGCTTGCATTTGCATGTCATATGAATTTTAAACTTTTTCAAATGGATGTTAAAAGTGCACTTCTAAATGGGTCTATAAACGAGGAAATTTATATTGAACAACCTCTCAGTTTTGAAGATTATAAATTTCCAAATTATGTTTTTAAACTTACCAAAGCACTATATGGATTGAAACAAGCTCCAAGAGCTTGGTATGATAGACTTAGTGCATATTTGCTTGAAAATGGTTTTTCAAAAGGTAAGGTTGATACAACTCTTTTTGTTAAGAAGAATATACATAACATTTTGATTGTTCAAATTTATGCTGATGACATTATATTTGGTGCTACTAATGAATATTTGTGTAAGAAATTTGCTTCTTGTATGACTAGAGAATTTGAGATGAGCATGATGGGTGAACTCAAATTTTTCCTTGGACTACAAATCAAGCAATCCAAGGATGGGATCTTCATCAATCAATCCAAGTACACAAAGGAACTCCTAAAGAAGTTTGGAATGGATGGATGCAAATCAAGTAAGACTTCGATGAGCACATCCTTGAAACTTGACAAAGATAAAAGTGATAAGGTAGTAGATGAGAAGAAATATCGAAGTATTATCAGATCACTACTTTACTTAACCACATCTAGACTAGATATAATGTATAGTGTATGTTTGTATGCTATATTTCAATATTGTCCTAAGTAATCACATTTGAATGCAACTAAAAGAATTTTAAAATACTTGAGTGGTACTTTGTATTTAGGTCTATGGTATCCTAGAAATACATCATTTGACATATTAAGCTTTTTTGATGTGGATTTTGCCAGTAGCCTACTAGATAGGAAAAACACCACCGGAGTATGCCATTTTCTTGGTGAATGCTTAGTTTCTTGGTTTAGCAAGAAACAAGTGTCGATTGCTTTATCTACCGTGGAAGCCAAATATGTTACCGCATATTTTTGTTGCACATAAGTTCTTTGGATGAAACTAAAATTGCTTGACTATGGAAAAACATTCGATTACATTCCTATTAAATGTGATAATACTAGTGCAATCAATTTATCCAAGAATCCCATTCACCATTTTAGGTCTATGCATATAGACATCAAACATCATTTCTTAAGGGATAATGTTCATAATCACAACATAGTTTTAGAATATGTTGAAATTCAAAATTAACTTGTGAATATTTTTACAAAACCCATAAATGAAGAAAGAATGAATTTTATAAGATAAAATATTGGCATGATTGATGGAAAATCTCTTGTATAATCATTCTTTATTTATCTCAAAATGTATTTTGGTCATATGCACTTAATTTATTTTTTTTTAAAACTCAAAATCATACTAGTGATCTTCTCCCAAGCCTTAAAATGAAACTCTAGATCTTTGACTTGCACTTCTACCAAGCCTGAGCTTCAAAGCGTCTCTCTTTAGTGAGCGCATAACAGCTTGTGCGGCCGGTCAAGCTCAAAAATTTTAAAATTTTTCGACTGTTACATTCCTCTAAAAACTGTGCAAACACGCACTGTAAAGAGAGCTTGCCAGACCGAGCTAGCAGTCACCCAACATCTCGGGCTGTAGGACTACCGCACAAAGTGTGTGACTAGAATTTTTTTTAAATGTTGGAACTTTCAAAATTTTAGATTTTTGTACCCCAAACGGTAAAAAATGGCTAGTTTTCCAAATTTTGTCTATAAATACCCTTATTTTGCATAAAAATACATCTTTACAAACTCAAAACACATATTCAAATAATCTTCCAAGAATGTAGTCATCAAGAAGAAGATTTTGAAGCTTTTTCATCAATTTGAAGTAGTTTGTTCAAAGCATCACCGATAATCTATTTCTTTTTACATTTCTTTCAATCTTCTACATTTCTATTTTATTTTATTTTATTTTTTGATTGAGGATATAACACCTAAAAAAAATCACCAAAAAGAAAACAACAACTAAGGGAAAAGGGATTGTCATAAGTGAACCTCCACCTCCACCTTAAACCAAACCTAATCACTTTACTAGAAAGAGTGTTCAACCTCAAAAATGCAAGTAAAAAAATGAGAATGATAAAACCAAGTACTATATGCTCAAGAAAAAGACCCTTGAACCAACCAAAATGGTTGCAAAAGAGATGCTCCTAACCTTAAAAATCCAAGGTGAAATCTATAGCTACCTATATAGGATTGGGTGGAGACAATTTGCATTTCCTAATAAGCTAGGTTACTCTAGCCTCTCTAGGGAATTCTTAATGTCTCTAAAGGAAAATAAAAAGTTTTAGATTAATCCTTTTCTTGTATTTTCTTTGAATTGATATCTAATTTATTTTATTCTTGTACTTTTATTTATTGGTATCAATGAATTTCATCTCTCTATTACTTTAATTTTCTTTTTGGCTTTGTCAAAGGAGGAGAAATATACATGCCATTGAATTTAAATGACTTAATTGTCAAAGGGGAGAGATAAACAAGAAAAACAAACAAATTAGTATCAAGAAAAGCATACATCAATTGGTATCAAGAATTGCATGCATCAATTGTGAAATTATCTAACATAGGGGGAGAAAATTTATTATCATTGCATTATTTACTTCATGTATTTAATTATGTTTAACCTAAATTTAATTTGATTGCCAAAGTCAAAAAGGGGGAGATTGTTGAGATTGATGGACAATCAAACTCTATTTTGATCATTGACAATCAAATTGATAAACAACGAATGATTTCAATGTCAAGTTTATTTTACAGAAATCGAGCTCCTATGCAACCGCCCTAACTGAAGATCAAGCGACCATACAAATGCAGCATGAGCACAAAACCAAACTGTCACATAGATCTGCTGAGCTAAAGAAACCGAATAGACATACGCATGTGCTGAGTAAAGAACCAAATTGAAACATAGAGTGCCAAGTTTGATTTAGAACTGCTGAGCTAAGAGAATTGAACTAAAAGAGCTAAAAGTAGTTTGCTGAAACAACTGAGCTAAGCATGCAGTGCAGCTCGATATAGAGCTAAGACTAGCCAACTACGGCAATTGAACTCAGTCCACAAATTACAGAAAGGATCACGTTCTCAGTGAGCGGTGAAGTAAGGATGCAGGGTAGTTGTGCGACCATACACGTGAATCGAATGACTGCACCAGGTTAAGATAAAAATTCATATCCTCATAGAAAGGATAATGGTCTCGGTGAGTGGTGAAGTTAGGATGCTAGAACTTCGGACGACCGCCTAAGAAGCCAGAGCAACCGCACATAATAAAGAGCTAAAATACTAGAAAAGAATAGAAGATATAGCGGTCAGCTCTCGCGGTGCTTCCTCAATGCTTAAAACCTTGTGCTATGGTACTGAAGGACTGAGCCACCACATAAGTCCAAATGATTTAAATCTTAGTGTCAAATACCTTGGAACAATGATAACTAGACATGTGGATAAAGAAATTAAAACTCAATAGTAACCTTGTGCTCCGTGCCTAGATGATCGCACAATACAAAGGTATAAGCAGCTAGATTTTGTTAGACACCAAGATCTGACCATTGGAACTAGCCGTTGAACAAAGCTTTCAAACTGTGTTACTACACATTGAGCCGAGCGACTGCATATCGAGCTCCGGACATAGAATTGGTGGAAGACAAGTACTAAACATATGGGAACCACTTTAAACGGCTAGTTTAAGCCACATTGTTATAAATGCCACCTTAAACTTCATTTTGTGGTTGGAGAATCTTTGATTGCTATTGTAATTTCATTGAACAATATTTTTCATTATCTTGTCTAAAGATTAAAAGATCAAACATCAAAATTCTTAGAGTGTTGGGTGTGAGCATTAAACACCATGTAAGTTTAAGTGTTAGCTTAGAAACACTTAGGTTATGAGAGTGAGCCTGGAAAAACTCTTGTAAGGGTTGTGAGGATTGATCTCAAAATATTGTTATAGTTTGGTGTGAGCTAGGAAAAATACCAATTTAGAGTTAAGCTTATAAAAACTCAAGACTAGTGGAATTTTAACAAGTTGTTAAGGAAGTGAATGTAGGATTGAGGTAAATATGAACCACTATAATTCTTTGTGTTCTTTCTTCACAAACTCTACTGCATCTCCATCTACATCTTCTTTATCTCTTGCCTTTTAAGCTTTAAATTATCCATCATTCTTTAAACAACCAATTCACCCCCTCTTGGTTGCTAGTTTGGGACAATAACCACCAATGATTAGTTTTTTTGGATGATCCTTCTTGTAATGCCAATCTTTGGATAGCTCTTGAGACTCTTCTTCTTATTCATCAAGATTGTTCTCTCGAGCATTGATTATTTCTTGTTGTTCAAATGTACCTATAAAATCATCAAGAATTCTACCTTTCCTTTTGATCAAGTTTAGAGGATTCATAAAAAACAACACACATTGATTCTTTAACTACTAATGTTCTCTTATTAAATACTATATATGGTTTGCTAGATGATGAATATCCTAAAAATATGCCTCCATTTGATTTGAATGAGAATTTTCCAAGATTATCCTTGGTATTCAATGTTAAGCATTTGCATGCAAATACTCTATGGTATGAAATTTTTAGGTATTCTTCCATTCCATAACTCATAAGAAGTTTTGTTTATCAAAGGCTTTTTGTAAACATGATTTGAACTATAACATGCAATATTAATGGCTTTTGCCCAAAAGTAAGATGGTAAATCATACTCATTGAGCATTATCCTAGCCATTTCAATCAATGTTCTATTTTTCCTTTCAACCAAAACATTTTATTGTGGTGTTCTAGGAGCTGAAAAGTTATGTGAAATACTAAACGCATTGCAAACATTTTTAAAGTCCTCATGTTCACATTCCTTGCCATGATCACTTCTAATAGATGTGATTACATAGCCTTTTTATTTTGGATTCTTTTTCAAATATTTTAAAATGATTGAAAGCTTCATTCTTTTGAGCTAAGAAATTAACCCATGTAAACCTTGAGTAGTCATCAACAAGTACAAATGCATATAACTTTCCACCTAAGCTAACAACTCTATTTGGTCCAAACAAATCCAAGTGAATGAGTTCTAAGGGTTTAGAAGTGCTTACAATCTTTTTAGATTTGAATGAACTTTTATGTTGCTTACCAAATTGACAAGGTTCACAAGTCCTATCTTTATCAAATTTTACTTTAGGGAGACCATCAACTAGTTCTTCTTTACTAATGCATTGTAAGTAATCCATACTAGCATGTCCTAGTCTTCTATGCCATAGCCAAGCATAATTACTAATAGTAATCAAACATTCAAATGCATTATTGGAATGAAAGTTAATTTTATATGTATTGCCAATTCTAACTCCTTTGAACACAAGTTCACCATTTGAATTGGTAACTTTGCTTCCTTTAGAGTTAAAACTTACATCATATCATTTGTCACATAATTGACTTACACTAAGAAAATTGTGTTTCAATCCATCAATAAGTCAAATATTATCAATCATATTCTTGCCAAGCATGCCAATGGAACTAATGCTAATGATTTTACCTTTAGCATTATTACCAAAAGTTACATTACACCCATGCTTGTAGGTGAGTGTTGTAAAAAGCTTTGTATTACCCATCATATGCCTTGAGTATACACTATCCACAAGCCAAACATTTTCATTGATAGTGAATTTTAGGCATACCTACAAAATAACAATGTTCATCTTTTTTCAGGTACCCAAATGAAGTTGGGTCCTTAGGGGTTAGTAATAGAAGGGTCCTCTAACTTGAGATGAGCCTTCCTAATCTAGCACAATGTGCTCTTATGTCCAAATTTCATACAATAAGTGCATTGAAACAAGATTCTATACTTATACACTTTCCTATTGAAATACAATGAATTATGCACACAATTGCATGTGTGTGTTAAATGAGATTGCTTTTATGCATTTTTGTGTTTATGCACAAGCCTTGTACATATGAATGCATGATTATATCTTGGAACTTTAGTTCTAGAGCCTTGTGTACCCAATGTAATCCTTTTAGGATTTTTTGGTTTGGTTTATGCATTAGTGCTCTTCACAACATCAACACTAGATGTTTGTGTTGTTAAAGCTCTAACAAATATTGGTGCATTAGGTGAAGTGTTAGATGAGCCAATGAACCCTAAGCCATGGGAGAGTGGTCTTTGATTATTGATCAATGTATCTAAGGCCTCTTTTCCCTTATGAAATTTAGAAATTGACTCTTTCAACTTATTTATTTCATCATTCAATGTTTTATTCTCCTTGATCACATTTTCTAAGCTATGTGAATTCTTAGTCATTTCATCAATCGATTTCAACAAGTTTTGATTTAAGGTCTTCAATTCTAATGTAGAGCTTTTTAAAAGACACAAAATCCTTTTCTATCTTGGTACATTTATCTTTATAAAATTTCATCTTAGAGAAATACTTTTCTATTATAAGGTTCATATGTTCAATCAAACTGTAGACCCCTAATTTTTTACTAAGTCCAGTCTGATATTTTTAAATAGTCCAAAATAATTTTTATGGTATTTTAATATTTATTATTTATTTTAATAAAATTTATTACTTATAATATTTATTTTATTTATTATTTATTATTATAATATTTAATAGTTATTTTTAATAAAAATAAAAATATAAAAAAGATAAAAAAATAAAAAAATCAGCGACGGCAGAATCGACGACGAAAACTGCAAACGCGACGAATTGGCCACGGGCCAATTCACCGCAGGTTTTGCCTGCAGTGAAATATGTGTGCCAGCCCAATCCTCGTGCCTAGCAGCCAATTCTCGCCCAGCACAGTCTCGCACGCTCAGCCCGATCCTCGCGCAGTAGCGCCTAGTGCTAGTGTCGCCCTGGCCCGCGCGCAGTTTTCATCAAAACCTCATTTTACTTGGTTTTTAATTTTATTTCCAAAATAATTTTTATTTCCTTAACATACTAGGTTTTTTATTTGAATTGCCTATAAATACCAAATTAAAAATACACAGAGAGTGGGGAAAAATTTTGTTCGGCAAGGACAACACAATTTTTGGAGAATTATTCAAGAATTATTGAAGGACTTTTGGACTTTCTTTTAAAATTGAAAAAGCAACAGAGACGAGAGACAATCCATAATCAAGGCAGCAAGCTAGGTCTTCTATCTTGGTTTCAAGCCAAACCAGAATTTCATTCTACAAATTATGGTGGAGCCAACAAATTATGGTACACATCTAACTTAACTCAATAAAACATGATTTGATGATTTTAAATGCTGAATATAATGGTTATTTGGTTGGACTAACTCTAGTAGCTTATAGTCTTTTGTTTTATTTTCATTTTAGTTCATATGAAGTGATTTGATGATGTTGTTCGTTATTCAAACAAGATAAATCCACAACTTATTAGCTTAAGTTACAGTGACTTATAAAGTGTTAAATTGATATTTTTATTACATGATTATTTAATTGCAAATGTTTTCCAATAACTTTATTTTTCAAGCATCAAAAGCTTTATTTAAAACCCTAATTTTTTTTTTTCAAAACCCTAATATCTCAATATCCAGTAAACTAATTTCAAAAATCCCAAAACCCTATTTTCTAAATCTTAAACCCTAAAATCTTAATTTTTAACAAAAAAACTTACAACCTTAAAAATCAGTTTTTAAAATCTTCTTTGACCCCTGCCAGCTAACCGGCTAGTGGGACCGCCGTATGGGCTCGTCGAAGGGGTTAATATTTATTTGTGTATTATATATCTTTGTGTTTAACTTCCTTTATTTTTAATCCTAATTTAGTTATTAAAATTCTAAAAACCTTAATTTAAGATGTAAAACCTAAATTTATATATTTATTGCTTTATTTATTTTTAGATTTGATTATGTAGTTTATTATATATTTTGATGATTGATTTATTTAATTTTGATGTTTGGTTTATTTAATTTATCATTGATGAATATTTTTTCAATTATTATTTACTTATTAAAATTGTAAGAGGTATGTTTTCACGATTGGGTACCTCATTAATTAATTTTCATGTAATTTAAATTATTTTTATATTTTAAAATTAATGTAAATGACACATTTTCAGCTTTTGGTGGGTGTCCTATTTAGTTTTAGGCATTGGACGATGTAAGGACATGTTTTCATCCTCGGATGGGTGTCCATTTATTTATTTTGTTTGAACATTGCTTTGTTTTAATATAATGATGCTTTATTTTAATTATTGCATGTAGTATGGATAATATCATTATATTTAAGAATTTTATAATATTAAGACCTGAAAAGGAGGCCGGTTCCAATGAACCGGGTGTTGTGGGAGTGCTGGGTATTTCTCACATTCCCCACATGTACCCAACTTTCTGAACCCATTAGGAGGTTGGAGATTTCTTAGGAATCGATTCATCCAGTCTTTTTTTTCCCAGCCCATCCGGGTAATGACTCCATTTTCTCCGGGCTTAGGTCCATGTTCTCTAAGGCCCCGAGCCTAACAGTGCCAAAGTCGCAAGAACCATTCCACATGGGAGTGGGGGCAAAAATCTCCGCTCATACAAACCATTTTCATCTAAAACATCATCAATATCATCATTATATGCAATTAAGTTTAAAGATGAAGTACTTACCTCTTTGGAGTTATTATCATCTTTAATAACCATGAGACATAGATTTGTAATTTCTTCGTCTTTTGCCTCTTCTTCTTCACTTGAGGAATCATCATCCCATGTGGCCTTAAGTGATCTCTTCTTTTCCTTATCCCACTCCTTCTTATTTTTCAATTTGAAGCAATCCAACTTGATGTGACCGGATTTGCCACATTCATAACATTTCACCTCATTCTTTTTTATCTTTATCTTTGAAGGAAAATTTAGGAAATGTGCCTTTTTTAGCTTGTAGTCTTCTCTTTCTCTTCCAATCACTTATTCTTTTGGATAGCATAGCCAATTCTTCTTCATCATTACTAACTTCATCACTTCAGCTCTCAACGTCTTTGATGGCTTTGAGAGCTATTACATTCCTTTTCTCTTTTTCACCTTGTTCTTCTTCTATTTTGGTGTGTATTTCGAAGGTGAGTAGTGTTCCAACTAGTTCATCGATTCTCAAAGAGCTAAGATAATGAGCTTCTTCAATTGAAGAAACTTTAGACTCAAAGTTCTTCTTTGCTCTAAGTGCTCTCAAGATTTTGCTATTGACATCATCTTAATTATATATCTTGCTATATTTCTTTAATTCATTAATGATGGCAAGCAAGTGGTTTGTCATGTCGGTGACATTTTTGTTGGGCTTCATCTTGAATAGTTCATACTTATGTACATAAATTTGCTTCTTGGTGCGCCTCACTTGGGTAGTATCATCATGATAGTTCTCAAGAGTTTTCCAAATTCAATGTACACAAGTGAGATGTTGGACTTTCCCACCTTCATCTCTTTATATTGAATTCATCAAGATGGAGGTTGCCCTATTGTTCTTGAACCGATCTCTCACATTGGCACTTGACCATTGTAATTTAGGAAGAGGAACTTTGACACCATCAACTTCATGAGTAGGAGGTTTCCACTCACTTTCAACAAAATTCCAAAGCTCAATTCCTTAAAGCTCAATTCCTTCACTATCTAGGAATAAGAACATCTTGGGTTTCCAATAAGAATAATCCATTCCATCGAAATAGGGTCTAAGGGATGAATTTAGGTTTCCATGTGTGAAGTTTTTTGTTAGTGGAATGGCTGCCATTTTGTATCAAATTTCACAATTAAGTTTGAAGAAATTTGCTAGCTTTGATACCAATTGTTGTCCCAAACTAGCAACCAAGAGGGGAGGGGGTGAATTGATTTATATGGAAAATGATGGTAAATTTGAAAATTCAAAAGCATGAGATTTAGAAGATGTAGATGAAGATGGAGTAAAGTAGAGAAGAAAGAACACAAAGAGTTATAGTGGTTTGAATTTACCTCAATCCTACATCCACTTCCTTAACAACTTGTTAAGGTTCCACTAGTCTTGAGTTTTTATAAGTTTAACTCTAAGTTGGTATTTTTCCTAGCTCACACCAAACTATTACAATGGTTTGAGATCAATCATCACAACCTTTATAAGAGTTTTCCTAGGCTCACTCTCACAACTTAAGTATTTCTAATCTCAAACTTAAAATTTTGATGGTGTTTAATGATCACACCAAACACTCTAAGGTTTTTGATGTTTGATCTTTTGATCTTTATACAAGATAATGAAAAAAGTTGTTCAATGAAATTATAATAACAAAGTATTCTCTCACCATAAAAATGAAGTTTAGTGTGGTATTTATAACCATTTGGCTTAAAGTAGCCATTTGAAGTGGTTTCCACATGTTTAGTGCTTGTCTTCTACTAATTCTGTGTTCGAAGCTCGGTGTACGATCACTCGGCTCAGTGGGTGGTTACACAGTTTGAAAGCTCTGTGTAACGGCTAGTTCCAATGGTCAAATCTTGTTGTCTGATAGAATCTTGCTTGCCCATACTTTTGTGTCGTGTGGTCATCCAGCTCATCATGCGGTCACTCGGCATAAAGTTACCGCTGAATTCAAATTTCATCATCCATGTGTCCGGTTATCATTGGTTGGAGGTGTTTGGCACTAAGACTCAAATCTATCGGACTTGTGCAGTCACTTGGTTCTTTCTAGCAATCACATATGCCTTCGAGCATTAAGGAAAAGCCACACGAGTAGATCGTTATCTCTTCCATCACTTTTAGAATTTTAGGTCTTTGTTATGTGCGGTCACTCGGGTGTCTTAGGAAGTCGTATGGAGTTCTAGCATCCAGACTTTATCGCTCGATGAGACCACTATCCTTTTTGTGAGTTTATGAATTTTTACCTTGATTTGGTGTGGTCATTCGGTGCTCTCATATGGTTTCACGTCTAACGGGCATCCTAGCTTCATGGCTCACTAAGAACGTGATCCTTTCTGTGATTTGTGGACTTAGTTCAATTAGCATAGTTGGCTTGTCTTAGCTCGGTATCGAGCTGTACCGCATGCATAGCTCGGTCATTCCATCAGACTTCTTTTAGTTTGACAGTTTGGTTCTCTTAGCTCAGCAGTTCTACATGTTACTCAACACTTTGATGGCGAATAAGTGCTATCGTAGTGTTACTACAAGTGCACTAGTCGCGCAAGTAATAAAGTAGTGAGTAAGATATTGTTCCACTGGAGACAAGGTCAAGTACTAGTACAAATTTCAACCGTTGTTTAGCAAATCAATAGTTTTTGTGATGATTAAAATAAAAGATGAATTATTTAATAAATTAAAGTAAAGAAAAATTGAATATTGTGAAAAAGAGTTAATGATGAAAATACTATCCAGATATTGAATCCCCCTAGCCATAAAAATATTTATGAATATCAATTCAATTAAATCAAATAATAGAGCTGAATTGACATTCCTCTAAATTAGATCAAAACCTCTCTCGAGTGAATTAATCCCTAATCACTAAGTAGAATGCTAGGAATCTCTTCTCAAGCATAATTAAATAGATCTTGCAATAAGAACAAGGAAATTTAAACCAAAGCGTATTGTAAGTCTATCTCTAGCACTTTAATCAACCCTTAATCCTAATGAAAATTTTGTTCATATCAAGCTTTCTCAAGTCAGTAATATAAAAATTGCAACCAATCCATAAGCATGCTATTATCAATTGGAAATAAGAAATTAAGAATCAAAAGGATAAAACAACTCAATCAAATAGTTTAATTTAATAAGAACTATTCAATCCATACAACAAGGCTAGGGTTCATCAATATCTAGATAGAAACACTTTAGCTCATGTTCATAACCAGAAAATCAAAATAAAAGAAATAAGTAAAAGAATTCAAACAATCCATAATGAATGATTTGTGTTTCTTCACTTCAATCCTTGAATCTTGATTTAAATTTCATATGAATTGGATCTTCACCTTCACTCTCAGCTGCCAAAAACTCTCTTTTTCTCAGGAAGTCAACTAATAATAAAAATTGGATCCCTAATTCACACTTTAGCTTAGATTTATAGCCCAGAAATTTTTGCCTGACATGCCCATTGACACGTGCGTGCCTGTGGGCGTGTCAACGGTGCTATTTCAAACTTTAATGACATAGGCAGTGACACGCCAATGTCCTTGGGCTTGTCATTGCTACTGTAATGCTGAGTTAGGGACACGATCAGAGACACGACCGTATCAGTGGGCATGTCATAGCTTCTGTAAGGTAGGATCAATAGCACGTTCAGTGATATGCCCATGTCTTCGAGCATGTCGAAGCTTCTGTAAAGTAGTTGAAAGACACGACCATTGACATGGCCATGTCACTGGGCGTGTCAATTGAAGAATTTGCCCAAAATAGCTCTTTTCCTTATCTTTCATCCGTGATTCCAGCCTAAATAACCTTAAGGTCCCAATGTGTCAAAGGTTCCTAGAATTAACCCTAATAAACACTTGAACAAACAAATTAAACTCAATTTGACAATAAATATATTAAGAAATAGGGGCAAAAATATCATCAACTATACACTTATCAAATTCTCCCACACTTGAGTTTTTGCTTGTCCTCAAGCAAACCAAATCACTATAATAGGCATAAATGAAGGACTCCTCTATATCTAAAGAAAATAAAAGTTTTACAATACTTGACTTAGAAAACCCAACATTCTCAACCAAAAACTAAATCTCAAATATGATAGCTGAATTAAGAAGTTTCGAAACAAAAATCCAACAGATCTAAAATCTAAAAATTCAAAGTTAAAAGATTGAGCATAAAGTTCCAAGAACTCAAAAGTCGTGAACGAAGTAGGAAAGTGTAAATTTTCTCTTAAGTTTTTTGACCCTTCGTAAAATGCATTGCGTGAAATACTTTTTTTCAAAAGGAGCCCGACTTGTTTGAACTGATACTAACTTTTTGATGTGAAGATAAACATTTGTGATGCTGACCCTCGATTACTCAGTTAGAATCACCATTCAAATGGCTATTAGCACTATTCATGATTCCAACTCATTCATTTCAATTCAAGAGTTAAAATCAGCGGAACAGGGATAAATTTTCAAAGCTCCTAAAAAATTATTTTAATTATTATATTTATTATTTATTTATTTTTTTCAAGTAAAGTCGTCAAGAACTTAAGATAATAAAGATGTCATACTAAGTTTGACTTAAGTATCTAAGGAATTGGAATATGCTAAAAAATGTAACTAAGGTTTTAAACTTCAGATGCACAACTCTCATCAATCAACTACCTAATTCAAACTATCACATTTAGTCTTTAGCAATCAATTAAGAAAATAGAGTCAACCTCAACAAGATATTGTCATTCATTAAATCAACCATTAATTTAATAAAAAGAGGAACCATTTCACTTCATATTATTATAGCAATCTAGTTTACTTGAACCTAAAAATAAAATAGAAGAAACTAAATAAGACAAATGCATCAAATGGAAAGAATGAAAATAAAAGCTTAATCTAAAGAATATACCTCTCCCCCACACTTAAGACGCACATTGTCCCCAATGTGTGTAAAATAAGAAAAAGAACAAAAGAGAGAGAGAGAACTGCCCTGACATGCCCTGAATTGACATATATGAATATGGTTCAAAAAAATGTTCCGAAGTCGAATTAGCTACATGATAAAAATTAACATGCAAAATGGTGAAGATTCATTTATATATAAAAAGATAAAAAGAAAATATATAGAAATAAAATAAAAACAAAAGAAAAGGAAAAAGAAAAAAAACAAAAATAAAAGTACAAACTAGTGAAAAGTACAATCATCCATACTCAAGGTGATACGGAAGGGTCTTGAGTTCAAAGTTGGGTGGATCAATCATATATGGTTTCAACTTCTTTTCTTTTGGCATCTTAATGTTTTCATATGCCTGACACTTGAATGATTTGCTTGCTTCAAGATAAGCAAGCTGCACCATTGCTTCTCAATCCTCAACATTATCCTGCAATAAACAAAACTCAAGGGTATCCTTGGAAACAATTTTAGTAACAAAATTTATAGTTTCATGGTCAATAATATCATTGTATGAATCCACCTCATTAAGTGTAAGTGGGTGCTTCATAGCATAATGCATATTAAAAATAACTTTCTCGCTGCCCACTCTTAAGGTCAATGTGCTATCATGGACATCGATAAGGGCACGATCTGTATTAAAAAATGGCCTACCAAGGATAAGTGAAACATCCACGTCCTCATCAACATCAATGACAACAAAATCATTGGGAAAAATGAAATCCTTGACTTTTACCAACACATCCTCTATAATACCACGGGGGTGAATTACTAACTTATCTGCAAGTTGAATGGTTATGAGTGTTAGTTTAGGTTCTCTGACACCTAACTCTTTAAACATCTTGTAGGGCATAACACTTATGCTAGCCCCCAAATCATCCAGTGCACTCTTAATTTTAAGATTACCTATCAAACATGAAATAGTAAAACTACCAGGATCTTTTAATTTCTTAGGCAACCTCTTTTGAAAAATTACTGAACTCTTTTTCGACAGTTGCACCAAAGATACTTCCTCAAGTTTCCTTTTGTTAGAAAGGGGATCTTTCAAAAATTTAGCTTATTTAGGCATATGCGATAAAGCTTCAGCAAAGGGAATATTAATGTGCAGTTGTTTAAAGAGTTCATGAAACTTACCGAATTGAGCATCCATCTTGTCATTGTTCAACCTTGCTGGATATGGCACTCGAGGTCAGTATTCCTTCATTATTGGACTGGGTTCTTGTGGTTGATTCCCTTTCTCATTTTCCACTGCAGCCTTCTCACCCAAAGCGACAGTAGGGTTATCTTCTTTTTCTTGTAGCTCAGTCTCTTTTTCAACCACAACACCCTTAATTTTCTCTCCACTCCTTAGAGTAATTGCCTTCAGCTGCTCCTTTGGGTTTGCCTTAGTATTGCTAGGTAAGCTCCCTTATGGTCGTTCACTAAGTAACTTGGCAATTTGCCCTACCCAATTTTCCAAATTGTGAACGGACGCTTGCTGATTTCTAAAGGTGGTTTATGTTGATTGAAATATGGTTTTTGAAGCTGCTATAAACTTCTCCATCATGTCCTCCAAATTTCTCTTTCTTAGAGGGGCAGCATGTTGATGTTAAGGTTGCTAAAATCCAGGGGGAGGCCTTAGATTATTCTAATTACTCCAGGAGAAATTAGGATGATTTATCCACCCCGGATTATATGTGTTACTGTAGGGGTTGTTCTGCTGTTGCCTAAGCATATTTCCAACATAATCCACCTGCTCCTGTCTAGCAAACATATTGCCACTTTGGCAATCTTAACTTTGATGTCCACCCCCACACCATTCACAAGACATCACCTTCATTGATTTCCTTGAAGATAAAGCTAAAGAATTAATCTTTTTATTCATTACTTCCAATTGTACTGTCAAAGCCACCACGGGATCCAATTGATGTGAACCAGTGGTCCTCAGTTTTTCTTGTTCCCTTAGAGTTTGCCACTGATAATTGGTAAGGGCCATATCTTCAATCAAATTCCTTGCTTGTTCAGGTGTCTTGTTATTTATGGTACCCCGCAAGCTGCATTAATGGATTGCTTGCTTGCATAATTCAATCCACTGTAGAAAGTTTGAATCTGGAGCCACAGCGGAAGCCCATGATGAGGACACCTTCTCAATAAATCTTTAAACCTCTCCTAAACATCATAAAGAGTCTCGCCATCTTGCTAGAGAAAAGATGAAATATTATTCTTCAACCTGGCAGTCTTAGATGGTGGGAAGTATTTTTTTTAAGAAATTTTCTACCAACTGACCCCATGTAGTGAAAGTGTTTGGGGAGAAAGATTTCAACCATTTCTTTGGTCTATCTCTAAGTGTGAATGGGAACAACCTCAGCCTAATTGCATCTTTGGAGACATTCTATATCTTGAACGTGTCACATATTTCCAGAAAAGTCTCAATATGTGCATTATGATCTTCATCTGGGAACCTATCAAACTGGCAAGTCTATTGCACCATTTGAATTACATTTGTCATTATCTCAAATTTGTTTGCAATAACTACTGGCCTCTGTATGCTCAAATCAGCCCCATTAAGAATGGGCTTAACAAATTCATGCATTGTCCTTGGCTCATTTCCTGCCATCACTTTAAGTTCTTCTTCCGAGCTTGAATCTTCCAGGTTTGGTTCCATTTCTGCCAAAACTGCTTCGCTTTCCTCCTTCCGCTTTCTCCTCAATGTTCTCTTTAACTCTGGATCTAATTCAAGTAATTGGGAATAGCTAGCTCGGGTCATAAACGGGAAGAAGTACCTAAAATAACAATTAACAAGCAAGAACCAATGTTAAAACAAATAAAAATAGAAACTAAATCAACAATCTTAATTATATTACTAATATTGAAAATCGTTGTCCCCAGCAGCGGTGCTAAAAAGTTGATGGCGAATCGGTGTTATCGCAGTGTTACCACAAGTGCACGAGTCACGTAAGTAATAAAGCAGTGAGGAAGATATCATTCCACTGGGGACATGGTAAAGTACTAGTGCAAATTTCAACTGTTGTTCAGCAAATCAATAGTTTTCACGATGATTAAACTAAAAGATGAATTATTTAATAAATTAAAGTAAAGAAAAATTGAATATTATGCAAAAAGAGTTGGTGATGAAAATACTTTCCAGATATTGAATCCCCCTAGCCATAAAAATATTTATGAATATCAATTCAATTAAATCAAATAATAGAGCTGAATTGGCATTCCTCTAAATTAGATCAAAACCTCTCTCGAGTGAATTAATCCCTAATCAATAAGTAGAATGCTAGAAATCTCTTCTTAAGCTTAATTAAATAGATATGGCAATAAGAACAAGGAAATTTGAACCAAAGGGTCTTGTAAGTCTATCTCTAGTACTCCCAATCCTAATGAAAATTATGTTCACATCAAGCTTTCTCAAGTCAATAATATGAAAATTGTAACCAATCAATAAACATGCTATTATCAATTGGAAATAAGAAATTAAGAATAAAAAGGATAAAATAACTCAATAAAATGATTTAATTTAATAAGAACTATTCAATCCATACAACAAGGCTAGGGTTCATCAACATCTAGATAGAAACACTTTAGCTTATGTTCATAACCAGAAAACCAAAACAAAAGAAATAAGTAAAAGAATTCAAACAATCCATAATAAATGATTTGTGTTTCTTCACTTCAATCCTTGAATCTTGATTTAAATCTCGTATGAATTGGATCTTCACCTTCACTCTCAGCTACCAAAACTCTCTTTTTCTCATGAATTCGGCTCTAATAATAAAAATTGGATCCCTAATTCACACTTTAGCTTAGATTTTATAGCCTAAAAATTTTGTCTGACATGCCCATTGACACGGGTGTGTCTGTGGGGGTGTCAACAGTGATGTTTCAAACTTTAATTACATGGGTAGTGATGCGTCCATGTCCTTGGGCATGTCATTGCTATGATAATACTAAGTTAGGGACACGGTCAGAGACATGCCCGTGTCAGTAGGTGTGTCACAACTTCTGTAAGGCAGGATTAATGGCACGTTCAGTGACACGCCCATGTCTCTGGGCATGTCAAAGCTTCTGTAAAGTGGTTGAATGACATGACCATTGACACGCCCATGTCACTGGGCATGTCCATTGAAGAATTTTCCCAAAATAGCTCCTTTCCTTGTCTTTCATTTGTGATTTTAGCCTAAATAATCTTAAGGTCCCAATGTGTCAAAGGTTCCTGGAATAAACCCTAATAAACACTTGAACAAACAAATTAAACTCAATTTGGTAATAAATATATTAACAAATAGGGGCAAAAATATCATCAATAATACACTTATCAAACTTCTATATGACCGTTCGGTTCTTTGCTCGACAAGTCTAAATTTCTGTTCTGCTATGTGTTCGTGTTGTATTTGTGTGATCGCTCGGTGGTTTATTCTGGCGGTCGCACAAAGCTTCTCCATTTCTTACTCTGTACAAGTAAATTTGTTTAAAATCATTAGTTCTTTATCAATTTGATTATCAATGATCTAAATAGAGTTTGATTGTCCATCAATCTCAACAAGAATATTGAAAGAAATATAGAAAGAAATAAATTGTTGGTGGTACTTTGAGCAAACAACTTCAAATTGAAAAAATCTTCAAAATCTTCTTCTTGATCATTAAATTCTTGGAAGCGTGTTTGAATGTGTTTTTTTACTTTGTAAAGATGTATTTTCATACAAAAAAGAGGTATTTATTAACAAAATTTAGAAAACTAGCTGTTTTTTACTATTTAAGGAGTTAAAATTTTGTATTTTTAGAGTTCTAATGTTACACATTTTGTGCCATCGCTCGACCTATTAGGTGATCACCAGCTCAGTCTGGCAAGCTCTCATGGCAGTGCATGCCCACACAAGCTTGAAAAGAGTATACCGGTCGAGAAAATTTTGAAATTCTTGAATTTGACCGACTGCACGAGTTGTTGTGAACTTACTAGAGACAAACACTTTGAAGCTAGGACTCAGTAAAGAAACATGTTAAAGCTTGGGAGATACATGTTAAGGCTTGGGAGATTATGACTTGTATGGCTTGGGCTCGAAAAGAGCAGATGATGTGCAGTCACCCCAGTATAACGAGCGATCGCACAAAGTGAGCCATTTTTGGATCTTAAAAAATTTTTAAGTGCACATGATCAAAATAAATTTTGGGAGAAATAAAGAATGATTATGCAAGGGAATTTTCATCAATCATGCCAATATTTTATTTTATAAAATTCAATCTTTCTTCATTTAAGAGTTTTGTAAAAATATCCGCAAGTTGATTTTATGTTTCAACAAATTCTAAAACTATATTATGATTTTGAACATTATCCCTTAAGAAATAATGTTTGATGTCTATATGCTTAGACCTAGAATGCTGAATAGGGTTCTTGGATAAATTGTGTTGAGATTATTGGACAATCAAACTCTATTTTGATCATTAACAATCAAATTGGTAAAGAATTAATGATTTCAAACAAGTCTATTTTGCAGAGTTAGAAACTGAGCACTTTGTTCTACCACCCGAACTAAAGACCGAACAACCGTACAAATACAACATGAGCATAAAACTAAACTAACATTCAGACTTGCAGAGCAAAGAACTGAACAAACATATAGAAGTGTTGAGCTAAGAGAACTGAACTGTCGAGCTAAAATTAGCCCAATGGAATAACCGAGCTAAGCATCTAGTGCAACTCGATACCATGCTAGACAAGCTAACTACCGTAACTGAGCTAAGTCTAGAACTCACCAAAATGATCGCATTCTCAGTGAGTAGTGAAGTCAGGATGCCGGATAAACGTGCGACCGTATGCAAGCACCAAGCAACCACACCAAATTAAGGTAAAAATTCTTAAACTCACAGAAAGGATACCAATCTTGGTAAGCGGTGAAGTTAGGATGCCAGAACTTCATGTGTCCGCCCATGACACCTGAGCGACTGCATGTAACAAAGATGTAAAAGTCCAAAAAAATAGAAGAGATAGCGATCATCTCTCGCGATGCTTCCTCGATGCTCAAAATCTTGTGCAACTGCCTAGAAGAACCAAGCGACTGCATAAGTCCAGGATATTTGAATCGTAGCGCCAAATATCTCAGAACTGAACATGTGGATGAAGAAATTTTAATTCAATGGTAATTTTATGCCAAGCGACCACATGCTGAGCTGGACAACTACACGACATAAAGGTATGGGCAAGTAAGATTCTATCAGACAATGAAATCTGACCTTTGGAACTAGCTGTTACACAGACCTTTTGAACCGTTCAATTGCCCACCGAGCTGAGCGACCGCACACCAAGCTCCGAACACAGAATTAGTGGAAGACAAGTACTAAACATGTGGGAACCACTTCAAATGGCTATAAATGCCACAATAATCTTTATTTTTTTGGTTAGAGAATACTTTGATTGTTATTGTAATTCCATTGAACAATATTTTTCATTATCTTTCCTAAAGATCAAAACCTAAAATCTTAAAGTGTTGGGTATGAGTGTTAAACACCATCAAAAGTTTGAGTGTAAGCTTAAAAGCACTTAGGTTGTGAGAGTGAGCTTGGGAAAACTCTTGTAAGGGTTGTGAGGATTGATCTCAAACCATTGTAATAGTTTGGTGGGAACTAGGAAAAATACCAAGTTAGAGTTAAGCTTGTAAAAACTCAAGACTAGTAGAATCTTAACAAGTTGTTAAGGAAGTGGATGTAGGATTGAGATAAAATTCGAACCACTATAACCCTTTGTATTCTTTTTCTTCTCTACTCTTCTCCATCTTCATCTACATGTTCTTCATCTATTGCTTTTGAATTTTCAAATTTACCATCACTCTTCATATCAACCAATTCACCTCCTCTTGGTTGCTAGTTTGGGACAATAATTGGTATTAGAGCTAGTAAATTTCTTCAAACTTAGTTGTAAAATTTGATACAAAATGGCAACCATTCCACCAACAAACATCTTTACACATGGAAACCTAAATTCATTCCTTAGGCCCTATTTCGATGGAATAAATTATTATTGAAAACTCTTAAGAACTATCATGAGGCTACTACCCAAATGAGGCTCACCAAGAAGCAAATGTCTGTACATGAGTATGAGCTATTCAAGATGAAGCCCAACAAAAATGTCACCGACATGACAAATCACTTACTTGCCATTGTCAACGAACTAAAGAAATATGGCAAGAAATATGATCAAGATGATATCGATAGCAAAATCTTGAGAGCACTTAAAGCAAAGAAGAACTCTAAGTATGAAGTTTCTTCAATTGAAGAAGCTTATGATCTTAGCTCTTTGAGAACCGATGAACTAGTCAAAAAACTACTCAACTTTGAATTGCTCATCGAAAGAGAATAAGAACAAGGTGAAAAAGAGAAAAGGAAAGCAATAGCTATCAAGGCCATCAAAAAGTTGAAGCTAAAGTGATAAAGATAGTAACGATGAAGAAGAATTGGCTATGCTATCTAAAAGGATAAGTGATTGGAAGAGAAAGAGAAGACTACAAGCTAACAAAGGTACATTTTCTAAATCTTCGTTCAAATATAAAGATAAAAAGAATGAAGTGAAATGTTATGAATGCGACAAATCTAGTCAATTCAAGTCGAATTGCTTCAAATTGAAAAACAAAAAGAAGTGGGATAAGGAAAAGAAGAGATCACTTAAAGCTACATGGGATGATGATTCCTCAAGTGAAAAAGAAGAGGAAGAAATTGTAAATCTATGTCTCATGGCTGTGGAAGATGATAATAACTCCAATGAGGTAAGTACTCCATCTTTAAACTTAATTGCATATGAAGATGATGTTGATGATGCTTTAGATGAAAATGGTTTGATTGATCATATGAACCTAAGAATAGAAAAATATTTCTCGAAGATGAAATTTTATAAAGATAAATGTTCCAAGTTGGAAAAGGATTTTGTATCTTTGAAAAGCCCTACATTAGAGTTGAAGACCTCAAATGAAAACTTGTTGAAATTAATTGATGAAATGACTAAAAATTTACATAGCTTAGAAAATATGATCAAGGAAAATAAAATGTTGAAGGATGAATAAATGAGTTGAAAGAGTCAATTTCAAAATTTTACAGGGGAAAAGAGGCCTTAGATACATTGATCAATAATAAAGACCACCCTCCTTGAAATATGATTTAGGGTTCATTGGCTCATCTAACACTTAACATTTGTTAGAGCTTTGAAAATACAAACATCTAGTGTTGATGTTGTGAAGAGCACTAATGCACAAACCAAATCTAAAAATCCTAAAAGGATTACATTGGGTTCACAAGGCTCTAGAACTAAAGTTCCAAGAGAAAATCAGGCATTCATGTATGCAAGGCATGTACATAAACACAAAAATGCACAAAAGCAATCTCATTCAACACACACTTGCAATTTTGTGCATGGTTCATTGAATTTCAATATGAAAGTGCATAAGTACAGAATCTTGTATTTATGCACTTATTGTATGAAATTTGGACATAAGAGCATATTTTGCTATATTAGGAAGGTTCATCTCAAGTTAAAGGACCCTTCTATTACTAACCCCAAGGACCCAACTTCATTTGGGTACCTAAAAGAAGATGAACACTATTATTTTATAGGTATGCCTAAAATCCACTATCAATGAAAATGTTTGGCTTGTGGATAGTGGATGCATATGACGGGTAATGCAAAGATTTTTACAACACTCACTTACGAGGATGAAGGTAATGTAACTTTTGGTAATAATGCTAAAGGTAAAATCATTAGCATTGGTTCTATTAGCATGCTTGGTAAGAATATGATTGATAATGTTTGGCTTGTTGATGGATTGAAATATAATTTGCTTAATGTAAGTCAATTATGTGATAAATGATATGATGCAAATTTTAACTCTAAAGGATACAAAGTTACCAATTCAAATGGTGAACTTGTATTAAAAGGAGTTAGAATTGATAATACATATAAAAATAACTTATATTCTAATAATGCATTTAAACATTTGATTACCATTAGTAATGATGCTTGGCTTTGGTATAGAAGACTAGGAGATGCTAGTATGGATCACTTACAATGCATTAGTAAAGAAGAACTAATTGATGGTCTCTCTAAAGTAAAATTTGATAAAAATAGGACTTGTGAACCTTATCAATTTGGTAAGCAACATAAAAGTTCATTCAAATATAAAAATATTGTAAGCACTTCTAGACCCTTAGAATTCATTCACTTGGATTTGTTTGGACCAAATAGAGTTGCTAGCTTAAAAGGCAAGTTATATGCATTTGTACTTATTGATGACTACTCAAGGTTTACATCTGTTAATTTCTTAGCTTAAAAGAATGAAGCCTTCAATCATTTTAAAATATTTGCAAAAAGAGTTCAAAATAAAAAGGCTATGTAATCACATCTATTAGATGTGATCTTGACAAAGAATTTGAAAATGTAATCATCTTAAGAAATACACAAAGATTGGCATTACAAGAGGGATCATCCAAAAGAACTAATCATTGGCGACACCTCTAATGGAGTAACTACTAGATCTCAATTTAAATACTTTGATTCTAATATTGCTTTTACTTGTCAAATTGAGCCAAGAACCATTGAGGAGGCTCTTAGTGATGAGTGTTGGGTGATTACTATGCAAGATGAACTCAACCAATTTGAGAGAAACAAAGTATGAAAAATTGTTCCTAATCCTAAAGATCATCCAATTATAGGATGTAAATGGGTATATAGGAATAAGCTTAATTAAAATGGCCTCATTACTAGAAACAAGGCTAGATTGGTAGCCAAAGGCTATAACCATGAAGAAGGCATTAACTATGATGAGACATTTGCCCCCGTAACTAAATTAGAAGCTATTAGAATATTACTTGTATTTATATGCCATGTAAATTTTAAACTTTTTCAAATGGATGTTAAAAGTGCATTTCTAAACAGGTTTATAAATGAGGATATTTATATTGAACAACCGCCCGATTTTGAAGATTATGAATTTCCAAATTATATTTTTAAAATTACTAAAGCACTATATGGATTGAAACAAGCTCCAAGAGATTGGTATGATAGACTTAGTGCATATTTACTTGAAAATGGATTTTCAAAAGGTAAAGTTAACACAACTCTTTTTGTTCAAAAGAAAATGCATAACATTTTGATTGTACAAATTTATGTTGATGACATTATATTTGGTGCTACTATTGAATCTTTATGAAAGGAATTTACTTTATGTATGACTAAGAAATTTGAAATGAGCAAGATGGGTGAACTCAAATTCTTCCTATGACTACAAATCAAATAATGTAATGATGGGATTTTCATCAACCAATCCAAGTACACAAAGGAAATCCTAAAGACATTTGGAATGGATGGTTACAAATCAAGTAAAACTCCTATGAGAACATCCCTAGAACCTGAAAAAGATGAAAGTTGTAAGGTAGTAGATGAGAAAAAATATCGAGGTATTACCGGATCACTACTTGTGAGCGGGGATTTTCGCCCTTACTCAAATGTGGAATAGTTCTTGTGACTTTAGCACAGTTAGGCTCAGGGCTTTAGAGAACACATGCTTAAACTCGAAGAAAATGGAGTTGTCGCCCGAATGGGCCGGGAAGATAGAAAGGGGTGGATGACTTGATTCTTTAATGAATCCCCAACCTCTGATTGGGTTCAGAAAGTTGGATATGCATGAGGAAGATGGGAATGACCCAACACTCCCCATAGCGCCCGGTTCTTTGGAATTGGCCTCCTTTTTATGTCTAAATATTATTAAATTCTTTAACTTATTAAAATATTATCCAAAATACATGCAATTTAAGATAAATAAACATTCATTGTATTAAAATCAAAGAAGGTCCAAACAAATAAAGAAATAAAAATGGGCATCTATACAAGATGGAAACATGCCCTTACAATAATGTCCAATGTCCAAAATTAAATAAAATAGGACACTCACAATTTGGTAGAAACATGTCATTTACATTAATCCCAAAACTTAAAATAAATAAAATTAGATTGAACTTAATAAATGAGGTACCCATGAAGTAGAAACATATCTCTTACATCCTTGAAGTTTAAATAATTAACCAACTAAAATTATGTCATTCAAACATTTACCATAATCAAATCATCCATAATACATAAAACATCAATAAATCATTCATCACAGACATAAAATAATTAAATCTAAATTTTAATATTAAATAAAGCATCAAATATACAAATTTAGGGTCTTTAGGATTTTGGGATGGAACTTTAGAATTTTAGGGCAAAATTAGGCTTTTAAATGAAAACTAAGGTTTTTAAGGAAAAATAAGGTTTTAGGGTTTTAATTTGGAAACTAGGGTTTTGGTTTGAAAATTAGGGTTTTTAGGGTTTCAATGTGGAAATTAGGGTTTTGGTTTTAAAATTAGGGTTTTTAGGGTTTCAATGTGGAAATTAGGGTTTTAGTTTTAAAAATATGCAAATAAGGCTTTAGATGAACTAATTGGGGTTTAGGGTTTTAAAAACATGCAAAATAGATTTGATTCCTAAAGTTTAGGTTTGTATGCATAATCTTATGGCTACTGAGTATTAATTTTGATAAACAAAAGCACGACATATATAAATTGCTACTGGATGAACAAACGTACTATAAATCTAAAACAAATAAATATTGGCTGAAAAAGCCATTTGATTAAAAAGAATCCTTAATACTTAAACTATTTGATCATTTTTTAAAAGGGGAATTACAGCTGTTTGATAAGTAAATTGAATTTAGAAAACTAACCTGCATTTGAAGACTCCAACAAAGTTGAATCCTTGAGCCAAGCTTTGGGTATGCTTGAATCAATTATAGTATTGGTTGAGTCAAATAATTGTTGGGACAATTACTCTCTGTTGATTTTTGCTTGCCTCTTATTAATAGCCGTCCTTTGTTGCTTTTATTGCTGCTTCGTATTAAAAAACCTCCACCTATTTGATAATTAATTGCCTTTTTATAGGCAACATTAGGGCATCTTCAATAATCCTCTTTGACTTTGTAGAGGCAAATCCTATTTGACTTTGGAGAGGCCGAGCGGTGAAACCATGCACTATCAGGCTAATGCCAGCCCACGTTGAATTGGCTCTTGCCAATTTGGCATGAGCAGTTGCTCATGTTGAATTGGCTCATGCCAATTCGACATGAACTTACTCATGTCAAATTGGCATGGGCAACGGTGAAATGGTCCGATTGCCTATATTGAAACCAAACTAATTGGATCATATCACATTTTAATCACATCAGGCATAATCCAAATATTATATGATTAGACTTGATTTAGTTGGGGCCTTGTTATTAGACTCGGACTTGATCTAGTCGTCAAATAAAAATTATATTTAGAACGATACCAAATTAAAGGTCTACAATCTCGCCTCTTGCTTAAATGATCTTGAATTTATTCAGAGAGTGAAAAGTAATTTAATTTTGAAAGATCAGGTTGGTTCAGGTTTCAAACCCAAGAATTGGCTCTGGTTCTAAAACCGAGGCCAAATTAGATTCTAGACCCTAGACTTGTTTTGGTTCTGAACCCAAATTTAGTTTTGGACTAGAAAATAATTTGGGTTCTGGACCCAGATTGAGTTCTGAACTCAAAAATAATTTGGGTTCTTAACCTGAATTGGTTTGGGTTCTAGACTCAGATTGAATTCTGGACTAAAAAATAACTTGGGTTCTGGACCTGAAAAAAATTAGTTTGGGTTTTGGACTCGGATTGAGTTCTGGACATGAAAAATGGTTTGGGTTCTTGACCCAAATTAGTTTGGATTCTGGACCCGGATTGAGTTTCAGGCTAAAAAATAATTTAGGTTCTAGACTCAAAAAAGTGGTTTGGGTTCTGGACCCAAGATATCTGCAAAAAATTAATTTCAATAGTCAGTTTTGCAAACAATTTAGCTATTTTTTACTGTACCTATGTACTCTTGCTCCCGGCATGGAAAAAATATTTATAAGTATAAAAAATATTTTTTAGAAATACAAAAATATATAACAACAATGTGTACGTGTGCTGTGTCTGAAGAAAAATGAATTATGAAAATGAAAAGCAAACAATTAATTATTGATATGAGAAAGAGATTATTAAAATGGAAGGCAAAGAATAAATTATTGATCTGAGAAAGAAATTATTGAAATGGAAAGCAAACAATTAATCATTAATCTGAGAAAGAAATGAATAATTGAGTCATGCATGTGGCTTTACTTTTTCTTTATACTTTTTTATACTTTGCTTATCAGAGTGCATAATTGATGTTACATGTTACTTTACTTTTTCCTATCATTCATTCCATGGCTCCTTCTATAAATATGAATCAATATATGAACATTTCTACATTCAGAACCTCGTTAAAACTATCTATCTTTGAACCCTCTTCTATTATTTTAAACTTGTAAAAACATTATCCTTTTTTATAAATGGCAGTTAATCAACATTCTTTTATGGCAAGACCCCTTTCAGATGCCGAACTGCTTAATCATATTCGGGTGCATGAGCATGGAAGAGTATGATTATTACCTGGCATGGAGTTACATCGTAGTTCAAATGAGAAAACCGAGGTAAATATAATTTTTATTATAAACTAGTTATTCAATTGCACAAAAAATAATTAAGTATGATAAGTGATGTGCTGTCAATTTATATTTAATATTATAGATATTTTTTAAATTTTTATATGTATTTTATTATTTATTTTCATTTATTGTATTATTTTTTATATTTATTTATTAAATATTATTTGTTATATGAATAAAATGAAAAATATTTTAAAATTTTTGAGTTTACATACCTGTTTATGACTTATCTGTATTGTGGCAGTATGATAGCTGTGTCATTCATGGTGGTGAAAACATCCACAAAGCCCATCAATCGTATAATCACGCTCTATCTCGAGTAAAATAAATGATCTGGTGGTGCGGCTTCGAGGACTTTATCATGCAGTTGTCGTCGAAAGGATACCAGATAGATAGGAGCATAATCCAAGCACTCATAGAAAAGTGGATGGATACCACCCATGCCTTCCACTTGACAGTGGGAGAAATGACTATCAACCCGATTAATTTTACTGCTATAATCGATATCTCATGCCATGGAATCCACGTCCCCTTTACTAACAACATCTTGGTGCGCAATGAAATTTGACAGCTAACAGGCATGGAACCTTCCTTAAAAGAGCCTTTTAAGATCAAGTATGAACCTATTCAGGAACATTGGATGAATTATACCCAACTAGTTCATGGAGAAATGGCTGAACAATATGCTCAAGGATTATTGCTTTATTTGCTGGGATGATCATTTTGTGCATTACTGAGTCTGTCATCCACTTGTTAGTATTACGAGCTCTTGCTGATATTGATCTTGTATCATTATACAACTAGGGAGAGGCTGGCTTGGCTTGCTTGTATCACGGTTTTGACAAACTTTGCCTAAGGAAAAGATCATTTTTCAGCTCATGGTGGTTACCGAGGTATTAATTCTCACCATTTGTTGAGTCAATTAAAGAATTTGCATGAGTCTGACTTTCATTATTCCTGTAGGTTTAAGCATATGAGCATAATCTTGTACAGGTACCAGGCATTTCCCGACAAAGAGTCAGGTATCCAGACTGAGCCTTTGGTTAACAGGCCATATAATGACATTTGGTTGTCATCACGTGCATTTTATTGGTATCACTTGAGTCGGTTAATTTAGAATAAGTTAAAAAAGAATTAGTAACTATTAAAATTTGTAAAGAAATTAACTTACCTTCTCTTCTTGGTTCTACAGGTAGATATCACTTAGTGGGGGGACTGCAAGAGAGCCAATTGGACTCTTTTCATGAATACCGACTTGCCTTTTTAAAATTCTCTCCGAGTTATTGCTAGTCCAGTATCTAGCGGGTGGTTCCACGGTAAAAGAGTGCACAACTGGTTTCTTAGTCTAGAGGAACAGAGAGTTCCTAAGGATATACCAGCATATACATTAGACATTACGTCCATGCCAAAAAACTTCTGGATGCATGCTCGGGATGGATATGATGTCGAACAGTATCTTCTCTCACTCGTTGAGTCGTACACCAATTTATCTGGGAGCAGCTTTTGAATTTTAAAGTTTCTTCTATGATGTTTGGGGACTTCCTGAAGGAGAAGGAGAAGAGGAGTAAGAAGGAGAGGAAGAAAATGGTGGTAGCGAGTCATCCGCCCCACTTCGTGGTGATTCTGATGCCGGCACTTCTCAGGTAAATGCCATCATGCTTTCTATCATAATTGTTCATTTGTAATTTATCTGACTCTCTTTATAATTATTGTAGGCTATCAGTTCTCTTAGACATGAAGCTATCCCGCTATTTGCTACTCAGATACAATGACAATTCTCTTTGTTTGCTCCTTCTTCTCATCCAGATATGCCATCTTATCCTCAGGGCTTCAATATGATTTACCTGGTCTATCATCCTATTCCATAATGATATATGTTGTATGTATGCATGAAAATGTATGAGATTACACTTTCCTTGTCTGGCTCACAGCGGATGCTTGAGGAACATAATAGAAAGTTGTAAGAAGAATTAACTGCCAGTCATAAACATACTACACATTTTGAAGGATTATACCGTCAGTCAGAATGGGACGTCAGGGACTTCTGGTTTCAAGGCATGAGGGATCCTAATTGTTCTTCTTCGAGGGGGCCTTAGACTAATGACCATGACGAGTCTCAGGTGCTTCTTCCTCAAGTGGATTCTGGGCAGATGATGTACCTCCTCCTCCATTAGGTGATGAATTTTTGAGTTCCTTCTCAATGATCAACCTAAAAAGCTTGCATTAAACGTATTATGTATGTACATAATAATGATAACAATAATAAAAATAATGTTTACTTTCCATGTTATTTTGACTTTTTATTATCTTTAAACATGTATGGCATAGTGTCCACAATGAATTCACAATTTCAAATTTGTCATGGACTAGGATTAGGATTCACAAAACCACGACGAATTCGGCACACATTCCAAGAACAAACCATTTTTCTCATGCACTTTGATTCCCGACCTTCTGTCTATTTAAATTAGCAGTGATTCCCAATCCACAGCAATTCTAGCAATCTGCTTGTTGCAATTCTCAACTTGATCCTGCCATTCTAGCCAACATCTTTGTAACACCCCAGATCGACTAGCCAACCACCCTGCCCAGGCCCTCGGCCCTCAGCCTACCCGGCAACCCAGGCCCACTGGTCACGCTACAGTACTGGACAGCCCTCGCGGCCCACCCAGCAGGATTTGTTTATTTGGCTCCCAAAGGAGTCGCCTCCCTGGATCGAACCCCTGACCTCCCACTTAAGAGAGCCAGCAAGAACCATCCAGTACCATTTCTGCTAGTAGCAGAAATGGCACTGGATGGTTCTCGCTGGCTCTCTTAAGTGGGAGGTCAGGGGTTCGATCCAGGGAGGCGACTCCTTTGGGAGCCAAATAAACAAATCCTGCTGGGTGGGCCGCGAGGGCTGTCCAGTACTGTAGCGTGACCAGTGGGCCTGGGTTGCCGGTTGCCAGCCGGGTAGGCTGAGGGCCGAGGGCCTGGGCAGGGTGGTTGGCTAGTCGATCTGGGGTGTTACAATCTTTCCATAAGGCAACAGAGATAAGTTTTGCAGCATTAACTCAAACAGTTTGAACCGTTCTCAACCCTATCAATGACTGAGTTCAATTTAAAGAAAATCAAAGGTTTATTTAAGACCATTAAAGCCACACATTGGGAACAAATATCTTGGTCTCAAATTAATGCTTTAAAGTGCTTCTAAAATGTGAAGTTGGACCATTTCTTCTTGCATGCCATGGCCTCCTTTTGGGATGTGAAAACTATAACTTTCAAGATAAACAACTTTGAAGTATGTCCTATGATCAAAGAATTTGAAGCCATTCTTGGATATCCAAGCAATGATCTAATGGCATTGTCCATATTGACTTTAAAGACTCATCAATAGATGCAGTTGCTATTTCAACTCCCAAAATCTGAAGTTCTACAATTGACAAGAGGTGAGAAAATCTTGCTTGGTCCATTGATAGATTTTTGTACTTCTCACTTGGCTTCCACCAAAGAGTGGGGTCACATGTTTTGTCTGTGTTTGCTTTGTCAATTCCTGCTTGTTTCTTCTGATGGCAACATCGATCCATGAGCACTAGATATCATAGACCAAATGGAGGGAGGATTTTCACTAGTACCCATGATCTTGGCTGAAACCATAGTTGGATTGGATCAATTCAAGACAAATTCTTCGAGGAGATTAGTTGGAAGTCCTTTTCTACTTTAGGTAATTACCTAATCACCCTTTTGGGTTTTCAATTTAGGCTTTTTATTTTTATTGCTCTAATTTTTACCTAGTACGTCCTAGTGGTTTTTAGAACTAGCGAGCTGTCCTAATTTTTGCATAAGCCGCCCTTGCAGGTTTTCAACCTAGCAGATTTTTTTATTATTGGTTTTAATTTTTTCCTACACCACCCTTGCAGGTTTTCTAAACTAGTGAACCATCATAATGCTTGCTTAGGCCGCCCTTGCGGGTTTTTAACCTAACAGTTTCTTTTTTTAAAAAAAAGAATTATTGTTTGTCTTTACAGATCTGGCTACAGGAGCACTTCTGCTTGCTTGATACCCCATCTATGGACTTTACTAGATATTTTCCATGACATCATTCTACAAGGAAATTGCTTCATCATGATATGCTAAATGGGTTGATTGTATCTGCTCACGAGCTATAATCAACATCCGTTGGTTAGTACCTTCTTGAAAAATTACACATGTCACCAATCAAATGCATCTAATGTATGTTCCTCTTACTGCTCTCCATTGGGGCAATTGTTATGAGCCTCATCGACTTGATCACCAGTATAGAGCTGAGCCTTGAGGTTTTGAGTTTACTCCTAATTTGGACATGCCTCGTTTGACAAAAGCCTACTTAGATTGACTGAGGTAAAGCTGGCCTGCACGTTACGCTTATCGTTTGCCATAAATTCTACATCTGTCAATTCTTTATAAAATGATGTTAGGATGAATGATAATAATAATAAAATATGTTTTCTTTTCTTTTATAATTTGTCATCACTTTTCACTATTGTATAATTTATTTTACTATATTTGGTCAAATACTTGAAATAGTGCATATAAAACAGTTTTATCATTAACTCTATTTTATTAAATTGGGAAACAACCAAAAATATAAAGCCAGCACACACAAGATTACTCTTGTCGCTAACTAGCACTTGCTGGTTTTCTAATTGATAATTTTCTCTCATTTTAGCCCCAATTATTGCCTAGCCCATTCTTTCTGGTTTTCGAAACTAGTGGACTGCTCTAACTTTTGCCTAGGTCACCCTTTTTTGGGTTTTTAACCTAGCAAGCTCTTTTCTTTCTTTTTTTTTAAACATAGAATTTCTTCAACTTGTCAATGTTCACTGGCTCATTAAACTGATTCCCATCCATGTCTGATAGCTTAACCACACTCTTGTTCATGACTTGTTTCACGACATACGACCCTTTCTAACTAGGTCTAAATGTTCCTCTCGGATCAGGAACATTGGGCTTGCATTGTTTTAACACCAAGTCACCAACTTTAAGCTTCATGATCTTAACCCTCCTGTTGTAAGCTTGAGCTATCTTTCTTTGGTACAACTGATGATGATATAGTGCCTTCAACCTTCTTTCTTCTAATGAGGCTAGTTGCGTATATCTATTCACTACCCATTCCATCTCAGGCAATTCAGCTTCCAGAACCACCATTAGTGATTTGATCTCAATCTCAATTAACAACATTTCTTCCATCCCATAAACAAAGGAAAATGGCATCATTCCAGTTGGGGTTCGTACACTGGTCCTATTTCTCTATAAAGCAAAAGGAAGCATTTCTGACCAATCTCTATACTTCTTGGTCATCTTAAATAGAATATGCTTAATTGTCTTGTTCATTGCTTCCACTACACCATTAGCCTTTGGTCTATAAGGGGAGGATCGGTGATGGTGGATGTAGTACTTCGAGAATAAGTCCTTAACGAATCCTTGAAATTGTACCCCATTGTCTGATACTACATTATGCTGGACCCTATACTTGCAAATGAGATTCTTCTCAATAAATTTAGCCATTTTCTTTGCCCCCAACTTGTTGAAAGATTTAGCTTCAATCCATTTTGAAAAATAATCCACTATCACGATAATGAATCGGTAACCGTTTGAAGCCGTTGCATGTATCTCTCCAATAATGTCAATCCCCCAAGTGGCAAAAGGCCAGGGTGAAGACATAAAATGTATTTCTTCAGTAGGTAGGTGATTTAGGTTTCCGTATATCTGGCACTGCTGGCACCTCTTCACAAAATCAATATAATCTCTCTCTATAGTCAACCAGTAGTAACCTTGTCGAATTATCTTCTTAACTAGGGCCAATCAATTCATATGTGGTCTATAACTTCCCGAATGTTATTTCAACATGATTTGCTCAACTTTGGATTTCCTCAAGCATCCCAAGTGCACTCCATCAGGCCATCTTCTATACAACTCTCCATGAAAGGTGATTTATTGCAAGGACCATCACTGTATAGCTCTTATATCTTCCCTTGTTGCCTCCAACGGGTATTTCCTATTTTTTAAGAACCGCCTTATAGTATTGTACAACACATTATGGTCCATGTCAGTTTCCATAACCGTTTCATACTCATAATAAGGGTTGATGAAATAATCAAAACCAATGGTTTAAGGAATAGCTTAACATGATCCTCCCATACCGAAGCCAATGTGGCTAGGGCATCAACCATTTGGTTTTTTCTCTTGGTAAGTGTATACATATGTACTCCTTGAAATTCTTCTTCATCATAATTATGGTATGGCTTTAACCTCTCTTTTTTCAACTCCCATTCTCCATTTACTTGGGATGCCACAAATAATGAATCACCAAAAACTTGCACTTTATCAACCTTCATAATCATCAAGGTTTCCAAACCAAAAATGCATGCTTTGTATTCCACCATATTGTTGGTTGCCCTAAACTTTAACTTCTTAGATAAAGGAATAAGCTCTCCTTCTAGCAATTCAAAAATTACTCCTAGGTCAACCTCCTTTCTATTTACTACTCAGTCAAAATACATCTTCCATCCTTGTACTTCTATGGCCTCTAAATGTTCATCCGAAAATTCCAAAACCACTTCTTCACTGTCCAACAATGGTTATTGAACCAGAAATTCTTCTACTTCTCTAACTTTGATGGTTTTCCTGGTTATGTACTCGATCTCAAATTTTTCTAAAATTATCAACCATTGACTATACTTCCCAATTAATGAGGGTCTCTCTTAAATATTTTACTAGATCCATCTTGAAAATTGCTTGCACACTATAAGAGTAAAAGTAATACCACAAATTCTTAGACTACCAAACCACAACTACACATGTCTTTTCAATAATACTATACCTAACCTAATAAGGTAGGAGTTTTCTACTCAAATAGTAGATTGTGTACTCAACCCTTGATTCATCTGCTTAGGCTTGCATTGCTCTTATTAACTCTTGTTCTACTGCTAAGTATAGTAACAAAGGTCTACTGGGTCTAGGCGGTTTCAAAATATGTGAATTCAACAAATAATCTTTTATACGCTCAAAGGCCTTTTGACATTCTTCATTCCACTTGACTGGATGGTTCTTTTTAAGCAATTTAAAGATAAGTTCACAGATTGTGGTAAGCTTTGCTATGAACCTGCTAATGTATTGTAACTCTTTGATGAATCCCCGAACTTCCTTCTTCATTTTAGGGGCTGGCATATCCCTGATTGCATTAACCTACTAGGGTCAATATCATTGCCATTTGGGCTGATCATGTGCCCCAATATTTTGCCTGAAGTAACTCCAAACACACACTTCTTTGGGTTCAACCTTAGATTATACTTTACTGCTCTCTCAAAGAATATCTCTAAGTTTTGAAAATGTTGCTCTGTTGTATCTGACTTCACCATCATATCATCAACATAGACCTCAACTTCCTTATTCATCATGTCATGAAACAAGGTGGTTGCCATCCTTTGGTAGGTTGCTCCAGTATTCTTTAAACCAAATGACATAATATAGCCCATGTAGTAATGAAGGCAGTTAACGCTAGAGGCTACACTATCAATAAGTACATCTATTTGGGGTAAAGCAAAGTCATCCTTAGGGAAAGTCTTGTTCAAGTCTCTATAGTCCATACAAACCCTAATTCTTCCATCTTTCTTTGGCACGGGAACTATGTTGGCTAACTAGTCTAGATAATCTATGACTTCACGAAACTTCACTTGTATCTGCTTAGTGACTTCTTCTTTGATCAACTCTGCCCATTCTAGCCTTAACTGTCTAAGCTTTTGTTTGATAGGTTTAATGTGAGTTTAAGTGGGAATCATGTACTCGGCTATATCTCCATCAATTCCAGGCATATCCTCATAAGACCAAGCAAAGATCACTTCATATTTTTAAATATTTTTTCTAATCTCTCTCTCTCTCTTCAGGAGTAAGGTCGGATGCTATGCTAATGTTTTTAGGATTATCGATTGTTCTCAAATTTAATGATTATGTATTAATAGAGTTAATATTAAAAATGCTCATATAATTACTACTTGAATGTATGCAACCATCAGGAAAAATATCACACTAGTAAACAAAATCATACTTTATTGCATTCATTTTGGAAAAGAAAACAACATCATCATCTTACAAAGAAGACAAATTAAAATCAAAATCATAATCAACATCAATGTTCTCATCATAAAAAACTATAAGGTTCTCAAACCGTTCTTCAATGAGAGCAGCAATTTCCTCTGAATTCATCTAGATCTTTAGGGCATATTCTTTCTTTTCTCTTGGGCTTGATTCCTAATAAGTGTATAGTTGATGATATTTTTGCCCCTATTTCTTCATATATTTATTGTTAAATTGAGTTTAATTTGTTTGTTCAATTATTTATTATGGTTGATTCCATGAACTTTTGACACATTGGGACCTTAAGGTTATTTAGGCCCGAATCAAGGATGAAAGATAAGAAAAAGAGCTATTTTGGGGCAAATTCTTCAATTGACATGGCCAGTGATATGGGCGTGTCAATGGTCGTGTCATTCAACTACTTTACCAAAGCCTCGACATGCCCAGAAACATGGGCGTGTCACTGAACATGCCATTGATTCTGCCTTACAGAAGCTGTGACATGCCCAGAAACACAGGTGTGTCATTGATTGTGTCCCTAACTCAGCATTGCAATAATAATGACACACCCAAGAACATGGGCGTATCACTGGCCATGTCATTAAAGTTGGAAACAACATTGTTGACATGCCCACAGACACACCCGTGTCAATAGGCATGTCAGACAAAATTTCTGGGCTATAAAATCTGAGCTAAAGTGTGAATTAGGGATCCGATTTTTATTATTAGAGCCGAATTCATGAGAAAAGAGTTTTGGCAGCTGAGAGTGAAGGTGAAGATCCAATTCATACGAGATTTAAATCAAGATTCAAGGATTGAAGTGAAGAAACACAAATCATTCATTATGGATTGTTTGAATTCTTTTACTTATTTCTTTTGTTTTACTTTTCTGATTATGAACATGAGCTAAAGTGTTTCTATCTAGATATTGATGAACCCCAGCCTTGTTGTATGGATTGAATAGTTCTTATTAAATTAAATCATTTGATTAAGTTGTTTTATCATTTTAATTTTTAATTTCTTGTTTCCAATTGATAATAGCATACTTACTGATTGGTTACAATTTTTATATTATTGACTTGAGAAAGCTTGATATGAACATAATTTTCATTAGGATTGAGGGTTGATTGGAGTGCTAGAGATAGACTTACAAGACCCTTTGGTTCAAATTTCCTTATTCTTATTGCCAGATCTATTTAATTAAGCTTGAGAAGAGATTCGTAGCATTCTACTTATTGATTAGGGATTAATTCACTCGAGAGAGGTTTTGATCTAATTTAGAGGAATACCAATTCAGCTCTATTATTTGATTTAATTGAATTGATATTCATACATTTTTTATGGCTAGGGGGATTCAATATCTGGATAGTATTTTCATCATCAACTCCTTTTGCACAATATTCAATTTTTCTTTACTTTAATTTATTAAGTAATTTGTCTTTTATTTTAATCATCACAAAAACTATTGATTTGCTAAACAACAGTTGAAATTTGCACTAGTACTTGACCTTGTCCCAAGTGAAATGATATCTTACTCACTATTTTATTACTGCACGGCCCATACACTTGCGGTAACACTGCGATAGCACAGATTTGCCATCAAGTTTTTGGCGCCATTGTCGGGGACAAAGGTTTTCAATATTAGTAATATAATCAAGACTGCTAATTTAGTTTCTATTTTTATTTGTTTTAAGATTAGTTCTTGCTTGTTGATTGTCATTTTAGGTACTTCTTTCCATTTATGAACTGAGCTAGCTCTTTCTAATTACTTGAATTAGATCCAGAGCTAGAGAGAACATTAAGGAGAAAGCGGAAGGAAGAAAGGGAAGTAGTTCTGGCAGAAACAAAACCAAACTTGGAAGATTCAAGCTCAGACGAAGAACTTGAAGTGATGGCAGGAAATAAGCTAAGGACAATGCAGGAATTTGTTAAGCCCACTCTTAATGGGGCTGATTCAAGCATACAGAGGCCGGCATTTCTTGCAAACAAATTTGAGATAAAGGCAAATGTTATTCAAATGGTGCAGCAGACTTGCCAGTTTGATGGGTTCCCAGATAAAGATCCTAATGCACATATTAAGAATTTTTTGGAAATATGTGACACGTTCAAGATACATAATGTCTCAGAAGATGCAATTAGGCTAAGATTGTTCCCACTTTCATTGAGAGACCAAACAAAGAAATGGCTAAAATCTTTTTCCCTAAACACTTTCACCTTATGGGGTCAGTTGGCAGAAAAATTCCTAGAGAAATACTTCCCACCGTCTAAGACTGCCAAGTTGAGGAATGATTTTTCATCTTTTCTTCAGCAAGATGCTGAGACCCTTTATGATGCTTAGGATAGGTTTAAAGATTTCTCTAGGATAATTTGGAAAATTGGTAGGGAAAATTGGAAAATCAGGTAGGGAAAATTGCCAAGTTACTTAGTGAACGACCACAAGGGAGTTTGCCTAGCAATATTGAGGCAAATTCGAAGGAGCAGTTGAAGGCAATTACTCTAAGGAGTGGAAAGAAAATTAATGGTGCTGAGGTTGAGAAAAGAGAAGAAGTGGTTGAGGAAGAGGCTGAGACACAAGAAAAAGAAGATAACCCTACTGTCTCTTTGGGTGAGAAGGCTACAGTGGAAATGAAAAAGGGAATCAATCATAAGAACCCAGTCTAATAGTGAAGGAATACCAACCTCGAGTGCCATATCCAGCAAGGTTGAACAAAGACAAGATGGATGCTCAGTTCCTTAAGTTTATTGAACTCTTTCAACAACTGCACATTAATATTCCATTTGCTGAAGCTTTATCGTAGATGCCCAAATATGCTAAAATTTTGAAAGATATCCTTTCTAATAAAAGAAAACTTGAGGAAGTATCTTTGGTACAATTTTCAAAAAAGAGTTCAACAATTTTGCAAAAGAGGTTGCCTAAGAAATTAAAAGATCTTGATAGTTTTACTATTCCATGTTTGATAGGTAATCTTGAAATTAAAAGTGCATTGTCTGATTTGGGGGCTAACATAAGTGTTATGCCCTACAAAATGTTCAAAGAGTTAGGTATTAGAGAACCTAAACCAACACTCATGACCATTCAACTTATTGATAAGTAATCCACCCTCGCAGTATTATAAAGGATGTGTTGGTAAATATCGGGGATTTTATTTTTCCCAATGATTTTATTGTCATTGATGTAGATGAGGATGCAAATGTTTTGCTTATCCTTGGTAGGCCCTTTTTGAATACAGCTCGTGCCTTATCGATGTTCATGATGGCATATTGACCTTAACAGTGGAAAGCGAGAAAGTTGTTTTTAATATACATTATAGTATGAAGCACCCACTTACACTCAATGAGGTGGATTCATGCAATGATATCATTGAGCATGAAATCTTAAATTGTGTTACTAACGTTGTTCCCAAGGAACCCCTTAAGTTGTATTTATTGCAGGATAACGTTGAGGATAAAGAAGAATTGGATCAACTTGCTTATCTTAAAGCAAGAAAATTATTTAAGAGTCGAGCGTATGAAGCCATTGAAATCCCAAAAGAACAGAAGCCACAACCATCTGTGATTGATCCACCTAATTTGGAACTTAAGACCCATCCGGATCATCTTGAGTATATATTCTTGGGAGAGGAGAATAAATTGCCGATTTTTTTGAGTTCCCACCTATCTTCTGAGCAGTAGGTAAAACTCATCGAGTTATTAGAAAAGCATAAGTAAGTTATAGCTTCGAAGATAGCAGACATCAAGGGTATTAGTCCATCCTATTGCACTCACAAAATACTGAGGAGACAATGGCTCGAGTAGTCCATGCTCGAGTTTTGGAGGTCTTAGGGGTTTAGCCCTTCACAGCCACCGCCTCCACCGTACTAGCCCCCAGTACCCCATGTTGATTTTTTGGATGATAGTGGTAGTGATGATGTCAGTGCCAGCGGTGATGATACCAGTGCTAGTGATGATTCCAGTGCTGAGCCCATGACTAACTAGCTCACTTTTTCTTTACTTCATTATTTTATTTTATTTTTATTTTATTTTTATTTTCATTTGGATGGGTGTACGTTTAATTCTATATTTCTATCTTTCTTCTTCTTCTTCTTCTTATTATTATAATATATCTTTGAACCTTCACAATTTTGCATGTCCATTTTTGTCTTGTAGCTAATTCGACTTCGCAATGCTTTTGGAACCATATTCATATATGTCGATTCATGGACATGTTAGGGTAGTTCTCTCTCTCTTTTGTTCTTTTTCTTATTTTACACACATTGGGGATGATGTGCATCTTAAGTGTGGGGGAGAGGTATATATTTTAGATTGAGCTTTTGTTTTCATTCTTGCCATTTGATGCATTTATCTCATTTAGTTTCTTTGACTTTATTTTTGGGTTCAAGTAAACTAGATTGCTATAATAATATGAAGTGAAATGGTTCCTCTTTTTATTAAATTAATGGTTGATTTAATGAACGACAATATCTTGTTGAGGTTGACTTGATTTTCTTAATTGATTGCTAAAGATAAATGTGATAGTTTCAATTAGGTAGTTGATTGATGAGAGTGGCACATCTTAAGTTTAAAACCTTAGTTACATTTTTTAGCATGTCCCAATTCCTTATATATTTGAGTTGAACATAGTATGACATCTTTATTATCTTAAGTTCCTAATCACTTTCCTTGAAAAATAAATAAATAAATATAATAAATTAAAATAATTCTTCAGGAGCTTTGAAAATTTATCCCTGTTTCGTTGATTTTAAATCTTGAATTGAAACGAATGAGTTGGAATCATGAATATTGCTATTAGCCATTTGAATGGTTATTCTAACTGAGTAACCGGGGGTTAGCATCACAAATATTTACCTTCATGTCAAAAAGTTAGTATCAGTTCAAACAAGTCAGACTTCTTTAGAAAAAAATATTTCACGAAATGAATTTTACGCAAGGGTCAAAGAACTTAAGAGAAAATTTACACTTTCTTACTTTATTCATGACTTTTGAGTTCTTAGAATTTTATGCTCAATCTTTTCTTAGAATTTTATGCTCAATCTTTTAACACTGAATTTTTAAATTTTAGATCTGTGAGATTTTTGATTTAAAACTTCATAATTCAACTATCATGTTTGAGATTTAGTTTTTGGTTGAGAATGTTGCGTTTTCTGGTTTGAGTATTGTAAACTTTTATTTTCTTTAGATATAGAGGGGTCCTTCATTTCTGCTTATTATAGTGATTTGGTTTGCTTGAGGATAAACAAAACTCAGGTGTGGGGGAATTTGATAAGTGTGTAGTTGATGATATTTTTGCCCCTATTTCTTAGTATATTTATTGTTAAATTAAGCTTAATTTGTTTGTTCAAGTATTTATTAGGGTTGATTCCAGAAACCTTTGACACATTAGGATCTTAAGATTATTTAGGCCGGAATCACGAATGAAAGACAAGGAAAAGAGCTATTTTGGGCAAATTCTTCAATTGACATGCCCAGTGACATAGGCATGTCAATAGACGTGTCATTCAACTACTTTACAGAAGCCTCAACATGCCAAAAAATATGGGCGTGTCACTGAACGTGCCATTGATCCTGCCTTACAAAAACTGTGACACACCCAGAAACATGGGCATGCCACTGACCGTGTCCCTAACTTAGCATTGCAGTAACAATGACACACCCAAGGTCATGGGCGTGTCACTGCCCATGTCATTAAAGTTGGAAACAATACCATTAACACGCCCACAGATACGCCCATATCAATGAGCATGTCAGGCTAAATTTATGGGCTATAAAATATGAGTGCAAATTAGGGGTCTAGTTTTTATTATTAGAGCCGACTTCATGAGAAAAAGAGAGTTTTAACAGTTGAGAGTGAAGGTGAAGATCCAATTCATACAAGATTTAAATTAAGATTCAAGGAATGAAGTGAAGAAACACAAATAATTCATTATGGATTGTTTGAATTTTTTTACTTATTTCTTTTGTTTTGGTTTCTAGTTATGAACATGAGCTAAAGTTTTTCTATCTAGATATTGATGAACCCTAGCCTTGTTGTATGGATTGAATAGTTCTTATTAAATTAAATCATTCGATTGAGTTGTTTTATCCTTTTGATTCTTTATTTCTTATTTACAATTGATAATAGCATGCTTATTGATTGGTTATAATTTTCATATTATCGACTTGAGAAAGCTTGATATGAACAAAATTTTCATTAGGAATGAGGGTTGATTGGGGTGCTAGAGATAGACTTATAAGACCCTTTAGTTCAAATTTCCTTGTTCTTATTGCCAGATCTATTTAATTATGCTTGAGAAGAGATTCCTAGCATTCTACTTAGTGATTAGGGATTAATTCACTCGAGAGAGGTTTTGATCTAATTTAAAGGAATGCCAATTCAACTTTATTATTTGATTTATTTGAATTGATATTCATAGATATTTTTATAGCTAGGGGGATTCAATATCTGGATAGTATTTTCATCATCAACTCCTTTTGCACAATATTCAATTTTTCTTTTCTTTAATTTATTAAGTAATTCATCTTTTATTTTAATCATCACAAAAACTATTGATTTGCTAAACAACAGTTGAAATTTGCACTAGCACTTGACCTTGTCCCCCAGCGGAACGATATCTTACTCACTGTTTTATTACTTGTGTGACCCATGCAATTGTAGTAACACTATGATAGCACAAATTCACCATCAATTCCATATCAGCTGGAAAGACAAGCTTTTTCTCCCTCTGTTCCACCAACTCAGTAACATCAACAAAGATCTCAAAACCTAAAATAAGCTTCCCCATGAATATGATTGGCTCCATCTTCCTTTAGAGTGGTCTCATATCTGGAGCTTTGATGAACACTTCTTCAAGTGAAGGAAAACTCATCTTCTCATTCCTTTTCAGCAAAAAACCTCCATTTTCTTCATCATAGCCAAAATTCTAGAGCCCATTATCTTGTTATCAGAAATAATAGCCACTTGAAATCCATTGAAAGGCCTCTTAATCATTAAAGCATTTGCCACTTCATTATCCTCAGCATCGATAACTACTATTTCATCTCCATTTGGGAACTTGATCTTTTGATGGAGTGTATAAGGAACTCCACCAAGAAGATGGAACCAAGGTTGACCCAACAACAATGTAAAAGTGGCAGGTATATCCAGGACTACAAATTCCACTAAGGATTCAATCGAGCAAGTCTTGACAACAACTTCAAAGATTCCCTTAGCATGCCTCTTAGTATTGTCATAAGCCTTAATGGTCACCTCAGTTGGGCTCAATCTCATTTCAACATAGCTAGCTTTGGTAGGATCTTAAGTGGGCACACATTAGTTGAGATTTTGTACAATCAAACTCTATTTTGATCATTGATAGTTAAATTGATAAAAGAACTAATGATTTCAAATAAATCTATTTTGCAGAGTTAGGATCCGAGCGGCTTTGTGCGACCGCTAAAACAAATGAATGAGTGACTGCACAAATGCAGCACGAGCATAAAATTAAACTATCATACAAATCTGCCAAGCCAAGAGAATTGAACAGACTAAGCATATGCCTAGTAGGGAACCAAATAGACATATAGAGTGCCAACTTGGATATAGAACTGCTAAGCTAAGAGAACCAAACTATCAAGCCGAAAGCAGTCCAGTAGACCAATGGAGCTAATCAAGTAATGCAAATCTACACGGAGCTAGGTAAGCCAACTACGAGAACTAAGTTAAGTCCACAACTTCACAAAAGAGTTCACATTGTTAGAGAGTGGTAAAGTTAGGATGCCTGGTAGACATGCGACCGTATGCAAACACTGAATGACCGCACCAAATAAAGGTAAAAATTTATAAACTAATAGAAAGGATAGTGGTCTCACTGAGCAGTGAAGTCAGGATGCTAGAACTTTGGGCGACCACTAAAGAAGCTCGAGCGACCATACATAACAAAGAGCTAAAATACTAAAAAGAAAAGAAGAGATAGTGGTAAGCTCTCGTGGTGCTTCCTTGATGCTCAAAACCTTGTGCAACAGCCCAAAATTGAGAGACTGCACAAGTGTGAGCTGGAATTTTTGCCCCCACTCCAATGTGGAATAGTTCTTGCTACTTCGGCACTGTTAGGCTCAGGGCCTTAGAGAACAGGGCCTAAACCTGGAGAAAATGGAGTCGCCACCCGGACGGACCAAAAAAAATAGAAAGAGGTGGATGACTCAATTTCTAAGGAATTTCCAACCCCTATTGGTTTTGAAAAGTTGGGTACGTATGGAAAAGTTGAGAATGACCCAGAACCCCCATAATGCCCAGTTCATTAGAATCGGCCACCTTTTCAGGTCTTAATATTAAATTCTTAACTTATTAAAATATTATCCATATTACATACATATTATCAAAATAAATAATCATCGATCAACTTTATTAAAATAAAACAATCAAAATAGGCACCCATCCAAGGATGGAAACATGCCTTTACAATAATTGTCAAATGTCCAAAACTAAATAGGACACCCACCATAGGTAGAAACATATCCCTTACATTGATCTTCAAATACAATCAAAATTAAAAGGAACAAGTTAAAAAAATAAGGCACCCATAATGTGGAAGCATGCCTTTCATAACTTTAACACCCAAATAAACAAATATAGTTTGATTAAATAAAATAAGCAATAAAATAATAAAAATTCATCATTCATCATAAAAAGCTTGTAATAATGAATCAAGTAATCGAATCTAGAGTTTAATCTTAAATTAGGCTTTAAACTTGCAAAATTAAGGTTTCTAACCTAAAACTAGGGTTTTAGGGTTTCATGATACCATTAGGGTTTTGATTTGGAAAGTATGATTTTAGGTTGGAAATTAGGATTTTTAGGTTAAGCAAATAGGGAATTAGGGTTTCTAGATTAGAAACTAGGGATTTAGGGTTTTTTAGATTGTAAACTAGGGATTTAGGGTTTCTAGATTGGAAACTAGGAATTTAAGAAAATAAGGTTTCAGAGATTAGGTTGCTAGATATTAGAATATTAGGGTTTAGGTTTTGGATTCTGGATATTAGGATTTAGCTAAAGGTCAAGGTTTAATATTGGCTACTATGATGAATAAAATTATTTTGAAAAGATAAACATTGGTACTGGATTATTTGATCATTAAAATAGAATTACAGTATTTAAATCAAGTGATCAGAATATTTAAAACTACTGCATTCAAGTTGGCAACCATGTCTAAATAATTTCACAATCTTTAAACCTTGAATGATACTTATAGGAAAGACCACATATGTTGGATGATTAAACAAGTTGTAAATCAATGAATGAAGCTATTGTGAACTAAATGAATTAAATGATAAAGCCAAACATCCATTTGTTTGTTCCACCAAAGTTGATAAATTGAAACAAGCTTCCCTCAGCTACCGCCTACCTGGATCAATTATAATTTATTATCGAAGACTGCCTTGTTATTGCATCTGTATTTAATTCAAGCTAAAATGTGCTAATTGTTGATCTTCTGCTTGATAATTCCTCGTGTTGTTCATCCTTGCTTATTATTTTTAAACCTATATTTATAGAAGAATGTATTAAGTTAAAACATGTATTTAACTTTCTATTTAGAAAATTTCTTGAGGCATATCAAATTAATTTGAGAGAAAACCATGAGCATGTCGAATTAAAACTCCTTTAATTTGAGGCAAACCAAGACCATGTCAAATTAAAACAATCCCAATTTGACATGGAATCAAAGTCCATATCAAACTGGCAATCCTAATTCGACATGGACAACTCCATAATGAATTAGGATTGCCCTAATTTGATATGGAGTCCCCTAGTTGGCCCCATATTAATCTAGTTTCCCAATTCGATATGGGAAACTCGATATCAAATTAGGGAAGCCTAAATTTGATATGGGGCTACCCCATATCGAATTGGGTATCCTAATTCGACATGGGGACACCCCATATCAAATTGGGGTCCTCCCAATTCGATATGGGGTGTCCCATGTCGAATTGGGATGCCCTAATTCGATATAAGCACACGCATACAAAAATTTGAGTCTAGTACAAGGCCGATATCAAATTAAATCCAACCAAACCTTCAAATCTGACCTATTTAGGGTTTTAAAAGATTAACTAGCTTATTTTATACCTCATAGAATTGTATCAATCAAATTAAAGGCTTTAAAATAGGTTGAAGCCATTAAAAGTGAACCAAACTTGACTAGGCCTTCTTTAATTAGGATAAGATTAGTTAGGGCTAAATTCAAAGGTCTACAGTTTGCCCCATACTTGAAAATTCTAGAATTTATTCAGAGAGTGAAAAAGCAACATGACTTTGAGCTGATTTTGGATAAGGATCATATTCTAGACCCAGGGATCTAGTTTGAGTTCTAAACTTGAGACTGGTTTGGGTTCTGGACTAGAGACTGGATTGGTTAGGTTCTGGACCCGAGGTTGGTTGGGTTCCAGACTCGAAACTGGATTGTTTGGATTTTGAACCTGAGTTTGGTTGGGGTCTTGACCCAAAACTGAATTGGTTGGGTTCTGGACCCGAAACTGGATTGGTTGGGTTCTTGACCCGAATTCGATTGGGTTCTGGACCCAGAATTAGATTGGTTAGGTTCTGGACCTGAAACTGGATTAGTTGGGTTCTGAACCCGAATTTGGTTGGGTTCTGGAACCAAAACTAAATTGGTTGGGTTTTGGACCCGAATTTCATTGGTTGGGTTTTGTACCCAAAATTGGATTGGTTGGGTTCTTGACTCAAATTCAATTGGGTTCTGGACCTGAAACTGGATTGGTTGGGTTTTGGATCTGAAACTAGATTGGTTGAGTTCTAGACCTAAATTTTGTTGGGTTCTGGACCCGCAACTGGATTAGTTGGGTTATGGACCCGAATTTGGTTGGTTGGGTTTTGGACCCAAAACTGGATTCATTGCATTTTGAACCCAAATTTGGTTAGGTTCTGGACCCAAAACTGGATTGGTTGGGTTATAGACTCGATATTGGTTGGGTTATGGACTGAAAGATTGAATTTGATTTGTGTACTTGGACCCGAGATTGGATTTGATTTGGGTATTTTGACCTGAGAATAGTTTTGATTTGGGTATTTGGACTCGAGATTGTGTACTGGGACCCGAGATTAGATTTGATTTGGGTACTTTAACATGGGACCTGACACTTGAACCTGAGACTAAATTTGATTTAGGTACTTAGACTCGAGACTGGATTTGATTTGGATACTTAGACACGAGACTAGGTACTTAGACCCGAGACTAGATTTGATTTAGGTACTAAGACTCAGGATTGGGTACTTGGACTTGAGACTCGATTTAATTTGGGTACTTAGTTTCGGGACTGGGTACTTAGACCCGAGAATGGATTTGATTTTGGTAATTGGACCTGAGACTGGGTACTTGGACTCGAGACTTAAGCTCTTCTAGATTGATTGTCCCTTTGTTGTTTGAGAATTTTGGCTTTCTTCTAGTCATTTGGTTTCAGCTCTTCTAGCTGACTGACCATCTGTCAGTTGAGAGTTCTAGCTTTCTTCTAGCCAGTTGTTCAATTCTTCAATGGATTATGTGTTTTCACCCTTCAAATTAGATCTTCATCTTTCGACTTTGAGTCTTCACCCTTTAAAATGGATCTTCATCCTTGAAAATTAAGTCTTCACCCTTCAACATGGATCTTCATCCTTTAAACATCGGATCTTCACCCTTCAACATGGATCTTCATCGTTTAGACATCGGTTCTTCACCCTTCTAAATGGATCTTCATCCTTGGACATCGAGTCTTCACCACATCAGGTCTTCACCATTCAAAATGGATCTTCATCCTTTGGACATCGGTGAATATAGATCTTCATCCTTGGACATTTGCCTTATATTGGCGTCAGCTCTTCTAGCTGGACTAATTTTTTTCTTGTACATCTTCATTCTTTTAGGATTCTTACTTTCTTCTTATTTTGTTCTTTTTGCAAAAAATTCAGTTATTTTTAGATAGTCCTCATATTCTCTATTTTCCCCCTACGTGGCAAAATATTAAAAGTGAGACTGAAAATATTTTGTACAGGCATAAACTCAAAAACTGAAAGGAGAAACTTTGCCCCATATATAGGCTCAAACCAATGATTTTTTTCCATGCAGACTTTGATTGATGTTTGTGTATTGTCTGGTTCCTTGTACGAGCATGCATCTCCATTTTTGTAAAATGACTGAATCTTCCTCAAGAAATGGGCCTTTCATACCCCTGATGCTATGTCTGCTTCTCATTATTTGCTTCATAGAGTATTTTTTGTTCATTTTAACAAAGAATAGGCAACATAAGACAAGAAATGTAGTGTGATATGCTCATGTATGCATGATATACATGAATAATACTTACAGTGGTCCCATTAACTCGGAGACTGAGGTGATAAGCCAAAGCATTTGTTTAGGTCTTGCATTAGAATAGCAAAAGCCTTCACATCTATGGTTTTTATCTTCTAAGATGAAATCATGAGTAATAGGGCCCAAGCAACATAGTCAGAGATATATTCATTTCAAACTATAATTCAACACATCAGTTGATAGCTTCTTTATAACCTTGCCAATAATCATTTATTTGCCTAGTATGTCCTTTAAGGTTCGACGGTGTAACATACTTCCCTTAACTTGAAGGTTTTGTATGAAAAAAATATTTTTATTATTTTTTATTATTTTTTAATCTTAAAAATTATATTTTGGTTTTGTCAAATCAGTGTTATTGTACCTCAGGACTTGATTTTCCAAATTAACATATCTATAACATGGCAACCTTAGTTACCGTACTAAACTTGGGAATCATTTCCATTTAAGCAAGAACTATTGCACTTTAGATAGGCACATACATAGTACTTGATCAAAGGTCTCACTGAGTTTAAATATTGTCTATCTTATATGCATGCTTATCTAAACTATCTCCACTAATAGACTCTACCTACCAAGAGTGATCAACAAGTCTTTAATAGGTTTGAAATGAGGTCCATAAAAGACATGGGTTAAATAAAGGCCATCTTTGAGCTGAAATTGATGTGATACTACTGACAAACCTTCACATTACAATCTTCTTGTTGGAACTATATACTGTTAGAGGTTTCATTTTCACCTTCTGGGCATCACTTTTATCTTTTGACTTCATGAAAATAAAAAGCTTGAATGTTCTTCCATCTTCTTGGCATAAATCTGGATCCAATAAGTACTATCTTGATCTTTATACCACCCTCTTTTTTTCTCTCTCTCTTTTTGTCCTTTTTCCTTTTGGAATATCAAGTCTAAGACTTTAATATTGCTAACTTGGAGCTACATTGGATAAAATGAAAGATGGTCTTTCTCCTAATTCTCTGATTTTATTTGAATCTTTAGATGGATCGGACCAATTCAAGTCAATTATCCTCATAAGCTAAGTGGAAGTCTTCTGCTTGCTTTAGGTAAAAAAAAGAACTCGGTTGGCTTTCTGAACTGCCTTTTTGTTTTTTTTCCTTTTCTTTTCTATTTTTTTACTTTCTTTTCTTCGTTTTTTTCTACTCTAACTCTAAAAAAGTTATTTTGTTTGCACCATTCTATGCTTCTAACTATGGATGAGTGGAGTTGAGTGAGTTTGCTTCAACAAGGATAAATCATTTGTTGCCCTGATGTCATCTTAATAGATTGGAGATATTAGGTCTAATATCTGGTGAACTTCAACTACCCTTATAGTCTTGAGAACTTCAACTATTCTTATGGTCTTGACTATGCATTCCTTTTTTCAATCTTCTTACCTCTTCACCTTAGTGATCATTAGATTTTTCATAAGAGTCACAACAGCTTAGGGTACGTTATCAGGCTTACAAGCCAATAAAGAGCAAGCTAAAATCTCTTGAAGGCTCAAAGGGACAACTAGGGATTGATGTTAATAGGGAGGATACTAGTTCTTGGCTTACCAAATAATGCCTAGATCATCTCTCTCTTATAATAAGCAAAGTTCAATTTCACCTCGAAAGTTCATTAAAGCATGTTCTAAGATGGATTAGGATCTATACAAAGGTCATTATGCAGGAGACCTCTCTAAGAAGCATACACAATTTAATGTTATAGAATAATTCCCTCACCTATTAAAGTCATTCAAATCATGATGCATAGATACACTAATTTATGAATATCAAGCTAGACTCATCATTGGTTGAACACCAAAATGAATAGAGACCTTTAAAAATTGAACGAATGTGATTTATTCAAACAATCTTAATTTGAAAAATATAATCATTCTAAAAAATATCAAAGAAAACAAATAACAAAATAAGCTAAGGGAAGTTTGTTGAGTTAAAGTCAAAAAATGCTTCATTTACTTGGATATGTGAACGACAAGGATTTTTTCATCATCAATGATCATTGCTTCATCATCCATAGTTAGTCCAAGCTTGCTTAGTAGCATATCCTCTTTAGCAGCTTCTCCATCCATATCATGACAATGACAAGATAAAACTCTCCTTCGATCCTCTCTCCATCATGAAGGTTGCAAGCTATGGCGCCCTTCCAAATTTAAGCAGAGGATTATACTTAGTGTTAGGTTTATTAGGCTTAGACAGCTTTCCACTATCAATCAAATCTCAGATCTAATGCCTTAATTGAATACATTTATCTATCTCATGCCCTTGCACTTGATGAAATTGACAGAAGACCTTGGCATCAAAATTTGATGGCAGAGGCTTGTGTAGAGGCTGAGGTGCCAATGGTTGTAGCAAATCCATGTTCAATAGATTTTCTAACATCTTTGACAAAGGTTCTCCTAAGTCTAAACATTTATGCTGCTTTGCTGGTTTAGATGTTGCATTTTTCTCAACACCTCTTCTTTCCCTTTGACTTTTTCTACTGGGATGGTAGCCGCCCTTATTGCTCCACTTAGACAGCACATGGTTCGACTGGTCTTGTAGAATAGGGATTGACCCCTCATTTTTTATTTGATCTCTATCAGTGGACTTGTTCCTTGTTAATGTTGTCTTTCCCTTCTTCTTTATGTTAATGGGAGATGACTCATTAGCATTGTTAATGATCTCTAGAATTTCAATCAATTGGGTCTTCATAATTTTAGTCAATTGATCCCGTAGCTCGGCCATCCTAGCTTTGACAACCTTATCGACTATATCCCTTAGCTGGTTTGCATCTATCTTCCTAATGAAGCACTTGAATCAAAATCACTATTGTAGGTGGTGTCATTGTATGCTCTTGAATTGATGTACTCCAGGTCTGTGAGCTAGAAAGGATTAATGCCATATAATGCAATGCATGTATGCATGGACGCATAAGTAATAAACAATCAAAGATAATCAGGACTTTCCTTACAACCTTATATCATCCACACATGAATGACGAGTCTCTTTTCTTAGGTATATAGTCAACAAAATACCAACATGGGATATCTTATTTTTAAAAAATTTCCTCAGATGGTTTTAACTAATAGTTGTATATTCAAACACAGATGTCAATTCATGATAGTTTCCATTAATCAAGTTTTAATCCATTGAATCAACTAAAAATAGCTTTTATGCTATATTAAGTATTAAAAAAAATTAAAAGTTTTATCATGAAGAGATTTCCTATTTGGAAAAAAATAAGTAATGATTCATGCCACAAACAAGCTCATTGTTAACAATTCTTGGTATAAATTAAGCCCACAATTGATTTTTGATATTCCATAATTGACCTAGATAGTTGTAAGCTCTTAAAGAAAGGTTTTAATTTGAATGAAGTGCAAAAATAGTTTTGTTTCAAAGCCCATTATAAAAAGATTTTAGAAAAAATATATTTTGGGCTTTGTATTTAGGCTATGAGGTAGAAGAATTTTGACCCATCTTTAAAAATTTTTATGCCCAAAGACTATCTTAAAAAGTTTTAAAAATAATTTTGGTCTTTGGACTTAAAAGAATAAAACTATTTTGTGCTTACAACATAGGTAGGTCATATTAGAAAAAGAACAAATCAAATAAGCCATGGTTCAAACCAAGATATATCAATCATAGTCAAACAACAAGCATTTGGGTAAAAACCTAAGGAAAGTAGCTAGGCCAATGACATAAGCTTTAGTCTTTGGGGTGAAAAGCTTTAGGCTCCTATAGCAAGTATATACCAAAAGGTACAAGGATATGAGTAGTTATGTCATGCTCGATCTCCATACTTTGAGTGAAAGTATGGTATCTCTTACATAACACAACACAGGTTACACGGGTGTCCTAATTCACGCGCACCATGCAATCTAAATGATGCAATGGACAATATTATAATAAGAAAGAATAAAATAATATAAAGACAGATAGAATTAACTTCTCTTATTTCCAGTGGAGTCACCACTGCGAGCGGGGATTTTTGCCCCTACTCCCATGTGGAATAGTTCTTACGGCTTTGGCATTGTTAGGCTCAGGGCCTCAGAGAACACGGGCCTAAACCCGAAGAAAATGCAGTCACCACTTGGACGGGCAAGGAAAATAGAAAGGTGTGGATGACTCAATTCCTAAGGAATCCCAACCCCTATTAGATTCAAAAAGTTGGGCATGTATGGGGGAGCTGAAAATGATCCAGCACCCCCATAACACCCGGTTTATTAGAACTGACCTCCTTTTCAGGTCTTAGTATTATTAAATTCTTAACTTATTAAAATATTATCCATATTACATATATATTATCAAAATAAATAATCATCCAACCTTTATTAAAATAAAACAATCAAAATAGGCATCCATCTAAGGATGGAAACATGCCTTTACAATATTTGTCTAATGTACAAAACAAAATAGGACACCAACCATAGGTAGAAACGTATTCCTTATATTTATCTTCAAATATTATCAAAATTAAAAGGAAAAAGTTAAATAAATAAGGCACTAACAATGTGGAAATATGCCTTTTACATCTTTAATACCAAAATAAACAAATATAGTTTGATTAAATAAAGTGACCAATAAAATAATCAAAACTTATCATTCGTCATAAAAGCATGTAATAAATAAATCAAATAATTGAATCTAGATTTTAATCTTACATTAGGCTTTAAACATGCAAAATTAGGGTTTCTAACATAAAGCTAGGGTTTTAGGGTTTCATGATAATATTAGAGTTTTGATTTGGAAAGTATGGTTTTAGGTTGGAAATTAGGGTTTTGAGGTTTTAGGATATGAAAATAGGGAATTAGGGTTTCTAAATTGGAAAGTAGGGATTTAGGGTTTCCTAGATTGTAAACTAGGAATTTAGGGTTTCTAGATTGGAAACTAGGGATTTAAGGAAATAAGGTCTTAGAGATTAGGTTACTGGATATTAGAATATTAGGGTTTAGGTTTTGGATTCTGGATATTAGGGTTTAGCTAAAGGTCAAGGTTTAATATTGGCTGCTGTGATGAATAAAATTATTTTGAAAAGATAAACATTGCTACTGGATTATTTGATCATTAAATTATAATTACAGTATTTAAATCAAGTGATCAAAATATTTAAAACTACTGGATTTAAGTTGGCTGTCGACCCTAAATAATTTCAAAATCTTTAAACCTTTAATGATACTTATAGGAAAGAACACAGATGCTGGAAGTTTAAACAAGCTGTAAATCAATGAATGATGCTACTGTGAACTAAATGAATTAAATGATAAAGCCAAACCTCCATTTGTTGGTTCCACCAAAGTTGATAAATTGAAAGAAGTTTGCCTCAGCTACTGGTTGCCTGGATCAATTATAGTTTTTGGCCGAAGATTGCCTTGTTATTGCTTCTATATTTAATTCTAGCTAAGAAGTGGTAATTGTTGATCTTTTGCTTGATATTTCTCGTGTTGATCATCCTTTCTTTTTTATTTTTAAACCTATATTTTATAGAAGAATGTATTATGTTAAACCTGCATTTAACTTCCTATTCAGAAATGTTTCCTGAGGCATATCAAATTAGTTTGAGAGAAAACCATGAGCATGTCAGATTAAAACTTCTTTAATTCGAGGCAAACAAGACCATGTCGAATTAAAACAATCCCAATCTGACATGGAATCAAAGTCCATATTGAATTGGCAATCCTAATTGAACATGGGCAACTCTATATCAAATTAGGATTGCCCACTTAAAACTGCTAGTTTAAGCCAAATAGTTATAAATACTACACTAAACTTCATTTTTATGGTTAGATAATACTTTGATTGTTATTGTAATTTCATTAAACAATATTTTTCATTATCTTTTCTAAAGATAAAACATCAAAAATCTTAAGAGTGTTGGGTGTGAGCATTAAACACCATCAAAAGTTTGAATGTGAGTTTAGAAACACTTAGATTGTGAGAGTGAGCCTAGGAAAACTCTTTTAAGGGTTGTGAGGATTGATCTCAAACCATTATAATAGTTTGGTGTAACCTAGGAAAAATACCAAGTTAGAGTTAAGCTTGTAAAAACTCAAGACTAGTGGAACCTTAATAAGTTTTTAAGGAAGTGGATGTAGGATTAAAGTAAATCCAAACCACTATAACTCTTTGTGTTCTTTCTTCTCTACTCTACTTCATTTTCATCTACATCTTCTTCATCTCTTGTTTTTGAATTTTCAAATTTACCATCATTCTTCATATTAACTAATTCACCCCCTTCTTGGTTGCTAGTTTGGGACAATAATTGGTATAAGAGCTAGTAAATTTCTTCAAACTAAATTGTGAAATTTGATCCAAAATGGCAGCCATTCCACCAACAAACAACTTCACACATGGAAACCTAAATTCATTCCTTAGACCCTATTTTGATGGAATGGATTACTCTTTTTAGAAACACAAGACTTTTTTATTCCTAGATAGTAAAGGAATTGAGCTTTGGGATTTTATTGAAAATGAGTGGAAACCTCCTACGGATAAAGTTGATGGTGTCCAAGTTCCTCTTCCTAAATCACAATGGTCAAGTGCCAATGTGAGAGGTCGGTTCAAGAACAATAGGGTAGTCTCTATCTTATGAATTCAAATCAAGAGAAGAAGGTGAGAGAGTTCAACATCTCACTTGTGCATATTGCATTTGGAAAACTCTTAAGAATTATCATGGGCAAGAAGCAAATGTGTGTACATGAGTATGAGCTATTGAAGATCAAGCCTACTGAAAATGACATTGACACGACAAACCGATTGCTTGCCACTGTTAATGAATTAAAGAAATATGGCAAGATATATGATCAAGATGATGTCAATAGCAAAATCTTGAGAGCACTTAGAGCAAAGAAGAACTTTGAGTCTAAAGTTTCTTTAATTGAAAAAGCTCATGATCTTAGCTCTTTGAGAACTGATGAACTTATCAGAAAACTACTCACCTTCGAATTACACACCAAAAGAGAAGAAGAACAAGGTGAAAAGGATAAGAAAAAAGCAATAGCTCTCAAAGCCATCAACTAAGCTCAAATGATGAAGATTGTGATGATGAAGAAGAATTGGCTATGCTATCTAAAAGGATAAGTGATTGGAAGAGAAAGAGAAGACTACAAGCTAACAAAGGTACATTTCCTAAATCCTCCTTCAAAGATAAAGATAAAAAGAATGAAGTGAAATGTTATGAATGTGAGAAATATGGTCTTATCAAGTCAGATTGCTTCAAATTGAAAAATAAAAAGAAGTGGGATAAGGAAAAGAAGCGATCACTCAAAGCTACATGGGATGATGATTCCTCAAGTGAAAAAGAAGAGGAAGAAGAGGAAAAAATTGCAAATCTATGTCTCATGGCTATTGAAGATGATAACAACTCCAATGAGGTAAGTACTCCATCTTTAAACTTAATTGTATATGATAATGATGTTGATGATGCTTTAGATGAAAATGGTTTGATTGAGCCTATGAACCTTAGAATAGAAAAGTATTTCTCTAAGATGAAATTTTATAACGGTAAATGTTCCAAGTTAGAAAAGAATTTTATGTTTTTGAAAAGCTCTACATTATAATTGAAGATCTCAAATGAAAAATTATTGAAATCAATTGATGAAATGACTAAAAATTCACATAGCTTAGAAAATGTGATCAAGGAAAATAAAATGTTTAACGATGAAATAAATGAGTTGAAAGAGTCAATTTTAAAATTTCACAAGGAAAAGAGGCCTTAGATACATAGATCAATAATGAAAGGCCACCCTCTTTGAAACATGTTTAGGGTTCATTGGCTAATCTAACACCTCACCTAATGCACCAACATCTATTGAAGCATCAACAACACAAACATCTAGTGTTGATGTTGTGAAGAGCACTAATGCACAAACCAAACCTATAAATCCTAAAAGAATTACATTGGGTTCCCAAGGCTCAAGAACTAAAGCTCCTAGAGAAAATCATACATTCATGTACACAAGGCATGTATATAAACACAAAAATGCATAAAAGCAATCTCACTCAACACACACTTGCAATTGTGTGCATGGTTCATTGAATTCCAATAGGAAAGTGCACAAGTATAGAATCTTGTATCAATGCACTTATTATGTGAAGTTTGGACATAAAAGATCTTTTTGCTATATTAGGAAGGCTCATCTCAAGTTAGAAGACCCTTCTATTACTAACCCCCAAGACCCAACTTCATTTAGGTACCTAAAAGAAGATGAACATTGTTATTTTGTAGGTATGCCTAAAATCCACTATAAATTAAAAATGTTTGACTTATGGATAGTGGATGCTCAAGGCATATGACGGGCAATGCAAAACTTTTTATAACACTCACCTACAAGCATGGAGGTAATGTTACTTTTGGTAATAATTCTAAAGGTAAAATAATTGGCATTGGTTCCATTGGCATGCTTGGTAAAAATATAATTGTTAATGTTTGGCTTGTTGATGGATTGAAACATAATTTGCTTAGCGTAAGTCAATTATGTGATAAAGGATTTAATATAAGTTTTAACTCTAAAGGATAAAAAGTTTTCAATTCAAATGGTGAACTTACATTCAAAGGAGTTAGAATTGGCAATACATATAAAATTGACTTATATTCCAATAATGCATTTGAATGTTTGATTACCATTAGTAATGATGCTTGACTTTGGCATAGAAGACTAGGACATGGTAGTATGGATCACTTACAATGCATTAGTAAAGAATAACTAGTTGATGGTCTCCCTAATATAAAATTTGATAAAGATAGGACTTGTGAACTTTGTCAATTTGGAAAGAATCATAAAAGTTCATTCAAATATAAAAAGATTGTAAGCACTTCTAGACCCTTAGAACTCATTCACTTGGATTTGTTTGGACCAAATGGTGTTGCTAGCTTTGCTGGCAAGTTATATGGATTTATACTTATTGATGACTACTCAAGATTTATATAGGTTAATTTCTTTGCTCAAAAGAATGAAGCCTTCAATCATTTTAAAATATTTGCAAAAAGAGTTCAAAATAAAAAGGCTATGTAATCTCATCTATTAGAAGTGATCATGACAAAGAATTTGAAAATGAAATCATACAATTTTTGGGCTCATAGAACACTATAAAAAATGGTGTGATTAAAAGGAAAAATAGAACATTGATTCAAATGGCTAGGACAATGCTCAATGAGTATAATTTACCATCTTACTTTTGGGCAGAAGCTATTGATACCGCATGCTATATTTCGAATCGTGTTTACAAAAGACCTTTGATAAACAAAGATTATTATGAGCTATGGAATGGGAGAATACCCATAATTTTATACCTTAGAATTTTTGTTTGCAAATGCTTTATATTGAATACCAAGGACAACCTTGGAAAATTCTCATTCAAATTGAATGAAGGCATATTTTTAGGATATTTATCATCTAGCAAAGCTTATAGAGTATTTAATAATAGAACACTAGTAGTTGAAGAATCAATGTATGTTGGTTTTGATGAATCCTCTAAACTTGATCAAAGAAAAGGTAGTGCTCTTGATGATTTTGTAGGGACATTTGAACAACAAGAAACAATCAATGCTCTAAAGAACAATCTTGATGAACAAAAAGAAGAGTCTCAAGAGCTACCCAAAGATTGGCATTACAAGAAAGATCATCCAAAAGAACTAATCATTGGTGATGCCTCAAAGGGAGTAACTACTAGATCTCAATTTAAATACTTAGATTCTACTATTACTTTTGTTTCTCAAATTGAGCCAAGGACCATTGAGGGGGTTCTTAGTGATGAGTGTTGGGTGATTACTATGCAATATGAACTAAACTAAATTGAGAGAAACAAATTATGGAAACATGTTTTGAAACCTAAAGATCATCCAATTATAGTATGTAAATGGGTATATAGAAATAAGCTTGATGAAAATGGTCTCATTACTAGAAACAAAGCTAGATTGGTAGCCAAAAGCTATAACCAAGAGGAAGGCATTGACTATGATGAGACATTTGCTCCCGTTGCTAGAATAGAAGCCATTAGAATATTGCTTGCATTTGCATGCCACATGAATTTTAAACTTTTTCAAATGTTTGTTAAAAGTGCATTTATAAATAGGTTTATAAATGAGGAAGTTTATGTTGAAGAACTTCCCGATTTTAAAGATTATGAATTTTCAAATCATGTTTTTAAACTTACCAAAGCACTATATGGATTGAAACAAGCTCCAAGAGCTTGGTATGATAGACTTAATGCATATTTTCTTGAAAATGGATTTTTAAAAGGTAAAGTTGACACAACTCTTTTTGTTAAAAAGAAAATGCATAACATTTTTATTTTGCAAATTTTTGTTGATGACATTATATTTGGTGCTACTAATAAATCTTTTTGCAATGAATTTGCTTTATGTATAACTAGGGAATTTTGAGATGAGGATGATGAGTGAACTCAAATTCTTCTTTGGACTACAAATGAAGGAATGCAAGGATGAGATCTTCATCAACCAATCCAAGTACACAAAGGAACTCCTAAACAAGTTTGGAATGGATGGTTGCAAATCAAGTAAAACTCCCATAAGCACATCCTTGAGACTTGACAAAGATGAAATGGTAAGGCAGTAGATGAGAAGAAATATTGAGGTATTATAGGAAAAGCGCCATCGGAGCATGTCATTTTTTTTTTGTGAATGCTTAGTTTCTTGGTTTAGCAAGAAACAAGTATCGGTTGCCTTATCTACTGTGGAAGCCGAATATATTGCTGCATATATTTTTTTTTTGCACACAAGTTTTTTGGATGAAATAATAATTGCTTGACTATGGAAAAAAATTTGATCACATTCCTATTAAATGTGATAACACTAGTGCAATCAATTAATCCAAGAACCCCATTCAATATTCTAGGTCTAAGCATATAGACATCAAACATCATTTTTTAAGCGATAATGTTCAAAATCATAATACAGTTTTAGAATTTGTTGAAACTTGGAATCAACTTGCGGATATTTTTACAAATTAAATGAAGAAAGAATGAATTTTGTAAAACAAAATATTGGCATGATTGATGGAAAATCTCTTGCATAATAATTCTCTATTTTCCTCAAAATCTATTTTGATAATGTGTACTTAAAATTTTTCAAAATCCAAAACGTCTCATTTTGTGCGAATGCCCCAGTATACCGAGTGGTCGTACATTACCTGGTCTCTCCCAAGCCCGAGCCTTAAAACAATTCTCCTAAAATTTAATATGTATTTCTACCGAGCCTGAGCTTCAAAGCACTTCTCTTCAGTGAATGCACAACAGCTCGTGTGGTTGATCAAATTCAAGAATTTCAAACTTTTTTCAACAGTTACACTCCTCTCAAGCTTATGCGAGCACGCACTGCTAAGAGAGCTTGCCAGACCGAGATGAAGGCTGCCCAACAGCTCAAGCAACTGCACAACATGTGTAACTGACATTTCTTTTGAATGTTGGAACTTTCAAAAATTCAAAATTTTGGCCCCAAAATGTGAAAAACGGCTAGTTTTTTAAATTTTGTCTATAAATACCTCAATTTTGCATGAAAATACATCTTTAAAAACTCAAAAACATATATTCAAACAATATTCCAAGAATTTAATCATCTAAAAGAAGATTTTGAAGGATTTTTCTCTATTTGAACTTGTTTGTTCAAAGCATCACCAACAATCTATATCTTTCTACATTTCTTACAATCCTCTACATTTCTTTTTTCTTTTACTTTTGTTTTTTAATTGAGGATATGCCACCCAAAACCAAATCACCAAAAAGAAAACAATAACCAAGGGAAAAGGGATTGTCATTAGTGATACCCAACCTTAACCTCAATCCAAACCTAAACACTTTACTAGAAAAAAGTGTCTAACCATACAAACCCAAATACAAAAAAAAAAAAGGATGAGAAAGCCAAGTATTATATTCTCAAGAAAAAGACTCTTGAACTAACCAAAATGCTTACGAATGGGATGCTCCTAACTTTAAATCCAAGGTGAAATCTATGGCTACCTTAATAGAATTGGGTGAAGGCAATTCACATTTCCTAATGAGCAAGGTTACTCTAGCCTTTCAAGGGAATTCTTAATGTCTCTAAGGGTAGAGAAAAACCATAATACACTTATGGGATTCTATGGAGTTTATTTTGAGCTTTTTGACCAAGATTTTACTCTCTCTTTAGAAGAATTTGGAGAAGTTTGGGGATTCCAAACTCATGGAGCTTTCTCCTACAATGATACAAACTTTCCTTTAAAACATTTCTCATCTTTTTGGGTGAACTATCCATTAAAAACCAATACAACAATAGGTCATCCAAAGCCATCCATGTTAGGACCCTTCTCTTTTGGCTCTTGCATAAAATCATCACTTACACCATTCACCAAAGAAGTGATGGAAATGAAAAGGTTACTCAATGTGACTCATTTTTCTTATATGCTATTGTGCATAATGAGCCAATCCAAAAGTGCTAGGTTTCTCATAAACACTTTTATTCATCATGGAAAGTTTAAGGTAGGAACCTTCTTTATATCCTTCGAAATTACTCAACTTAATAGACACTTAGGACTCCTAATCCCTGAAAATCTTGCAACCCTAAGTGATCCCCTTGATTTGGCTACAAACTCTATCAACCTAGACTACCTTGAACATGATAGATGTATCCAAAAGGCTGATAATCACTATAAGCATACATTTGGTAGCAAGGGAGTTATCCAAAGGGAAAGGAAAAGAACTAGGTACCATATCATGGAAGAAGAAGGTGAACCTATCCATGTTAAAGTTAAGCACCCTCCTAAACCTTCCACCAAAGAAAAAGGTGAATCATCTAAAACCCTAAATCTTATCCTCAAGGCCATATCTTCTCTCCAAAAATAATTTAATCATTTTAAGAATGTTGTCACAAAGAGAATCACAAAACTCCACAACAAGGTTAATCTCTTTTCCCACATTCTTCATGACATATATGACTTCCAAGGGAAATTTGATTTTCCTCAATGTGAGTTAAGTGAATGGGATGTGAGTGAGCATGTTAAAAGTCCTTTTGAAGGATCCTCACCATCCTCACATAACCTTTATCCAACTCTTTCTCTTAATGATGATAATGAAAGAACTATAACTCCTCCTCCACCATCAAGAAAAGGAAAAGAGAAAGTTTTAGATTAATCATTTTCTTATATTTTTCTTTCAATTGGTATCAAATTTATTTTTCTCTTGTATTCTCATTTATTGGTATCAAAGAATTTCATCTCTCCTTTATTTTAATTGTCTTTTTGCCTTTGTCAAAGGGGGATAAATGTATATGTGATTTAATTTAAATGATTTAACTTTCAAAGGGGCAGATAAACTTGATTGAAACAAGAAAAGAAAACAAATTGGTATAAAAAAGCATACACTAATTGGTATGAAGAAAAAGTATGTATCAATTATTTAACATAGAGGGAGAAAATTTATTGTCATTGCATTAATTTCTTCATGCATTTGATTATGTTTAACTTAAGTTCAATTTTATTGCCAAATTCAAAAAGGGGGAGATTGTTGAGATTATGTACAATCAAACTCTATTTTGATCATTGATAATCAAATTGATAAAAGAACTAATGATTTCAAACAAGTTTATTTTGTAGAGTTAGGATCCGAGCAGCTTTGTGCGACCACCCGAACAAACGACCGAGCAACTACACAAATGCAGCACAAGCACTAAATTAACTTGGATAAGCATGTTGTATATTTGATGCGTAAACAATGATTTATGGTTGAATAATTGATTAGCTTGGGTTAAGTTGAAGTTTGAGTTGGTTAGTAAGGTTTAGGGTTATGAAAAAAGGGGTTTTGTTAAAGAATACTTGTTCAATTGGTTTTATCATTTAAATCATGTTGTTTAATGATTTAAATGATGGATATGGACTTAAATTGATAATTGGGAATGGTTGGAATGAAGAACAAGAATGGAAGTGAGTTGAGACACATTTTAGGGTTTTGGGAGAAATATTTCTAAGTTGAGTTTAATTTCTTAAAGTGTCTTATAAAATGTGATGCTATAGACATATTTGAGCTTAAAACTCAATTTAGAATGGATTCAATTATAATTTTAATGTTAAAGTTCCTTGGACCTAAGCAAAGGGAAAAATGGTGGAATGTGTTTTATTTATGTTTTATATTGTAAACACCTTAAAATGTGATTCTAGTGTATGCTATACATTCACATTTTATTTAGGTGTTGAGTAGTTAGTCATTGCACCAACTTGTAGTGAAGGGTGTTAAGGAATTTTGAAGTGAGGTGAAGCTTTGGCTCACTTTTGTGCAGTAAGGAGATATGTACATAATTTGGCATTTAATAATACTGATTGTATTGCTTTTAGCCAGAACACATTAAATATGGAAAATTTTTAATGGTACTTAAATGATAATGTGTTTGTATGTGTTGCATTGTTTGGAGTAACAATGTTTATTTTGAATTAATATTGTAGGATATGCCCTTTAAAAATAAATAAAAGTGATTGTATGTGAAAAATGAGAAAAGTGCAAATATTGCACTAAGATGTAAAATAAACTAAATTTGTAAAGAATGAGGAATTGACATTGATTACGAGTAGTAGATAATAAAATATGATTGTATATTGCCATATATATGGTCTAATTTCAGAATATTGTTATTGGATAGCATGATGCCTTCGGACGAGATACACTGGTGTCTCTGATAGCATGACACCTTCAGGTGAGTGTAGACTCTTAAATTTGGACCAGTTTAAATTTAAAAAGCTTATCTTAGTCCATTATAAATTTAAAGTTCTTAAACCTAATTTTAAATATTAGAATTCAACTTGTTTGATTTTATATTAAAAATACAAAAAAGTTAGTTTTGAAAAATTAATTATTTTGGACTGGTTTGAGTCGAGTTGGTTCATTTAGACCTCCCAAATCAATATGAGGCTAGCCCACATCGATTTTGGAGAGCCAAAGTGATATATGCATTACCTCATATCGATTTGGGCATGCAAAATCGATATGAGGAAGGCCTCATGTCTATTTTCGGCCTCTAATTTGACTAATTTGAGTCCTAAAAGTATTTAGACCATGCGATTTTATATTTCCTAATCATGCAGTAAGCCGTTTACATCTCGGATGAAGCAATTTTAGGTTTAACAGGGAAGTGCTTGCTTTTGTCTATAAATATAGGATTAAAGGCAGAGCAAAAGAGGGAACAATAAGCATTAAAATGATCAGAAACCCTAACAATATTAAGGCTTAAAGGAGCAGGCATTAAACAATAAAACCCTAGCATTAAATTAATCAATATTGATAGAGAGTTAGCAGCCAGCAACAAATGCAGCATATTACAAAACCATAAACACTACACCATAAAGGCAGTAGCACACTGTCTTTGTCCTGCTTGACCAGAGTTTCAAATCATTGCAAGATCAAATGTTTAATTGTGGTGGAGCCAACAAACAATGGTATATTCTAAATTTAACTCATTTGAATTAAGTGTAAGATGCTATGATGATAGTTTTAAATATTGAATGCATTTGTCCGAATATTAAATGCTATAATCATTAGTCTTTCATTTATATTAGCTTTGTTTTATAATCAGTGACTGTTCGACATATAATTCACAATAAGTTATTTACGTCATCCAGTAGCTATCTACAAGAGCATATATTTATCATAAATTAATATCCTAGTAGCTAGAGTTCATTAATGTAATCTCAGTAGCTTATTTAATCAAAAGTTTTAACATCACAGTAGCTAAGTAATTTTATTTTTTTAAAACCCTAAAATAATCCTATTTTTCTAAAACCTTAAAACATTAATCATTTTTTTCTTAAAACCCTAATTCATAATTTAAAAATTCTAGTTTGTACATCCATTGTTTAATATGATATTTGAATGTAGGATTGATTATTAATGCATGTTTATGTCTTGATGGATGGTTTACTTTTATAATGAATGGCCGAATGTCTATTTTGGTTTCAAGAATTGTAAGATGCATGTTTCCACTTTGTGGGTACCTCATTAGACAAGTTCCATGTAATTTAAAATTAATTCAAATTTTGGATTAATGTAAAAGGATACGTTTCCATCTTTTGGTGGGTATCCTATTTATTTTAGATATTGGACATGATTGTAAGGGCATTTTCCATCTTATATGGATGCCCATTCATTGTTTTGTTATGAACTTATTTTAATTTTAATACAATGATGTTTTATTTAATATTCACATGTAGTATAGATAATATCTTAATAAATAGGAATTTAATAATATTTAGACCTGAAAAGAAGGTCGGTTCTAATGAACCGGGTGCTGTGGTGGTGCTGGGTCATTCTAACCTTTCCTATGCGTATTCAACTTTCCGAACCCAATAGAGGGTTAGGGATTTCTTAGAAATTGAGTTATCCATTCCTTTTTTTCCTAGCACATTCGGGTGGCAACTCCATTTTTCTCTGGGATTTAGGCCCGTGTTCTCTAAGGTCCTGAGCCTAACAGTGTCGAAGTCGCAAGAACCATTCCACATAGGAGTAAAGGCAAAACTTTTTGCTCACAGTGGCAACTCTGCTGGGGATAAGAGAAGTTGACTATGTTGTTCTTTATATTATTTTATTTTTCTTATTATGGTATTATCCATTGTATTAATTAGATTGCATTGTGTGCGTGAGTTAGGATGCCGTGTAACTCGTATTGTTTTTTGTGAGGGATACCATACTTTCACTCAAGGTATGGAGATTGAGCATAGCATAACCACTCATAGCCTTGTACCTTCTGGTATATACTTACTATGGGAGCCTAAAATCTTTCAACCCAAAGACTTAAGCTCATGTAATTGAACTAGTTATTTTCCTTAGGTTTTTAACGCAAATGCTTGTTATTTGACTATGATTAATTCATTTTGGTTTAAATCATGACTTATTTGGTTTGTTCTTTTCCTAATATGTCCTAATTATATTATAAGATCAAACTAATTTTTTCTTTAAATCCAAAAGACCAAATTTCAATTTTTAAAATTTTTAAGAAGATCTTTTAACATGAAAACCTTTTAAGATGGCTCAAAAATATTTTTCCTTATGACCTAAGTTCAAAGCCCAAAAATCATTTTTAACAAACCTTTTGAGTGGGCTTTTAAAAATCTATTAAAACCTTTTCTTGAATGAGTTTACAAATTATTTAGGTCAATTATGGAATACTAAAATCAATGTGGGCTTAGTTTATACCAAGAATCATTAATCATGGGTTTTTTTTTGGCATGGATCATTAGTTATTTTTCCAAATGGGAAATCTATTTATGATAAATCTATTAAATTTGTTTTAATCCAATATAGCATAAAAGCTATTATTTTGTTGATTCAATGGATTAAAGCCTAATTAATGAGAATTGTCATAGACTAACTTCTATGTTTAAAAATATAACTATTGGTTAAAATTGTCCTAGGGAATTTTTTCAAAAATTGAATATCTCATGTTGATATTTTGTTTAACCATATACCTAGGAAAAGAGATTCGTTATTCTTGTATGAAAGTTATAAGGTTAGAAGGAACGCCCTAATTATCTTTGTTTGCTTGTTACTTGTGCATATATGCATGCATGCATACATGCATTGCATTGCATGTCATTAATCCTTTCTGGCTCACAGACCTAGAGTATAGCAGTTCAAGAGCGCATGACAACCCAACCATTGCCACTGATGTAGAATCTAGTAGCAACTCAATTAGCTTCTCACCAAAAGCAATGGAGCCTGAATAGATTCAAAGGATGGTGGACAATGTCCTCAATGGGAAGATGGAAGAACTGAAGGAGGCCATGGTTGAGACTATGAAGATCCATCTAGCTACATTTTTAGAAAACACTGCTGAGGCATCTGCCAGTACTAAGAAGTTGAAGGACAAAGGAAAGGCTAAGGTTGGCGAAGTAGCCTTCGATGATGACAAGGTAGTCATTGATGATGACGATGACTAGGCTCAATATTTTTAAGATCCTCAAGATAAGAAGAAAGATCCGAAGGTTGTGGAAAGATCAACCATGGAAAAGACTAAAACTTTAGATGTTAAGAAGCTGATTATTGATGTGGAAAAGAAGTTTGAAAAGAAGGTGAAAACGGAAGAGAAGTTGGAGGTGGACAAGTGTTTGAAAAAGATGAAGAGGTCCCATACAAATTCAAGATACCCTCCTTTGTCATATTCGATGGACCTGGGAATCCTCATCTCTATGTGAAGCAATACATCACTGCTATGCAGTCTGCTCGACCTACTAAAGCTCAAACTCTAAGGTACTGAATGCATTTGTTGGACCCTGTTGTCCAGAATTGGTTCAACACCTTAGAGGATGGTACTCAAAAGAGCTGGGATCTACTATACAAAGCCTTCATCCAAAAATATGGGTATAATACTGAGTTGGAGATTACTTTGTTGGAAGTTGAATCAATTAGGTAAAGACCAAATGATAACTTTATTGATTATGTGAAAAGGTGGAGAAATAAAGATGCATTGTTCAAAAAAAGGCCCAATGAATCGGATCAGATTAGGATGATTGTGAGACGGGTGTTACCTAAACTCCGTGAAAGGATATCCCATACCCATATTAGAGATTTTAAGGATCTCCTTCAAGCTGGCTTGCAAATAGAAGAATGGGAGAGAGAGAAGAATTGTTTTTCTACAAGAATAAATAAGAAAGGGAACTACGAGTCTGACAATCAAAACACACAAAAAAAAGTCGATGTTAATGTAACTGGTCAAGGAGGAAGGAGGTAATTTTTGGAGTTGGGAAAGCCACTATCTTGGGTTCTTAATAAGCTATAAAAGAAGGGATTGTTACAACCCTTGACTCCTCGACCATTGCCAAATTCTCTACCACCCAATTTTGATGCAAAGGCTTTATGTCAGTTCCATCAAATGCAAGGGCATGAAATAGACAAATGTATACAGTTGAGGCATGAGATTCAAAATTTAATTGATAGTAGAAAGTTACCAAAACCTGATAAGCCCAACACAAAGGACAATCCTTTGCCTAGGTTCAATAGAGTGTCACCACTAGTAAGCTTCATGGTAGGAGGAGGATTGGAAGAAGATTTTATCTTATCCTCCTTTCAAGATGGGAGTATTGAAGATGTAAAGTAAGGATAAATTTCATTCAATAAACCTCCCTTAGCTTGAAGTGTCGCTCATTTTATTTTGCTTTCTTTAGTACTTAATTAGAACAATTATGTTTTTTAAATTAAGATGGTTTAAATAAATTACTTTTGTTGCATTTATAATTTTTTTTTTTACATTTTGGTGCTCAACCAATGATGAATTCTGCTTGATATTTATAAAAATTAGTGTATCTATGCATCATAGTTTGAATGACTTGACTAGGTGAGGGAATCATTTATAAAATGGAACTATGTATGCTTACTTAGAGGGTCCTGCATAATTATGAGTGTCTAGATCCTAGTCAATCTTAGAACATGCTTTAACGAACTTTTGAGGCAAAATTGAACACTGTTTATTTAAGAGAGAGATGATCAAGGCATTGTTTGATGAGCCAACAACTAGTATTATCCCTATTGACATCAATCCCTAGTTGTCCCTTTGAGCCTTCATAAGATTTAGCTTGCTTTTCATTGGCTTGTAAATCCAACAACCTACCCTGAGCTGTTGTGATACTCATGACAAGTATGATGATCATTGAGTTTCTAAAGAGAAAGAAGATCAAGGCAAAGGATGTACAACCAAGACTATAGGGATACTTGAAGGACATATGAATTAGATCTAATATCACAGACTTATTCAGATAAAGTTAGGACTGAAGTAGATTTATGCCATTCTACTCATCCATTACCAGAAACATAAGTTGGTACAAACAAGATAACTATTTTAGAGCTAGAACCTAAAAAAAAGGAAAAGAAGAAGAGAAAAGAAAATAGAAGGAAAAGAAAATAAAACCCAAATTCCAGGTCAAAAAACCAGCCAAGTTCCCTTTTACCTAAAGCAGCGGAAGACTTCCACTTAGTTTGCAATGATAGTTTGACTTGAATTGGTCCAACCTAACTAGAGAATCAACCAAAATCAGAGGGATAGGAGAAAAACCATCTAGTTCATAAAAGTCTTGCACTTGAAAACCCTACAGAGGAAAAGGACAAAATGACGAAATGCTAAAAGAAGAAAAAAAAAAGAGAGAGAAAAAGAAAAGAATAAGGTTCTCAAGCTTTTTACAAAGGCAAAGACTATCCTAATCAAGATCCAAATTCATGCCAAGAAGAAAAAAATATTCAAAGCTCTATCTTTTCATGCTTACAATTGTCTAAGGTTGTAACAAAAAATTTATAGTGTGAAGGTTTGTCAGTAGTGTCACATCAGCTCCAATCTAAAATGGTCTTCATTTAATTTGTGTCCCTTATAGACCCAATTTTAAGCCTATTAAAGAAATATTGATCTCTTTTTGGTAGGTAGAGTCTATTATTGGAGATTTTTTGAATAAGCATGCATATAAGATAGCATTATATAAACTCAATGATGCCTTAGCAATATGTATGTACCTATCTGAAGTGTAACACTTCCTATTTAAATAGAATTAATTCCAAAATTTAGTACGGTAACTAGGTTTATGATGCTATAGATATGTTAATTTAAAAGACCAAGCTCTGAGGTATATCAACACTAATTTGACGAAGCCAACATTTGATTTTCAAAAAAAAAAAAAGGGAAAATCTAACTTGCAAAAGTAAATTCTTTTTATTTATTTTACATGGCTGGTCAGTACATTTTTATTCACTAAGATGGGGGTGGTCCATAATCAAACAAAGACCTAAAAAAAGTCATTGCTTGTTAGAGGAGGAGCCATATCGTCTGTCCAAAGTCCACCCGAAGAGGAAGCACCTAAAACTCTATTACCCTGAGAGTCATTCTGTAATACTCATCACTTGAAAATGTAGGGGGTACACCACAATCATCAGTTCAGGGCCTTCCCAAAGAAGAAGCATGCGGATCTCGCATACCTTGAAATCGAAAATCCCAAAAGTTTTATGCCTCCTGATGGTTTAATCCTTCAAAATGGGTAGCATGTTGACGACTAGAGGCTAACTTTTCTTGCATTTTTTTGTTCTACTCTTCGAGCAATCGTTTTGAGCCAGACAAGGAAAAGGGTAAGTACATATATTTTCATGCATACATACAAGCATTTATCATTATGGGACAGGATGACAGACCAGATAACTCAGATCGAAGCCTTGCGGATAAGATGGCACATCCGGCTGAAGGAGTAAATGGAGAAAATTATTGTTGAACTGGTAAAAATTGTTGCTGAGTTGGAACAATGATGGAAGGTCCAGTCTTGTGACCAAATGAATTAGCAGCATGCAATAATCATGAAAAATAGTCTGAACAAGTTAAGAAGAAACAATTGCAATGACAAAATGGTAAGTTTTTACCTGAAAAGTGCATGCCCTGAAATCACTGCGAGAATAGGAAGAAGGCTCATCTTCCTCCTCCTCGTCTTTGTCCTCTCCTTCGTATTCTTCTTTCTCTTCTTCCTCCACTTATATTTCTCCTTCTTCATCTCCAGGAAGCCCCAGAAATGCCATCAGGAGACACCTCAAAGTTTAGCAGTTGATCCTGAATGAATTGACATATGACACATCCAGTGAAAGTAGAAGGTCTCCAATATCACAGCCATTGTGAGTATGACTCCAATAAGATTCCCACATGGATCTAATATTCAACACAAATGATGAAAAATCTTATGGTACACTTCGCTGGTCGGGATCGAGAAACCAATTATACACTCATTCACCAAGATACCAACCATAAGAGACTGGGATGGCAATGATTTGACGAGACTCTTGCAAGGGTAGTGTATCAATCATACATGTAATCCAATTGTTTCTCTCTTCGGTGCTCCTCTAAGCTACTTTCACCTGCAAAAAAACAAACAAGTTAATTATTTTACTCATAAGTTTTGATATTTATATTAACATATTTCTTACTTGGTCCCAGGTTAAGCGATTCATGTGATAGTGGTGAGTGTGTACGTGGTGGCTTCCAGGCACCTTTTCAAGGCTCGACGGCCAAAAGCTTAGTCGTGGGTATCTGACTCGTGGCCTAGTAATAGTGGGAGCTCTCACCAAATTGTGCTCATACGCCCATACCTGTACATGAAAAGAAAGGTCAAAATCCATACACATGCATTATTTAGACCAACAATTATAAGAAAAATGATATCTCAACAAAAGCCATAAAGCCGGTAAAGGATCTTTTATTTCTGCAAATTGTATCAAAACTGTGATAAAGGCATGCGAGACCGACTTCTCCCCACACATAAGTTGGCACACTATCTAAATTAAAAAGGGCACACAGCACTGATAAATGGATGGCAGACTCAGTGCTGCCCAATATAGTCGCCCCTAATAGATATAACAGAAACCCTCGAGTATATTGTTCAGCTTGTTCATTTTCCACGGGTCGAGTATATTTCATCTAATATTCTTGAATAGGCTCATATTTGATTTTGTAAGATCCTCTATAATGGGGCCTAACACCAGTCAATTGATGAATTTCCTCACGGGTTAAAATATTGCTAGTTAAAGGGGCAGGAATCCTGTGGTATCGGATGCCTGTTAGAGTAGCAAAATCAACTTGACCTATGGTCATCTCTCCGATGGGCAGGTAAAAAGTATAGGTAGTGTCCATCCATCACACAGCAAGTGCTTGAATGTCACTCCTATCAATTTGATATCATTGGGATGGTAATTGCAAAATAAAGTCCTCAAATCCGCTTTCTTGAACCATTCTTTTTACAGCAGGTGGGGCCTGATTATACCACTTATGGCTTTATGGATGTTTCCACTTCCATGGATGTCACAACCATCATGCTATTCAAGCATAGGTAAGTGTAGACCCTTAATTTTTGACCCAGTCAAATCCTATAGTTTAAAATAATTTTTATGGTATTTTAAATATTTTAATAATATTTTAATTACTTATAATATTTAATAGTTATTTTTAATAAAAATAAAAATTTTAAAAAATTTTAAAAAATAAAAAAAAAATAAAAATTGGCCGGATCGGCGAGCCACGCGTAGCAGCCCATTTCGCCGCAGAAATTGTCTACAGCGAATTGGGCAATGCCCAATTCGCTGCAGTTGGGCTTGCCTAATTCTGTGACAAACTGGCTTACCCAGCTAGCTCGTCGTGCCTGTAGCCCTCAGCAATTTTTGCCAGCGCAGCCCACAGGCCCGACAGCCCGGGCGATGCCGATTTTTTTATCAAACCTTATTTTAGCCGGTTTTGTAGTTTTTCCTAAATAGATAGCATTTCCTTATTAAAATAGGATTAGGACTTTATTTTTTTCTATAAATACCACATTAAAACATGATAAAAAAAAAGGAAGAAAAAAAGGGGATGAAAAAAAAAGAGAAAACCCCAGAGAAAAAAAAGGGACAGAAGGAGAGACAGAAAATCCTAGAGGAGGGACGAAAAAAAAAAAGAGAAAACCCTAGAGGAAAAAAAGGAGAAAACCCTAGAGGTGGTAATTTTTATCAATGGGGTCGGCAATTAACATTAAGAGGATTAAACAGAAAAGCAAGAGACGACAAAAAAAGGAATTAGCAGCAAGTAAGCATTCATCAATCATCAATCCATCAAAGGCAGCAACATTGCCTTTGTTATTGTTCATCTAGTAATCAATTTTTTGTGGAACCGACTACGCAGGTTTGATCTTTAATCATAAATTATATGTTCACATTAGCTTTGTTTTCTTTGATTAATAAGAATATGCAGTAACTTGATCTTTGTTTTAATAACTTTAATTGTTTACTTTAGTTAATACATTAATCAGTTGGTTTTCAAAACTCCACTTGCATGTTTTATAAAAAACTAAAAACTAAAAACATTCCAATAGCCTAAGTCATTGATTAAATTATCAAAAACCCTAAATTATTCTTCTATTTCCAAAACTTCAAAAACCCTAAATTGTTCTTCTGTTTCCAAAACTTTAAAACCCTAAAATGTTCTTCTATTTCCAAAACTTTAAAACCCTAAACTATTTTCCCCCAAACTATTTTCTTAATCATCTAAACCTAACTTATTTTTTCAAAACTTCAAAATGTCTTCTTAATTCTCCAAACCCTAATCTTATTTACAGTTTCTAAAAACTTTAATCTTAATTGTTTCTATAAAACTCTAAACTATTTTCTTAAATTCTAAGATCCAATATGTTTTCCAAAATATCAAAACCCCAACCCCAGTGTCTTAATTCCTTAATTTTCCTAAACCCTAATCTTCTTAAAACCCAATCCAGTAACCGTGAGTCCTAAACCCTAATGTCTTATGGTTCCAAAACACTAGTTTCATGATGTTAGCCCTAAACCCTAATTTGATTAACCAAAAACCTTGCTACTTTCATAAATTTATAAAACCCTAATCCACTCCATTTTTTCAAAAACCCTCACAATAGCCTAAATAATAATAATAATAATTCCAAAATCCCAAAACCCTAAATGTTAATTAAAGAATCCTAAATTGAGACATAAACCTAAATTTGTATCTTTATTTGCTTTATTTAATTATAGATTTGATTACGTATTTTATTATATGTTTTAATTTCTTTAATTTCAATGCTTGATTTATTTAATTTATCATGGATGGCTATTCTCTTTATTATTATGATTATTATTTATTTGTTTTTGTATTAAATTGTAAGAGGTATGTTTCCACTTTGTGGGTACCTAATTAGTTAAATTTTATGTAATTTAAATTGCTTAAAGTTTTTAACTAATGTAAAGGACATATTTCCACCTTTCGATGGGTGTCCTATTTAGTTTTAGATATGGACGATGTAAGGACATGTTTCCATCCTCGGATGGGTGTCCATTTATTTGCTTTGTTTGGATATTGCTTTGATTTTAATATAATGATACTTTATTTTAATTGTTTCATGTAGTATGGATAATATTGTTATACTTAATAATTTTATAATATTAAGACCTGCAAAGGAGGCCGGTTCTAATGAACCGGGCGTTGTGGGGGTGCTGGGTCATTTCTCACCTTCCCCACATGTACCCAACTTTTCGAACCCATTAGGGGGTTGGGGATTCCTTAAGAATCAAGTTATCCACCCTTTTTTTTCCTGGCCCGTCCAAGTAGCTACTCCATTTTCTCCAAGCTTAGTCCTGTGTTCTCTAAGGCTCTAAGCCTAAACAGTGCTGAAGTTGCAAGAACCATTCCACCGGGAGTGGGGCCGAAAATCCCCACTCACAGTGGCGACTCCGCTAGGGATAAGAGAAGTTGATTTCATTGGTATTTATATTATTCTATTCTTTCTTATCATGATATTATCCATTGCATCATTTAGATTGCATCGTGTGCATGAGTTAGGATGCCCGTGTTACCCGTGTTACCCATGTTATGCTATGTAAGGGATACCATACTTTCACTCAAGGTATGGAGATCGAGTATGGCATAACCACTCATAGCCTTGTACCACTTGGTATATACTTGCTATGGGAACCTAAGCCTTTTAACCCAAAGACTAAAGCTCATGTAATTGGCCTAGTTACTTTCCTTAGGTTTTACCCCTAAATGCTTGTTGTTTGACTATGGTTAATTTGTTTTTGCTTAAATCATGGCTTATTTGGTTTGTTATTTTTCTAATATGACCCAATTATGTTTGATCTCAAATAAATTTTTCTCTAAATCTAAAAGACCAAAGCTATTTTCAAAACCTTTCAAGGTGGTCTTTCGATATAAAACTTTTCTAAAAAAAATTAAAAATTCTTTTCTCATGACTCAAATACAAAGCCCAAAATCCATTTTTTCAAAAATCTTTTTACAATGGGCTTAGAAATGAAATTATTTTCATCCAACCTTTAAAAGAGCTTACAAATATTTAGGTCAAATATGAAATGCCAAAAATCAATTGTGAGCCTAGTTTATGCTAAGAGTTATTAATCATGGGCTTATTTTTTGCATGAATCATTTGTTACTTTTTTAAGTGAGAAATCTATTTATAATAAAGCTCTTAATTTAGTTTTAATCTAATATAGCATAAAAGCTATTTTAGTTGGTTGAATGGATTAAAACCTAATTAATGGGAATTATCATGAACTGATTTCCATTTTTGAAAATATAACTATTGGTTGAAACATCCGAGGGAAATTTTCAAAAACAAGATACCCCATGTTGGTATTTTGTTAACCATATTACCTAGGAAAAGAGACTCGCCATTCGTGTATGGAAGTTATAAGGTTGGAAGGAACATCCTAATTATCTTTCTTTGTCTATTGTTTGTGCATACATGCATACATACATTTGCATCTCATATCATTAATTCCTTCTGGCTCATAGCCATGGATTAAGATAGCTCAAAAGCTTACGACAATCCGACCTACATCGAAAATTAAGAATCTAGCAATGACTCAATCACTTGCTCACCAAAAGCAATGGAGCTCGAACAAATTGAAAGAATGGTGGATGACGCCCTCAATGCCAAGATGGAAGAAATAAAAGAGGCTCTGGCCGAGACCATGAATAATCAATTAGCTACAATTTTAGGGAACAATGTCGAAGCATCTGCTAGCACCAAGAAGCCAAAGGACAAAGGGAATGCTAAGGTTGGTGAAGTGGCTTTTGATGATGACAAGGTAGTCCTTGATGATGATGACAAGTGGGCTCAATACTTCCAAGATCCTCATGACAAAAAGGAGCCGAAGGTTATTGAGAAGACAACTATTAAAAAGACTGAGATGTCTGATGTTGAGAAGATGATTGCTGATTTAGAAAAGAAATTTGAGAAGAAGTTGAAAATCGAAGAGATGTCTGAGATCAACAAAATGTTTGAAGAAGATGAGGAGGTCCCTTATAAGTTCAAGATGCCCTCCTTCACTAGGTACAATGGTAGTGGAAAGCCCCATCTCCATGCAAAGCAGTACATCACAGCTATGCAGTCTGCCCGAGCTGCTGAAGCTCAAACTCTTAGGTATTTCATGCTCTCATTGGACCTTGTTGTCCAAAATTGGTTCAACGCCCTATAGAAAAGTACTCAAAAAGATTGGGACATGTTGTACAAGGCCTTCATCCAAAAATATGGACACAATATTGAGATGGAAGTTACCTTAATGGAAGTTGAGTCCATTAGACAAAGGCCAAATGAGAATTTTCTGGACTATGTGAAAAGATGGAGAAATAAGGCTGCTTTGCTCAAGAAGAGGCCCGATGAATCTGATCAAATAAGGATGATTGTGAGAGGGGTGTTGCCTAGTCTTCGTGAAAGGATGTCTCAATCACTCACTTGGAATTTCAAAGATCTTCTCCAAGCTGATCTACAAATTGAAGAGTGGGAAAGGGAGAAGAGTCATTTTTCTGCAAAATGAAATTATCAGCCTAGCAACCAAGTACACAAAAGGAAGCTAATGTCAATATAACTGGTCAAGAAAATAGAAGGCAGTTTTTAGATCTGGGGAAGCCTTTGTCTTGGGTCTTCAACAAGCTATAAAAGAAGGGACTATTATAGCCATTGGCCCCTCGACCTTTGCCTAATCCTTTACCCCCCAAAATTTGATACTAAAGCCTTTTGTGAGTTTCATCAGACTCAAGGACATGAGACCAATAGATGTACCCAATTGAAGCATGAGATCCAAGATCTAATCAACAGTGGTAAGCTACCTGAGCCGAACAAGTCTAATACCAAGAACAATCCTTTGCCAAAATTTGGAAGAGTACCTCCACCGGCAACCTTCATGGTAAGAAAAGGATTTGAGGAATATTTTGGCTTATCCTCTTTTTAAGATGGGAATATTGAAGATGTGAAAGGAGAAGAAACTTAACTCAATGAACTTCCCTTGGCTTGTTTGTTTTTCTTGTTTTATTTTCTTTATTTGGTGTTTTATGGAACAATCATGTTTTTCAAATTTAAAGTTGTTTGAATAAATTACTTTCATCAAAATTTTTGTTGGTATTTGTTCATTTTTGTGCTCAACCAATGAGGAATTTAACTTGATATTTATAAATTAGCGTATCTAGGCATCATGATTCGAATGACTTTACTAGGTGAGGGAATTGCTCTATAGCATTAAGTAGTGTATGCTTATTTAGAGAGGGCTCCTACATAATTATCTTTGTCTAGGTCCTAGTCAGTCTTAGAACATGTTTTGTCAAATTTTTGAGGCAAAATTGAACTCTGCTTATTTAAGAGAGAAATGATCTAGGCAGTGTTTGGTTAGCCAACAACTAGTATCCACCCAATTAAATATCAATCCCTAGTTATCCCTTTGAGCCTTCATAAAATTTTAGCTTTCTTTTCATTAGCATATAACCCCAACAACCTACCCTGAGCTGTTATGATACTTTTGACAAGTCTTATGATCATTAAGGTAAAGAGGCAAGAAGATCAAAGAATGGAATGCATAGTCAAGACCATGAGGATAGTTGAAGTTCTTAAGACCATAAGGGTAGTTAAAGTTTACCTGAATTAGACCAAATAACACAGACAAAGTCAAGACTGAAGCAGATTAATACCACTCCACTCATCCATTATTAGAAATACAAGTTGGTACAAATAAGACAACTCTGTTAGAGCTAGAACCCAAAAAAAAGGAAAAAAAGGAAAAAAAAAAAGGAAAGGAAAAGAAAAAAAAGAAAAAAAAAAGACAAAGAAAAGAAGAACAAATAAAAAAAAAGAGAAAAAAAAACCTTAAAAGGCGGTTCAGAAAGCCAACCGAGTTCTCTTTTACCTAAGATAGCAAAAGGCTTCCATTTAGTTTATAAGGACAGTTTGACTTGAATTGGTCCAATCCAAGCAAAGATTCGATCAAAATTAGAGAAAAAGAAGAAAGACCATCCAGTTCTTGAAAGTTATGTACTTAACAGTCCTACAGAAAAGAAGAACAAAATGATAAAATGCTCAAGGAAAAAAAGGAGTAAGAAAAAGAAAGAGATAAAGAAAAGAGAAAAGAAACAAATGAATATGGGTACCAAACTTTTTGAAAAGGCAAAGTCTGTCCCAATCAAGATCCAAATTAACACCAAGAAGATGGGAGAATGTTCAAAGCTCTATCTTTTCATGCTCCCAGCTGTCTAAAGTTCAAACAAGAAATTTTTAGTGTGAGGGTTTGTCCATTGTGTCACATCGACTCCAACTTACAAATGGCCTTCATTTAACCCATGTCCCTTATAGACCCCATTCCAAGCCTATCAAAGACCTATTGATCTCTCTTGGTAGGTAGAGTCTATTAGTGGAGATAGTCTGAATAAGCATGCATATGAGATAGACAATATTCAAACTCAATGAGACCTTTGACCAAGTAATGTGTATATGCCTATCTGAAGTGCAATAGTTCTTGCTTAAATAGAAATGATTCCCTAGTTTAGTATGGTAACTAGGGTTGTTATGTTATAGATATGTTAATTTGAGAAATCAAGTCCTGAGTTAAATTGACATTAATTTGGCAAAGCCAACATTTGATTTCAAAATCAAAATTCAAAATTGAAAAAAAAAACTATTATTATTATTACAAAGCCTTCAAGTTAAGGGGAGTATGTTGAACCATTAAACCTCAAAGGATACATTGAGCAAAGTAAATGATTATGGGCAAAGTTATGAAGAAGCTACCAACTGACATGCCAAAACATAGTTTGGAATGGATGTATCTCTGCTGCTTCGGGCCTCCATTATTTATGTTTTCAATATCTCGAAGATAAAAGCCAGAAAAGTGAAGCCTTCTGCCATTCCAGTGCAAGGCCTAAACGGGCATCTGAAAGAAATCGGTGAGAACATTTTAGTTGATCACCTTGGTCTATGAGTCGACAGAACCACTGTAAGTATTATTTATGCATACATGAGCATATCACATCGCACTTTCTTGTCTTGTATTGTCTATTCTTTATCAAAGTGAACAACAAACACCTTGTGAAGTAAACAATCAAAAGAAGATATTGAATCAAGGGGGGCATGGAAAGCCTATTGCTTGAGGAAGCTCTGGTCATTTTGCAAAATAAGAAATACATGCTTGTCCGAAGAACTAGACAATCTACAAACATCAACCAAAGCCCGCATAAAAAAATCATGGGTTTTAGCCTACACAAGGTGCAAAGTTTCTCCCTTTCAAATTTTTGAGTTTATGCATGTACAAAACATATTGAGACTCACTTCCAATATTTTACCATGCAGGGGGAAAGGAGAAGATATGAAGGCTAGCTAAAAAAGGATGAATTTTTTATAAAAGCACAAAGGAAGAACAAAAAAGAATGGAAAAAGAAGAAAATTAGAATTCTCAAAAGAATGAAGATGCAAAAGACAAAAGATCGGTCCAGCTAAAAGAGCTGAAGCCAGGGTAAAGACTCGATCTCCAATGGATAAAGATCCATGTTTCAAGGGTAAAGACCCGATTTTCAATGGATAAAGATCCATGTTTCAAGGGTAAAGACCCAATTTCCAATGGATAAAGATCCATATTTCAAGGGTAAAGACCCGATCTCTAATGGATAAAGATCCATATTTCAAGTGTAAAGACCCGATCTCTAATGGATAAAGATTCATGTTTCAAGGGTAAAGACCCAATCTCCAATGGATAAAGATCCATGTTTCAAGGGTAAAGACCTGATCTCAATGGATAAAAATCCATGTTTCAAGTATAAAGACCCAATCTCCAATGGATAAAGATTCATGTTTCAAGGGTAAAGACCCGATCTCCAATGGATAAAGATCCATGTTTCAAGGCTAAAAACCTGATCCCCAATGGATAAAGGTCTATGTTTTAAGGGCAAAGACCCAATTTTCAATAGATAAAGATCTATTTTTGGTGGGTAAAGACCCACAATCCATTAAAGAATGGAACAACCCAAGTCTTTTTTGAGTCCATAACTCGAATCAAGTCCAGAACCCAAGTCTTTTTTGAGTCCAGAACTCAAACCGGGTCCAGAACCCAAACCATCCTGGGTTCAGAACCCGAGTCTTTACCAAGTTCAGAACTCAAATCGGGTCCAGAACTTAAACCATCTCGGGTCCATAATCCAAATCTTTTCTGAGTCCAGAACTAGAATCGGGTCTAGAACCCAAGTCTTTTCCGAGTCTAGAACTCAAACAATCTCGGGTCCAGAACCCAAGTCCTTTCCGAGTCTAAAACTCGAACTGAGTCCAGAATCCAAACCATCTCGGGTCTAGAACCCAAGTCTTTTCCGAGTTTAGAACTTGAACCGAGTTCAGAACCCAAAACCTAAACCATCATAGGAAAATTAAGTCTATTTTGTCAAAATTAATTCTTATTGCTTTTCACTCTCTTCTACCAAGTCTCAGATCGTTCAAGCAAAGGTCAAATCCGATAGTCTAAAATAATTTTTATGATATTTTAATTATTTCAATAGTATTTTAATTACTTATAATATTTAATAGTTATTTTTAATAAAAATAAAAAAAATGAAAAAAATAAAAATCGGGCGGATCGGCGAGCGACGCGCGACAGCCCATTTCACGGCAAAAATTGTCTGGGCTTCCCAGTTCTGCGACGAACTGGCTTGCCCAACTAGGCCGTCACGCCCTTAGCCCGCAGTAATTTTTGCCAGCGTAGCCCGCGGGCTCGATAGCCCGGGCGCTGCTGATTTTTTGATCAAACCTTATTTTAGCTGGTTTTGTAGTTTTTCCTAAATAGATAGTATTTCTTTATTAAAATAGGATTATGACTTTATTTTCCCTATAAATACCACAATAAAACATGAGAAAAAAAGGGAAGAGAAAAAGGAAATGAAAAAAAAAAAGAGAAAACCCTAGAGAAGAAAAAGAAAAAGGGACAGAAGGAGTGACAGAAAACCCTAGAGGAGGGATGGAAAAAAAAAAGAGAAAACCCTAGAGGAAAAAATGGAGAAAACCCTAGAGGTGGCAATTTTTATCAACGGGGTCGGCAATTAACATTAAGAGGATTAAACAGAAAAGCAAGAGATGGCAAAAAAAAAAAAAAGGAATTAGCAGCAAGTAAGCATTCATCAATGATCAATCCATCAAAGGCAGCAACATTGCCTTTATTATTGTTCATCCAGAAATCAATTTTTTTGTGGAACCGACTAAGCAGGTTTGATCTTTAATCATAAATTATATGTTCACAATAGCTTTGTTTTCTTTGATTAATAAGAATATGGAGTAACTTAATCTTTGTTTTAATAACTTTAATTGTTTACTTTAGTTAATACATTAATCGGTTGGTTTTCAAAACTCCACTTGCATGTTTTATAAAAAACTAAAAACTTAAAACCATCCAGTAGACTAAGTCATTGATTAAATTATCAAAAATCCTAAATTATTCTTCTGTTTCCAAAATTTCAAAAACCCAAAATTGTTCTTCTATTTCCAAAACTTTAAAACCTAAACTAATTTTCCCGGACTATTTTCTTAATCATCTAAACCTAACTTATTTTTTTGAAACTTCAAAATGTCTTCTTAATTCTCCAAACCTTAATCTTCTTTACGGTTTCTAAAAACTTTAATCTTAATTGTTTATATAAAACTCTAAACTATTTTCTTAAATCCTAAGATCCAATATGTTTTCCAAAATATCAAAACCCTAACCCCAGTGTCTTAATTCCTTGAACCCTAATCTTCTTAAAACCCAATCTAGTAACCGTGCATCCTAAACCCTAATGTCTTAATGTTCCAAAACCCTAGTTTCATGATGTTAGCCCTAAACCCTAATTTGATTAACCAAAAACCTTACTACTTTCTTAAATTTATAAAACCCTAATCCACTTTATTTTTCCAAAAACCCTCACAGTAGCCTTAATAATAATAATAATAATTCCAACATTCCAAAACCCTAAATGTTAATTAAAGAATCCTAAATTGAGACATAAACCTAAATTTGTATCTTTATTTGTTTTATTTAGTTTTAGAATTGATTATGTAGTTTATTATATGTTTTAATTTATTTAATATCAATGTTTGATTTATTTAATTTATTATGGATGAATATTCTCTTTATTATTATGATTATTATTTATTTGTTTTGGTATTAAAATTGTAAGAGGCATGTTTCCACTTTGTTGGTACCTCATTAGTTAAATTTTATGTAATTTAAATTGCTTAAAGTTTTTGGACCAATGTAAAGGATATGTTTCCACCTTTCAGTGGGTGTCCTATTTAGTTAACCCAGTTATTATAAAGGTAAGTAAGTAATTTGTTGTTTGATCATATCCCGAACCTTGAGGAATGTTGAATGGCAGCCATGGTAAGTGATGAAGTTTGAAGAAAATGTTGAAGGTGAAGAGGTTCTGCTGGAAAATGGTAAGACCATGATCCTTTATATAGGAAATGAGGGAGGAATCAAGTAAATTATATATATATGCATATCTAATATATAAATAAAAGAGGACAATGTCACTTGCAATTTTAATAATTTATTCAATGTCCAGTCCAATAATACATAAATCAAAGCTGCTTTACATTATGAGTTTCTGAATTCATAAGTCAAAGTTGGCCTTTTAGTTTATTTATCTTCTTTATCCATTTCAATAAATCACACAACACATATGCACACAGTAAATAGATATTTATTGTGGGTATATAATTTTTTGTGTCTAAAATTATTTTTTGTACTCATTAAATATTTTTTTCACAAAGGGTACCCATATATGGTAAAAATAGCTAAATTTTTTGCAAAATTCTTTACAAACTACAATTAAATTTTGCTGGTGCTTCAGGTTTAGAACCCAACCAACCTTGTAATATCCCAATGTATGCCCTAGAAGTTTTAATACAATTGTTGTTTGATTTGAATTTAATGTACATATGTTTTTGCAAAGGAAAGTTATGTGAAGAAAGAAAATGTATATGTTGTATATATGTTAATATAAATAACATATACATAAGTCAAATGGAGAGTCAATGGAAGAAGATATTTTTATGTGTGATATGTGAAATTACTTTAATGGGCATATAAGTTACAAAGGTTAATTAAATGGATGAGGGCATTTAGGTAATTGCTTTGTTAGAATTGCTTGGTGGAGATTTAAAGAAGAAGAGAGGTTTGACTTGTGTTTATTTTTCTTTTCTTCTCACTTGTGTGCCGGCTATCCAAGAGAAGAGAGAGCAAGAGAGGTGTTCTTAATGCTAGAATCAAATTGAAGGAGGAATCAAAGGGTTTGGTTGGAGATTTGTGAAATTTCTTCATTTAAGGTAAGTACTCTCTTGTTTTCCTTTGTTCTTTTTGAAGTGGTGTTTGAAGTGAGTTTTGATTTGTTAGTAATATGATTAGTTGTGCTTGTGGTGTGTTTTTAAGTGTTGAAAGTGATTGTAAGTAAAGAAGCTATATTATTGTTGATATTGGAAGTGTTGGTTTTGGTTTGAAGACGGTAAGTTAAGAATGATGTTGGTTTTTAGGGTTTTGAAGGGGTAAGTGATTAAATGTATTGTTGATGTGTTGTTAATGTGCAAATTGTGATGAATATGTAAAATATGTGTTTAGAACATTGATTACATTCATTTGAATTAAGTTATATTGTGTATAATGTAATTGAGTGCAACCAAAGGAGAATTGGACATGTTTAGGGTTTCAATTCATGAGTGACACGGCCAAAAGCAAGGAGAGACACGGCCAAGCCAAGGAAAATTGGGCCGTGTTGGATTAATTTTGGAGAGACACGGCCGTGTCCCATGCCCGTGTTTGTTACTGCCAAATTTGTGTTGAGAGACACGGCCACAAGCTTGGCCGTGTCCCTCAAATGTGTTAGTTAATGTTTCTATTCTTTGTTCTTCTTGCATTGTTTTGATTCTCCAAAGGTATTTTTGTACCTAAACCTAAACATAAACACTTTAAACACACTTAAAACAATAATGATCCAAACAAATGTATGTGGAAGATTCTAAATCCATGAATAAAGTAAATTGTTATGTATATATTAATGATGAAATAAGAAATGTGGAATATATGATAATCATTGAAAAAGTATGTGCAATGCCATTGATTATGTATACTTGAGTGATGAATTGATCAATGTGATTTGAGATATAATGAGATGTAAAACCTATGTGTTTGGTGATAATGATGCAAATGTGATGTGAAGCCATTGTGATTGGCTATGATGATTCAATTGAAAGACATAAGGCATGTTTGCTTAATTGATGATGAGAATTGAGAATGAAATAATAAATGAATTGTGTGTCTAATGTGTTATTCATTTTCAGAGTTTTGTTATTGGTGGCATGCCTAAGGGTAAAATCTCTTGAAGTTAGGTTGGATTTGATCCTTGAAGCCTAATTGAGATGTTACAACCCTTGAAGCTAGGTTGGGTTGGTTCTTGAAGCCAAGTTGGGTTGATACTTAGCATGCTTTGTTCCCCTTGAAGCTTGGTTGAACCTAATCCTTGAAGCCTAGTTGGGTTTATGATAATGATAAATGTGATAATAAAACCAAAGCACTAACTCTGAAAATGGAATGGCATATTAGAGTGTTTTGGGCCCATGCTTGTCTTTGTATATAATGTGATTCTTGAATGGTAAAAACAATGAAACTATGAAGATGTAATATGAATATTGTTATGACATTAAATGTAGTATGATGTGATAATGTGATGTGCTTGTATGTGTGTGGTTTATGAAATATAAAGGTGTGATGTTAACTTTATGATTTAGATGTGTGATATTACATTGCCTTAAAGTATAATGTTGGTATATTTTGTACTACTAAGCCGATGGCTTAGCGCGATAGTGTTTGATCGCGCAGGTGACAGAGTTGAACCTGAGAGCTCCTTGAGACCCAGTGAGACTAGACATTGAGGATTTTCTTTTTGGGACTTAAAGATCAGAGAAGAGCTGCCAATCATGTATATATTCTATGTTTTGTAAACTTTGATTTATATCATATTTGTAATAACTTCCGCTGTGAATTAATAAATGTTTTTATATATGGTGTCTTTTGGATTTCTTTTAAATGTTTGAGATTGGTTTCACTTATTTATAAAGATAATTGTTGTGTTTTTTTAAACTGTGGCATTTTCTATATTCAGTATACGTATTTTACGATCGTTTAAGCATGCTTGGTACGTATACGGGATATAGGGGTGTTACAAACCTTATGTCCAAAACCCAAATTATATTTTTTTGATCCAAAATCCAACCAATTCGGGTCCAAAACTCAAACCAACTCGAGTCCAAAATTCAAATCTTTTTTTTGTCCAGAACTCAATCTGAGTCTAGAACCCAAACCAACTCGAGTTTAGAATCCAACCAATCTCGGGTCCAGAATTCAAACTAACTCAGGTCCAGAATCCAAATCATTTTTTTGGGTTCAGAAACCAACCAATTCGGGTCCGGAACCTACACTATAAGGAAAACTGAATCAGACAATGCTTTCTGGCCGTTGTCTGATGAAGACAAAAACCGTTGTCTATTGAAGCGATGTCTAATAGCATTTCAGACAACAATTTTAAAACCGTTGTCTGATGTAGGTTTGCACAACGGTTTTTAATTTTATCAGACAATGGTTTTTGGTCGTTGTCTAATTATGGTTCAGACAACGGTTTCTAATTTTTCAGACAACGGTTTTTAACCGTTGTCTGATGGTTTCCACAACGGTTTCTAAATTGTCAGACAACGGTTTCTAAATGTTCAAACAACGGTTTTTAACCGTTGTCTGATGAAGGTTTAGACAACGCTTTTTGACCGTTGTTTGATGAAGACAAAAACCGTTGTCTATTGAGGCGATGTCTGATTAAGGTTTATACAATGATTTCTTATTAAAAACCGTTGTCTGATTAAGGTTTACACAACGCTTTCTTATTAAAAACCGTTGTCTGATGAAGGTTTACACAACGCTTTCTTATTAAAAACCGTTGTCTGATTAAGGTTTACACAATGCTTTCTTATTAAATACTGTTATCTAATGAAGGTTTACACAATGCTTTTTAATTTTTCAGACAATGGTTAATTAATTTTTCTGTTAAACTGTACATTATACATATAAGACAACACTTTACAATGGAGGATTTCAAATTTGGGAATAAAAAAACCTCCACAAATTCAACCATTCAACATATTAACAAACTAAAAAAAAACCAACACTATACATATATCACTGAATTATACTATTAACTTCAACTTGAATGACGCTTCATGAAATATTTGGCGAAGTCAATCCTAATCTCGTTGATGTCGGCATCACTATACTCCAAGTTGCCTCTGCGTAGCCACTGAAAAATGAATCAAATTTTGGTTAGCCACATGTGGTAAATACAAAACTATTATATAAAAAATGAAAATAATTAAAATTCTCACCTTTGCTGCAAACTGAAGCTCCTTGTCATAACAGATTTCCTTCATGTACCTCATGATAAAGAGGCCGCAGTCCATGGCCCCTTTCTGCACAAGAACCCCCTGAAATAGCAAATGAAAACAAAAATAAAGTACCACATGTTACATCCATATGTAAACCCATATGCAAACCAACACATCAACCTAATCACACAACCTAACCTGAAATCTGAACAAACATTCTGAAAAATGAACACAAGACACATCCATATAAAATTTCAGGCTCAACGAGCAAACTCATACCTATAATATGCAAACTCAATACCCAGTGATTCTTACGAAATAACAAAATAAAATACAAGCAATTCTTCATATTTGGAAGAACATAATGCCAAACAATTCATTGAACAAAAAGTAATGCCAAACTTAAATAAACAATTCATGAATCAATCACAACAGCAACAAGCCAAACTTAAAGTAATGCCAAACTCAAATAAACAACAATATCATGTCATTTTCACAAATGAGGGAAAATAGGAACAAGATGGTCAAAACTGATAATAAAAAGTGATACTACTAACATTTATATATACATACGGACATAATATATCTTTTATAATAAATTGCTGCTGCTTAAACAGGAACAAGAAGCACATAAGGTTTAACTACGATTACTGCTTCAATGCATATTGTCAAATTCAGATTGTCAAATGTACTAAATGAGAATTAAAAAATCTGAATAAATACAGAATCGACAATGAAATAGTGATTTCAATCACCAAAATAGCAATCACAAAGGCTCAATTCATAACATCAATCACAATCACATACATGATCAAGTAGTAAGGCATTGCCTTATAAATCACACATACATATACCATTGTAATCCATGGATAAATAAGATGTATGACAAATAAAGCAACAACTAGGAGTTAGTCAAAAGAAAGTATATTTGAGATATATACCATTGTCGCACATAAGAGTTACAAAAAGGGGAGGTAATGCCAGCATTTACTGATCAATATCATCAAAAGGATCAACAATGCCGATGTCAGTCTTCAGTTGCAGGGATGCACATGAAGTTAATGAAATACCATAGTTAATAAGAAAGATAAAAACCAAGCATGAAAAAAACTTGCAAGATTTAATTGCAGCTAAACTTTGCAATGAGAACCTGATCCATCAATAAAATATTAATGTTTGTTATCCTACTGCTTTACAATGAGTGTAGAGAAAGAAGAATATCATCAGATAATTCATAATTACTGGCTATTGTACCATTTTTTATACTTTTACACATCTCTGAGCTGAAAAATACAAATTCAATATGAGCTTTATAGTTTGGTATGATCTCTTTGGATAATCAAATAAAATGAAACTGCAAATTATAATGTGGAACCGCACTAAGCTGTATCATTTGTTCTTTTATGAAATCCGTTAATCCACAATATTAAAACACAACATCAAATCTATAAACTGTATTTTTTGAACGGAGATAAAAACCATAAAAGCACATACACTGCCCAAAAAAAAAAGGAATGCTTACCCCAAGCAACAGTGCATTACTCGCTGGTGGCACTAGCCTAGTTCGCTTGGCATTCAATGCCTAATTAACAAACCACTAAATAAAAATCAATTAACCAAAATCATTATACGAAACCCTAGTATACCCAAGAAATCAATTTGGACGAAATGAAAAAAAAATCAGTATCATAATCACTCACAGAGATCCATAATGCGACTCCGGCAAATAGCACAATTATCAACAACTATATCTGCAAATTTAACAAGCGGGGATAATATAAACACCGGATTCAAGGAAAATCCAACGCTATTTTAAAGCAAGCAAATACTGGCACAAATGCAGAATAAATAAAAATAGTTAAGATTAGGGCTGGAGAGAACCCCAGGCCCATAGAGCAACGGCGTTCCGCTTTTTTTTTTTATCTCAAAACATTTCGGCTTCTTAGAGGAGGAAGAAGAAGAAGAAGCAATGCTGCTCGATGGCTCACAAACCGGAACCATGGGCACATCGGAATCCAAAGTCGCCATTGTATTTTTCAATCATTTTTGTTCTTCTGAGTTCTGAGCCTAAAGAGAAAGCGAACAGTATAAAACTATATATATACCCTATAGAATACGTATAGTTAACAACCGGCTGACATTCTAACAATTTAATGGCTGATGGATTACGGGTGTATAGGTTCAGTTTGATTTGCTTTTGCTTTGATATTTTTCAGCGTTATTTGGCAAAATGGGGGCAAATGAAATTTTTTTTTGGAAATAAAGGGGGGAATTTAAGTGTTCAAAATTTTTGAAGTTTTGACATCCCTCTTTTGAAACAAAATGGATTTTTCAAAATTTTGTTAAATTAACTTTATAAATTCACTTATATAGATGACTTATAAATTTCAATTTATAATTCATCCATAAGTGCTTAAGGCAATACAATTTAAATAATTAGTAGTGATAAATTTATATGGAACCCTATATAATTATAAAATTTAGTGTTTATGTAAATTAGATTGAGCAAAAACTAAATAAGTCTAACATTGATTCTTTCTAAGGTAAAAAAAAAAAAAGAAGAAGAAATGCAACATACATACGTTAAGCATCAACTTAAAGTGATTGAAGTAATCTGGATCAAAAGCTTCAATATCGTGATATGTTAATTTAACTCCCAATATATGCTTGTAGAAAGATCTAGTGAAATGAAAAAGATAGACAAGATTACTATCAAATGCATAGGAGCAATTAATGAAATTAGTTCCAACTCTGGATTTCCCTGTCACCATATAGCCATTACACAATACTAATATATATACTAATATTGAAAAGTATAGCCAACTGAGAGAATTAAATTTCATACACAGGAACCATGCTCATGGTTAGCCATATAGCAGCCATCTAGATAGAAAGCATGTAATGGCAAGGCAAGAGTTCAATAAGCAAGTCCACAAGAACACTTACAAATGGAAGTGAAGATTATGATTATGATTTGAGAAACATTAGAGTTAGTGGGATGTGAGAAGAACATGAGCAAAAATTTATCAAAGAACTAGCATTAATATATACTTGTATATAGTAATATATACTTGTATATACTAATATATATATATACTAATATATACTTGTATATACTAATATATATACTAATATATTCTTGTATATACTAATATATATACTTGTATATACTTGTATATATACTAATATATACTTGTATATACTTATATATATACTTGTATATACATGTATATACTTGTATATATATATACTAATATATACTTGTATTCCTACTTATATAATATCATATTATATCTAAATCATTATTTAATGGTGGACTTTAAAGTTTCTAATGGGTTTATGAAATGTTTATAAATCCAAACCTTAGCTTTTAATACTTAGTCAAGTTTGTTTGGCTTAAGAAAGCCTAACTTCCATAAATTGCAAATAGCCACTGGATCCTTAGCATGTTTTTATACTAAGAAAATCTAACTTCCATAAAACGTCCAAGCTTATGGCCAATTTAATTTTTTGGACAGAATGCATCAGAATTACTTGATGAGAAGAATACAGTAACTAAGGATATAATGTGGATTGCAGCAAGGCCTAACAAGGATGTAGCTACATTCAGTGGCTATAGAATCAACAGTGTTACCTACAGCACCAAAGAACGTGATGATACGCGGTAAGTTCAATGCAGCGGTGTTTGTGTAGATGCCGATACAATGCTTGTGAAGGGTAAGGATAAAAACATCGAGCATACTTCACATACATTTTATGGAGTTATTACAAGTATTTGGGAGTTGGACTATAACCACTTTAGGGTTCCTATCTTTCCTTGTAATTGGGTAGATATGAACAAAGGGGTTAAAGTAGATGACTTGGGATATACATTGGTTAATTTGAACAAATTAGGTTTTTTAAACGATCCTTTTGTGTTAGGAAAACATGTCAAGCAAGTTTGTTACATAGATGACCCTCTTGAAAAATTATGGTCAGTTGTCTTAAAATTACCTGACAAGTACTATGATGAAAGTGATGATGAAAATGAGGGATCTGTAGAAATAGAACTTGAGAATGAGCTACATTTGCCAACGTTCCCATATGTTGATGAACTCGATGAAGAAAACAGTAGTTACATGTGGGAGGAAGAAGAATTGATTCAGCTGTCATGATGGTAATAATTTCATTTGTTTTAAGTTCTATTTTGAAATTATGTCCTGCCATTGATTTTTCCATCCTTTATACTTGCAGGTCCAACATCCTTAATGTTTGTCAGAACTCTTTGCTGCCTGTAGAATGTTTTGTTTATATCATTCAGAATTTAATGAAAGATTGGTTGGACGCTTTGTTGAAAGTTTTGTGTTTCTTATTTAAATTTGTTGAAAGTTTCATTTGTACCTATCATTCGATTTGTATCTTTATTTGACACTTTGTTCAAAGATTTAGTTATATAATTTATTGAATCATGTGGTTTTTGCTCTGACACCTTGCTGGTGGATTTGGTTTAACACTTGTCAGTGGAGGATTTCATTTGATTTGTGTTTTTGGTTTGATTTGTGTATAGGGATTACTTTCATTTAAGGCAATTTTTTTGGAACACTCAGTTAATCAGACAACGGACAACGGTTTCTTACGGAAAATCGTTGTCTGAACATATATTATACAATGGTCTGAACAGTTAATCAGACAACTTTTTAAATAACCGTTGTCTGAAACATCTTATCAGACAACAGTTTTTTTTTTACCAAAAAAACACTTGTCTCAACATATATTACACAACAGTCCCTAAAAATCGTTGCCTGTATGCTTGCTTCAGACAACGGTTTTTTTTAACCGTTGTCTGAAACGCTGAATTATACAACACTTTCGAAAAAACCGTTGTCTGAAACATCTTATCAAACAACGGTTTTTTTTACCAAAAAAACACTCGTCTGAATATATATTACACAACGGTCCCTAAAAACCGTTGTCTATATGCTTGCTTGAAACAACGGTTTTTTTTAACCATTGTTTGAAACGCTGAATTATACAACACTTTTGAAAAAACCGTTGTCTGAAATATCTTATCAGACAACGGTTTTGTATGACCAGAAAAACAGTTGTCTGAATATATATTACACAATGGTCCCTAAAAACCCATTGTCTGGTGTGACCAAAATGACACCTAATAGACAACGGTTAAAAAAAACACCAAAAATAGTTGTCTAAAAATTAATCAGACAACACTTTTTTGAAAAAAATAAAAAACCGTTGTCTGTTTTTTTCAGACAATGGTTTTTTTCTTAACCGTTGTCTGATGACCGTTGTCTGATTCAGTTTTTCTTGTAGTGCTAAACCAACTTGGGTCTAGAACCCAAATCTTTTGAGTCAAGAACTCAATCGGGGTCTAGAACCCAAACTAACTCAGTCAAGAACCCAAATCATTTTTTAGTATAGAACTCACCTCGGGTCCAGAACCCAACCAACTTGGGTCTAGAACCAAAATTATTTTCTAGTCCAGAACTCACCTCGGGTCTAGAACCTAACCAACTCGGGTCCATAACCTAAATCTTTTTCAAGTCCAGAACTCAATCTGGGTCCTGAACCCAAACCAACTCGAGTCCAAAACCCAAATCTTTTTTAAGTCCAGAACTCAATTCGAGTTAAGAACCCAAATCAACTCCGGTCCAAAACCCAAATCTTTTTTGAGTCTAGAACTCAATCCAACCTCGGGTCCAAATTCCATTCTTATTATAAATCAGTTCAAAAGATATGTTGCTTTTTACTCTCTTCTACTAAAGTCTCTGATCGCTCAAATAGGCGGCAAACTGTAGACCCTTAAATTTAGACCGATTTAAATTTAAAAATTTTATCTTGGTCCATTATAAATTTAAAGTTCTTAAACCTAATTTTAAAGATTAGAATTCAACTTGTTTGATTTTATATTAAAATTGAAAAAAAAAAAGTCAGAGCTGAAAAATTAATTATTTTGGATTGGTTTGAGTCGACTTGGTTCATTTAGACCTCCCAAATCAATATGAGGCTAGCCAATATCCCATATCGATTTGGGAGAGCCAAATCGATATGAGCATTATCTCATATCATTTTGGGCATGCCAAATTGATATGAGGCAGCTCATATTTATTTGGATGGCTAAATCAATATGAGCATTAGCTCATATCGATTTGGTTAGCCCATCAATATGTGGAAGGTCTCATGTTGATTTTGGCCTCTAATTTGACTAATCCGAGTCTTAAATATATTTTGACTAGTCAATTTTATTTTCTAATCATACAGTAAGTTGTTTACAACTCGGATGAAGCAATTTTAGGTTTAATGGGGAAGTGCTTGCTTTTGTCTATAAATATAGTAATTTTTAACGATTAAAGGAGCAGGCATTAAACAATAAAACCCTAACAACATCATTAACCAATATTGATAGAGAGTTAGTAGCCAATAACAAACACAGCTTATTACGAAACCATAAACACTACACCATAAAAGGCAGTAGTACATTGTCTTTGTGCTGCTTGGCCAGAGTTTCAAATTTTTGCAAGATCAAACGTTTAATTATGGCGGAGCCAACAAACGATGGTATATTCTAAAGTTAACTCATTTGAATTAAGTGTAAGATGCTTTGGTGATAGTTTTAAATATTGAATGCATTTATCCTTTGCTTAAAGATAAGTTCGGTATGCTATAATCATCGGTCTTTCATTTATATTAGTTTTGTTTTATAATCAGTCACTGTTCAACTTATAATTCACAATAAGTTGTTTGCTTCATCTAGTAGCTATCCACAAGAGCATATATTTATAATAAGTTAATAACTCAGTAGCCAGAGTTCATTAATGTAATCCTAGTAGCTTATTTAATTAAAAGTTTTAACACCACAGTAGATAAGTAATTGTATTGTTTTGAAACCCTAAAATCCTAATCCTATTTTTCTAAAACCTTAAAATATTTATCATATTTTCTTAAAACCCTAATTCATAATTTAAAAACTTTAGTTTGTACATATATTGTTTAATATGATATTTGAATGTAGGATTGATAATTAATGCATGTTTATGTCTTGATGGATGGTTTAATTTTTTAATGAATGGTTGAATGTCGTTTATTTATTTATTTTGGTTTCAAGAATTATAAGAGGCATGCTTTCACTTTGTGGGTACCTCATTATCCAAGTTCCATGTAATTTAAAATTATTTTAAATTTTGGATTAATGTAAAAGGATAAGTTTTCATCTTTTGGCGGATATCCTATTTATTTTAGACATTGGACGTAATTGTAAGGGCATGTTTTTCATCTTTTATGGATGCCCATTCATTATTTTATTATGAACTTATTTTGATTTTAGTACAATGATGTTTTATTTTAATATCCGCATGTTATATTGATAATATCTTATTGACTTGGAATTTAATAATATTTAGACCTGAAAAGGAGGGCGATTTTAATGAACCGGGCACCGTAGGGGTTCTGGGTCATTCTCATCTTCCCCATGCATACCTAACTTTCCGAGCTCACTAGGGATTTAGGGATTCCTTAGGAATTGAGTCATACACCCATTTCTTCTTCCCAGCCCGTCTTGGTGTTGACTCCATTTTTCTTTGGATTTAGACTCATGTTCTCTAAAGCCCTGAGCCTAATAGTATTAAAGTCGCAAGAACCATTTCACTTGGATGTGGGGGCAAAAATTCTCGCTCACAGCGAGATACAATGGTGTCACTGATGGCATGTTCCCTTCGAACTAGACACACTGGTGTCACGAATGATTGAGATAGCCAAAATAGTAGTTATGGAATTAGAATAGTATATAGGTTGTATGGGCCTATTGCATGTGTATGGATGATTGGTATGTTAATGTTGCACTCGAATTAAGTTCTACTACAAGCGTCACTCGCAAGTATACGAGGTAGCTGCAGCAAAGGTGATTGCCCCAAGGTCATTTTTCTAAGAAGGTGTGGTTCGTAATAGCTTGATTAACAAGTAATTTAAAAGAGAGAGTTTATTGTTTGGAATTGTAAAAGAACAATTTAAACCTAAGATTAACGTGTGTAGGGTTGATGTATGAAAGTTGTACAAGATCAAATCAGTTCTCGGGAAAGTGCCTAGGGTTATAGGTCCATTCAATCAAAGCTCAATTCTCACTTATCCATTAACATAGCCTTGTAATTAATTTGTTTCTTAAGGTTAATTAGTCAATTACCAATTCATTAGTTCTCACATTCATGAAATAGCAATAACCAATTATTTTACATTTGCAAATTAATGAAACCCTAGAACTTATATTTCTAATTCATTCATAGGGTAGTCGATTGCATAATTCCGATATCAAATTTCACCTCTCGGTCCTTCATTCAACATCTACATATCAATAGGTAGCTAATCTATTAACCTAGCATACATTCCAATGCAATCAACCAACAACAAGGTACATCAATGGAGATATCAAATCAAAGCATTCAATCAAATATACTACAAACCCTAGGCATGGGTATTTAGCTCAACATCATCAATTTAAAACATTCATTCAACTCAATATAAATCAAATACAAATTGTTCAATTGCAATATCAATTCTCTTAATATAACAAAAACAATATAGAAATGAATTAAAAGAGAGAATAGAAAAACCCCTTGTGAAGATGCCAAGAGTAGGATTACTAGTCTTCCTCCTAGCTCCACTTTGATGTTTGATGAAGAACTCAAGCCCTCTTTAATGGTTGATATCCCTTCTGCAATATAGGATGGAGCTTTCTCAAGTCACCAAGCCTTTTAATGATTATGCCTTTGGAAGATGGAATGGATCTTTCTCAAGTCACCAATCCTTCAATGAAGCTTCTTCAACCTTCAAGAGTTTGTTAACCCAACTTATCCCAAAGAACCAAATTGAAGCTTGTCAATGGAAGATGTAGAAGATGAAGATGAGGGACAAGGAGAGAGTCACTCTCTCCTCATCCCAAATTATATTTGCCCTCTCCTTCTCTTTTCTTTTCTCTCACTCAAACCCTAGTCGTCCTCTCTTTTCTTTCTTTTAAACAGACGATTTTATAGAGATTAAGGGTGACACGACCAAGCCAAGGTTGGCTTGGTCATGTCTCTTGATCTTTCCTTGCTTTCCATTAGGTGACACGGCCAAGCCAAGGTTGGCTTGGCCGTGTCTCTTGATTTCCATGGGACACGGCCAAGCCAGTTGGCCGTGTCCCTCACTGGCTCATCCTTTCTTTCTTTCTTTTCTTTCTTTTCTTTAGAGAGGTGACACGGCCAAGCCATGCGGAGCTTGGCTGTGTCTCTTGTTTTTCTTTCTTGGGACACGGCCAAGCTACTGGTCGTGTCCCTCACTGTTGCTTGCTCCTTGAGTGAGACACGGCCAGAGGCTTGGCCGTGTCTCTCTCTGTTGCTCATTTTCCTTCTTTTCCTTCTCTTCTTTGGCTTGTTCTTTGATTTTCTCTTTGAGTGAGACATTACCAGAGGCTTGGCCGTGTCTCTGGGTGTGTCTGCTTCTGCCTTGAATTTCTTTTGAGGGACATGGCCAAGCTTGCTTAGGCTTGGCCATGTCTTGCTTGGTTCATGCTTTTCTTGCCCTGTTTTGATCTTCCAAGGGTTTTTTTGTACCTAAACCTAAAAACAACACTTTAAACACACTTAAAACAAAAATTAATCAAAACATTAACTAAAACACACATAAAATCATTCTAAAAACAAGTACAAAAATGACCTAAACAACTACCCCACACTTAATTCCTTGCTTGTCCCCAAGCAAGGCTAAAATCAAAACACACTAACAAGATAAATTTTGTTAAGTTCAAGAGTTATAAAGATGCATCAAGACCTCCTTATCTCTAAATCCGCAATCAATATCGAATCAAACAAAATTAACACCAATGCAATTAAGGGGCTTTCCATGCATAACCAACGTTGTCACTCCCTCACCAACTCTTACATGTGTTTGATCATGGTGGTGTTTACACTCCTAACAATCAATGAAAGATTATTGCCATAGGCTTGCTTATCAATCAAATCTCCACCACAAAATAACAATCAAGCATCAATCAAAAGGTCTTTATTTTGGTTGTAATGGGGCTAAGATAAAGGCATGACATTTAGGAAATGTAAGCTTAATCATTAAGTTCAAGAGCACTTCAAGAGTGAAGTAACCGATCATATGTATAACTAACAATCCCAAAACACCTTCCTCTCATATACCCATTGACATTAAAGAGCTTTTCAAGGGAACTCACTTATTACATTTTGCAATGATTATTCCCAAACAAATTCCAACCCTGTCAACAAGAACAACAATTATTTTTATTTATATATATATATATTTTTTTTTTTCTTTTTTTTATTTTTTTTATTTTACTTTATTTTTATTATTTCCCTTTGCAATCTTAAACCTACTAATTTAACCCCACACTTAATTCAACACAATACTGGGTCATAAACGCTCTTAAAATGCTCTTGACCTAATGAAAGGATAAGAGTTAAATAACAAGGTTCAAGCTAATGGTGTTGTGAAAAAGAAAGAAAAGGAAAAATAAAATAAGCTCAAAATTGGCTAACTAAAGTTAAAAATAAGGTTGGTCTTTTTAAGCCAAAGTGGGTTCACCTAATTGCCTTAATCATCTTGATGCCTAATTAAAAATTTTATGTAGTCTTAAAATGCATGTCAAGGAAAGTTCTAGCAATTCATCAATCAATGATGTTCACCCACAAAAATAATAATAAGTTGATGGCTCAATTCCTCACAAGGTTAATGGCAATGCAAGGAAAAACCAACAAAATTAACAATAAGCACCAAATCTACTCAATTCTCCAAATCATGCTTCAAAAATTCAAAGGTCGTCTATCAGCAATTTTATAACAATTAAACTTTTCAAAATTCATTTATTCAATAAAAAACATTAAAAACATTAACTAAAACTTAAACAAAAACAAGTTAAAAGTAAAAACACAAAAACACAAAATACAATTAAAAGTAAAAACACAAAACATAAAATGTACCCCACACTTAAAGATTCACATTGTCCTCAATGTGAGCATGCATACTACAGAGGGAGTTTAGATGATACTTATTTCCATCGTTCCCATATACGATGTGTGGGGCTCCTTCCACCCATAATGCAATTGGAGTCCATGATTGAGAGGATGAACACCATGCAACTTTGAAAAGTGCCCAATGTATTGAAAAGCCTAGGTAGCGTTCTTAGGGGAGCAATTGTCCAAAAAGAACATGTGAGGGTTGTCTTAGCTTGATTTTTTAATGCTATAGGGATGTAGTAAGAACCTTTTTCAGTTTGCAACATGGTTTTATATGGTTTTTGCTCGTTCTCACCACCAAGAGTGGGAGAGATGATAATTTGTTGCATACTGTATTCCCCAACCAAAACATCTTTCAAAATTCCTGGGGTCTTTTTAAGTTCAACCAAGTTTGGTTGAATGTGTTCTACATTCTCTTTAGCAATTTGAAGTTCTCCCTCAACAATCTCATTATTCACTAGTAAATTGCTCTCATCAATTTCTAATTTGGAAGAATTAGGCTCTACTTCTATGGTCATAGCCACCTTAAGCTTATCTACACTATCTTCACTATAGGGCATGTCATAGAGTTCAAAAAGTTGCATACCTTGTTTCTCTGCATTCAGCTTACTTGGGAATGGGAGTGGTGGCATACAAGGATTTGGAGGTTCATACAAATTTATTGAAGTCGATGCTTCAAAATTCTCCTCCTCCTTTGATTGAATTAACTCCTCTATGTTTGATTGCATTTCCTCGCCATCTTCTTCTTTGTTAGTTCCTGCATCAAAGGAATCACAAAAATCGTTATATATCACCTATTCATTCTTCAAATTTGTGATTACCTCTATTTGCTCCAATTGGCTAGGAAATTTCTCCTCTTGGTGTTCTTGGAGTTGATTTGCCAGTTGCTCAAGTTGCATTTCCACCCTCTTCAATGATTCCTCCAAAGAATCTAGCCTCTCATTGCTTCTTTCCTGAATTTCTATGCTAATTTGAATGTAAGCATTCAAATCATCTTCCACTGTGAATTTCTCGAATTGATCATGGTTTTGTGAGCTAATTTGAATGAAGGTATTCAAACTATCTTCCAAAGTGGGTTCCTTAAGTTTATTTTGATTTTGCGCGTTAATTTGAATGAAGGCATTCTAACTATCTTCTAAGGTGGGTTCCTTAAGTCGATCTTGATTTTGTGCGCTAGTTTGAATGAAGGCACTCAAGTTATCCTCCAATGTGGGTGGCTTAAGGTACTCTTGATTTGAATATTGTTCTTGAGAGTAAGAACTTCTTTGGTAAGGTTGAAAAAAAATTTGGAGGTGGAATGTGCTGTTGGTTTTCCCAAGAAAAATTTGGGTGGCTTCCCCATCTTGAATTATAAGGTCTGGGGCATGGGTCATTTCCACCCATTTGCTGGAAACTGTCATAGGCATATTCGTCCTCCTGCCTCTCTTGATATTGTCCATAACCAAATGAACACATGTTTGCGATATGTCCTGCAATGCCACATGCTGAACATACTCCTTGAGTAGGCATAGGTGTTTGTCCTCTTGCATTTAGCATCTTAAGTTGGTTCGTTAATTCTGCTAATTGCCTTGCCATGTCAAAGTTAGGGTTATCATCATAAACCCCTACGTACCTTGAAAATTGCATATTTACACAAGGCACTTAGCAACTTAAATAAAACAAACAAATAATTAAATTGAAAGAAAAATAAAACAAACAAACAATTCACAGAAAATAAACAAACAATGAAAAGAAAAATCAAACTATTACTACTGCGATAGCCTTCCCCGGCAGCGGCGCCAAAAACTTGTTGCGCTCGAATTAAGTTCTACTACAAGCGTCACTCGCAAGTATATGAGGTAGCTGTAGCAAAGGTGATCGCCCTAAGGTCGTTTCCCTAAGAAGGTGTGGTTCGTAATAGCTTGATTAACAAGTAATTTAAAAGAGAGAGTTTATTGTTTGGAATTGTAAAAGAACAATTTAAACCTAAGATTAACGTGCGTAGGATTGATGTATGAAAGTTGTACAAGATCAAATCAGTTCTCGGGAAAGTGCCTAGGGTTATAGGTCCATCAATCAAAGCTCAATTCTCACTTATCCATTAACATAGCCTTGTAATTAATTTGTTCCTTAAGGTTAATTAGTCAATTACCAATTCATTAGTTCTCACATTCATGAAATAGCAATGACCAATTATTTTACATTTGCAAATTAATGAAACCCTAGAACTTATATTTCTAATTCATTCATAGGGTAGTCGATTGCATAATTCCGATATCAAATTTCACCTCTTGGTCCTTCATTCAACATCTAGAGATCAATAGGTAGCTAATCTATTAACCTAGCATACATTCCAATGCAATCAACCAACAACAAGGTACATCAATGGAGATATCAAATCAAAGCATTCAATCAAATATACTACAAACCCTAGGCATGGGTATTTAGCTCAACATCATCAATTTAAAACATTCATTCAACTCAATATAAATCAAATACAAATTGTTCAATTGCAATATCAATTCTCTTAATATAACAAAAACAATATTGAAATGAATTAAAAGAGAGAATAGAAAAACACCTTGTGAAGATGCCAAGAGTAGGATTACTAGTCTTCCTCCTAGCTCCACTTTGATGTTTGATGAAGAACTCAAGCCCTCTTCAATGGTTGATTTCCCTTTTGCAATATAGGATGGAGCTTTCTCAAGTCACCAAGCCTTTCAATGATTATGCCTTTGGAAGATGGAATGGAGCTTTCTCAAGTCACCAATCCTTCAATGAAGCTTCTTCAACCTTCAAGAGCTTGTTAACCCAACTTATCCCAAAGAACCAAATTGAAGCTTGTTAATGGAAGATGTAGAAGATGAAGATGGAGGATGAAGATGAGGGACAAGGAGAGAGTCACTCTCTCCTCAACCCAAATTATATTTGCCCTCTCCTTCTCTTTTCTTTTCTCTCACTCAAACCCTAGTCGTCCTCTCTTTTCTTTCTTTCGAACAGTCGATTTTATAGAGATTAAGGGTGACACGGCCAAGCCAAGGTTGGCTTGGCCGTGTCTTGGCTTGGCCGTGACTCTTGATCTTTCCTTGCTTTCCATTAGGTGACGCGGCCAAGCCAAGGTTGGCTTGGCCGTGTCTCTTGATCTTTCCTTGCTTTCCATTAGGTGACACGGCCAAGCCAAGGTTGGCTTGGCCGTGTCTCTTGATTTCCATGGGACACGGCCAAGCTAGATGGCCGTGTCCCTCACTGGCTCATCCTTTCTTTCTTTCTTTTCTTTCTTTTCTTTAGAGAGGTGACACGGCCAAGCCATGTGGAGCTTGGCCATGTCTCTTATTTTTCTTTCTTAGGACACGGCCAAGCTCCTGGCCGTGCCCCTCACTGTTGCTTGCTCCTTGAGTGAGACACGGCCAGAGGCTTGGCCGTGTCTCTGGGTGTGTCTCTCTCTGTTACTCATTTTCCTTCTTTTCCTTCTCTTCTTTGGCTTGTTCTTTGCTTTGCTCTTTGAGTGAGACACGGCCAAGCCTCAGAGGCTTGGCCGTGTCTCTGGGTGTGTCTGCTTCTACCTTGAATTTCTTTTGAGGGACATGGCCAAGCTTGCTTTGGCTTGGCCATGTCTTGCTTGGTTCATGCTTTTCTTGCCCTGTTTTGATCTTCCAAGGGTGTTTTTGTACCTAAACCTAAAAACAACACTTTAAACACACTTAAAAAAAATTAATCAAAACATTAACTAAAACACACATAAAATCATACTAAAAACAAGTACAAAAATGACCTAAACAGTTAATAAGTTGTATGTATACTTTTTTTGGCATTGAAACATAATGTATGTTATGATCTCACACATATAGCATTATTTTTTGTTCGTGTATATTAAATTATGTACTACTGAGCATTATGCTTAGCGCAGTTAAAATTCATCGAGCAGGTGACAGAGTTGATCCAGAGATTTCGGATAGTGCTGCCGGAGCACCCTAGGTCTTAGTTGTAGTGGTCATTTTGGGGATTATTGCGCCGCTATGGGCCAAAGCCATTGCATCTCATGTAAATATTTTAAACTTTATTTTTGACATTTTGTAAAATATGTATAAATGAGGTCAAAATGTAAATTATAAAGATTCTTCTTTTAGATTAAATATTAGAAGTTGCAAATGGGATATGCATATATATATTGATATCTAAAAAGGTTTGAATATGTTTTCTGAAATATTGATTATTTTGGGCTGTTAGGCCATTTTGGAGAAATGAATGTATTAAAAGGATATTTGGAGTGTATTGTATTGCAGGTTGTATAAATTGAATTTTAGGATTGTTCATTGTTCAAAATACAGACAAAATTCTAGCAAATTTTTTCAAGAAATTTTCAATATACTTTTTATTTGTCTTTTCAGTATGTTATGATTTTACAATATTGTTATAATGAAAATAGAAATGTTTATAAGAATGGAACCATGACATTCTCATACTATACATGCATATTTTACATATATCATTATATGTGTATTATGCGTATATATGGTATTAGGGTGTTACAATTCTAAAGATTCTTGATATATATATGATTATTGCTAATGCTTTAATAGATATTAAGCACTATATAACTCATTCTTTTGCATTACATTGCTTCCTCATTGGGTTGATGGCTTATAGATCGTCTATGAATTTTTAGGTATTTTTCTGTAGAGATAGAAGGCTTATTGATTTCTTCTCCACAGAAAGTTGAAGTTAGAGCTTAGTATTTTTAGCATATTTATGTAAAATATTGTAAAATATCAGTTGTGTGTTAAGTGATGTAGTACAAACCTCCATGATGTAATAGTAAAGTTTCATCGCTTATATGTAAATGATTATATTTGATATGTATGTCAATCTAGGTATCAGGTACCTTACTTAATATGTTAACCTTTGATTTGTGGAATCTTAGGAATGATTGGTTACCAAAGATAATGATTGCATAATTTTAAAGGTAATAATAATAATAGATTCATAAATAAGTCAAGTTTGGGTTCTACGAGGTATTCGGTTTCCTTAAACTGGCTTAGACCCTAGGACCATTATGCCTTAAAATATAAAGTGTAACAGGGTGGTATCAGAGCACAAGTTAAATGTTATTAATAGAAGTCTAGTATAAAATATTTAGGAACATCACTAAGTATAGGAATAGTTGACCGTCATGCCATGTTTTCTTTTGTATAGATCTAATTGATTTGTGCTAGTGTTACCTTTTATAGTTGTTATGCCGCCATGAAGTTTAACTCATTCTACCACTTCTAGCCAGTGATAATAAAGGGTTAAAGAAGTGGTTCCTTTTAATGAATAATCAGTGTAGAGAGCATAGGTAAGTGTGTGAGTGGGGATTTATGCCCCCACTTCTATGCTAAATGGTTCTTGCAACTTTGACACTATTAGGTCAGGGCCTTAGAGAACACGGGCCTAATTCGAAGAAAATGAAGTCGCCACCTGGAAGGGCTAGGAAGAAAGAAAAAGGTGGATAACTCGATTCCTAAGGAATCTCCAACCCCCTATTGGGTTTGGAAAATTAGGTATGTATGGGGAAGGTGAGAAAGACCCAGCACCCCTAAAACACCCAGTTCATTGAAACCGGCATCCTTTTCAGGTCTAAATATTATTGAATTCTTAAATATTATAATATTATCCATAATACATACAATTATCAAAAAAAATAAGTATCCATCACTTTATTAAAATGAAACAAACAAACAAGGTACCCATCTATAGATGAAAACATTAGGTGGAAACATACCCATCAAAAATAAGATAGGGAACCCATCAAAAATAAAATAAATAAGATAGGGCACCCACCATTTGGTGAAAACATACCCTTTACATTAATTCAAAATTTAAAGTAAACAAAATAAAATTAAACTTCAACAAATGAGGTACCCACAAAGTGAAAACATACCTTTTACATCTTTAAGAATTAAATATTTAATCAAATTAATCATGAGCAAAATAAAAAAAAAATAAATCATTCATAAAAGTAAAATATTAATAAATCATCCATTCAAAGCATAAAAGGATCACATCTAAGTTTTAGGCCTAAATAAAGCAATAAATATACAATTTTTAGGGTTTATATTTTAAATTAAGGTTTTAGAACTTTTATGACTAAATTAGGATTCTTAGGATGAAAATTAGGATTTTAGATTTGATGGTAGAAAAATGGTGTTCTTAGGGTTTTAAAGACAAGATTTAGGGTTTTTAGGATTTAGGAAACAAGATTAGGGTTTTTAGGGTTTTGATTTAAAACCTAGGGTTTTTGAACTTTGGAAAATAATTTTAAGGTTTTTGAAACTTTAGAAAATATATTAGGGTTTTATTTTTAGAGAAGCAGAATTTAGGGTTGTGGGACTTTATAAAACAATTTAGGGTTTTAAGCTACTATAAATGTTTTAAGTTATTTAAATAATAATTTATGGATAGATATTTATATAAGATATGGCTGACGGATGTGTTAAACTAAAAGATATGAGAATAATTTAATGGTATGTAACTAACTATTGATCATACAAAAAAACAAAAGAAACAAACCATGCCTATTGTGTACTTATATATAAATCAACAGGATGAAATTGAAACACAAGCAGTTTAATAGATGAAGTAATAATAAATTATCTTTACTGTAAATTTCAACGAGTTAAGTTATAAAAACAAACCTCTTTTTATAGATACCACCAAAATTTAAACCTTGATACTTTTGCTTGCACCAAACTTGTTCTTCTTGGTTGGAAGGAAATCAAATCAGTGAGCAATTGCCTTATTTGATAATGCTTTCTCTATATTTGATCGCTTTTTATTTTCTATTTTTTATAATTATTTTAGTTATTGTGTGATACTTCAATGATGATGGTGGTTGTTGATCCCTTCTTCTCTTCTTACACCTGTATTTATAGAAGAGTATATTAGGTTAAACCTTTTAAAACTTCCTATTTTAAAAATGGATTCCTGAGGCATATCGAATTAGATTGATATTAATTCAACCCAGCATGTCAGACTCAAATTCTTCTAATCTGGCATGTAATTAAAATCCATAAGCTCCATATCGAATTACGATTGCCCTAATTCGATATGGAGTCCACCAAATTAGTTTCCATGTCGAATTAGGGTCCTATATTAATTGGTAAGCCTAATTCGACCTAAGTACACCCATGAAGTGCAATTAATCCCCCACCTCAAATTATAACAGACCAAACCTTCAAAACAAACTTATTTAGGGTTTTAAAGGCTGAATCATCTTATTTTAGGCCTCATTAAATTATACCAATCTAATCAAAAGCTTAAAATAGGTTTAAGCTTATTAAGAATGGACTGATTATGACTTAGGCCTTTCTTTAATTATCATCGGACTAGCTAAGGCCAAAATCAAGGGTCTATAAAGTGAAATACCTCCTTTACTACCTACTTTTGAAATAAATGTAACTGATGTACTGGGAAGGTTGGCTTAGTTATAGAGGAACTATGAAATGATAGCAGAGTAGATGGTACAACAGAGGCAACAATAACTCATTCTTGCTCCTATAGCACTAATGCCAGAACCTTCTCTGTCCTTACCACCTTAGATGGATTTAGAACAGGAAAGAAAGTTACTGGAGCAATTTTTGAAGCTAAATCCTTTGGATTTAGAACAGGAAAGAAAGTTACTGGAGCAATTTTTGAAGCTAAATCCTTTGGTATTTCTAGAAGAAGATGATCCCATAGAATTTATGAAGGAGATAGAAGCGAAGACTCATATTCTTCATTACCTTGATAAGAAGGTGATAGAATTTGTTAGGTATCAAATGAGGAGAAATGTTAAGGATTAGTTTAAAAGGAGGATTGTCAGTCAAACCCGGGAGATATTATCAATGACTTGGACACAATTTTACAAAGCTACAATGCAAGAGTTCATACTAGAGAGCATGAGATAGACTAAGGTTTTGGAGTTTGAAAGGCTTATTCAGATTCTAAACATGAGTGTATATGAGTATGCTCAGAGATTCAATTAATTGAGTAAGTATGCTTGAACTTTGGTGCCTGATGAAGCTACACAAATTCTTCAATTCAAATGGGGTATGGTGGCTACTTTATATGAAATTTTAGCCGCCTATGACTATAAATCTTAATTAATACTGGTGGATAGTGCCCACAAGATCGAGAATTGTAAGATGGAGGATAGAATGGAGTGGGATCAAAGGAAGAAAGCTTGAATTAGAAGTTCATCCAGGCAAGGTGTGAGAATAGAAATAGAATTAAAGGGTAACAAAGTAGTGTTTTCCCAATAAACATAAATAAGGAAACCTAGGGGTAATTCAACTAGACTTCCTCCTAAACCACAGGCAGGGGAGACTATTGTAATAACAAGGACTATATCGTATGGTTTAGCAATGCCAAAAGCTCCTACTATTACCCCTTGCCCTGCTTATGGGAAGCATCATAGAGGTAAATGTCATAAGGCTACCACAACCTATTTCAAACGTGAAAAAACAAGAAAAATAAGTCATATGATTAAGGATTATCCTCAGATAGTAACGGGAAGAACTCAGGCTTCTTAGTCTACAGTGTAGTTGAATAGAGATATTGTAAGGGAAGAACAAAGTAGTGAAGATCATATTGAAAGTAGCTAGTATTCTAACTCATGAATGAAATTGCCACCGTGAGGAATAAAGTCACATGCATGACATTCATATGGTGATGAAAATAATAGGTAATCTTTGAAAAGCCTAAGAAAAATAGCCCCTTTGGACTATCTTTCACAGTTCATATGAAATTATGACCACAAAGAACTCAATCTTGACTACAATATTCACACGCACAATTGTTGGTAGTTGACAATGGATACTTAAAGAATGAATGTGATCATGACACATGGACTAGCTATTGACTATTCATTAGACACAAAGCACCATCGAGACCATTAAGATTTGCCTCTACTCATGAATAGCAACTCAAAACCACAATCAAGGCTCTATAATCATGACATAGCTCTGACAATTCATTTAATGCATATTTTGTGGCTATTGGAAGGAGATCTCCACCAACCAATTCACCAACGGGAAAATCCTCCAAGATGGATATAAATATCAGACATAACAACATTGATAAGTGTTGAACTTCATTCATCATACTCTTATAATTTTAATTCTTAAGCCTTATTCCATTGATTACTTATAATTGTTTATTATAAGAGCATTGAATGTTCTTTTTAAATTTTAAATGTTAGCCATAAACACCTAGGAATTTTAATCAAAACTTAGAAATACTATGTTGAGTGTAATCCTTGAAAACCCTAGAAAACTTTAAGTGTAAGTCTTGAAAGAACACTTCGTAATGGTTGATGAGGTAGCCTAGTCATAAAACTTTTGTAAGAAGTTTGGAGTAAACTTTGAAACTCCATTAATATTTGAAATATAATATCTTTATATCCTATATACGTATAATATATATACCTCATATACATAAAGTATATATATGAATACAAAAGTGCTACAACAATTAGCTATAAAAACACTCATTTAGTAATATAAAAATACAACGTTATAAATATATATACTACAACTAGATAAGTATAGTTAAAATATAATCTGGTTGCTTTATAAAAGAAAATCTCTGGGAAAAATTCACTAGAGTTTTACCTAAAATTTTGATAATTTTCAAAATCAAAACAAGCACAACCTGCACTAAAAATTGCACTCCCAAAACCACATTTCATTCCAAAATGCCTTCTTTAATAATTTACATCCAAGTAATACAAATTTAATTAATATATATTATTTACATATATAAAATTGTATAAGATTTTACATGTAATGCAGCACAACCGTCAGTATTGTGGCAAACCCTGCCTTTACAATCAAACATAGGGCCTAGATCTGCTTAAGTTTATCTTGACGTTCTTATTTTGTACTTCTATCACCTGCATGATACACACTACCATGCTAAACTCAAAAGCTTAGTGGTATATACTTTGATAACATAAAACACTTTTAAAAATCAATGCATGCTTCTATGACTCACAAAATATCATTCCATCCACACATGAAACACACATTTACACATTCTTTATCTCATAATAATATATAATATTATTGTCATATAATATACATTATTCATCCATTAACCCATCATATATATATACATATTAACATCTCACAAACACACACATTGGCCCCAATAAGTCCCTACACAATATCTAAGTTCCAAAACAATTGATTTGGTCCCATCACGACACCAAAGATCTGACGTGTCAATACATTCCAGCTCAATCTCAAGACCTAGCTCTGCTCAGGTCAAACTCATTCTTAAGATATAGCTTTGCTCAGGTCCATTAACATATGCAACACCAACATCAACTTTCTGAAACAGGTAATTGTACAAAGTAAACAAACACATAAGACCTCTTTACATTTTCACCTTTTCCAAGTAATCAACACTTTTCATGATCACCTCATATTTTATCACATTTATCATTTCTCACTTACATTGCTCAGCACATTATATAAATAATCATCATTTTTTGACAAACCATAGTTTTTAACCATAAACTAATACACAAAACATATTTTTCTAGCAATAATACATAAAGAAACAAATAATGTCACTTTAAAGAATATTGTATAACAATATTCTTTAAAGTGTGCCAAATTTATAATGCCAAACATGTACATTTAATTAAAATATTAACAAAATATGTACTAATCATTCTTTACTTCAAAGTTCAATACTGTGAGCAAGGATTTTTGCCCCCACTCCCATATGAAATCTTTCTTGCGACTTCAACATTATTAGGCTCGGAACCTTAGAGAACACGGGCATAAACTAGGAGAAAATGGAGTCACCACCCGGACGAGCCGAAAAAAAGAAACGGGTGAATGACTTGATTCCTAAGAAATCTCCAACCTCCTATTGGTTTTGAAAAGTTGGGTATGCGTGGGGAAGGTGAGAATGACCTAGCACCCCTACAGCGCCCGGTTCATTGGAATCGGCCTCCTTTTCAGATTTAAATATTATTAAATTTTTAACTTACTATAGCATCATCCATATTATATACATATAGTAATTAAATATTCATTGTATTAAAATCAAAGAAGGTCCAAATAAAACAATAAATGGGCACCCACACAATATGGAAACATGCCCTTTACATTAGTCTCAAAATCCAAAATAAATTAAATTACATTAAACCTAACTAATGAGGTATCCATGAAGTGGAAACATACCTCTTACATCTTGGAAACTAAAATAATTAGCATTAAAATAATAAATCAAATAAATTAAGTTATTCAATAATTCATCATGAGCAAAATAAAATAAATCATCCATAACTAATAAAATATTAATAAATCATTCATCATAAACATGAAATAATTGCAACTAGGTTTTACTACTTAAATTAAACATAAGATATATAAAATTAAGGCTTAATGTATGATTTAGGGTTTTAGTGATCAAGCTAGGGTTTTTAGGATTTTAGAAAACAACATTAGGGTTTTAGGATTTTAGAAAATAACATTAGGGCCTTAGGGTTTCTGTATTGAGAATTAGAGTTAAAGAAATCAAATTGGGGTCTTGGACTTTAGGATCAAGGTTTTAGGGTCAGGGTTTTAAGGATTGAAGTCTTAGTTTTGCAGATTATGATTTTGAATTTAGGTCATGTGAGGTTTAATGTTTAATATTGACTACAATTATTATAAACTTATAACTACTTGGATATTTTTAGATGAAACAAATATAGAAAGTCAAATTAATTGTCAAAAGATTAAAACAACTCAATAAATAGAATTATAACAAAATAGCTACTGCAAGTTCAAATTAATTAAACACGGGAATCAAACCTCCATTTTATTTGTTCCTCCAAATTAAAATGTTGAATCCAATCTGTGTTGTTGCCTGGATCAATCTTCTCTTTGGTTGGAATCAAGCAAACTTGAGACAATAGTTATTGCCACTTTGGTTGCTATTGGTTTAAATTTTGTATGTTTACTGATTGTTCAAGGAGGCTCCTAGTTGCTATCTTTCGCTAATTATCAGTTGCGCTCTGTTTATTAAGATGTTGCTCACTAGTTAATACCTTCCTCCCACCTCTGTACTTTTAATCCTCAATTTATAAGAAAAGACTGCCTCCTTAAAACCCTAATTGCCTGCTAATTCGAAGGTTATCTGAATTCCAAACTTAATTAGGAATCCTAATCTATCCCGAAATCATAATTAAGGTTGGATTACGAGCAAGGAAAAATTGGCATGGCCAATTAACCCCAGCTGTAGGCCTATGGCCTTTCATTTTTCCTTTTCGAATATCAAGTCTAAGACTTTCAATATAGTGGACTTGGAGCTATGTTGGATAAAATGAAAGATGGTCTTTCCCTTATGTATTTATGTCTTTGGCTAGGCTGTACCAATTAATGTCAATCCATCCTCATAAACTAAGTGAAAGTCTTCTGATGCTTCAGGTAAGAAGAACTCTGTTGGCTTTCTAAACTGGCCTTTTAGGCTAACCACCCCTTTTTTGGGTTTTTTTTCCTTTCTTTTATTTCTTCTCTTTTTTTTTTGTTTTTTTTTTGTTTTTGCCATAGCTCCAAGAAAGTTATCTTGTCTACACCATTCTATGCTTTTGACTATGGATGAGTGGAGGAGAGTGAGTCTACTTCATTATGGATAAATACTTCATCGTCCTGAATTTATCTCAATGATGAAAGAGACCGAAGATATTAAATCTAGTTCAGGTAATCTTTAACTATCCTTGTGGTCTTGACTATTCATCTTTTCCTTGATCTTCTTTTCATTTTATTCCTTAGTGATCATAAGACTTGTTAAAAGTGTAACAAAAACTCAAGATAGGTCATTGGGCTTATAATCCAACAAAAGAAAAGCAAAAATCTCATGAAGGCTCAAAGTGATAAACTAAGGATTGATATCAATAGGGCATATACTAGTTCTTGGCTTACCAAACAATGCCTAGATCATCTCTCCCCAAAATAAGAAGAGTTCAATTTTGCCTCAAAATCTCATCAAAGTATGTTCTAAGATCGACTAGGATCTAGACAAATGTCATTATACATGAGCCCTCTCTAAGTAAGCATACACAGCTCAATGCTATAGAATAATTTCCTCACCTAGTAAAGTCATTCAAATCATGATGTATAGATATACTAATTATGAACAGCAAGCTAGATTTGTCATTGGCTAAGCACCAAGATGAATAAAGATCAAAAAAAATTGAACAAAAGTGATTTATTCAAATAATCTTAATTTCAAAAATATAATTGTTCTAGAAAATATTAAAGAAAAGAAATAAAAAAAATAAGCTAAGAGAAGTTTGTTGAGTTCAGGGGTAAGAGCCAAAACTAGCAACCCCTTCTTCAATAGTTTCTCTATCTATATCTTGAAAAGACAACAAGACAAAAAATTTCATCAATCCTCCCTCTATCATGAAGTTTGCTGGCGATGGCACTCTTCCAAATTTAGGCAAAGGATTGCTTTTGGTGTTGGGCTTGTTAGGTTCAGGCAACTTTTCGCTGTCAATCAAATTTTGGATCTCATGTTTTAGTCATAAGCATTTTTTCGTCTCATGTCCTTATGTATGATGAAATTCACAAAAGGCTTTAGTATCAAATTTGGGGGTAAAGGATTCGGCAAAGGTCGAGGAGCCAATGGCTATAGTAGTCTTTTATTTTGTAGCTTGGTTAAAACCCAAGACAAAAGTTTTCCCCAAATCTAAAAGATGTCTTCTCTTTGCTTGACCAGTTATATTAACATCAACTACATTCTGTGCACTATGGCTACAAAATTGATAATTTCCCCTCTCATTCTTTCTTCCATAAAAATGACTCTTCTCTCTTTCTCATTCTTCTATTTGTAAACCAGCTTGGAAAAGGTCTTTGAAATCCCTTATAAGGGTGTGAGGCAGCTTTTCACGGAGATTAGGTAGCACCCCTCTCACAATCATCCTAATCTGGTCGGACTCATCTGGCATCTTTTTGAGAAGTGTAGCCTTATTTCTCCATCTCTTCATATAATCGACAAAACTTTCATTTTGTTTTTGCTTGATAGTCTCCACCTCCATCAAAGTCACTTCAAATTCAGCATTGTACCTATATTGCTGGATGAAGGCCTTGTACAGGGAATCCCAACTCTTCTGAGTATTGTCTGCTAAGGTGTTGAACCAATTCTGCACAGTAGGATCTAATGAGAGCATGAAATACCTTGGAGCTTGAGCCTTAGTGGCTCTGACAGATTGCATGGTAGTGATGTATTGCTTAACACGCAAGTGAGGATTTCTTGTACCATTGTACCTAGCATAGGAAGGCATCTTAAACTTATCGGGGACCTCCTCATTTTGTTCGAATAGCTTGTCTATTTCTGACATCTCATCTGCTTTCAACTTCTTTTCAAATTTATTCTCTAAATCAGTAATCACTTTCTCAACATCTAAAGTTTCAGTCTTTTCCATGGCTGATCTTTCTACAACCTTCTACTCTTTCCTCTTATCTTATAGATCTTAAAAGTATTAAGCCCAGTCATCATCATCATCGATGACTACTTTGTCATCATGAAAGGCTACTTCATCAACCTTAGCCTTTTTTTTAGTCCTTCAATTTCTTAGTGCTGGCAGATGCCTCGGCAGTGTTCCCCAAAAGTACAACTAGTTGGCTCTTCATAGTCTCAGCCAAGGCCTCCTTCAGTTCTTCCATCTTGGCATTGAGGGCACCGTCCACCATCCTTTGAATCTATTTGGAATCCATTGCTCTTGGGGAGAAGTTAATTGAGAAGCTACTAGATTCTACATCACCGGCATAGGTTGAGTTATCGTATGCTCTTAAACTATTGTACTCCAGGTCTATGAGCCAGAAAGGATCAATGACATATAATGCAATACATGTATGCACATACAACAAGAAATCAAAGATAATTAGGATGCCCCTTCCAATCTTATAACTTCCACATATGAATGGTGAGTCTCTTTTCCTAGGTACATGGTCAACAAAATATCAACATGAGATATTCTATTTTTAAAAAATTCTCTTGAACGATTTTAATCAATAGTTATATTCTCAAACTTAGAAGTCAATCCATGGTAATTCCTATTAATTAGACATTAATCCATTGAATATCAACTAAAATAACTTTTATGCTATATTGGATTAAACTAAATTAAGAGGTTTATCATGAATAGATTTTTCATTTTGAAAAAGTAACTAATGATTCATGCCAAAAACAAGTCCATGATTAAAGATTCTTGGTATAAGCTAGGCCCACAATTGATTTTTGGTATTTCATAATCAACCTAAATATTTGTAAGCTCTTTTTAAGAAAAGGTTGTAGTTTTAGATGAAGTGAAAGATAACTTTTGTTTCAAAGCCCTTGGGCTCTTAAGTTTGGGCCTGTTGTGAGCTCATATCCAAAAGGCCTTCTTGAAAAAGATTTTTAAAAATATTTTTAGTCATTCAAATTGAGCTCACAACATTGGTAGGTTATATTAAAAAAAGGAACAAACCAAATAAGTCATGGTTCAAACCAAGATAAATTAATCATAGCCAAACAGCAAGCATTTGGGGTAAAAATCTAAGGAAAATAACTAGGCCAATTACATGAGCTTTAGTCTTTGGGTTGAAAGGCTTAGGTTCACATAGTAAGTATATACCAAATAGTACAAGGCCATGAGTTATTATGCCATGCTCGATCTTCATACCTTGAGTGAATTATGATATCCCTTACAAAACACAACATGGATAATACGGGCGTCCTAACTCACGCGCACAATACAATATAAAAATACAATGGATAATATTATAATGAGAAAGAATAAAATAATATAAAAACCAACTAAATCAACTTCTCTTATCCCCAATTGAGTCGCCACTGTGAGCAGGGATTTTCGCCCCTACTCCCATGTGAAATGATTGTTGCAACTTCGGCACTATTAGGCTTAGGGCCTTAGAGAATACAAGACTAAACCAAGAGAAAATGGAGTCGCCACCTAGACAGGCCAGAAAAAAGAAAGGGGTGGATGACTCGATTCCTAAGAAATTCCCAACCCCCTATTGGATTTGAAAAGTTAGGTACTGTTACGCTCTAATTAACACTACTACAAGCGACACTTGCAAGTATACGAGGTAATTGTAGCAACGGTGATAGCCCCAAGGTCGTCTCACAAGAAAGGAATTATTTTACAATATTTTGATTAACAAGTAAATTTAAAAACAAGGGTGTGATGATTGAAATAGTGGTGAAAAGCAATTAAAATTGAAAAGTTAAATGAGTGATGTTGTGTAAGATTAATTCAATTCTAGGAATGGTGCCTAGGGTTGTAGATAAATTTAATCAAAGCTTAATTCTCAAATTATCCATTAATATAACCTTGTATTTTAATTTATTTCTTAAGTTTAATTAGTAATTACTAATTCATTAGTTTTCACATTCACGAATTAACAACAACCAATTGTTTTAAATTGCAAATTAATAAAACCTTAGAACTTATATTTCTAATTCATTCTTGGCATGGTTAATTACATAGTTCTTATATCAATTTTTACCTCTCGGTCCTTCGTTCAATATTATGTGATCAATAGGTGGCCAATCTATCAATCTAACTTTAAGTCCAGTGAAATCAACCAAATACAAAGTATACTAATGGAATTATCAAATCAAGTCATTTAATCAAATCTATTACAACCCTAGGCATGAGTAAATTAGCTCATCATCAATTTAAAATAAATATTCATCTCAATATAAACCAAATCAAAATTATACATTGTAATATTAATGTTCATAATAAAACAACAACAATCTAGAAATGAATTAAAAGAGAAAATATGAAAAACCCCTTGTAGACTCCAAGAGTTGAACTACTTGTCTTCCTCCTAGCTTCCATCTTGATGTATGATGAAGAACTTCCAAGCCCTCTTTAATCATTGGCTCTGTTCTTGAAAGATGGAATGGTAACTCTCTCAATTTTACAACTCCAATCAAGCTTTCTTCAAACCCTAATCGTCTAAGGAGCTTGTTTACCCAATTTAATCCCCAAACTTGATTAAGTCTTGTCTATTCAAAGAAATGAAAGATGAATGGAAATGAAGATGAAGAGAGAATGATGTCTTCTCTCCCAAAAGAAGAACCAAAAACTAAAAACTAGATAGCCCTCTTCAATCAATCCCAACATGTATGTATGTTCCATCCCCCTTCACTTCCAATTCTTTTTAATTTTCTAAGACACCAAGCATGTCTTGCCAACTCACACACTCCTCTTTGTCTCCATCTTTTTTCTTATTTAATATTTCATCTCATAAAACCATCCCTCTTTTAATCCTTTTTATCATTTCTTATTAAAAGATATTGCATGTTGTCTCCCACTTGTCCCTCAACCAATCGTGAAAATAATTTAAGCAATCAAACAAGACACGGCCATGTCATGAGTGACTTGGCTGTGTCACTCAAACTTTCACTGGACACGACCAAGCCATTAGGACGTGTCCATGGCTGCATTCTTTCCCTTCTTTTCTTTTCCAAGTGTGACACGGCCAAGACCCTGGTCGTGTCATGTGACACAGCCAGTGACTTGGCCGTGTCTTCTGCTTGTGTTCACCTCTGCCATTTGATTTGCTTCCTTTATTCTTTGGTGTTATCAAGTGGGACATGGCTAAGGCCTTGGCCGTGTCATATAATACGGCCAATGGCTTGGCCGTGTCTCTTGCTAGTGTCTACCTTTGCCCAATTTTCCTGAAGGACATGACAAGCCAAGTTGTCTGAGCCCATGTCCTGCTTCTTCCTTGCCTTTGATGAGTGGCACGGCCAAGCTAAGTGGTGTCTTAGCCGTTTCTCTTGCTTTTCCATAAACTTTAATCCATCACTCCATTGTTTTGCACTTCAACCTAAATCACACTTCTAACAATCTTTAAACACAAATTAAAAGAAAATTTAACTAAAAACTAATAAATTTACCCTAAAAATATAAACATAAATTATTGAAAAAGTTACGCATGGGAAGGTTTGAATGACCCAGCACCCCTACAGTACCCAGTTCATTGGAACTAACCTCCTTTTTAGGTCTAAATACTATTAAATTCTTAATTTATTATAGCATTATCCATATTGCACACATATTAAAGTAAATAAATATTCATTGCATTAAAATCAAAGAAGGTCCAAACAAAATAATAAATAGGCACCCATACAATATGGAAACATGCCCTTTACATTAGTCCCAAAATCCAAAATAAATTAAATTCAATTAAACTTAACTAATGAGATACCCACAAAGTGGAAACATACCTCTTATATCTTGAAAACTAAAATAATTAACATTAAAATAATAAATCAAATAAATTAAGTCATTCAATAATTCATCATGAGTAAAATAAAATAAATCATCAACAACAAGTAAAACATTAATAAATCATTCATCATAAACATGAAATAATTGCATCTAGGTTTTACTATTTAAATTAAACATAAGATATATAAAATTAAGGCTTAATATATGAATTAGGATTTTGGTGATCAAGCTAGGGTTTTTAAGATTTTAGAAAACAACATTAGGGTTTTATGGTTTTAGAAAATAATATTAGGGCTTTAGGGTTTCTGGATTGGGAATTAAGGTTAAAGAAATCAAATTGGGGTTTTGGACTTTAGGATCAAGGTTTTAGGGTCAAGGTTTTAAGGTTTGAAGCCTTAGTTTTGTAGATTATGATTTTGAATTTAGGGTTTGATGCTTACCGTGATCAAAGTCATATGTGGTTTAATGTTTAATATTGACTACAATGATTATAAACTTATAACTACTTGAATATTTTAAGATGAAACAAATATAGAAAGCAAAATTAATTGTTTAAAGATTAAAACAACTCACTAAATAGAATTATAGCAAAATAGCTACTATAAGTTCAAATTAATTAAACACATGAATCAAACCTTCGTTTTGTTGGTTCCTCCAAATTAAAATGTTAAATCCAATCTGTGTTACTGCCTGGATCAATCTTCTCTTTTGTTGGAAAGAAGCAAACTTAAGACAATAGTTACTGCCTCTTTGGTTGTTATTGGTTTAAATTTTGTATTTTTTCTGATTGTTCAAGGTGGCTCTTATTTATTGTCTTTTGCTAATTATTAGTTGCTCTCTGTCTATTAAGATATTGCTCCCTAGTTAATACCTACCTTCCACCTCTGTGCTTTTAATCCTATATTTATAGGCAAAGATCATCTCCTTAAAACACTAATTTCCTGCTAATCCAAAGGTTATCTAATGTCCAAACTTAATTATGAATCCTAATATGTCTCGAAATCATAAATAAGGTTGGATTACGGGCAAGGCAAAATTGGCATTCCCCATCTGCGGGCCTATGGTGAATTGGCCATTCGCCACAGACATGGGCTTGTGGCGAATTGGCATGTCCAATTCGCCACAGGCATGGCCTGTGGTTAATCAGGCATGCCGATTCGACAAAACCTAGGCAGGGTCAACTTTTCATGTGATGCAGACCATTTTGGCTCTTAAATTTGTTACAAACTGGTTTAAACCTTTATCCTTGATCTGACTTCCTTTTAAACCTGTGCCCAGCCTGATCCTCACGCAGCTCACCCTGCATCAGTCTCGCTTCGGCCCGCGCACAGTTTTCGCCAAAATCTTATTCTAATTGGTTTTTTATTTTATTTCCAGGACAGTTTTTATTTTCTTAACATACTAGATTTTTTTATTTTAATTTTCTATAAATACAACATTAAAAACACACAAAAAAGAGGATTTTTTAGGCAAAAAAGGATTATTCAAACTCTTCTTAGCAATTTACTCAGAATCTTGGATTTGCGAAGGAGCAAGAGACAACAAATAATTCATAAAAGGTAGCACACACTATCTTTGTTATTGTTCAACCAGAATTAAAATTGTGGTGAAACCAACAACGGAGGTTTGGGTTTCTATTAACTTGTTCATATTTACAGTAGCCTCATTATTTAGTTTGATCCATTAGTTAAACATACAATAGATGGGTTTTTATTTAAGCATATTGATCAATCCATTCTCTATTTAAAATCCTAAAAATTATTTTTCAAAACCCTAATTTTTTAATATCCATTAAACTAATTTTTGAAGCCTAAAACCCTAATTACACTTTCCTAATACCACAAAATAATAATCTGTTTTCTCAAAACCATAATCAATTCTATTGTTTTCTAAAAATCACAGTAGCCTATTCTTTCAAAATACCTAACTTTTAATCCTATTTTCATGATCTTCAATTTTATCTACTTAAACCCTAAATCTTAGTAGTAGTTTCATACAACTTCTGAAACCCTAAGTCCAAAGCATCCATTCTTTAGATTTAAACCCTAATTTATTTCAAACCTAATCTTAAATTCAAACATCCAGTAGCCATATTATTTCTTTTATATTGACTAATCCGATAATTAAACATAAAACCCATAAAACCCTAATTTTATTCAAGAAATCCTAATTGATGCATAAACCCTAAAATACATACTGCTTTATTTAAGTTAGATGAATGTTTATTATATATTTTGATTGATGTTTCCTATTCTTGATGAATGATTTACTTATGATGAATGGTTGATTATTTTTATTGATTTCCTTTGGTTGCAAAACATTATAAGAGGTATGTTTCCATATTTTGGGTACCTCATATTGTGAGTATCATATAATTTAGTCTATTCTAATGTTTTTTGGATCAATGTAAATGATACGTTTCCACCTTTCGGCGGGTGTCTTATTTAGTTTTAGATATTAGATGATGTAAAGACATGTTTCCATCCTCAGATGGGTGTCAATTTATTTGTGTTATTTGGACATTGTTGTAATTTTAATAAAGTATTTATTTATTCTTATGATCACATGTAATATGGATAATATCATTATGTTTAAGAATTTTATAATATTAAGACCTGCAAAGGAGGTCGGTTCACTTGAACCGAGCATTGTGGGGGTGTTGGGTCATTTCTCACCTTTCCCACATGTACCCAACTTTCCAAACCAATTAGGGGATTGGGGATTTCTTAGGAATCGAGTCATCCACCCTTTCTTTTTCTCTGCCCTTCCGGGTGGCGACTCCATTTTTCTCTGGGCTTAGGCCCGTGTTCTCTAAGGCCCCGAGCCTAATAGTGCTGAAGTCGCAAGAACCATTCCACCAGGAGTGGGAGCAAAAATCCCCACTCACAGCATGGAAGGCCCATTGCTTGAGGAAGATCCAGTCACTTCACAAAAATGGAGATGCGTTCTTGTGCTAAGAACCAAACAAAACACAAGCATCAATCAAAACCTACATGAAAAATGAAATTAGTGATTTGAGCCTACACAGGGGGCAAAGTTTCTCCTTTCAATTTTTAAGTTTATGCATATACAAAATATTTTCAGACTTACTTTCAATATTTAACCACGCAATGGGCAATGAGAGGATATGAGGACTAGCTAAAACATAACTGAATTTTTATAGAAGAATAAAAAGAACAAAATAAGAAGAAAGTGAGAACCCCAAAAGAATAAAGATGCAAAAGACAAAATATCAATCCAGCTAGAAGAGATGAAGTCAATGCAGACAGATGTCCAAGGATGAAGATCCATTTTAAAGGGTGAAGACCCGATGTCCAAGGATGAAAATTCATTTTGAAGGATGAAGACCCGATGTCCAAGGATGAAGATCCATTTTGAAGGATGAAGACCCAATGTCCAAGGATGAAGATCCATTTTGAAGGGTGAAGACCCACAATCCATTGAAGAATAGAATAACCGGCTAGAAGAAAGATAAAACTTTCAACTTATAGAAGGTCAGTTAGCTAAAAGAGCTGAAATTATTTGGCTAGAAGAAAGCCAAAACTCCCAACTGATTGAAGGTCAGTCAGCTAGAAGAGCTAAAATTGATTGGCAAGAGGAAAGCCAAAACCCTCAATTGACAAAAGGTCAGTAGAATCTAGTATCAGGCTCAAATCTACTATCGGGTCGAGAACTCAAATCTAGTATTGGGTCTAGAACCTAAAATCCAATATTGGGTCGAGAACCCAAATTCAGTCTAGGGTTAAGAACCCAAATCTAGTATCGGATCGAGAACCTAAATTCTGTCTAGGGTTGAGAATCCAAATCCATTTTCGGATCGAGAACCCAAATATAGTATCAGGTACAAAACCTAAATATAGTATAGGGTCGAGATTCTAGCATCTAGGGTCAAGAACCTAAATCTAATCTAGGGCTGAGAACCCAAATCAATCTCAAGTCCAGAACCCAAATCAATATCGGGTCCAAAAGGGTCCAGAACCCAACTAAAACAATCTCGGGTCCAGAAACTAAACTAATCTCAAGACCAAAGCCCAAATCAATCTAGTCTTAGGTCCAAAACCCAACTAATCTAGTCTCAGATCCAGAACCCAATCATCCTCGGGTCGAGAACCCATCCTTACCTAAGATCAGCTCAAACTCATATCGTTTTTCACTCTCTTCTACTAAAGTCTCAGATAGTTTAAGCAAGGGGCAAACTGTATACCCTTAATTTTGGCCCGACTTAAATTTAGAACTAAATAAAAGGCCAAAATAGATTCAAGAATTATAAACCTAGTCTAGTACAACTTTAGAAGGTTAAATCTAGTCTTGTTAAATTTTAAAAGCTTGAATCAAGTCCGGTCCAATTTTCAAAGCATAATTAAATATTGATTTAATTTTAAAATCCAAAAATGGGTCTGATACAGTCTTAAAATCCTAAAGCAATTCGGTCTAACCCAAAATTGGCTTAGCCAATTTGTTATCAAGCTGGCCATGGCGAATTGGCATGGCCAATTCACCACAGGGGACATGGACTAAGCCCACACAGTAATTAACTTCCTAATTGAATTAAAATCAGGAGACTCTCATATTACAATGAGATAATCGAGTAGCATTAGGACTCAAAAAAGGTTTTTACCCTAATGAAACATTATAAATAGAAGAGAATTATCAAAAGGAAAAAAAAGAAAAACAGTTCTGAGCGTCAGAAAGCAGCAACCATTACAAAAAGTAATCCAAAATACACAGAACCACAAAAAACTAGAAGGCAGTAGCATATTGTCTTCACTTTGTTGAATTGAAATTCTACAACTGGTGCAAACATAAAGCTTGAATCAATGTGAAATATCGGTGGAACCAACAAACGGAGGTTTGAAATTCTTTATTGAATCTGTTTGAAAATTCATGGCAGTTCATTCATTATTATTTCATTGAATTGTTTTATTTTGTTCTTTTGTTTTTTTTTTATAAAATATCCAACAAACTATTTGAGAATCCATGTCAACAAAATTTATTTTGAATGTCCAATAACCTTAAATCAAATATCACAGTAACCTTAAATCAATATCACAGTAGCATTAATCTCATACAATATCAATTTGAATTAAATATTTGACAGCCCAAAGTTTATAAATATAATCACAGTAGCTTTGTTTTCCAAAACCAAAACCCTAGCTTTGTTTTCTCAAACCAAAACAGTAGCTTTTTTTACAAAGACCAAAATAGTAGCTTTGTTTTAATAACCAAAATCCTAATTTTCATTTATAAAACAGTAAAACCAATTCCCAAACCTTGAAACCCTAAACTATAATCATGTTTTTCTATAATCCTAAAACCCTAATCATATTTTCCAAAAACCCTAATTCATAAGTTAAAGCCCTAGGTTTGTTCATTTATTATTCCAGTGTAATTTTAAAATTTAGATTGATTATCTAATTTATTATATGTTACGATGGGTGATTTATTTGTTTTGTGATGGATGATTTACTTTTATTTATGATGGATGATTGAATGTCTTTTATTGGTTTATCTTAGTTTCAAAAATGTAAAGAGGTATGTTTCCACTTCGTGGGTACCTCATTAGTCAAGCCCCTTACAATTTAAATTATTTCAAGTTTTGGATTAATGTAAAGGACATGTTTCCATCAAATGGTGGTGTCCTATTTTATTTTATTTTTGACGTTGGACTTGTTTATAAGGGAATATTTTCATCTTGTATGGGTGCCCATTTATTATTTTTTAACTTATTTTGATTTTAATATAATGATTATTTATTTTAATAATTGCATGCAATATGGATAATTTTATAATATTTAAGAATTTAATAACATTTAGACTTAAAAAGGAGGTTGGTTCCAAAGAACCGGGTGCTTGGGGGTGCTGGGTCATTCTCACCTTCCCCATGCGTACCCAACTTTTTGGAGATTCCTTAGGAATTGAGTCATCTACCCCTTTCTTTACTCAGCCCGTCTGGGTGGCGACTCCATTTTCTATGGGTTTAGGTCAGTATTCTCTAAGGCTCTGAGCCTAACAGTGCCAAAATAGCAAGAACCATTCCACATGAGAGTGGAGGCGAAAATCTCCGCTCACACTATAGATCTCAAATAGGTCACTAACAAACTTCTTTAAGTAAACATGGTCCACAATCTTGTGAGCATCATTGTGCGTCAACATACCAAAGGCTTAGTATGAGACCTTTCTCTTCAAAGGCAAAAATGGATATATAATGGCTGCATCATAAGAGGTTAATGGGTTGTCACCCAATCCATAGAGTGATGATTCTTGGGCTTGGGTCAATTCATATTGCCAGAACCATATAGAACCTAATATCAGTATAATATAAATAGTAAAAAATACTTATAAATTTTTTTTATATAATATTAGCACACTTTACATAAACAATTGAAACTAATCTACATATTGCAAATTTCCCCTACCAATAGTCTTAATCCCACCAAACTACCTCGTAGTACCACAATACTAGCATGATGACTTGAATAGTGTAGCTGTAAAATAATTAACTATAAAGTGATTTAGTGAGCTGCTAACTTAGTGACTATTCACAATTTTTTATTTATTTTTAGTTCCATCCTTATAAAATGATTTAAATAGCTTATTAAAGTTTCTAGCTTGTGACATACGCCATCCCTAATATTATCATTATGGGTAATTACATATTTTATTATTTTCTTACAATAATCCTTATCAATGATATAAATAAAATGACTGACTCCATATGTGACCCATGATGCCCCCCCCCCCCCCCTACATAATTCTACATATGTATCAATTGTTTAATCACATTAATATGAAATTCCATCCCTTTACTAGCAAAACTTTTTGTTTTAGAATTTATTACCACATCATCATTAATATTATCATTGTTGTCATTTCTTTTTTTTTGTTAGTCCAAAGTAACTACAACCCTTATATGTTACGATTACGTACATATTTTCTATTAAGAGTGTATAAGGATTCATTGTCTACGTGAGTGTCTTTTTCCTTGATCCCAATTTAGGGTTCTATGCCTTTGGATAGTTAAATTTATAATTTCCGTCCTAAAATTCTTCTCTATTTTTTTATCCATGCAGTACCTTTAATTTATTTATTGTTCTTCATCTGCCTAAAGTGCCTTTTGTGTAAGTAATCATGTGTGTGAATATTTTCTTGTTTCCCCTTCAATTTCTTTAATTTCTTTTAATAGCTCAATAATTACATATGACGGGCAGAACAAAAATATATCAATAGCACTGGTCCATCATACTAGCGGTGTTTTAGAAGTTAATACTCTAATTAGAAGGTGACTATAGTCATAAAATAATAGGAGGGCAGTACTTTTCCCTCATAAAAAGTAGGTGGCCATAAAGTGGTCGAGATGGTAACTTCTTCCTTTAGGCTCAACAGTCTCTATGTGCATAGCCAGATAGTTTAACCCCTACTCAGGTTGGTTTCCTATCACATGGGTTTAATGCTTTTAATTTTATTTACTTTTATTTTATTACTTTACTTAACATTTTTAAGGTTTAATTTCACAATTTATTAGTTGCATTCTTTATCTTATAAATGTTATTACTTAAGCAATTTATCATTCTAATTTACTGACCTACATTGTCAACTTATTTCTACCATAGTCCCTACTTTTATTTTATTTATATTTACATCACTATTTTTATTATATTTTGATTTCATATTGGCATTCTTCTGTCGCTATTACTACTCAATGAATCCCCATTCCTAAATTAAATTTACATTTATCAAAATTTATGATTGAGTTTTTCAATTCTATAAGAATTACCATTAAATAACTATATACCTGTGTTGATTTACTGTGGTTATTATCAACTTCACCATGATATATTTTAACTTTTAATGTTTATTGCTTGAGTTGATTCTTTACTTAACAATTTTTGATGCAGCCAAAGAAAAAGAAGATAAGATTTATAGTCAATCTAAAATATGCAAATATTTGTTTATTTATTTATTTAATGTAGGAATACCTGATCGAGATGCCATTTTGGGATTTTGTCTATCTCGTTAAATATTTTCTTTCCATCTGTTGCCTTTTTTTTTATTAATTTTCCTTATTTGTAATTATAGTTTTTGTAACCCTAGCCCTATATGTGATAACATTTTCAAAGGTGATAGTAGTTTTTTAGATTTTAATAAATTTCAAAGAGAACTTTGTCTCTTTCTTTCCAAGCTTTCAACATTCTTCAATCAATGATTGCTTGTTTGTTTCTATATTCCCAGGCATTCTTAGACTAAACATGTTAATAGTACTTTTATCCCCTTTGTTCTTAATTTTCGCTACATTATAGTGTTACAAATTCCCTAATTACAAATAAGGAAACTTAGTTATTTAAAAAAAAAAAGCAACGAGCTACCAAAATGGCAAAAAATACATATACTAAAAGAAAATATTCAACAAGAATGAAAAAAAATACCAAAACAACATCTAAATTAGATATTCCTACCAAAAAATAAATAAGAAAATAAATATTTGCATATTTTTTATTGACTATGAACCTTATCTTCTTTTCTTTGGCTGCATCATTCTCCCTTGATTGGAAAAAACTTAACCTCAAACTTTGTAGTGCTGAAGAATCAATAACTGAAATACTATATCAATGGCATGTTTAATACTCTTTAGAGGTGGTAAATTGTCTAGAAAATCATCATTTATCAACTCCTTAAACTCTTTGAATAGCTACTAGAATTTAGTAGAATATTGAAATGATTCCCTAATCGGGTCATAGATTAATGGTTGGTTATTTAAAAAATATATTAAATTGATTCTAATACTTTCAATTTTTCATATTTCAGTAGATATGATCCCATTGATTTGGCTAACTCTGATTTTTATAGAACTCCTACCAGATAATTCCTTTGCCTCATTCTCATTGATTATTGTTATCATCATTTTTTACACCATCAAGACCTCAACACATGCTAGAGAAACATTAAGTTCTTCTATCCCCTCATAATTGTCATCAAAAACTAGTTGTAATTCTTTAACTTCTCTTATCTCATCATTATATTCATAAAAAATTGGCTCTAATTCTTTGAAATAATTCTCTAAATAATCATTCATATGTAATTTTTTATGCAAATCAAATACCTCAATTTTTATTCTTCCACCATTTGAATCAAGAGCATTCAATAAGCATGCTTCTAATCCACCTCGTGCCGCTTTACTAGAGGTTCATGTCCTTGAGTTCCTCATCAATTTGCAAATCATCTTGAGGATAAAGTTTGGGGTTTCCTTATAGAATCACCATTTGGGCTTTATATCATCCATGCAACACCTCCTCATAACAAACTCCTCCTTCACCATTAAAGCCTTCATTAGATCCATCTAAATTAGGGTTAACCTTATTTTGATCTCCCATGACCTGCATCATTCTCTCTATTAACTAGTCTATCATTAGTCCCATCTGTTCCTCCATCATTGGTTCGAGTCACTACTCAAGATTTGCCATGTGATCATGTTCACAAACCTCCTCTATATGTTGTTGTGTTGTCTACATAGTGCCATAGTTGTCCAAGAATGAACAAGACTCTAATACCAACTAATGTAGCAAAGCTAAAAACAAAGGGGATAAAAGTACTATTAACATGTTCAATTTAAGAATGCTTAGGAATATAGAAACAAACAAGCAATCATTAATTCAAAAAAATGCCAAAAAAGCTTGGAAAGAAAGAGACAAAGTTCTCTTTGAAATTTTATTGAAATCTAAAAAACCATTGTCACCTTCTAAAAGGTTACAACTAATCCAAAATTCCTTTTTTTGTAGATCAAAATCAAATAATCAATGTACCAAAACCAAGAAAGCAAAGAAGAAAGAAAAAGACCCTACTGTCTAAACGCCTTATGAACTAGATAGTATTACTATCAAATTTGACAGTAGAAGAGGCAACAATTGCAGAAAACAAGCAAAGAAATGGCTCAATCTAAAAGTCAAAAAATAAATCCAAAAAGACACAAGTGAAGAAAAAGCTACTTGTGAAGTTAATTACTGGCTCCGATGACCCTCCAGCGGCAAGAGTAGAGGAATAGCGATTGGAGAGAGACCCATTAAAGCCCAAGTAGTATGGAATTTTGATGTTTGACTAGAATGAGTGAATCCCAATGTATGATCAATGTTCTTAGTCCTCATGATTGTGAGTAGTAGGAAGAATTGAGAGGAACTACAAGGGAGAAAATTAGGGAAGTAAAAGAAGGCAAATTGATTGTGCAAGTCTATAACTACAAAGGGAGAGGGAGAGAAAGAAATTAAAATGTAAAGAAGAGATAGAGGCACCTTCTGGAATTTTAAACGTTTCTCAAAAAATATCGACTAAAGGAGAAATTTTAGAAATTAGATAGTTTCAAAGGGACAAAGACGATAATAAACCACAGGGAGGCATTTTTCCTCTTTCAACTTTACAAAAAGTAACGATGATTACTGAATTCAACAGTTTAAATGTCGAATTCAAAAAAAAATCTTTCAAGGATAATTTCTAAACTTTTTAAAACTTTATTTTTCAGGAAGAATGCTACTAGGGCGATATGACTAAAGTGCAAAGCCAACTCCATCCAAAATAACTTTTGAGGGCCAATTTTTAAATGAATTGGCAACAAATAGTGAAATAAGCCTACCAAAAAGAGAAGTTTTTTAGTATATTATTTTCTATCTGATATAAATAGTGATGGAGAAACTCAAGGTCAACTCATTATAACTACATTTTGCTTTTGTCAAAAAAATTACTCTTTCATTTTGAAACTTCAAATGTACACCTGGAAAAGAGAAGAATTCTAGTAAAGACTGGAGCAAGCAATCTTATGTTATTTTTTCTAAGGATCACTTAAGGAAGGTAATTGACTTTTGAACGAGCATCTTATTACCCAAGTTGTGCAAATTGTGAATGTTGACTTAAAGAGAGCTTCTACAATGGTTACGTGATTGAAAGAACTTCATTCCTTATAGAACAAATTTGTAAGGGACATCGAGACAAAATTTTGGGATGCCCAAATCGATATGAGGCATGGCCTACATTGATTTGAACCATCTGGCTCAAACCGATCCAAAATTATTAATTTTTACAATTTTATTATGGAAGTTATAAAATTAGACCAGATGAATTTCAATCATTAAAATTAGTTTTAAGAACTTTAAAATTATAACGGACTAAGATAAGCTCTTTAAATTTAAACTTGCTAAAATTTAAGGGTCTACAGTTTGCCCCCTGCTTGAGCGATCTAAGACTTCAGTATAAGAGAGTAAAAAGCAACATGACTTTTGAACTGATTTAGAACAAAAATGGATTTTGGATCTAAGGTTGAATTGAGTTTTGGACTAAAAAATAATTTGGATTCTGGACCGTTCTGAATCGGGATTGAGTTCTAGACTCATAAATGATTGGGTTATGAACCCGAGTTGATTTGGGTTCTGGACCCGGATTGAGTTATGGACTCAAAAATAATTTAGGTTCTGAACCCCAATTGGTTTGGGTTCTAGACCCAAATTGAGTTTTAGACTAAAAAAAGATTTGGGTTCTGGATCTTAATTGGATTGGGTTCTTAATCCGAGCTAGGACTTCTCGACCCGAGACTGGATTTAGATTCTAAATCCAAGGTTGATTAGATTCTCGACCCGAGCTAGGATTTGGGATCTCGATCTGAGACTGGATTTGGGTTCTTGACCCTAAACTGGGTTTGGGTTCTTGACCCTATAATGGATTTTGGGTTCTCAACCTAAAAAAGAATTTTGGGTTCTCGACCCAAAACTGGATTTGGGTTCTTAGCCTAAAATTGGATTTGATTTGGGTAGTTGGACCAGAGAATGAATTTTTGGTTTTCGACCTAAAACTGAATTATGGGTTCTCGACCTGAAACTGGATTTGGGTTCTCAACCTAAAATTGGATTTGATTTGGGTACTTGGACTCGAGAATGAATTTAAATGACCGTCAATAAGTTGAGAATTCTGGCTTTCTTCCAACTAGTTGTTCCATTCTTTAATGGATTATTGGTCTGTCACTATTTAAAATGGTTCTTCATCCTTGGACATTGGGTCTTCACCCTTCGAAATGGATGTTCATCCTTAGACTTCGGGTCTTCACCATTTAAATTAGATCTTCATCCATTGGACTTTGAGTCTTCACCCTTCAAATTGGATCTTCATCCTTTAGACATCGGGACTTCACCCTTTAAAATGGATCTTAATTCTTCGACTTTGGGTCTTCACCCTTCAAATTGGATCTTTATCCTTTGAACTTTGGGTCTTCACCCTTCAAAATAGATCTTCATTCTTGGACTTCTTTCCTACATTAACTTCAGCTCTTCCAGTTGGATTGATCTTTTGGCTTTTGCAAAAAAATCAGCTATTTTTTAGCTGGCCCTTATATCCTCTCTTTGCAAAATATTGAAAGTAATCTGAAAATATTTTTTACATGCATAAACTCAAAAAATTGAAATAAGAAACTTTGCCCCCTGTATAGGCTCAAACCAATGATTTTTTCCTATGCAGGTTCTGATTGATGTTTGTGTATTGTTCGGTTCCTTGTACGAGCACGCATCTTCATTTTTATAAAGTAACTGGACCTTTCTCAAACAATAGGCCTTCCATGCCCCCTGATTCCATATATGCTTCATGTTTACTTTATAGAGTATATGTTGTTTAATTTGACAAAGAATAGACAACGCAAAACAAAAAATGCATTATTATATGCTTATGTATGCATGATATGCATGAATAATACTTACAGTGGTTTTATTGACTCACAACATCATATGAAGTGCTCCCATGGATTCTTTTCAGATGTTCATTCAGGTCTTGCATTAGGTTAGCAAAAGACTGCACATCTATGGCTTCATTTTTTAGATGAAAACATGAGTAGTAGGGGCTAAAAAACATTATTAGAGACACGAGAGACATCTGTTTCAGCACATTTTGGTTGCCAACTTCTTCATGCCATGACCTTGCAAGTGATCCCACTTTTGCCCAATATATCCTCTGAGGTTTGTCAATGCAACATATTTCCCTTCACTTGAAGGCTTTGTATGATAAAAACACACATTTTTAAATCTTAAAATCATATTTTTGCTTTGTTAAATCAATGTTATTGTATCTCAGGACTCAATTTTCTAAATTAATATAGCTATAACATAACAATCATAGTTACCGTACTAAACTTGGAAATCATTTCTATTTAAGCAAGAATTGTAACACTTCAGATAGGCCCATACACATTGCTTGGCCAAAGGTCTCATCAAGTTTAAACATTATATTTCCCATATGCATGCTTATTTAAATTATCTCCACTAATAGACTCTACCTACAAAGAAAGATCAACAGGTCTTTAATAAGCTCAAAATGGGGTCTAAAAGGGACATGGGTTAAATGAAGGCCTTTTTTATATTAGAGCTTCATGTGACACTACTGACAAACCTTCACACTATAAACTTCTTGTTGGAACTGTCTACTGTTAGAGGTTCCATTTTCACCTTCTAGGCTTTATTTTTATCTTCTGACTTCATAAAAATATAAAGCTTGAATGTCTTTCCATTTTCTTGGAAAAAATCTGGATCCAATCAGTATTATCTTGATCTTTAGACCACCGCTTTCTTACTCTTTCTTTTCATCCTTTTCCCTTTTAGAATATCAAGTCTAAGACTTTGAAGAATGTGGATCTGGAGCTATGTTGGATAAAATGAAAGATGGTCTTTCCCTTGGGTATTTAAGTCATTGGTTGGGCTGGACCAATTCAAGTCAATTCATTCTCATAAACTAAGTGGAAGTATTCTTCTTGCTTTAGGTAAAAAGAAATTAGTTGGCTTTCGGAACTACCTTTTGGCTTTTATTTTCTTTTCCTTTTTTTCTTTTTCTTTTGTTCTTTTTTTTCTTTTTCTTTTATTTTTTTTTATTTTTTGCCTTTTTTTAGTTTTGAGAAAGTTGTCTTCTCTGCACCATTCTATGCTTTTGACTATGGATGAGTTGAGTAGAGTGAGTTTGCTTTAACAAGGATAAATCATTTGTTGCCCTGATGTCATCTTAATAAATTGGATATATTAGGTCTAGTATCAGGTGCACTTCAACTATTTTTATGGTCTTGACTATGCATTCCTTTCTTTAATCTTCTTGCCTCTTCCCCTTAGTGATCATCAAATTTGTCATAAGTATCACAATAGCATAATGTAGGTTATCGAGCTTATATGCCAATAAGGAGCAAGCTAAAATCTCATGAAGGCACAAAAGGATAACTAGGGATTAATATTTAATTGGGTTGATTCTATTTGTTGGCTTACCAAACAATGCTTAGATCATCTCTCCCTTAAATAAGCAGAGTTCAATTTCGCCTCGAAAGTTCATTAAAGCATATTTTAAGATGGACCAGGACCTAGACAAAGGTCATTATACAGAAGCTCTCTCTAAGTAAGCATACACAGCTCAATGCTATAGAATAATTCCCTCACCTAGTAAAGTCATTCGAATTATAATGCATAGATATACTAATTTATGATTATCAAGCTAGACTTATCATTGGTTGAGCACTAAAATGAACAAATACTAATATAAACAAAAATTTTGATGAAAGTAATTTATTCAAACAATCTGAATTTGAAAGATAATTATTTCAAAAAATTATTAAAGAAAGCAAAATAAAATGAGCAATACTTCAAACTAAGGGAGGTTTATTGAATGAAATTTCTCCTTACTTCACATCTCCAATACTCCCATCTTGAAAGAATGATAAGATAGAATTTTCCTCCAATCCTCCTCCTACCATCAAGGTTGTTGATGGTGGCACTCTTCCAAATTTTGGTAAAGGATTGCTCTTTGTATTGGGCTTATTCGGCTCAGGTAGCTTACCATTGTCGATAAGATCTTGAATTTCATGTCTTAATTGAGCACATTTATCTATCTCATGCCCTTGCATTTGATGGAATTGACAGAAGGCCTTGGCATTAAAGTTTGATGGCAGAGGATCCTGTAGTGGTCAAGGAGCCAACGGCTGCAATAACCCATTTTTCTGTAACTTGTTGAAAACCCAACACAAAGGTTTTTCCATATCTAAAAATCATCTTCTATTTCCTTGACTGGTTTCCGCATTGACATTCACTATATTCTATGTACTCTGGCTACCAGACGGATAATTCCCCCTCTCATTCTTTCTTTCAAAAAAATGGCTCTTCTTCCATTCCCATTCTTCTATCTATAAATCAGCTTGGAGAATATCTTTAAAATCTCTAATAAGGGTATGAGACAGTCTCTTACGAAGGTTGGGCATGGCACCTCCTATTATCATTCTGATCTAGTCAGATTCATCAAGCCTCTTTTTAAGCAGTTCAGCCTTATTCCTCCAAATCTTCACATAATTAACAAAATTTTCATTATACTTTTGCCTTATTGATTCTACCTTCATAAGAGTCACTTCCAATTTAGCATTGTACCCATACTGTTGGATGAAGGCTTCATACAAGATATTCCAATCTTTTTGAGTACTTTCCTCTAAGGTGTTGAACCAATTATGCACAACAAGATCTAACGAGAGCATAAAGTACCTTAGAGTTTGAGCCTTAGTAGCTCGAGCAGATTCCATAGCAGTGATGTACTGCTTAACATGTAAGTGAGGATTTCCATTACCAGTGTACTTAGCGAAAGAAGGCATTTTGAACTTGTAAGGAACTTCCTCATCTTGCTCAAATAGCTTGTCCACTTTCGACACCTCTTTAGTTTTAAGCTTCTTCTCAAACTTCTTCTCCAAGTCGGCAATTAACTTTTCCACATCAGTGGTCTCAGTCTTTTCAATAGTTGATCTTTCCACACACTTTGGCTCTTTCTTCTTATCTTGTGGATCTTGGAATTATTAAGCCCAGTCATCATCGTCATCAACAACTACTTTGTCATCATCAAAGGCTACTTTGTCAACCTTAGCCTTTCCTTTGTCCTTCTGCTTCTTAGTACTAGCAGATGCCTCAGCGGTGTTCCCCAAAAGTGTAGCCAATTGTCTCTTCGTAGTTTAAGCCAGATCCTCCTTCATTTCTTCCATCTTGGCATTGAGGGCGTCGTCCACCATGCTTTGAATATGTTCAGGTTCCATTACTCTTAGTGAGAAGCTAATCAAATCGTCATTGGATTCTATGTCACTGGCATAGGTCGGATTGTCGTACGCTCTTGAACTGTTGTACTCTAGGTCTGTGAGCCAAAAAGGATCAATGACATATAATGCAAGGTGTGTATACATGTATGCATATATGTATAAGTAACAACAAATAAAAATAATTAGGACGTTCCTTCCAACCTTATAACTTTCACACACTAATGGAGAGTCTTTTTTCCTAGGTATTATGGTCAACAAAATACCAACATCGGACATTTTATTTTCGAAAAATTTCCTTGGATGGTTTTAACCAGTAGTTTTTTTTTCAAACATTGAAGTCAGTCCATGATAATTCCATTAATTAAGTATTTAATCCATTGGGCCAACAAAAGGATAACTTCAATGCTATATTGGATTAAAATTAAATTAAAAGGCTTATCATAAATAGATTTTCCATTTGGAAAAGCAACTAATGGTTTATGCCACAAACAAGCCTATGATTAATAAGTCTTGGTATAAACTAGGCCCACAATTGATTTTTGGTATTCTATAATTGCCCTAAATAGTTTGTACTCTCATTCAAAAAGATGGTTATGAAGAATAATTTTGTTTCAAAGCCCATTGTAAAAAATGGTTTGTTTAAAAATAAATTTTGGGCTTTGTATTTGGGCCATAAGGTAGAAAAGAATTTTTGACCCATTTTAGAAAAGTTTTATGGTTAAAGACCATCTTAAAAATTTCAAAAATAGTTTTGGTCTTTTGTATTTAGAGGAAAAAATTATTTTGAGCTTACAATATAATTAGGTCATATTAGAAAAAGAATAAACTAAATAAGTCATTATTCAAACCAAGATAAATTAATTATAGTCAAATAACAAGCATTTGGAAAAAAATCTTAGGGAAGTATCTAGGCCAACTACATGAGCTTTAGTCTTTGGGTTGAAAAGTTTAGGCTATGAGTGGTTATGTCATGCTCGATCTTCATACCTTGAGTGAAAGTATGGTATCCCTTACATAACACAACACGGATTAAAAAGGCATCCTAACTCACACATATAATACAATCTAAATGATTCAATGGACAATATCATAATAAGAAATAATAAATAATATAAAGGTCAACATAATCAACTTCTCTTATCCCCAGTTGAGTCACCACTACGATCGGAGATTTTTGCCCTCGCTCCCATGTGAAATGATTATTGCGACTTTGACACTGTTAGGCTTAGGACCTTAGATAACACAAGCCTAACCCAGAGAAAATGGAGTCACCACCCGGACGGGCTGAGAAAAAAAACGGATGGATGAATCAATTCCTAAGAAATTCCAAACTCCCTAATGGGTTCGGAAAGTTGGATACAAATGGGGAAGGTGAGAATGACTCGGCACCACCATAACGTCCGGTTCATTAGAACTGACTTCCTTTTCAGGTCTAAATATTATTGAATTCTTAAATATTATAATATAATCCATAAAACATGCAATTATTAAAAAAATAAACATCCATCACTTTATCAAAATGAAACAAAAAAAAAATAGACACTCATGCATAGATGGAAACATGCCTTTTACAATGCCCAATGTTTAAAACTAAATAAAATAGGACACCCACCATTTAGTGGAAACATGCCCTTTACATTAATTCAAATTTCAAAATAAATTAATTTACATTGGAACTTAATCGATGAGGTATCCACAAAGTGGAAATATACCTCTTACATCATTGAAACTAAAATTATCGACATTAAAATAATTAATGAAATGAATTAAACCATTCAAAAATTTATAATAATAAAAGCAAATAATCCATTATAAAACATCAATAAATCACTCATTATAAAATGTATTAATAAGTAAAATAATCAAATCTATGCTTAAATATTATATTAAACAATAGATACACAAACTAGAGTTTTAGTGACACGAATTAGGATTTTTAGGGTTTCAGAAAACAAAGTTAAGGTTTTAAGATTTTTAGAAAACAAAGCTAGGGTTTTGGAAAAATAGAATTAAGATTTAGAAGATGATGCTGGGATTTTTTAAAAGTAGGGTTTAGAAAATAATAAATTAGGGTTTTGGATATTTAAAAAAACATGGCTAAGGTTTTGATTTTTAGGAAAATGCTACAAGATTTTTTATTTTAGAGAAACAAGGTTATAATTTTGAATATTTGAAAAATAAAGAGTTACGGATGTTCAGATTTGAAAATTAAGCCACTAGGTATTTAGATTTTATGGTTTTGCAGTTTTATAAATTAGGGCTTTAGGTTCCTGGAACTAGGGTTTAGGAAATTTAGTTTAAGTTGAATTAAGGTTATTAGGGTTTATATGATTAAGTTAAAGTTGTTAAATTAAATTAAAGACTATTGTGAATAACAAATATGAGGTAAGTATAGACCCTTAAATTTGGACCGGTTTAAATTTAAAAAGCTTATCTTGGTTCATTATAATTATAAATTTCTTAAACCTAATTTTAAATATTAGAATTATAAATTCCATATTAAAATTGCAAAAAAGTCAATGTTGAAAAATTAATTATTTTGGATCAGTTTGAGTTGAGTTGCCTCAAATCAATGATAGTCTTGGCGGATATCAATTTGGACCTCCCAAATCGATATGAGGCTAGCCCGTATTGATTTGTGAGAGCCAAATCGATATGAGCTTTGCCTCATGTCGATTTGGTCAGCCCAAATCGATATGAGAAGGCCTCGTGTCGATTTTTGACCTATAATTTGACTAATCTAAATCCTAAAAGTATTTTGATCGAGTAATTTTATTTCCTAATCACACAGTAATTCATTTACAACTTAGGTTAAGCAATTTAGTTTTAGAGGGAAGTACCTATTTTTGCCTATAAATATAGGATTAAAGTGAGAGAAGAGAGAAACAACACAGGGGGGAATTTGACACAGAGCAAGGATTAGTAAACCACAAAAAGAGACAGCAACACAAAATTAAAAAAAAGTAATCAAGCCAAAGAAAAAGAGCAACGTAATTAAATTATTAAGAGGATATCTTTAGCAATACCAAAGGCAAGGTGTTGTCCCAAGATGGCAACTGAGAGGGGGGTGAATTGGTTGGTTTGAAGAATGATGGAAAATTCAAAATTCAAAACTCAAAATTCAATGAACAAGTAATGTAGAAGATATAAAAGAAAGTTAAGTAGAGGATGGAGCAATGAACACAAAGATTTATAGCGATTCAGATTTACCTTGATCCTACATCCACTTCCTTAACAACTTGCTAAGGTTCTACTAGCATTGAGATTTTACAAGCTTAATTCTAACTTGGTGTTTTCACAAGCTCACACCAAACTTTACAATGGTTTGAGATCACACACCTTAAAACCCTTACAAAAGTTTTTTTCAGGCTTACTCTCACAACCTAAGTGTTTCCAAGCTCACCACTCAAACTTAGTATGGTGTTTAATGCTCACACCCAACACTCAATCAATACAACGTATAATTTTGATACAAAGAAAGTAACTATGTTTAAGTAGGCTATTACCATCACAACCAGATACATAAATGAAGTTACATATGGTTTTATAGCCTTCAATACACTTATCATGTTTTAGGTAGCCTATATTAATGAACTTTCTAGTGGGATCCAAGGGATTGGTGAGAGTTTCTTTGTTTGTTGATGTAAGAGCACCAACATACTTAGCAATTTGAGTTACTTGTGAAGATAGAAGAATAAACCCAGTTTTTCTTTTCCTAAGGTGTAGGAAATATCAATTAAGAATTTTTCGGTTTAGATTGGTTAGTCTCTAAGCATGCAATAAAGAAAGAGTAAATCCTTTTGGGTTACTTTCTTATTGCTCTCCCCTCTAGCACTAATAGAATAGGTAATAATCCTATGCAACATCCAATAAGTAAGGGTCCTAAGGTGTGTGGAATTGGATAGTTTGTGGAGATTGGTTTCTATGGAAATTTCCATCAAAAACTCTTTTTGTCTCTCGGTGGTGAGAATGGTGTTGGTTATGTGAGAAATTTCCTTGATTTGAAAACCCTGATTTGAAGAGAAGTCCTCAAAGGTTAGGCCATATTCTTGGTTAAATAATCTAAAAGAGATTCTATAGTACCCTAATGGATTAGTGCTCTTCTTACTAACCACCAAAGTGCTGAGAAATTCTTTTGTTAAGCTTTACCAACCAATATCATCATGTTCTAAGAATATAAATTTCTCCTAACCCAAAGATATAAGACAACCCCTAATGTCATCCTCAATACCTAGGGATTCTAGAGTGAGGGTAGAGAAGAGATGGTTAGGTTCTACAGTTTTTTCTTTGATAATATCATACCTTTTTCTTTCTTCCTCATCTCTAAACCTTACTTTGTGGCTTCGCCTTGGAGGTTCTTCTTGCTGAGATGGGGCAGCAATTCCCTTCCCTTTTTCAGTTCTTGAAACCTTCTTCTTGTGTTCTTTAGGAGCCATCAATTATATCAAAAGAAATGATGAAAAGAGAGTTTAAATTTGGGAGAATTTGTGTACTTTGTGAGTTTATATGCTTAGAGTTTGATAACAAATATGTAAATACTAATACTAGGGGGTATTTATAGTGTTTAAGGTGGGGACTAGTCGTTTATGGTCGTTGGAAACAAGATATGCACATTTTGATTGAGTTCCAAAGGCTATAAAATTTTGAATTCATAGTGAAAGTACAATCAAAATATAATTGAGTCCGGTCGTGATATTTAAAAAATTTCAAAAATTCAATCGTACCTTGAAAGTTATGGTCGTACTTTTAAGAAAAAATTTGAAAACAAAAATTTTCAAAAAATGAGGTCAGACTTGGGATAGGTCCAAGCGAGAAATCTTCAAAAATGTAGAAATTTTGAGAAATCAAGTGATTTTCATTTAAGTTATGAAGATTTGATTAAAAATAGAAGTCAAGGAAAGGATTTTGTAAAATCAAACTTGATTTTAAGTTCATGAAATTGTGCTTCCATCCAACATTCCCAAATGTTGTTTTATGAAATTCATTCTCTCTTCATTCAAGGGTTTAGTGAAAATGTCAGCAAGTTGGTTTTGTATATCAATAAATTCTAAGATAATATTTTGGTTTTAGACATTATCCCTAAGGAAATGGTGCCTAGTGTCTATATATTTTGACCTAGAATGTTTAATTGGGTTTTTGGAAATATTTATGGCACTAGTGTTATCACAGTTAAGGGAAATATGATCAAAAGATTTTCCATAATCAAACAGTTGTTGTTTCATCCAAAGGACTTGAGTACAATAAAAACATGCAGCAACATATTCGGCTTCGGTGGTAGATAAAGCAACCAATACTTGTTTCTTGCTAAACCAAGAAACTAGACATTCACCAAGAAAATGACAAGCCCCTATTGTGCTTTTTCTATCTAAGAGACTAACGACATAGTCCGCATCTGAAAAATCTGAAATATCAAATGATGTGTTTCTAGGATACCAAAGTCCTAAATGTAACGTGTCATTCAAGTATTTCAAAATTCTTTTAGTTGCATACAAATGTGATTCTTTAGGGCATGTTTGAAATCTTGCACATAAGCATACACTATACATAATATCAGTTCTAGAAGAAATTAAGTAAAGTACGAATCTGATAATACCTTGACATTTTTTCTCATCTACTACTTTACCATTTTCATTTTTATCCAATTTAAAGGATGTACTCATGGGAGTCTTGCTAGCCTTGCAACCATCCATTCCAAATTTCTTGATGAGTTTCTTTGTGTATTTGGATTGGTTAATGAAGATCCCATCTTTGCATTGCTTGATTTATAATCCAAGGAAGAATTTGAGTTCACCCATCATGCTCATTTCAAATTCTCTAGTCATACAAGAAGTAAATCCCTTGCACAAAGATTCATTAGTAGCCCCAAATATTATGTCAGCAACATAAATTTGCACAATCAATATGTTATGCTTATTCTTTTTAACAAAGAGAGTTGTGTCAACTTTGCCTTTTGAAAAACCATTTTCAAGCAAATATGCACTAAGTCTATCATACCATGCTCTTGATGCTTGTTTCAATCCACATAAAGCTTTGGTAAGTTTGAAAATATGATTTTGGAATTTATAGTTTTCAAATCCTGATGGTTGTTCAACATAAACTTTCTCATTTATAAATCCATTTAGAAATGCACTTTTAACATCCATTTGAAAGAATTTAAAATTCATATGACATGCAAAAGCAAGTAGAATTCTAATAGCTTCTAATCTAGCTACAGAAGCAAATGTCTCATCATAGTCAATGCCTTCCTCTTGGTTATAGCCTTTGGCTACCAATCTAGCCTTATTCCTAGTAATGAGACCATTTTCATCAAGCTTATTCCTATAAACCCATTTGCATACTATAACTGGATGATCTTTAGGTCTACAAACAAGTTCCCATACATTATTTCTTTCAAATTGATTGAGTTCATCTTGCATTGCAATTACCCAAGAATCATCATTAAGAGCCTCCTCAACAGTCCTTGGCTCAATTTGAGAAACAAAAGCAAAATTAGAATCTAAATATTTAATTTCAAATCTAGTAATTACTCCCTATAGACCCTTAATTTTTTACCTAATCCGGTCCCATATGTTTTATTTAGTCCAAAATGATTCTTGTTGTCTAATTGGTCTAAAATAATTTTTGTTAAATAATTTTTGCTATAGTATCTAATTTTTATTAATAAAAAATAAAAATGAACAAATAAAAATAAAAATAAAAATCGGAGTCGAAAAAATCGGCAGCGAAAAAACAATCGCACGGGCCCGTGGGCTATTTCGCCTGCAGGAAATTCCTACGGGTGAAATCACTGTGCTATTTTGCCCGCAGGACTTTCCTGCGAGCGAAATAGAATTTCTATTTCGCCCGCAGGAAAATCCTGCGGGTGACGCCCCACCCCACCCACTGCCGCAGTTTTCTGCTGCAGTTTTTTTTTGCCAGCGGATTTTTTCCTGTGGCAATTTTTTTCGGCAGCGCAAACTTTCCGACGCAAATTTTTTGAAACCTAATTCAATTAGGTTTTGGTTTCTTTTTTTTATTAATATTACTTACCTTAACTAATTAGGAATAAACAATCTCAAACCACTATAAATAAGGACCAAAGGCAATTAATTTAGGGGAGGAAAATTTTTGGCAGTAGCTTGGAAATTATAAAACCAAATCAGTGAAGGAAAAGTAATAAATTCAATTAAATTGATTTTTAAAGGAGCACCATCACGATTTAAGCAATTCAAAGGCAAAAAAAGGTTTGTCTTTGGAGCTAGTTCATCCAAGAAGAATTGTTTTTGGAGGAATCATCAAAAGAAGGTATGTGTTAATTGATTTTCTTTAATTGTTTTTTACACAGTAGCAAATCTATGAAATTTAAATTAAAAACCTTTAAACTTTAATTTAGAAAATCAATGAAAGAAAGTTAAAAACATTAATCCGTTGCTTTATTTCCCAAAGAATTTAAAGTTATTAGTTTTATTTCTTCAAAACCCCAAAACCAAAATTTGTTTTCTAAATTTACAAAATCTTAAAACATGTTCTATTTCTCATTAAAAAAAACCCTAAAAACACTTTTTCTAATTATATAAATCTTTTCTATTTATAAAAACTTTAATTTGTTTAGTTTATTTTTATAAAATCACATAAAAGTATCAAATTGATTTTTAATCCTAAAAGTTCCATGCATCACCCGTAACCATAAATTCTAAAAACACTAAATCCAAATTCAACTTCTAAACCTAAAATAATAAACTCTAAACCCTTTAAAACCTTAAACCCTAACTTTTTCTAAACTTTAATCTTTTAAAACATTAAAAACCATAAAAATACAAATTTACAACTTTACACAGTAGCTTAAAAACACAATGAATCACTATTTAAAACCACAAATTAAAAGTGTTTTAAAGTGTCTAAAACCCTAGTTTCATGATTTCAACATTCAAATATTAATTTAGATAATGAAAGAGTCTTACGACCTTTTAAAACATAAAACCTTAATCTATTTTAATTCCATAAAAAAGTCACAGTAGCTTAATTTTATGAATTCCAAAACCTTAACACATGAGATAAAGATCCCTAAATGGAAATAGTAGCTATAATTTGAATTTTTATTTACCTTATTCAATTCCATATTTGATCATGCTTGGTTTTATTTCTTATGCTTTAATTTAATTAAATTCAATGCTTGTTTTATTTTATTTATCATGGATGGATGTTTACTTTTTATTGATATTTGGTACCTTTTATGAATGATTTATTTATTATGAATGATTATTTACTTTTATCAATTAATTTAGATTTTCAAAAGTTGTAAGAGGTATGTTTCCACTTGGTGGGTACCTCATTAGTTAAACATCATGTAATTTAATTTGTTTTTCTATTTTAGAACCTATGTAAAGGGCATGTTTCTACCTTTTGGTGGGTGTCCTATTTAGGTGTGTGATGTAAGGACATGTTTCCATCCTTTGATAGGTGTCCATTTATTTGTTTTGCTTGAACCTTGCTTTGATTTTAATATAATGATGCTTTCTTTTAATTATTGTGTGTAATATGGATAATGTTGTTATATTTAAGAATTTTATAATATTAAGACCTGTAAAAGAGGCCCGTTCCAATGAACCGAGCATTGTGGGGGTGCTGGGCCATTTCTCACCTTCCCCACACGTACCCAACTTTCTGAACCCATTAGGGGGTTGGGGATTCCTTAGGAATCAAGTCATCCACCCCTTTCTTTTTTCCCAGCCCGTCTGGGTGGTGACTCCATTTTCTCTGAACTTAGGTTCGTGTTCTCTAAGGCCCCGAGCCTAAACAGTACCGAAGTCGCAAGAACCATTCCACCGGGAGTGGGGGTGAAAATCCCCTCTCACAGTGGCGACTCCACTGGGGATAAAAGAAGTTGATTCTGTTGGTCTTTATATTATAATATTCTTTCTTATAATGATATTATCCATTGCATCATATTAGATTGCATCGTGTGCGTGAGTTAGGACGCTCGTGTTACCCGTGTTATGTTATGTAAGGGATACCATACTTTCACTCAAGGTATGGAGATCGAGCATGACATAACCACTCATAGCCTCATACCATTTGGCATATACTTGCTATGAGAACCTAAGCCTTTTTACCCAAAGACTAAAGGTCATGTAATTGGCCTAGTTACTTTCCTTAGGTTTTACCCCAAATGCATGTTGTTTGACTATGGTTAGTTTATCTTAGTCTAAATCATGGCTTATTTGGTTTGTTCTTTTTCTAATATGACCTAAGTATATTGTAACTCAAAATAAACTTTTCTTTAAAATCCAAAAGACCAAAACTATTTTCAAAATTTTTTAAGATGGTCTTTGGACATAAGACTTTTCTAAAAAAAAATAAATAAATTCTTTGGCTCATGGCCCAAACACTAAGCCCAAAATCCATTTTTCTAAAATCTTTTACAATGGGCTTAGAAACAAAACTATTTTCACCCAACCATTTTTTTTACAAAGAGCTTGCAAAAATATTTAGGTCAATTATGAAATACCAAAAATTAATTGTGGGCCTAGTTTTCTCTAAGAATAAATTAACCATGGGCTTGTTTTTGGCATGAACCATTAATTACTCTTTTCAATTGAGAAATCTATTTATAATAAACCTCTTAATTTCATTTTAATCCAACATATCATAAAAGCTACTTTAGTAGGTTGAATGGATTAAAACCTAATTAATGGGAATTATCATGGATTGATTTTTATTTTCGAAAATATATCTATTGGTTGAAACATCCGAGGGAATTATTCAAAAACAAGATGCCCCATGTTGGTATTTTGTTAACCATATACCTAGGAAAAGAAACTCGCCATTCGTGTGTGGATGTTATAAGGTTGAAAGGAACATCCTATTTATCCTTATTTGTTAATGGTTTGTGCATATATGCATATATGCATACATTTGCATCTCATATCATTGATCCTCTCTGGCTCACAGCCCTGGATTATGATAGTTCTAAAGCTTACAACAATCCAACCTACGCTGGAGATGAAGTATCTAGCAACGACTCAATCGCTTGCTCACCTAAAGCAATGGAGGTAGAACAAATTCAAAGGATGGTGGATGAAGCCCTTAACGCCAAGATGGAAGAAATCAAAGAGGCCCTAGCTGAGACCATGAAGAACCAATTGACTGCAATCTTAGAAAACCATGCCGAGGCATCTGCTAGCACTAAGAAACCAAAGGACAAAGGGAAGACTAAAGTTAGTGAAGTGGTTTTTGATGATGAAAAGGTGATCATTGATGATGATGATGATTGGGCTCAATACTACCAAGAGGTTCAAGAAAAGAAGAAAGAACCGAAGGTTGTTGAGAGGGCAACTATTGAAAAGACCGAGACATCCGATGTTGAAAAGATGATTGCTGATTTAGAAAAGAAATTTGAGACGAAGATGAAAACCAAAGAGATGTCTGAGATCGACAAACTATTTGAACAAGATGAAGAGGTCCCTTATAAATTCAAGATGCCTTCCTTTGCTAAGTACAATGGCACCGGAAATCCTCATCTTCATGTGAAGCAGTACATCACTGCCATGCAGTCCCCCAGGGCTACTAAGGCTCAAACCCTAAGGTACTTTATGCTCTCATTGGACCCCATCATCCAAAATTGGTTCAATACCTTGGATGATGGAACACAAAAGAGTTGGGATCTACTTTACAAAGCTTTCATCCAACAATATAGATATAATGTTGAGTTAGAAGTTACTTTAATGGAAGTGGAGTCCATAAGGCAAAGGCCAAATGAGAATTTTGTGGACTATGTGAAGCGATGGAGAAACAAGGCCGCTTTACTCAAGAAAAGACTCGATGAATCTGATCAAATAAGGATGATTGTGAGAGGGGTGTTGCCTAGTCTTCGTGAGAGGATGTCTCATACACTCATCCGTGATTTCAAAAACCTTCTTCAAGCTGATTTGCAAATTGAAGAATGGGAAAGGGAGAAGAGTCGCTTTGCAACAAAAAGGAACGAGAAAGGGAGCTATCAACCTGGTAGCCAAAGCATACAAAAGGCCGTCGATGTTAATGCTACTAACCAAGGAACAAGGAGACAATTTTTGGAATTGAGAAAACCGATGTCTTGGGTTCTCAACAAGCTTCAAATAAAAGGATTGCTACAACCCTTAAATACTCGTCCTTTGCCTAATCCTCTCCCACCTAATTTTGACACCAAAGCATTTTGTCAATTTCACCAAATGAAAGGACATGACACCGGAGGAGTTGATCAACTTCATAAAAATTGGGGAAGTATTGAAATGTGAAGAGGTCCAAGAAAAGAGTGAAGTTAATATGGGAGCAGTTTCTTTTCCAAATGCAGCCTTACCAGAGGAGGGGAGAGACCACATCCGCCCTCTCTTTATCAAAATAGAAGTCAAGGGGAAGAGGACTCCATGTGTCATGGTCGATGATGAGTCTGCCATAAATGTTTGTCCACTTAAGATATTGCCAAAGCTAGCCATGTCAACAAGAGATCTAAACCCAACTGAGGTGACAATTCGTGCTTATGAAAACACTAAGAGGCATGCCAAAGGGACTTTCAAAGCGGCTGTCAAGGTTGGTCCAATTGAATCTATTATTGAATTTGTTGTTTTAGACATTCCAGTTACCTTCGCCTTCCTCTTGGGGCGACCATGGTTTCACCCTCTTGGTGGAGTTCCTTCCACCCTTCATCAAAAGATCAAATTCCCCAACGGAAATGAGACAGTGGTCATTGAAGCTGAAGATAATGAGATTGTTAACGCTCTAATGGTTGAGGGGCCTCTCAATGGTTTTCAAATGGCTGCAATTTTTGATGATGAAGTAGTGGACTCCAAAGTCTTGAATATGATGAAGAACATGAACTACCTTCCTGGAGCTGTTCTTGGAAAGGGCAAGGCCGGTTTGACAAAGTTGCCAGATTTTAGAACTCAAACTTCCAAGAAAGGGTTGGGATATGTTGAAGACAATGATGTCCAACCAAACAAGAGTGAGAAGATGAGCTTCCTGCCATTAGAAGAGATCTTTGTCAAAGCTCCAGATATGGGACCACTCCAAGGAAGGCCTGAGCCAATCATTTTCATAGGTAAGTTAATTCCAGGTTTTGAAATTTTTGCAAATGTTGTTGAGCTAGTGGAGCAAGTGAAGAAAGAGCTTACCTTGTCAACCAACAAAGAATTCAATCCAAAAGAGAAGAATGAAGCTGCCCTGAAAACCGAGAGGACTCCAGAAGAGATTGCTGCCTTGGTTGAAGAAAAGTTTGAAAACATCCTGCTTTATGATTCTGAGAACAATGATTTTGATTTTGATTTTAATTTGTCTGCTTTGCATGAGGATGATGATGTTTTCTTTTCCAAAATGAATGCATTAAAGTCTGATTTTGCTTACTTGTGTGATGTTTCTCCTGATGGTTGCATGCATTCAAATAGCAGTTACATGAGCATCTTTAATATTAATTCTGTTAATAAGCAATCATTAAATTTGGGAACAACTGAAAAACCTAAAAACATTAGCATAGCATCCGACCTTACTCCTGATGAGAGAGAGAGATTCAAAAAAATATTCAAAAAAATATGAAGAAGTGTTTGCTTGGTCTTATGAAGATATGCCGGGGATAGATCGGGACATAGCCGAGCATCATATTCCTACTTACTCTCACATAAAACCTGTCAAACAAAAAGCTTAGGCAATTAAGACCTGAGTGGGCTGAATTGGTTAAAGAAGAGGTCACTAAGAAAATACAAGTGAAGTTCCTTGAAGTGATAGAATATCCAGATTGGTTAGCCAACATAGTACCCATGCCAAAGAAAGATGGAAGGATAAGGGTCTGCGTGGACTATAGAGATTTAAACAAGGCTTCCCCTAAGGATGATTTTCCTTTACCTCATATAGATGTTCTCATTGATAGTGCGGCCTCTAGCATGCTACACTCATTTGTAGATGGATTTTCCGGATACAATCAAGTGTTAATGGCCCAAGAGGATAAAGCCAAAACTGCCTTCACTACTACATGGGGTATATTTTGTTATAGGGTGATGCCTTTCGGCTTAAAGAATGCTGGAGCAACCTACCAAAGGATGGCCACCACACTATTTCATGACATGATGCACAAAGAAGTTGAAGTATATGTTGATGATATGATGGTTAAGTTGGATACAAAGGAGCAGCACTTCCAGAACTTAGAGTTATTCTTTAATAGAGCTTTGAAATATAAGCTAAAATTTGAAGAAGTGTGTATTCGGTGTTACCTCAGGTAAATTGTTGGGACATGTAATTGGTCCGAATGGAATTGAGATAGATCCTGACAAAGTTAAAGCAATCAGGGATATGTCAGCCCCAAAGACGGAGAGAGAAGTTTGGGGATTCATTGGTAAACTGTGGTACATTAGCAAATTTATAGCAAAGCTCACAACAATCTGTGAGCCTATCTTCAAATTGCTTAGAAAGAATCAGCCGGTCGTATGGAACGAAGAATGTCAAAAGGCCTTTGACCAAATAAAAGAGTATTTGTTGAATCCACTTGTTTTGAAACCACCTAAACCCAGAAAACCTCTATTACTATACTTAGCAGTAGAAGAAGAGTCGATAGGAACCATGCTAGCCCAAGCAGATGAGTTGGGGATTGAGCATGCCGTTTACTATTTGAGTAGAAAGCTCGTACCTTATGAAATTAAGTATAGTATCATCGAAAAGACATGTATAGCCGTGGTTTGGTCTTCTAAGAAGTTGCAGCATTACTTTCAATCGTATAGTGTGCAAGCAATTTCCAGGTTGGATCCAATGAAGTACTTAAGGGCACCCTCTTTAATTGGGAAATATGGTCGATGGTTGATAATATTAGAAGAATTTGAGATTGAGTATGTAACCAGGGAAACAATCAAGGGAAGAACGATGGCAGAGGTAATCTTGGAATTTCTAGATGAACATTTAGAAGTAATTGAAGTACAAGGGTAGAAAATGTATTTTGATGGAGCGGTAAACAGGAAAGGAGCAAGTTTGGGAGTTATACTAGAATCACCCGAAGGGGAACTTATCCCTTTAGCAAAGAAGTTGAAATTTAGGGCAACCAATAATATGGTGGAGTACGAAGCTTGTATTTTCGGTTTGGAAACCCTAATGATTATGAAGGTAGATAAAGTGGAAGTTTATGGTGATTCGTTGCTAGTAGTATCCCAAGTAAATGGAGAGTAGGAGTTGAAAGAAGAAAAATTGAAACCATACCACCGTTATTTGACCATGATGAAGAAGAATTTTAAGGAGTGTAGGTTTATACACCTGTCAAGAGAAGAAAATCAGATGGCTGATGCCTTAGCCACATTGGCTTCGTTATGGGAAAATCCTGCCAGCCTATTCCTTAAGCCTCTGATATTGACCAGTTCATCAACTCCTTGCTATGAATATGAGCCAATCATGGAAGTTGATATAGACCATGATGCGTGGTATGATACTATAAGGCAATTTTTGGAGGAAAGAAAATACCCGCAGGGGGCAACAAAGAAAGAGAGAAGAGCCATAAGGAGGTGGTCATTGCAATATATCACCTTCCATGGAGAGTTATATCGAAGATGGCCTGATGGAGTGCATTTGAGATGTTTAAGAAAGCCTGAAGTGGAGCGCATCATGTCAGAAATACATGCGGGAAGTTGCGGTCCGCACATGAGTGGTTTGGCCGTAGTTAAGAAGATTATTCGACAAGGTTACTATTAGTTGACCATGGAGAGAGACTGTATTGAGTTTGTCAAGAAGTGCCAGCAATGTCAGATGTATGGTAACTTGAATCACATGCCTCCTGAAGAACTACATTCAATGTCTTCACCCTGGCCATTTGCCACCTGGGGCATCGACATTATAGGAGAAATACATCTAACAGCCTCAAACGGTCACCATTTCATTGTAGTAGCAGTTGATTATTTTTCAAAATGGGTCAAAGCCGAATCCTTCAACAAGCTGGGTGCAAGTCAAATGGCTAGGTTTATCAAAAAGAACCTCATCTGCAGATATGGGGTCCCGCACAGTGTGATATCAGACAATGGGGTACAGTTTCAAGAAGCAGTTAAGGATTTATTCTTCAAGCACCAAATCCATCATCATTGATCCTCTCCTTATATACCAAAGGCTAATGGTGCAGTAGAAGCCACAAACAAGACAATTAAGCAAATTCTGTCCAAGATGACTAAGACTTATAGGGACTGGTCGGAAATGCTTCCCTTTGCTTTATGGGGATATAGGACGAGTGTGCGAACACCTACTGGAATGACACCGTTCTCTTTGGTTTATGGGATGGAAGTGGTATTCCCAATTAAAATCGAGATAAAGTCGTTAAGAGTAGTCTTGGAAGCTAAATTGCCTAAAATGGAATGGGTAGCAAGCAGATACACTCAGTTAGCTCTACTAGAAGAGAGAAGGTTAAAGGCATTGTATCATCACCAACTGTATCAAAAGAAGATAGCTTGGGCCTACAATAGAAGGGTCAAGGTCAGAAAATTCAAAGTTGGGGATTTGGTGTTGAAGCAATGTAAGCCTAATGTATCTGTTCCAAGAGGGAAGTTTAGACCTAGCTGGGAAGGGCCATATGCCGTGAAACAAGTCATGAGCAAAGGTGCAGTGAAGTTATCAGACATGGATGGGAACGAATTTAGTGAGCCAGTAAATATTGACAGGTTGAAGAGGTTTTATGTATGATAGAAAAAAAAAAAAGAAGAAGAAGCTCGCTAGGTTGAAAACCCAAAAAGGGCAGCCTATGCAAAAGTTAGAGCAGTCTGCTAGTTTCGAAAACTCGAAAGGGCAAGCTAGGCAACAATTAGGGCTAATGAGAGAAAATCGTCAATTAGAAAACCCGAAAGGGCTAATTGGCAACAGGAGTGATCTTGTGTATGCTGGCTTTATGTTTGGTTATTCCCTAATTTAATAAAACATAATTAATGATTAAATTTGTTCTATATGCACTGTTATAAGTATTTGACCAGATATGGATGAAATAAATAATCATAATTGCAAAAGGTGATGACAAATTATAAATGGAAAAGAAGCATCTTTTATTACTTTAATTATTTTTTCATCCTAATAAAACACTTTCTGAATTGATAAATGTAAAATCCATGGTAGTCGATAAGTGTAACGTGCAGGCCAGCATTACCTTAACCGATCCAAGTAGGCTTCAGTCAAGCAAGGCATGTTTAGGTCAGGAGCAAAGTCAGAATCAATAGGTTCAGCTCCATATTGACGCCCAAGTCGGCGAAGATCATAGCATGTACCCTGACGAAGAGCAGCAAGGGGAACGTATGTAATATCCCAAAGTGTGCCCTAGAAGTTTTAATTCAATTGTTGTTTGATTTGAATTTAATGTATATATGTTTTTGCAAAGGAAATGATTGTGTTAATGGAATGTATATGTTGTATATATGTTAATATATATATAACATATATGTTGGTCAATGGAGAGTCAAGGGAAGAAGATATTTTAATTTGGGATGAGTGAAATTACTAAAGAGGGCAAGAGTTTTAAAGGAAGTGTGAACAAATAGAAAAGGGCATTTAAGTAATTTTTCTTTGTTAGAATTGCTTGGTGGAGATTTAAAGTAGAAGAGAAGTTGACTTGTCTTCATTTTTCTTTTCTTCTTCTCTTTCTCTTATGTTGGCCGGCCCTCCATAGCAAAGGAGCAAGAGTGAGATTTGTTTATTTCTAAAATCAAATTGAAGGAAGAATCAAAGGAGTAAGTTGGAGATTTGTGAAATTTCTTCAATTGTGGTAAGTACTCTCTTGTTTTCCTTTGTTATTTTGAGGTTGTGTTTGAAGTGAGTTATGAATTGTTGATTTTATGATTGGGTGAGTTTGAGATGTGTTTATAAGTGTTGAGATTGATTGTAAGTTACAAAGTTAAATTGGTGTTGGTTTTAGTTTGAAGATGTTAAGTTAAATGGATGTGGATATTGAAAGAACAAGAGTGATGTTGGTTTAGGGTTTTGAAGTGTTGAGTGATTAAATGTGTTGTTGATGTATTGTTAATGTGAATATTGTGATGAGCATGCAAGATATGTGTTAATGACATTGTTTATCTTCATTTGAATGAGGTTATGTTGTGCATAATGTGTTTAAATTCAATTAAAAGAGATTTGGCCATGTTTAGGGTTTTTAATCATGAGAGACACGGCCAAACCAAGGAAGAGACACGGCCAAACTAAAGAATTTTGGGAGACACGGCCAAGTCTAAGGAAATTTTGGCCGTGTTGAATGATTTTTGGAGAGACACGGCCGTGTCCCTTGCCCATGTCTGCCACTGCCAATTTGTGTTGAGAGACACGGCCACAAGCTTGGCCGTGTCCCTTGAGTGTGTTGGCTACTGTGATTGTTTCTTTGCTCTTCTTACATTGTTGAGATTGAATATACATTTGAAGATAATGATGATGCATATGATACTATATGAACAATGTTATGTTTTATGCATTGTGAATCTTGTGAATGGTAATGTGTTATATGAGTAATATACTTTGAAAGGTTATATCAATGATGCTATATGTATAATATGAATTGAGATATGATATGAGGCCATTGTGATTGGCTATGGTAACTCAAATGTGATGTAAAGCCATTGTGATTGGCTATGATGATTCAATTGAAAGATATAAGGCATGTTTGCCTAATTGATGATGAGAATTGAGAATGAAATAATAAAATGAATTGTGTGGCTAATGTGTTATTCAATTTTCAGAGTTTGTTGTTGGTGGCATGCCTAATGATAGTAACATTCTCTTGAAGTTAGGTTGGGCTTGATCCTTGAAGCCAAGTTGGGTAGAAGTTTAACATGTTTTACTCCCCTTGAAGCTTGGTTGGGTCTAGTCCTTGAAGCCTAATTGAGATGTTACAACCCTTGAAGCTAGGTTGGGTTGGTTCTTGAAGCCAAGTTGGGTTGAGACTTAGCATGCTTTGTTCCCCTTGAAGCTTGGTTGAACCTAATCCTTGAAGCCTAGTTGGGTTTATGATAATGATAAATGTGATATTTGAACCAAAACATCTACTCTGAAAATTGAATGGTATATTAGTGTGTTTTGGGCCCATGCTTGTCTTTGTTTAATGTGATTCATGAATAGTAAAATGATTGACTAATGAGTTATATGGAAGGATGTTGAAATGTGATATGTATATATATGTGTAGTTTATGAATTATAAAGATATGTTGTTAGCCTTTCATCTATGATGTTGATTTGTTAATAAAATGTGTAACATTGCATTGCACTAAAGCATAATTCTAGCATAATTTGTACTACTAAGCCGTTGGCTTAGCGCGATAGTGTTTGATCGCGCAGGTGACAGAGTTGAACCTGAGAGCTCCTTGAGACCAAGTGAGACTAGACATTGAGGATTTTCTTTTGGGACTTAAAGATCAGAGAAGAACTGCCAATCATGTATATATATTCTATGTTTTGTAAACTTTGATTTTATAACATATTTGTAATAACTTCTGCTGTGAATTATTAAACATTTTATATATGGTGTCTTTTGGATTTCTTTTAAATGTTTGAGATTGGTTTCATTTATTTACAAAGATATTTGTTGTGTCTTTTTAAACTGTGGCATTTTCTATATTCAGTATACGTATATTACGATCGTTTAAGCATGCTTGGTACGTATACGAGATATAGGGGTGTTTCAATTGTTTTGGTATCAGAGCCTAGGTTTGGGATTCTCAACCTAGGTAAAGTGTAAGAAAAAGAGTATTTTGACTTTAAAAGTTGGTTTTTGAATAATGTACATGATTGGGATTGGCAGTCTCTGATCTTTAATAAGATGTAATCTGCTGTGTTTGCAGACATAGGTTGTGATGGATTCTCACTTGCGACAGTCAGTAGAGGGTAGTGCGGAGAGCGTAGCTCCTGATGATGTTAGAGAGGGAGCTAGAGTGGATAGTGCTGGAGAGGTACCTGCTTCTGTGTCAGGGAGACCAGATGGTGAGGAGGTTCCACCAGTTTGGATTAGGCATGTGGTTGAGGCTTTGAGGCAAGCACCTATGCAACCACCGCCACCCCCACAGCTTTTGGTATCAGTGAGACAGTATGATAAATTAAGGAAGTATGGAGCAGAAGACTTCTTGGGTACTATTGATCCAGTTGTAGCTGAGCAGTGGCTAGATAAAGTACAGAGAATATTTGTTCAGTTACAAGCCACTCCAGAAGAAAAATTTGATTATGCAATATCATTGTTGCAGAGGGATGCATATGATTGGTGGAAGACAGTGCCCCATGCTATGGATGATCCACCTACATTGTCCTATACTGATTTTCTAAGAGAGTTTGAATTGAAGTACACTCCAAGGGAGTACAAAGATGTGAAGAAAATGGAGTTTCTAAGCTTGAAGCAAGATCACCGGACCATAACGGAATATGAGATTGAGTTTATATGGTTGAGCCATTATGCTGGGGGTATTATATCGGATGAGATAGATAGATGCAGGAGATTTGAGGAGGGATTGAGGCCCTCTATTCTGTGTCTTGTGGCTGGATCTAGATATCATGATTTTTCCCAGCTTGTGGCAGCAGCTAGGAGTGTGGAAAGAGCTCAGAATATTGCAGCGGCTACTTCCGAGGAAGAGATCAGGGTTAGAAGACCCCAGTTTGAGGCAGGGTCTTCATCTGTAAAGAGAGGTAAAGGAAGTTTTATTCCTCGGGTTAGTAGGAGTCAGAGGCCAGCTGGTAGATCAGTACAGTTTCAGAGGCAGAGATCTAGACCTACAGTTTCAGTGGCGAGTGCTCCGACCCCAGTGACTCAGAGATCCACTCTACCCGTATGTATTCATTGTGGTAGGCCACATGGTGGTACTTGTTGGAAGACTGGTGTAGCAGGGGTATGCTTCAGATGTGGATCACCTGATCATTTTGTTAGAGATTGTCCAGAGAGGCAAGAGCAGATGTCAGTAGATTCTGCAGCTTCTCGACCTAGTGTGAGGGGAGGTCGAGGAGGCAGAGGTTTCGGTAGAGGAGGCAGATTTGGGTTCAGTTCTAGAGGAGGTTCTACATCCAGAGAGAGTAGACCAGAGGGGGCTGGATCTTCTTAGATGATTTATGTGATGCAGAGACAACCAGATGCTTCTGCAGTCATTGCTGGTACTTTCTCTTTATTTGATACTTCAGTACTTGCTTTGATTGATCCCGGATCCACACATTCATATATTAGTGCATCTGTTTTGCCTATGTCTGATGTGCATGCTGAATCCCTAGGATTTGATGTATTGGTGACAAATCCTTTAGGGCATAGTGTGATTGTTAGTAAAGTGCACCGAGATAGTGCAGTAGTGGTTCAAGGTGAGGAGTTCCTTGGAGATTTGATTGAGATGCCTTTTAAGGAATATGATGTGATCCTAGGCATGGACTGGTTATCTAGACATGGAGCCATGGTGGATTGTAAAAAGAAAATTGTTACTTTGAGGACTGGTGATGGAGGTGAGGTGATAGTATCTAGTGAGCAGGGACATCTAGCATCCTTGTTTGTTTCAGCTGTTGCAGCTAGGAGATTGATTAGAAAGGGGTGTGATGCTTATCTTGCTCATGTGGTAGATACTAGAGTAAAGGGTTCTCAAATTGATAGTATACCTACAGTTGCAGAGTTTTCAGATGTGTTTCCAGAGGAGTTGCCAGGGTTGCCTCCTGAGAGAGAGGTGGAGTTTGGTATTGAATTATTGCCTGGTACCAGTCCTATTTCTATTACTCCTTATAGAATGGCACCTGCTGAATTGAGAGAATTAAAGGTACAATTGCAGGAGTTGTTGGATAAAGGGTTTGTTCGCACTAGTGTTTCACCGTGGGGGGCTCCTGTCTTATTTGTGAAGAAGAAGGATGGTATTATGAGATTGTGTATCGATTATAGGCAATTGAACAAGGTGACTATTAAGAATAAATATCATTTGCCTAGAATTGATGATCTCTTTGATCAATTGAAGGGTGCAGCAGTGTTTTCCAAAATTGATTTGAGATCAGGGTACCATCAATTGAGGGTCAGAGCTGAAGATGTTCCTAAAACCGCCTTTCGGACCAGGTATGGGCATTATGAGTTTTTAGTTATGCCTTTTGGTTTGACGAATGCACCTGCAGTTTTTATGGACTTGATGAATAGGGTGTTTAGGCCCTATCTGAATCAGTTTGTAGTAGTCTTTATTGATGACATTCCGGTGTATTCGCGTAATGAGGAGGAGCATGACATGCATCTGCGGATTGTGTTGCAAATTTTGAGAGAGAAGCAATTGTTTGCTAAACTGTCGAAGTGTGAATTTTGGCTTGATCAAGTAACTTTTCTTGGTCACATAGTTTCAGCAGAAGGTATCAGAGTTGATTTGAGTAAAGTTGAAGCTATTTTGAATTGGAGTCCACCAAAGTCTGTGACTGAAGTTAGAAGTTTTCTGGGTTTGGCAGGCTATTACCGACGGTTTGTGAAAGGATTTTCTTTGATAGCTACTCCACTTACCAGATTGCTTCGAAAGGGAGTTAGATTTGTGTGGACAGATCAGTGTCAGGCTAGTTTTGATCAGTTGAGAGAAATGTTGACTCAAGTGCCTGTTCTTACTTTACCTGTGGAAGATAAACCATATGTGATTTATAGTGATGCTTCACATAATGGTTTGGGTTGTGTTCTGATGCAAGAGGGTAAAGTTATAGCCTATGCTTCTCGATAGTTGAAACAGCATGAGCTCAATTACCCGACCCATGATTTAGAGTTAGCAGCCATTGTATTTGCATTGAAGATTTGGCGACACTATTTGTATGGGGAGAAGTGTTTTATCTATACTGATCATAAGAGTTTGAAATATTTGGGTGTCCAAAGAGAGCTCAATCTTCGACAGAGGAGATGGTTAGAGTTGATTAAAGACTACGACTATTTGATTGATTATCATCCTGGTAAGGCAAATGTTGTTGCTGATGCCTTGAGTCAGAAGTCTTTAGCAGGTTTGACTGTTTACTCGCTCTCGTTGCTTGTTGAGTTGAGAGCTTTGCATGCCAGTTTTGTATCTTGTTTTGATGGTGCATTGTTGGCACAGTTGCGTTTGAAACCAGTTTTGTTGGATCAGATTAAAGAGGCTCAATTGGCTGATGAGAAGATTCAAAAGATTATTTCAGATTGCCATAATGGAAAGAGTCGAGATTTTATTGTAAGAAATGATGGGAGTCTTTGGTTTAAGAACAGATTGTGTGTACCTGATGATACCAATTTGAGAAAGATCATTTTAGAAGATGCCCATCAGTCGGTATTTGCTTTGCATCCGGGTGATACAAAGATGTATCATGATTTAAAGCAGTATTACTGGTGGTCCTGTAACACCCCATCTTAGCCTAAGTTTATAGACCAAGATGGACTATTAACTCATGGTGGTTGTGTCTTAATATTTTACTTAGCCAATTTTAAGTGCTGATTTTAAAAAAATTTTGCCATAACCTCCCCTAAAAATGGAGGTCCCAAGTGTCGCCAAAACTGATTCTTTAATTAAAAAAAAAACATTTTGTTTCACAATTCAACTCAAGCATACTCCCAATAATCCACCCTTATAACCTCAACTACAATCCTGCAAGAAGAATTCACACTTCTATACTTGTATACATAAGTGCTAAACCCAAATAAGATTTATTAAATTACTAGCAGTGTACGTGTTCTAGCTTTTCATTATTATACATTTATTTGCTAGATCATACAAGCTTATGTACATGCCATATTACTACAATCAATCATATCCAAACTCCTACCCAAAGTAGTAGTCAAGGCCAGCTGCGCAGGACATGCTGCAATCTCGTCTCCTCTTTTAACCTACGAGTTTAGAGGGAAACTAAACTCGCTAAGCAATTGCTTAGTGGGTACTTAAATCATTGCAATAAAATAATAAAATGAAAGAATGATTTGAACATACATTTATCTACTTTAAATACTTGAAAGGAATCAATACAAAACACAGATGGTAAAAAGGCTTGACTGAATAATTTGAATTTAAATCATTTCTCTTGCTTTTATCATTTTGGTTGCTCTACTGGTTTAACAGAACGTCAGCGGATAAGGAATGGTCATGATAAACATATCTTGTCATGATCATATTTCATTATCATTCATCATAATTCTTGCACATGTGCCAATGGCCATTATCATTGCATCATTGATCATGTCATTGTAATCATCGGCCTTCAGCCGGAATATCATATCATGTCATAAGCAGTACTGCAGTAATAGTATGATGCATCATACCCTTATCTCAAGGGTTCTGTCATAACCAAGTAGAGCGTCAACAATTCATTAATTAATTTGATCATGATATTCAATAAGCCATGATTTTTCCATAATGCATGTATTATCAGAATAGCTTGTCATGATGCCTTTCTAATCATTTCCAATTCTCCTTCATGTCATTTGATATGATTTAACATCAATCCATAACATAATATTCCAGTTTTAACACATTTAGAAAAATGACCAAATGAATAGTAGCGCGGTGCGTAAAATCGGCAACGCAATGGCGCGCGACAACTAAATAGTAAAATCTGTTTTTACTGCTGAAAATCAGTCAACTTTGGTAACAGTTTTGACTAAGTAAACAACCTTATTTTTGGATGAATTTTTGCAGGAAAACACTTTCATAAGTTAACTAAATGCATGTAAAATTTCGTCGAAATATTCTTTCGTTTGCCCCTTCAACGGACTGCCCAAAATGAAAGCTGCAGAATGGTGCCCAAAAGGGACCATTCGGCCCAATTTTCCAAACTTGAGGGAAATTCATTTTTTCTTGCAAAATTGATTTTTAGAATCCTTTTGTGATACCATTGAAGGACTAAAGGTCCCTCTTCCAAAAATCAAACCAAAGGAGTGATTAAAAACTCATCAAAGTTTATGAATAATTGCATCAATTTAGCTAGTTTGTTTTGTTTTCATTCTTTTCACAATCAATTGATTACACATGGTTCAAGAGCACTTTCCCACATATTTACCACACATAATAACATCATTTCAAAACCATTTCAAAAATCCCATAATGCAAAATATGTGAATTAATTGAAAAGGCAATGATTTAAGTATCAAACCTTGTTTATTTGCTTTGTTCCTTGCTTGTCCTATTCTTTCTTCCCTTATTCTTCTTTATCCCTTTGATTTCCTATAATTTTCATAACTTTTCTTTCATTGATAACTTGAAAACTATCAATCAAATGAATAAACTAAAGCTAGAATTGGAATCCTTACCTTAAAATTAAGCTTTTCCTTCCAAAAATCCACTTGAACACTTGAAAAATTCCTTCCCTTTTTTGATGGAGAGAATTTCGGCCATACCTCTCAAAAATGGAGAGAAAAATGTGTCCTTTTGTTCTTTAATCATCCTTCTCTCCCTTTTTATATTTTTCCATTTTCCATTTATTTAATTAATTTCATTTTGGAGGGTTAAGATGTAACCACCACAAAAGTATCTTTAACTAGGATGGTGCCATATGGAGGGTTAAGATTAATCCAACCCAAAAGTGTCTTTAAACAAGATTTTGCCATGTGTCCTTTTCTAAAAAATTACTATGCCATTTGTCCCTTTTCTAGAAAATGAGTGAAAGTGAAAAGACCAAAATACCCTTCAATGGAAGGTTTTGCCTTTTCTTCGTAACTGGGTGGTTTTACGACGCGTAAAATGTACCATTCTCCTCCTTTCAACCTCTCGTTTCCATTTCCGACATTCATTCTTGATTTTGAACTAATTTGTAAAAATTACGCTCATGCCCTTGACTTTTGTAAAAATTTCCTTTAGGTCCTTACGTGATTCGGGTCTCCACTTAGGTTCGTTCTTCAACATCGATCACTGCGGAGTCCTTCCATTTACTTCGGATACCTTTACGTGTCTTGTTTTCCAGTGTATACATTATTATCACAAGAATGACAAAAATACCCTTGGTCAAGAATCCGCTGTATCTCTCAAACTATGCATTTTCGGGAAAAACCGTGGTGTTCCGTTTCGACCCAATTTTTCTCTACTTTCCATTTCTAGAGTCTGTTATATGCACTATTAAGAACCTCCAGTACAACTTTTGGAAATTACAGTTACCTCCCCAAAACTTTTTGAAATTACAATACCTCCCCAAAACTTTTACAAACTTTTCAGTTAGGTCCTTTTTGTCCTATAGAGCTTCCTTTCACTTCGTGTTCTTTGGTGATTACTCGGGACGGCTCCTGTTACTATACATGGACGTACTGTACATATGTACAAATTGGGTCGTGACAGGTCCGGTATGAAGAGAGACATAGCGGAGTTTGTGTCCAAATGTCTCACATGTCAGAGGGTTAAAGCTGAGCATCAAGTTCCAACCGGGTTGCTTCAACCTTTGTCAGTGCCTCAATGGAAATGGGATAGAGTAACCATGGATTTTGTATCTGGTCTACCATTGACACAAAGAAAGCATGATGCTATTTGGGTAATTGTTGATAGGTTGACTAAGACAGCTCATTTTCTTCCGGTTCGAATGGATTACTCTTTGGAGAGATTAGCTGAGCTGTACATCCATGAGATAGTGAAGTTGCATGGTGTCCCGATTTCTATAGTGTCTGATCGAGATCCCCGGTTTACTTCCAGGTTTTGGAAGAGTTTACATGGTGCACTGGGTTCTCGATTACATTTCAGCACTGCTTTCCATCCGCAGACAGATGGACAGTCTGAAAGGGTGATACAGATTATTGAGGACATGTTGAGAAGCTGTGTCATTGAAGTTGGGATGAATTATTACCACTTGTGGAATTTGCTTACAACAACAGTCACCAATCCAACATTGGGATGGCCCCATTCGAGGCATTGTATGGTAGACGGTGTAGAACACCTCTATGTTGGAATGAACTTGGAGAAAGTAAGTTAATTGGTCCTGATCTGGTTAAAGAAACTGAAGAGAAAGTGAAAATGATTCGAGATAGGTTGAAAACAGCTTCAGACCGACAAAAGTCTTATTCGGATTTGAAAAGAAGAGACATAGAGTTTTATGTAGGGGATAAGGTATTTTTGAAAGTGTCTCCTTGGAAGAAGATCTTGAGGTTTGGTTGGAAAGGGAAATTGAGTCCTCGTTTCATTGGATCGTATGAAGTTTTAGAAAGAATTGGACCAGTTGCTTATCGGCTTGCCTTGCCACCTGAGTTGGATAGGATCCATAATGTATTCCATGTTTCTATGTTGAGGAGGTACATATCGGATCCCTCTCATGTGTTGCCAATTGAATCTATCGAAGTGAGTCCAGATCTGACATTTGAAGAAGAACCAATCGCTATTTTGGCACGTGATGTGAAAGAATTGAGAAATAAGAAAGTGCCACTTGTGAAGATTTTGTGGAAGAACCATGCAAAAGAAGAGGCAACTTGGGAAAGTGAACAAACCATGCGAGATCAGTATCCTCAGTTGTTTCGGACTTGATACCAGGAAATTTCGAGGACGAAATTTCTTTTTAGAGGGGGAGAATTGTAATATCCCAAAGTGTGCCCTAGAAGTTTTAATTCAATTGTTGTTTGATTTGAATTTAATGTATATATGTTTTTGCAAAGGAAATGATTGTGTTAATGGAATGTATATGTTGTATATATGTTAATATATATATATATAACATATATGTTGGTCAATGGAGAGTCAAGGGAAGAAGATATTTTAATTTGGGATGAGTGAAATTACTAAAGAGGGCAAGAGTTTTAAAGGAAGTGTGAACAAATAGAAAAGGGCATTTAAGTAATTTTGCTTTGTTAGAATTGCTTGGTGGAGATTTAAAGTAGAAGAGAAGTTGACTTGTCTTCATTTTTCTTTTCTTCTTCTCTTTCTCTTATGTTGGCCGGCCCTCCATAGCAAAGGAGCAAGAGTGAGATTTGTTTATTTCTAAAATCAAATTGAAGGAAGAATCAAAGGATTAAGTTGGAGATTTGTGAAATTTCTTCAATTGTGGTAAGTACTCTCTTGTTTTCCTTTGTTATTTTGAGGTTGTGTTTGAAGTGAGTTATGAATTGTTGATTTTATGATTGGGTGAGTTTGAGATGTGTTTATAAGTGTTGAGATTGATTGTAAGTTACAAAGTTAAATTGGTGTTGGTTTTAGTTTGAAGATGTTAAGTTAAATGGATGTGGATATTGAAAGAACAAGAGTGATGTTGGTTTAGGGTTTTGAAGTGTTGAGTGATTAAATGTGTTGTTGATGTATTGTTAATGTGAATATTGTGATGAGCATGCAAGATATGTGTTAATGACATTGTTTATCTTCATTTGAATGAGGTTATGTTGTGCATAATGTGTTTAAATTCAATTAAAAGAGATTTGGCCATGTTTAGGGTTTTTAATCATGAGAGACACGGCCAAACCAAGGAAGAGACACGGCCAAACTAAAGAATTTTGGGAGACACGGCCAAGTCTAAGGAAATTTTGGCCGTGTTGAATGATTTTTGGAGAGACACGGCCGTGTCCCTTGCCCATGTCTGCCACTGCCAATTTGTGTTGAGAGACACGGCCACAAGCTTGGCCGTGTCCCTTGAGTGTGTTGGCTACTGTGATTGTTTCTTTGCTCTTCTTACATTGTTGAGATTGAATATACATTTGATGATAATGATGATGCATATGATACTATATGAACAATGTTATGTTTTATGCATTGTGAATCTTGTGAATGGTAATGTGTTATATGAGTAATATACTTTGAAAGGTTATATCAATGATGCTATATGTATAATATGAATTGAGATATGATATGAGGCCATTGTGATTGGCTATGGTAACTCAAATGTGATGTAAAGCCATTGTGATTGGCTATGATGATTCAATTGAAAGATATAAGGCATGTTTGCCTAATTGATGATGAGAATTGAGAATGAAATAATAAAATGAATTGTGTGGCTAATGTGTTATTCAATTTTCAGAGTTTGTTGTTGGTGGCATGCCTAATGATAGTAACATTCTCTTGAAGTTAGGTTGGGCTTGATCCTTGAAGCCAAGTTGGGTAGAAGTTTAACATGTTTTACTCCCCTTGAAGCTTGGTTGGGTCTAGTCCTTGAAGCCTAATTGAGATGTTACAACCCTTGAAGCTAGGTTGGGTTGGTTCTTGAAGCCAAGTTGGGTTGAGACTTAGCATGCTTTGTTCCCCTTGAAGCTTGGTTGAACCTAATCCTTGAAGCCTAGTTGGGTTTATGATAATGATAAATGTGATATTTGAACCAAAACATCTACTCTGAAAATTGAATGGTATATTAGTGTGTTTTGGGCCCATGCTTGTCTTTGTTTAATGTGATTCATGAATAGTAAAATGATTGACTAATGAGTTATATGGAAGGATGTTGAAATGTGATATGTATATATATGTGTAGTTTATGAATTATAAAGATATGTTGTTAGCCTTTCATCTATGATGTTGATTTGTTAATAAAATGTGTAACATTGCATTGCACTAAAGCATAATGCTAGCATAATTTGTACTACTAAGCCGTTGGCTTAGCGCGATAGTGTTTGATCGCGCAGGTGACAGAGTTGAACCTGAGAGCTCCTCGAGACCAAGTGAGACTAGACATTGAGGATTTTCTTTTGGGACTTAAAGATCAGAGAAGAACTGCCAATCATGTATATATATTCTATGTTTTGTAAACTTTGATTTATAACATATTTGTAATAACTTCTGCTGTGAATTATTAAACATTTTATATATGGTGTCTTTTGGATTTCTTTTAAATGTTTGAGATTTGTTTCATTTATTTACAAAGATATTTGTTGTGTCTTTTTAAACTGTAGCATTTTCTATATTCAGTATACGTATATTACGATCGTTTAAGCATGCTTGGTGCGTATATGGGATATAGGGGTGTTACAACGTACATCAAGCATGTCCGCATGGTGATACGAGAAATCTTCCACCAAGGTACCAACCAACGGATATTGACTTCAGAGTGTGAGTGGATCCAGTCAACCTATTCAGCATATGAAGAAGCAAGATGGAGTAGCTTCCTAGCAAAATGATGACGTGGCAGGTATCTAGCAAAATCCACGGAGAGAGTATCAAGCAAACAAAGACGCTCCTGAAGCCAAATCTGTGAAGAAAGAATTAAGAAAAAAAAAGGAAAAAAAATCCGCTAAGTTGAAAACCCGCGAGGGCAGCTTAGGCGAAAATTAGGACAGCTCGCTAGTTCCGAAAACCCGCATGGGCGGACTAGGCAAAAGTTAGAGCAATATAAATATATATATATATAATTGAAAACCCGAAAGGGTAGTTTAGGTAATTACCTAAAGCAGCAACGGACTCCCAGTCAGTCTCTTTGACAATCCCGATTTAAATCGGTCTAATCCAACTAAGGTCTCGGCTAAGATAACAGGTACCGACGACAATCCTCCTTCCATTTCGTCCATAATATCCAATACTCGTGGATCAATATCGCTATCAGAAGAAACAAGTAAGAATTGATAGAGCAAGGAAAGACAAAGCATGCATCCCCATGCCTTAGTAGGAGCCAAGTGAGAGAAACAAAAGTCAATCAAAGGAGCAAATAGAATTTTTTCACCTCTCATCAACTGAAGAACTTCGGGTTTTGGAATTTGAAATAACATCTGCATCTTCTATTGAGTCTTGACATTTTGAAAACATTTTAGAACATCAAGCTTTGACCATGAAATTTGCTTCCAATGGATGGCATCCATATTCTTAAATAGAATTTTTATTTTCTTTAAATGATGCTCGGTCATGGTTGATGAATAAAGGAGAATTAAAATTGCTAAAAGGAGTCTTCACATTGAAAGAGAGAGATTTTTGGTTTATGAATTAAAATATGGCATGCAAGGTGATTTATATAGAAGAAAATAAACCTTTTCCAAAAGTGAAATAGACCATATGGTCTAAGGAAAGGAAGTGGTCACAATTTCTTTTTCCACTTTGGATTTGGTTTAACAAAAGAAATGGATATTAATTATGATGTACTATAAAAAAAATTGCAATAACGAAAAAATAATAAAAGATAAAAAAAAAGAGGATTACAGTAAAGAGGAAAATTGTATATTTTTCATTATTGTACAATATTTTACAATTGCTACAATATTTATATATCACTAAGAGGGTGGCGGTAGGTCACCAAATAAAGACTTGAAAAAGTCGTCGCCTCTTAGAGGAGGGGGCAAATTACTCATCCCAGGATCATCCGAAGCAGAAGCACTAAAATCCCTATTGCCTTGGAGTTCCGATTTGTCATGGTCCTCATCAGAAGAAGACAAAAGGATCTCATGGTCATCAGTCTGGGGGCCTTTCGATGAAGAAGCACCAGGATCCCTCATTCCTTGAAATCGGAAGTCATGGAAATTTTGTTCAGATTGATGATATAAACTTTCAAAATGAGAAGCTTGCTGACAACTTGCAGCCAATTCTTCCTGAAGTTTCTTATTTTGTTCTTCGAGCATCCGCTGTGAGCCAAGAAGGAAAAAGGTGAGAGCATACATAATCATGCATACATATAGCATAAACTATTATGAAATGAGGAACGTACCAGGTAGTTCATATCAATACCCTGCGGATGAGATGGCGTATCCGGCAAGCTAGAATGAGCAAACGAAGGGGCAGTGAAAAAAGGTCCAGCCTTATGATCAAATGAGCCAATAGCCTGCAACAATCATTAAAGAATCAAAGGAAGGAAAAGCAATTGCAAGGAAAAAGTGTTTAAAGTGCAAAAAACTCCCTTGGAAGATCAAAACAAGGAAAGAAGAGCATGAATCAAGCAAGACATGGCCAAGCCAAATCGAGCTTAGCTGTGTCACCTCAAAAGAAATTTCGGCAGATTATGACACAGGCAAAGGACACGCCAAGCCACTGGTCGTGTCTCACCTAAAAGAAAAAGTCAAGAAGGACCAAGCAAAGAAAGAAAAGAAACAGTAGGTAACACTAGCAAGCAACACGGCCAAGCCACTGGTCGTGTCCCATCCTAAGCCTAGAATAAAGAAAAACCAAAGAAAAGACACAGAAGCTGAAACAACCCAGGAGACACAGCCAAGCCACTGGCCGTGTCACTCCCATCTTCAAAGGACAAAGAAGACCCCGATCTCCAAGGATGAAGATCCATTTTCAAGGGTGAAGACCCGATCTCCGAGGGTGAAGATCCATTCTGACGGTGAAGAATCATAATGCATAGAACATCCAGAGCAGTCATACTTCTCAACTGATAAAAGGTTAGTCAAATTCATTCTTGGGTCCAAGTACCCAATCTCAGGTCCAAGTACCCAAATCGAATTCAACCCAATCCCGGGTCCAAGTACCCAAATCAATTCAAGCTCGGGTCCAAGTACCCAATCTTGGGTCCAAGTACCCAATCTTGGGTCCAAGTTCCCAATCTCGGATCCAAGTGCCCAATCTTGGGTCCAAGTACCCAAATCAAATCAATTTAGGGCCGAGTATCCCAATACAGTTAGGATCGAGTATACCAATCCAGTTTAGGATTGAGTGTCCAAATCCAATTAGGATCGAGTATCCAAATCCAGTTTAAGATCGAGTATCCGAATCCAGATAGGATTGAGTATCCGAGTCTAGTTTAGGATCGAGCATCCAAATCTCTCAGGTCCAGAACCCAAATTTTTCCTTAGGTCGAGAACCTATAATCATCCTTGAGTCTAGAACTTGAACCGGGTCTAGAACCCAAATTTTCCTTAGGTCCAGAACCTAGAATTATCCTTGAGTCCAGAACTCGAACCGGGTCCATAACCCAAATTTTTCCTTAGGTCGAGAACCTAGAATTATACTTGAGTCTAGAACTCGAACCGAGTCCAGAACCCAAATTTTTCTTAGGTCCAGAACCTAGAATTATCCTTGAGTCCAGAACTCGAACCGGGTCCAGAACCCAAATTCTCCTTAGATCCAGAACCTAGAATTATCCTTGAGTCCAGAACTCGAACCGGGTCCAGAACCTAAATTTTTCTTAAGTCCAGAACCTAGAATCATCCTTGAGTCCAAAACTCAAACCGGGTCCAGAATCTAATTTTTTTCCTTAGGTCGAGAACCTAGAATTATCCTTGAGTCCAGAACTCGAACCAAATCTAGAACCCAAATTTTTCTTAGGTTTAGAACCTAGAATTATCATTGAGTCCAGAACTCGAACCGGGTCCAGAACCCAAATTTTTCTTAGGTCTAGAACCTAGAATTTATCCTTGAGTCCAGAACCCAAAACCTCAATCTCAAAAATTAAAACTTATTGCTTTTCACTCTCTTTCACTAAAGTTTCAGATTTTTCAAGCAGGGGGCAAACTGTAGACCCTTAATTTTTGACCCAATATGATCTCATATGTTTTATTTAGTCCAAAATGATTCTTGTTGTCTAATAGGTCCAAAATAATTTTTGTTAAATAATTTTTGCTTTAGTATCTAATTTTTATTAATAAAAAATAAAAAAGAACAAATCAAAATCAAAAAATAAAAATAAAAATTGGAGTCGGAGTCGGAAAAATTGGCAGCGAAAAAACAGTCGCACGGGCCTGTGGGCTATTTCGCCCGCAGGAAATTCTTGCAGGCGAAATCACTGTGCTATTTCGCTCGTAGGATTTTTCTGCTGGCGAAATAGCTCGCCCGCACTGCGACAGTTTTTTTCGCCAGCGCATTTTTTTCTGCGGTAATTTTTTTCAGCAACGCAAATTTTTCGAAACCTAATTCAATTAGGTTTCAGTTTCTTTTTTTTATTAATATTACTTACCTTAACTAATTAGGAATAAACAACCTCAAACCACTATAAATAAGGACCAAAGGCAATTAATTTAGGAGAGGAAAATTTTTGGCAGTAACTTGGAAATTAGAAAACCAAATCAGTGAAGGAAAAGTAATAAATTCAATTAAATTGATTTTTAAAGGAGCAACATCATGATTTAAGCAATTCAAAGGCAAAAAAGGTTTGTCTTTGGAGCTAGTTCATCCAAGAAGAATTGTTTTTGGAGGAATCATCAAAAGAAGGTATGTGTTAATTGATTTTCTTTAATTGTTTTTTACACAGTAGCAAATCTATGAAATTTAAATTAAAAACCTTTGAACTTTAATTTAGTTTTTTTAAAGTTAAAAACATTAATCCGTTGCTTTATTTCCCAAAGAATTTAAAGTTATTAGTTTTATTTCTTCAAAACCCCAAAACCAAAATTTGTTTTCTAAATTTACAAAATCTTAAAACATGTTCTGTTTCTCATAAAAAAAACCCTAAAAACACTTTTTCCAATTATATAAATCTTTTCTATTTATAAAAACTTTAATTTGTTTGGTTTATTTTCATAAAATCGCATAAAAGTATCAAATTGATTTTTAGTCTTAAAAGTTCCATGCATCACACGTAACCATAAATTCTAAAAACACTAAATCCAAATTCAACTTTTAAACCTAAAATAATAAACTCTAAACCCTTTAAAACCTTAAACCCTAACTTTTTCTAAACTTTAATCTTTTAAAACATTAAAAACCATAAAAATACAAATTTTACAACTTTACACATTAGCTTAAAAACACAATGAATCACCATTTAAAACCACAAATTAAAAGTGTTTTAAAGTGTCTAAAACCCTAGTTTCATGATTTCACCATTCAAATATTAATTTAGTTAATCAAAGAGTCTTACCAACCTTTTAAAATATAAAACCTTAATCTATTTTAATTCCATAAAAAAGTTACAGTAACTTAATTTTATTAATTCCAAAACCTTAACACATGAGATAAAGATCCCTAAATGGAAATAGTAGCTATAATTCGGATTTTTATTTACCTTATTCAATTCCATATTTGATCATGCTTGGTTTTATTTCTTATGCTTTAATTTATTTAAATTCAATGCTTGGTTTATTTTATTTATCATGGATGGATGTTTACTTTTTATTGATATTTGGTACTTTTGATGAATGATTTATTTATTATGAATGATTATTTACTTTTATCAATTAATTTAGATTTCCAAAAGTTGTAAGATGTATGTTTCCACTTGGTGGGTACCTCATTAGTTAAACATCATGTAATTTAATTTGCTTTTCTATTTTAGAGCCTATGTAAAGGGCATGTTTCTACCTTTTGGTGGGTGTCCTATTTAGGTGTGTAATGTAAGGACATGTTTCCATCCTTGGATGGGTGTCCATTTATTTGTTTTGCTTGAACCTTGCTTTGATTTTAATATAATGTTGTTTTCTTTTAATTATTGTGTGTAATATGGATAATGTTGTTATATTTAAGAATTTTATAATATTAAGACCTGTAAAGGAGGCCGGTTCCAATGAACCGGGCGTTGTGGGGGTCCTGGGCCATTTCTCACCTTCCCCACACGTACCTATCCTTCCGAACCCATTAGGGGGTTGGGGATTCCTTAGGAATCGAGTCATCCACCCCTTTCTTTTTTTCCAGCCCGTCCGGGTGGCGACTCCATTTTCTCCAGACTTAGGTCCGTATTCTCTAAGGCCCCGAGCCTAAACAGTGCCGAAGTCGCAAGAACCATTCCACCGGGAGTGGGGGCAAAAATCCCCGCTCACACTTCCTTTGATGTTTCACCAATGATGAGCTCTTTTGGATGATCCTTTTTGTATTACTAATCCTTGGATAGTTCTTGAGTCTGTTCCTCTAGTTCATCATCATTGTTCCTTGGAACATCAATTATTTCTTGAGGTTCACGAGTAACTAGAAAATAATCAAGAGTATTACCTTTTCTTTGATCAAATTTAGAGGATTCATTAAATACTCATCAAGTTTGGATTAATTCTTCAACCATTAGAGTTTTCTTATTAAATACCCTATATGTTTTGTTAGATGATGAGTACCCTAAAAATATGTCTTCATTCGATTTGGATGAGAATTTTCCAAGATTATCCTTGGTGTTCAATATAAAGCATTTGCATCCAAATACTCTAAGATATGAAATTTTGGGTATTCTTCCATTCCATAGCTCATAAGAAGTTTTATTTATCAAAGGCCTTTTGTATACATGATTTGTAATGTAACAAGCGATATTAACAGTTTTTGCCTAAAAATAAGATGGTAATTCATATTCATTGAGCATTGTTCTAGCCATTTTAACCAAGGTTCTATTTTTCCTTTCAATCAGTAATATTTTCATTGGGCTTCATCTTGAATAGCTCATACTCATGTATGTGCATTTGCTTCTTGGTGAGCCTCACTTGGGTAGTACCCTTATGATAGTTCTCAAGAGTTTTTCAAATGCAATGAGCATAAGTGAGATGTTGGACTCTCCCACCTTCTTCTCTTGAGATAGAATTCATCAAGATGGAGGTTGCCCTATGATTTTTTAATCAATCCCTTGTATTCGTACTTGACCATTGTGGTTTGAGAAGAGGAACTTAGACAGTATGGTCTTCATGAGTTGGAGGTTTCCACTCATTTTCAATATAATCACAAAGCTCAATTCCTTCACTATCTAGGAATAAGAACATTTTGAGTTTCCAATAGGACTAATTCATTCCATTAAAGTAGGGTCTAAAGATAGAGTTGAGATTTCCATGAGAGTTTGAGGTGGATGAAAAAGTTGTCATAGTGGATCAAATTTCATAATTAAGTTTAAGAAATTTTTCAAAGCTCTGATATCAATTGTTGTCCCAAGATGGCAACAAAGAGAGGGCTGAATTGATTGGTTTGAAGAATGATAGCAAATTCAAAATTCAAAACTCAAAATTCAATGAACAAGAAATGTAGAAGATATAGAAGAAAGTTAAGTAGAGGATGGAGCAATGAACACAAAGATTTATAATGGTTCCGATTTATCTTGATCCTACATCCACTTCCTTAACAACTTATTAAGATTCCACTATCTTTGAGTTTTTACAAGCTTAACTCTAACTTGGTGTTTTCACAAGCTCACACCAAACTTTACAATGGTTTGGGATCACACACCTCACAACCCTTATAAGAGTTTTTCCCAGGCTTACTCTCACAACCTAAGTATTTCCAAGCTCACACTCAAACTTAGTATGGTGTTTAATACTCATACCTCACACTCAATCAGTACAAAGCATAATTTTTATGCAAAAAAAGTAACTATGTTCAAGTAGGCTATTACCATCACAACCATATACAAAAATGAAGTTACATATGGTTTTATAGCCTTCAAGTCATAATCTAGCCGTTTGAGGAGTGGTCCGACATGTTTTATCCTTGTCTTCCACTAATTCTTTGGCGATAGCAATTTCACAGTTGAACTAGGTGCGGTCCGGTCGGTATTCAGTGATCCCAGTAGTCAAACCCTACGGTCTGATTGAAATATTTAAACTTTTGCTTAATGCTCTTCCAACGGTTGGTCCACGTGGCTTCCACTAATTGAGTGAAGGTCCAACGGCTTTTGACTTGTGAATTTTTTAAACATCCTGGTTGGACTCCATCATGGTCCGGTCAAAATAATGGTGGTCTGGCCAAAAACTAAGCCTACTTATGGTTTGAAACTCTACTGGATGATTTTAGGAAAAACTACCTTGACAGCCCGGTCGGTATATTATGCGGTTCGATCAGACTTTGCGTGGTACGGTGAGATTTTGAGCATACTTTCAACCATGAATCTCTCTGTGTGTTTTGCAACTTTTTCATCTAATAGTCTAGTCATACTATTTGGTGGTCCAGTCGGAATGTTCAAGGTACGATGAGATTTTGAGCATACCTTTGACCATGAAACCTACTGAGTAAATTTTCTCAGCTTGGCATTAGAGATCCAGTCGAGATTTGGTGTGGTCCGATCGGACTTTTGAGAAAATAGGGCTTAGGTGACATGAATTAGGATCAAGCATTATTTGAAGGAAGATGCAGCACAAGTATTAGAGGAACATCTCTAATGTGCTGAATAATTGAAACAACACAATATGTTGAAGGAAAAACTTCAACGTGTTGTAAGATATCGCCCTAAGGCAATCCGAATCCACGGACAACAAAAGCTTAATCCAAAGCTTTAAAGCACAAGATCTAATCCAAGATCTTAAAAGAGAACATCAAGTTTCATTAATAGAAGATATGAACCAAAAATTACATAGCTAGAGGGCATTGCCTCTATTTATAGGCTACAAAAGACTTATACAACTCAAATACAACTCATTTGATAACTTATTGCCAACTCACACTTGACAACTTATAAACAACTCATATTCTTAATAGCTAAGCATTCTAGAATTATGTAAAATGCTATAATTGACAACTAGTAGCAAAGTTCAAGTTGTCTTTCTCTTCCTTGAAGTAGCAAAATTTGTTTTGACTTCCTTATTCTTGAAGTAACAAAATTGGTTTTTGATTTATGAAAATTCATTAGTTAGGGATATATATTTGATGTTCCTCATCATTCTCCTCTACATGTTTGAAACTCGACCTCGAGTTATCTTCGTAAAGTATTTGCTCTGGAAGATAGTGTGACAAGTCAGCCACATTAAAAGTATTTGAAATATTCATCTCAATTGGCAAATCTACCACATAGGCATTATTGTTGATCTTCTTTAGAACAGTGTATGGTCCATATTTCTTTTGCCTTAATTTTCCATGAACACCAGTAGGTAATCTCTCCTTCAAAATAGCATGCTCTTTTGGGCTCATTCTGTAGTGTGGTAGGTTAGGAAGACTAGCACCTGGAACAAAGTCGATTCGATGTTGGATATCCCTCATAGGAGGTAGATGATGAGGTTCTCCAAGTATGCTTTGATATTCAGACAATAGGCTTTGCATCTCCACTGGAATTTCTTTCATAGGTTGCTCATCTCCTTTTACAACTAACGTGTCACATAATTTTGACTCCTTCAAGTCTTGGGCAAATTCTCTCGAATTTTGAGTGATGGTTAGCGTACTCTTCTCCTCTACTTTAAAAGCATTATTAGGAGTTTTATTCGAAAGTATAATAATCTTTCGCTTGTTCCAAATGAAAGAATACCAATTATCTCTTCCTTTATGTGTGGTGTTCACATCATATTGCCAAGGTCTTCCAAGAAGAACATGACATGCATCCATATCAACCACATCACATAAAACATTTGAACGATAATGGTTACCCACGGATAGTGGTAACCAACATTGTTTGGTGATCTTAATTTTCACTCCTTTCTTGAGCCAACCAATAGTATATGGATTCGGGTGATCACGAGTCTCAAGATTTAAGTGTTTGACCATGCTTTCAGAAACTAAATTCTCACAGCTACAACTATCAATTACCAATTTGCATACCTTTCCATTCACAGTACATTTGCTTTCAAATATGCTCTTCCGTTGCGTCTCTTCAGGTTGCATGGTTGAGCATAGAAGGCGCTTGACCACACATACTATTTCTTCTCCCTCTTCTTCACATAATTTAGGCTCTTCTCCACTTTCATATTCTTCCACCTCTTCATCACTTTCATCACGACGAGTGGTGTTGACGAACTTCCTTCTTGGACAATTGCTTGATATGTGTCCCTCTTCGCGACATTTATAACACTTGATTATATTAGATGGTTGTTTCTCTTGATTTTTGCTAGAAGATGGTCCCTTATCAGTCTTCTTCCCTTTAACTGGAATGGACCTTTCCTCCTCTCGGCGCGGGAAATTTCTTAATATATTTTCCGGGCTAGAATAAGACATAGCTTTAAAAGGCTTCTTGGTCTTTATATATCTCTCCGCCTTCAAGGCTAGAGTTTGGGCTTGATCTATAGACCAAATTTGTTGTTTGCCAAGACGTTCTTGGATAGATTCATTGAGACCATTGATATACCTTGCGACTTGCTGGTCTTCATTTTCAGAAAGGTTGCATCTGACTTGTAACCTTAAGAACTCCTCTATATAATCTGAAATAGATTGATTACCTTTAACACAATTATGGAATTGCAGGTATAAGAGTTGTTCATAATCTTATGGTAAGAACCTAGCCTTTAAAAGTGCTTTCATTTGTAGCCAATATCTTATGCGATTTTCACCCCTCAAACAAAGCTCTTTTTGGTGACGATTCCACCAAGCTCCAGCACCTCCTTTCAATTTATAAGCCACTAATGGTACCCGTCGATCCAGAGGGATGTTCATAACTTCAAAGAATGTCTCCACCTCATAGATCCAATCAAGAAACCCTTCAATATTTACATTACCATTGAAAGTTGGGATTTCAACCTTAATCTTATACATATCTCCACCATTTGCATAACCTCTTCCTCTTGGTTGTGCATAAAGATCTTGCTCCTCCACATCACCTTCCTCTCTCACATATTGTTGAACTCGATATTGTCTCCAATTATTGTTTACCTCCATATCTCTTTGTTATGGTTCCTGATTTTCTCCTCTATTGATGTTGAATCCTTAATTTCTAGCAGCAACACCTTGATTGTTTCTCACTAATATAACAAGTTCTTCAAACCTCTTAGTGAGCTCTTCACGAAGAGCATCGATTTGCTGATCCAACCTTTCTTCTAAGTTGTTCACCCTCGTTGTAAGATCCTCCATAGCTTGTTGCAATATTCCTCCAAGAGATAACAACAACTATAGTGGATCAACCAGCTCTGATACCAAACTGATGCAGCACAAGTATTAGAGGAACCTTTCTAATGTGCTGAATAATTGAAACAACACAATATGTTGAAGGAACAACTTCAACGTGTTGTAAGATATCGCCCTAAGGCAATCCGAATCCATGGACAACAAAAGCTTAATCCAAAGCTTTAAAGTACAAGATCTAATCCAATATCTTAAAAGAGAACATCAAGTTTCATTAATAGAAGATATGAACCAAAAATTACATAGCTAGAGGGCATTGCCTCTATTTATAGGCTACAAAAGGCTTATACAACTCAAATACAACTCATTTGATAACTTATTGCCAACTCACACTTGACAACTCATAAACAACTCATATTCTTAATAGCTAAGCATTCTAGAATTATGTAAAATGCTATAATTGACAACTAGTAGCAAAGTTCAAGTTGTCTTTCTCTTCCTTGATGTAGCAAAATTGGTTTTGACTTCCTTATTCTTGAAGTAACAAAATTGGTTTTTGATTTATGAAAATTCATTAGTTAGGGATATATATTTGATGTTCCTCATCAACTTTGTTGTTGCATTTTCCCATCATTTTTACACTAATTTTAGCTCGAATTTTCATCAAATATTACTCCCTGCTTATGATTATCTTGCTACTAAGAGGGTTATGTAACCTACATGCTTTGGATTATGTAAAATAACCAACAAAAATGCACTTTACAGATTTTTCATTAAGTTTATTATGAAACTAAGAATTTACCAAAGCATAGGCAATACAACCAAAGATTCTTAAGCGATTTACATATGGTTTAATATCTCACCAAGCTTCAAATGGAGTCTAATTCATAATAGCTCTTGAGGGAGAGAGATTCAATGAATAGACATTGTCGCAATAGCTTCAGCCCAAAAATTATTTGACAACCCTTTTGCTTACAACATTTATTTTAAGTCATCTTGAAATTTATCATTGTTTGACTAGATTGTTTATCTTTAATGTAGGACCTCATGTGCTACCACTTCTCCTAAAACCAATTGTTATTATGAAAGGCGCATACCCTAGCCTTATAGTGCATTCAGCGTATTAGTACCCATGGCATTCGACTTTGACTTGGCCCTACACTTGGACCATTGCAAAGGGACAATTGATGCCAAACCTTGGCCAACAATCTCCCCCTCAGCAATTGCTCCTACTGGGAATCGAACCCGTAATCTTGGCTCTGATACTACTTGCAAAACCTCAAGCACTAACACTTCTCCTAAAATTAATTGGTGTTAGGAAGTGCTTACGGCATTCGACTGTGACTTAGCCCCACACTTGGACCTCCACCACAGGACAATTGATGTCACACCTTGGCCAACATTTAACAACACATGCACCATCTTCAAATATGTCTGAATATCAACCAGCCATTAGTTGCCCAACACTTGATAAATTATATTCTAAATTAGGTACATGCAAGAGTTTTACTTTACCAAGGCTTGTTTTAATTGCATATGTACCTTTTCCTTCTAAATGCAATTCCTTCCCATTTCCAAGTTGCACCTTTAACTTTTGTGTCTCATCTAGCTCTTTGAATATGGATTTTGTGCTCATCATATGATTCTTACAACCGCCAAAAATGAACCACTCATCATTAGATTTGTTAGTATTAAAATGAGCTATAAGAAGCTTGCTTTCTTCTTCATTCTCTTCTATGTAATTCACTTGCTGATCTTTGAACCAACAATCAACTTTTAGATGATCATATTTCTTGTAGTGATAACATTGAATCCCATTCTTGGGCTTGCTTTGCTCTCTTAATTGCCTTTGTCATCCATCGGATCGACCTCTACCTCTTCCTTAACTACAACCATAGCCATGAAATCCACCTATTTCTCATCCTTGACTTGTTGAAATTTCAGTTTCTCTAGGCTTGTCAGTGGCCTACTTCACTTTAAATGCCTGTTCTCCATTTTTTCAAGTGATCTATTGATTTTAGTTTCATGAGCTTGTAGTGACCCCATTAGTTCATTAAATGGAAAAACTAATAAATCCTTAGATTCTTCTATTGCAGCAACTACATTATCAAATTTTAGGGTTAAGCTTCTTAATACCTTTGCAACCATTGTTTGATCAGAAATATGTCCTTCGTATGACCGTATTTGACTAATGATTGCCATTGCTCTTGACATGAACTCTTGCACAGATTCCCTACTTTTCATGAACAAGGTTTCAAAGTCGCATCAAAATGATTGTAATCTCACCATGATCATTGTTGAATCTTCTTGAAATTCTTTCTGTAGTATCGACCAAGCTTGCTTCGATGTTGTTGCCACTGCGATACGTGAGAAGACACAATCATGGACAGCTTGTTGGATGATCACTAATGCCTTAGCATCTTTCCCTTAATTTGTTTTCTTTATATGGAATTATATATCCTTGTTCTACCAAGTCCCAAAGATCTTAAGATTTGAGCAGAGTTTTCATACAGATACTCCAAAACTCAAAGCCTTCTCCCTTAAAGATGGGAATAAGTGGATGTCACTGCAAGAAAAATGCAAACTAGCGACAGATTTGTTCATTGCTAATTCTAAAAAATTTATCGCTAATTGCCATTAACAACAGAGTGTAGTCTGTAGCTATCCATTTAGCGGCTAAAAAAGGATTTTATAAGCTGTTGGTAATTAGCAACGAAAGAGACCGTTGCTAAATACATAAACACCACCGCAAATTTGTCTCATTGTCTTCTATTTGGAGACAAATTTAGTGACTTTATTTTCATCGCTAATTCGTCGCAAAATTTTTTAATTTTTTTAAAAATGAAATAATTTATCTTAAAAATAATTTATTTTATTTTTAAAAATATTCTATTTTATTTTATATTTCTATAATAATATATTTTAAAAATTATTTTTCTATTAAATAATTTATTTGTATAAAAAATAAACTATTTACCAAATAATTTCTAAAAAATTATTTCTCTAACAACTTTATTAAAATAAACTATTCTGCAATTTAATTATATAAATTATTTATACTTAAAATTACTTATTCAACTAAATAATTTATTTATTCTAAAAATTATTCATTGTACTAAATAATTTATTCATTCTAAAAATAAATTACTCCATCAAATTATTTTTAAAAAATATTTATTCTAACATTTTCTCTAAAATATAAATTATTCTATCAAATAATTTTAAAAAATTATTCTAAAAATTATTTATTCAATCAAATAATTTATTTGTTCTAAAAACTATATTCTATCAAATAATTCATTCAATCTAAAAATAAATTATTCAACCAAATAATTTCTAAAAATTATTTATTATGAATATTCATTATTCAACAAAATAAAGCGAACAAACTATTCTACCAAAAAATAAATAATGACTACTTTAAAAAATAAATAAATTAGTTAAAAATAAATATATATTCACTTGTGGATTGACAATCAGTGAGAATTCATACCAATAGCAAGAAAAGAAAAGAAGAAAAAAGGAAAAAGAAGAAAAGGAAAGAGAGAGAGAGTGTGTGTGTGTGTGAAGAAAAAAAAAGATAAAGAAAGAAGAAAGAAAGAAGAACGATGAAAGATGAAGGATAAAAAAGATAAAGAAGAAAAAAAAAGATGGAGAAAGAAAAAAGAAAGAAAGAAGAAGAAGGGAAAAAAAAAGATGAAAAAAAAAGATGAAAGAAAAAGGACAAAGAAGAAGGAGAGAGGAAGAAAAAGAAAGAAAGAAAGAAAGAAGAAAAAAGTTACTGTGAAATTTTTAAGTTATAATTTTAGTAATGGATATCCATCGCTAAAAAGCAGGCTTAAATCCTATCCTTTTGGACAAATTTTAATTTTACTAATTAATCGCTAAAATCTCGAGCAATATTTTCAAAAATTTAGAATTAGCGACGGTAATATTTGTCGCTAAGTATTTTTATTTTAAATAATTAATAATTTATCATTAGCAATAGCTTTATCCATCACAAATTTTTTCTTTTGTTTTAAAATTAAGTAATTGCATTAATTAGGGAAAAATAGTCACTAAATTTTTTGCATTAGCTTTTAGCAACAAACATATTATTTCCGTTGCTAAAATCTTGGTATCAAGAATTGGTGCTAGATTTAACTACGGATTTAGCTACAGATTTTTAATATTGCTAAATCCATCACTAATCAGTAGCAAATTCATCAAAAATTATTATTCATCGTAAATTTATTGCAAATTTGTTGCTAAACAATGATGGATATTTTTCATCACTAAATTATATAGCTTATTTGACTTTTCTTGAAGTGTGTGCAGTGCTTAATTCATTACTGTTGCCATCCATTGAGTTTCTTCTCAAGTGTTTCACTTAACTCATGTGTTTACTCTCTGTACTCACTCTTTGAACCTGCTTTGATACCAAGAATGTTGAGAAAATTGAATAAAACAGAATGTTAAAACAAAGGATTAAAGCAAATAAATGAAACACTTTGTGTTGTTATTTTTTGCATTTATTTCCAAAACTAAAAGTGCCTTTATTTAGGCTTACAAGCTAGCTAAAAATGCTAAAACACTCAACTAATCACCAGATATTATGCCACTAATAACAAGTTGATCTAAAATATAAAAATCAACAACTAATTTGTAGGAAACTAAATAAATATCTAGAGTGAATTAAGGAGTAAATATCTGCAGCATATCTTTGACTAATTCTTGAATCAACCTTCAACACATAAGGTCTTAATGTTTACCAATTTTTAAATTCAATTTTCCATTTCTTCTTAAAATTCAACTCATTTTATAATTATAAAATAATCAAACTTTATCAATATGATCCCCAGGCCTCTTACCCATATTTACACCCTTATTTAGCAAATTCTTTTAATACATTGACGATTTACTTGTAAATTTTAATTTCCCCTTTTGTCTCTAACTAGTTTAAATATTTGCTAGTTATTTACAGCTTATTCTCATATTCCATATTTACATTTCTTGTTACATTTCCTTTGCATCTGAATATAAATTTTCTTGTCCATATATAAACATTTACAATGGTAGAGACTTGGGCACAAACTATATGTAATTTTATAAATTATGCAGGATGTATGATGTATAATTCACACATATGTGACCCAATGCATGCTATTTGTCAACAAATGTTGACTTGTGCCCCTATATCAACCTATATATACTTCCAACCATGTAAGAATCACATTCCTATTTGTTCCTTTTTAGAGCAATATTTTTATCCCCACCCAGGAATTGTATTAGTTTTATAATTCTCCAATATTTTTTTTTATTTTTGTCCTAGGGTTCTCGTATAGGATTTAACTAATCAAGGTTTGGGGTATTACATGAGCCTTAACTAATATGGATGCATATGTATGAATGTATGAATATATGTATGGTTATGAGGTTATCATGCTCCTTCCAACCTTATTACTCCTGCACAATGCAATTCCATCTCTAATCTAGGCTCAAGGCTTTAGTTTCAATATAAACATGGTATAAACAAGCTTTATTGATGATATGATTTGAGTTTGATGGTTAAAATGAGCTTTGGTAAAAACATAATAATCCATGGCCCTCAAAATTCGAAGGTGAATCCTTATTGGGCTTTTGGGATTATCATAGGCCAAACAAAACAAAAGTTAATTAACAAAGTCTACCAAAAAAAAGACTCGGGTCCTAGTGGATCGGATTCTATGGGCTCATCTTACATATGACTTTAGCTCTAAGACCCTAAAACGGGATGGTCGTGACCACTGACTACACAATATCAATAGCTAGTGTCACGTGAAAATTGATGATGGCTCGCATGGCGCCCTCAAGGATGAAATAAGTATAAAGGCTTCAGGGCAAATACAGACTACCATATAAAGAATGATTGTACTGAGTTTGTTATCCTAAGATAGCAACCAAGAAGGGGGATGAATTGGTTGGTTTGAAAAGTGATGCAAATTCAAAACCAAAAAGCAAGAAATGTAGAAGATGTAGAAGAAGATTAAGTAGAAGATGGAAAAATGAACATAAAGATTTATAATGATTCAGATTTACCTTGATCCTACATCCACTTCCTTAATAACTTATTAAGGTTCCACTAGCTTTGGGTTTTTATAAGCTTAACTCTAACTTAGTGTTTTCTCTAGCTCACACCAAACTAGTACAATGGTTTGAGATTAATTCTCACAACCCTTACAAGAGTTTTTCCAGGCTCACTCTCATAACCTAAGTGTTTCTAAGCTCACACTCAAATTTAAAATGGTGTTCAATGCCCACACCTAACACTCAATCAATAAAAACTGAGATTTTGATGCAAAGAAAAGAAAGATGTTAAAGTAGGCTATTACAATCATAATCTTACATAAAAATGGAGTTACTTATGGTTTTTATAGCCTTTAAGCCCAGAAATATTCTTTTGAGGTTCGGACCAACATATTTGATTCTTGTCTTCAACTAATTTCTTTGTCAGAGCAATTTTATGGTTGGACTTACCTTGGTCCGATCGATATTCCATAATGTCGGTCAAAATACTCCATGGTCCGGTCAAAATATATGAAATTCTGCTTAATGCTCTTTCAACGGTTAGTCCACGTGACTTCCACTTATTGAGTAGAGATGCAATGGATTATGACTTGAGTAATTTTTAAATAGGCCGGTCAGACCTACACCAAGTTCAGCCGGACTATCCTTGGTCCGGTCAATTTTTGGGAGTACCCTTGGGCAGAAACTCTACTGGATAATTTGGAGGAAATTTGCTTCAATGGTTCAGTCGGAATTCATTAAGGTGCGGTCAGAATTATGTGGTACTCTGAGAAAGTGAGAGTACTTCTGACCGTGAAACCTTTTATGTGTTTTGGTTCTTTTCTCATCCAATAGTCCAGTCGAAATGCTTAATGGTCTGTTCGGACTTGATATGATATGATGAGATTTTGGGAGTACTCTCCATCGTGAAACCTTCTGTGTCTTTTGGTTCATTTGGACATGAATGGTCCGGTCGGTCTTCTCAGTGGTCCAATCGGACTTTTTCAAGTGTTGTTCAAAAAATTAACTGTCTACAAAATGTAACTTAATCCAAGTATTAGTTTAATTCAATTTGATTACCTAAGATCAAAAATAGGAATGTTGTAATATCCTCATTTATGCCCTAGAAGTTTTGCATGTTGTTGTTGTTGTTGTTATTGGATTGTTGGTTTAAATTGAGAAAGAAAAGTATAAGTGTTTTGGGAAAGAATTTAGGGTTTAGAGACAAGTTTATATGTTGTGTATATTGTGATATATATAACATATAAAATGGTCAAAGGGAGAGTCAAAGTGTTGGTTAGTGGAAGAAGATATTTTCTTATTGAGTGTGAAAGTTCATATATGGGCTCATATAAGACAAAAGGTTAGTTATATGGTTAAGGGCCTTGAGGTAATTTACTTTTGGAAATTTTGTAGTGGAGATTAAAAGGAAGATTGACTTTGTGATTCTTGATCATTTTCTCTTCCTCTTGATGGTAGTGGCCGGCTCTCCATTAGCAAAAGGGAAGGAGAAGTGTTCTTGATAGTAAGATCAAGATTGAAGGGAGAATTGAAGAATCAAGTTGAAGATTTGTGGAATTTCTTCACTTTAGGTAAGTAATTTCTTGTTTTCTTTTATTAATTTGGAAATTGTGGTTAAGGTGTATTGAGAATTGTTGAGATGATGATTTAGTGTGTTGATGTGTGTTTATAAGTGTTAGAGTTGATTGTAAGTTAAAAATTGGAGGTTGTGTTGGTTTGGTTGTGATTATGGAAAAATAAGTGAAGATTGATAGTGGAAAATCAAGAGTAGAGTTTGAGTTAGGGTTTTGAGATGGTGTTTGTTTAATTGTGATATTAAGGTGTTTTAAAGTGATTATTGTAATGAATATGTATTTAGAACATTGATGATATTCATTTGAAGCATGTGGTATGATGTATATTGAGTTTTAATGCATTTGGAAGAGAGTTGGTTACAATTAGGGTTTTGGTTTTGGGAGACACGGCCAAAGGCTATGTGAGACACGGCCAAGTCATATGATTTTGGACGTGTTGGATTAATTTTTGGGTGACACAGCCGTGTCCCTAAGCCGTGTTTGCTACTGCCAAAGTTGAATTGAGAGACACGGCCACAAGCTTGGCCGTGTCCCTCATGTGTGCTGCCCATGTCCATCAAATGAGTTGGTTAGGGTTTTGTTTCTTTGTTCTTTTTGCATTGTTTTGGTTCTTCAAAGGTGGGTTGGTTCTTAAACCTAACCCTAAAACACTTTAAACACACTTGAATCAATGAATGAACTAATCAAATGCATATGGAAGATCCTAAAGCTATGAATCATATAAGTTGTTCTTTGCCCTAATTGCATTGTTGAGATTTAAACAAGGTTATGTTATGCATTGTGAAAGGTATTGTATTTTATGAGTAATGTACCTTGAAATGTTGTATCAAAGATGAAATGATAATTCAAATAAGATATGATATGAGACAAGGCCATTGTTATTGGCTATGATGATAATATTAAGAGAATGAAGGCATGTTTGCCTAAATGTTGATGAGAATTGAGAATGGAAATGATAATTGATATGTAAATGAATTGTGTGGCTAATATGTTATTCCATTTTCAGAGTATGTTATTGGTGGCATGCCTAATGATAGTAACAATCTCTTGAAGTTAGGTTGGATTGAATCCTTGAAGCCTAATTGAGATGTTACCACCCTTGAAGCTAGGTTGGGTTAGTTCTTGAAGCCAAGTTGGGTAGAAGCTTAGCATGCTTTGCTCCCCTTGAAGCTTGGTTGAACTTAATCCTTGAAGCCTAGTTGGGTCTATGATATTGATATTGATAAATGTGATGATAGAACCAAAACATTAACTCTGAAAATTGAATGGCATATTAGTGTGTCTTGGGCCCATGCTTGTCTATGGTTAATGTGAGTCATGAATGATGTTTGTTTTGCTTTGTATTGATGATTAAATGAATACTAATGAGGTATATGAAAAGATAATAAAATGTGATATGTAATGTGAAAGTATATTGTTAATTTTGCATATATGATGTTACATATATATTATGGTTTGAGAAATGACATTGCATTGCACGAAGTCATATCATTAGCATGATTATCTTACTAAGCCCTTGGCTTAGCGCGATAGTGTTTAATCGCGCAGGTGATAGAACTGTTAGAATCGAACCCGAGAGCTCTTCGAGACCGAGTGAGGGTAGACATTGAAGAGTTGATTTTGGAGACTTAAAGATCAAAGGGGATTTGCCAATCATGTATAACTCTTTTTTATATTTTGTAAAGTATTGATTAAATGTACATATTTGTATATTTGTAAATATGGAATTAAGTGTTTTCAAATATGTAAAAATTTTATGACTTCCACTGTGAAATAATTATATGTATGTATATATATATCTAATGTGTTTTATTTTAAAAGTAAATGATCTACTTTTCTATATTATATAATGATAATAGTATTGTATCTATTTAAATGTTTTGAATGTTGAAGAAAACCGTAGCATCCCTATGTTTGGTGCACTTATGCTACATGGTTGTAGTTGTAGTGTGTGTGCATTGGATGTGGGGGTATTACAATTGTTTTGGTATCAGAGCCTAGGTTTGAGATTCTCAACCTAGGTAAAATGTAATAAAAAGAATATTTTTACTTAAAAAGTGGTTTTAAATAACACATATGTTTGGGATTGGCAACCTCTGATCTTTAATAAGGTGTGTCCTTTTTTGTGTTTGCAGTGTAGGTGTTGATGGATCCTCATTTGAGACAATCGGTTGAGGGTAGTGAGGAGAGTGTTGCTCCTGAGGATGGAGCTAGGGTTGATAGTGCTGGTGAGGCACCTGTTTCTGGGTCGGGTAGACCAGTAGGTGATGAGGTTCCGCCAGCCTGGTTTAGGAATATGATGGAAGCTATGAGACAAGCACCTGTGCAACCACAGCCACCACCCCCTCAGCCTTCAGTACCAGTAAGGCATTATGATAAACTGAGGAAATATGGAGCGGAGGATTTCTTAGGCACAGTTGATCCAGCTGTGGCAGAACAGTGGCTTGACAGAGTTCAGAGAGTATTTGTTCAGTTGCAAGCCACCTCAGAGGAAAAGTTTGACTATGCAAGATCTTTGCTTCAGAAGGATGCCTACGATTGGTGGAAGACGGTGCCCCATTCTATGGATGATCCTCCAACACTGTCTTACACTGATTTCTTGAGAGAATTTGAGTTGAAGTATACTCCAAGGGAGTATAAGGATATGAAGAAGATGGAGTTCTTGAGTTTGAAGCAAGATAGCAAGACTGTAACTGAATATGAGGTTGAGTTTATTAGATTGAGTCATTATGCTGGTGGCATTATTGCTGATGAGATAGATAGATGCCGGAGGTTTCAGGAGGGATTGAGACCCTCTATCATGTGCTTAGTGGCCGGGTCTAGATATCACGATTTCTCCCAGCTAGTGGCAGCAGCTCGAGATGTAGAAAGGGCTCAAGTGATTGCAGCTGCATCAGAGGAAGAGGTCAGAGTGAGAAGGCCTCAGTTTGAGGCAGGGTCTTCTTCAGCAAAGAGGGGTAGAGGAAGCTTTGTTCCTCGGAGTAGTAGGAGCCATAGACCAGCAGGTAGATCAGTGCAGTTCCAAAGGCAAAGATATAGACCTGCAGCTTCAGTGGCAAGTGCTCCGACCCCTATGGTTCAGAGATCCACCTTACCTATCTGCATCCATTGTGGGAGGCCACATGGTGGTCCTTGTTGGAAGGCTGGTGTTGCAGGGGTTTGTTTCAGGTGTGGGTCACCGGATCACTTTGTGAGAGACTGTCCGGAGAGACAGGAGTTTATGCCAGTTGATTCTGCCGCTTCTCGAGCCAGTGTGAGGGGAGGTAGAGGAGGCAGAGGTGCCAGCCGAGGTGGTAGAGCAGGGTTCAGTTCTAGAGGTGGTGCTACATCCAGGGAAACTAGACCGGAGGAGGTTGGTTCTTCCCAGAGGATGTATGTTATGCAGAGGCAGCCAGATGCATCGGCGGTCATAGCTGGTACTTTTTCTTTATTTGATACTGCAGTACTTGCTTTGATTGATCCGGGTTCCACCCATTCTTATATTAGTGCATCTGTATTGCCTGTGTTTGATGTGCATGCTGAGTCCCTAGGATTTGATGTTTTGGTGACAAATCCGTTAGGGCATAGTGTGATTGTGAGTAAAGTGCATCGGGATAGTGCAGTGAGGGTGCAGGGTGAGGAGTTCCTTGGGGATTTGATTGAGATGCCATTTAAGGAATATGATGTGATTTTAGGCATGGATTGGCTATCTCGACATGGAGCTGTGGTGGATTGTAAAAAGAAGATTGTTTCTTTGAGAACTAGTGATGGTAGAGAGGTGATAGTATCTAATGAGCAGGAACAGTTAGCCTCCTTATTTGTTTCAGCTGTTGCAGCCAGGAGATTGATTAGAAAGGGATGTGAAGCTTATCTTGCTCATGTGATAGATACTAGAGTAAGAAGTTCTCCTATTGATAGCATTGCCACAGTTGCAGAGTTCCCTGATGTTTTTTCCTGAGGAGTTGCCAGGATTGCCGCCCGAGAGAGAGGTGGAGTTTGGTATTGAATTGTTGCCTGGTACCACTCCTATCTCGATTACTCCTTACAGAATGGCACCAGCAGAATTGAGGGAGTTGAAAGTGCAATTACAGGAGCTGTTGGATAAAGGATTCATTCGCCCCAGTGTTTCTCCTTGGGGAGCTCCTGTGCTCTTTGTAAAGAAGAAGGATGGTACTATGAGGTTGTGCATCGACTATAGGCAATTGAACAAGGTGACCATTAAAAATAAGTATCCTTTGCCTAGAATCGATGATCTCTTTGATCAGTTGAAGGGAGCGTCAGTATTCTCTAAGATTGATCTGAGATCGGGGTACCATCAGCTGAGAGTCAGAGCTGAAGATGTTCCGAAGACTGCATTTCGGACCAGGTATGGGCATTATGAATTTTTAGTTATGCCTTTTGGTCTGACGAATGCACCTGCAGCTTTTATGGATTTGATGAATAGGGTGTTTAGGCCCTATTTGGATCAGTTTGTAGTGGTCTTCATCGATGATATTCTGGTGTATTCGAGGAATGAAGAGGAACATGATTTGCATCTGCGGATTGTGTTGCAGATTTTGAGAGAGAAGCAACTATTTGCCAAATTGTCGAAGTGTGAGTTCTGGTTGGATCAGGTAGCTTTTCTCGGACATATTGTTTCAGCAGAAGGCATTAGAGTTGATCCGAGTAAAGTTGAAGCCATTTTGAATTGGAGTCCACCCAAGTCTGTGACAGAGGTTAGAAGTTTTCTGGGTTTGGCAGGCTATTACCGGCGGTTTGTGAAAGGATTTTCTTTGATAGCTACTCCACTCACCAGATTGCTTCGTAAGGGAGTGAGGTTTTTGTGGACAGATCAGTGTCAGGCTAGTTTTGAACAGTTGAGAGATTTATTGACTCAAGCGCCTGTTCTCACTTTACCTGTAGAAGGCCAACCCTATGTGATCTACAGTGATGCTTCACATAGAGGTTTGGGGTGTGTATTGATGCAGGAAGGGAAAGTTATAGCTTATGCATCTCGACAGTTGAAACCGCATGAGCTTAACTATCCTACCCATGATTTGGAGTTGGCTGCCATTGTTTTTGCATTAAAGATTTGGCGCCATTATCTGTTTGGGGAGAAATGTTTCATTTACACTGATCACAAGAGTTTGAAGTATTTGGGTGTTCAGAAAGAGCTCAACCTTCGGCAGAGGAGATGGTTAGAATTGATTAAAGACTACGACTGTTTGATAGATTATCATCCAGGTAAAGCAAATGTGGTTGCTGATGCCTTAAGTCGGAAGTCTTTAGCTGGTTTAACAGTTTACTCGCTCTCGTTGCTTGTTGAGTTGAGAGCATTGCGTGCCAGTTTTGTACCTTGTGATGATGGTGCATTATTGGCACAGTTACAATTGAAGCCTGTTTTGTTGGATCAGATCAAAGAGGCTCAGTTAGCTGATAAGAAGATTCAGAAGATTGTTTTAGATTGTGAGAGTGGAAAGACTAGAGATTTTGTTGTGAAGGATGATGGGAGCCTATGGTTTAAGAATAGATTGTGTGTACCCGATAATGCTGACTTGAAGAGGATCATTTTAGAGGAAGCTCATCAGTCTTTATTTGCTATGCATCCGGGTAATACGAAGATGTATCATGATTTGAGACAGCATTATTGGTGGATTGGGTTGAAGAGAGACATTGCTGAGTTTGTATCGAAATGTCTCACTTGTCAGAAGGTTAAAGCAGAGCATCAAGTTCCAACTGGGTTGCTTCAACCGTTGTCAGTGCCAGAATGGAAGTGGGATAGAGTGACCATGGACTTTGTGTCTGGGTTGCCTTTGACAGAAAAGAAACATGATGCCATATGGGTGATTGTGGATAGATTGACTAAGACAGCTCATTTCCTCCCAGTTCGGATGGATTATTCTTTGGAGAGGTTGGCTGAGCTGTACATCCATGAGATTGTGAGATTGCATGGTGTTCCAACTTCTTTAGTGTCTGATCGAGATCCCAGGTTTACTTCGAGATTTTGGAAGAGTTTGCATGGTGCTTTGGGTTCTCGACTGCATTTCAGTACTGCTTTTCATCCACAGACGGATGGACAGTCTGAGAGGGTGATACAGATTGTTGAGGATATGTTGAGAAGCTGTGTCATCGATTTCTCTGGAAGTTGGGATAGATTCTTACCTCTTGTGGAGTTTGCTTACAACAACAGTCACCAATCCAGCATCGGAATGGCCCCATTCGAGGCATTGTATGGCAGACGGTGCAGAACACCTCTTTGTTGGAGTGAACTTGGTGATAGCAAGTTGATTGGGCCTGATTTGATTCAAGAAACTGAAGGGAAAGTGAAGTTGATTCGGGGCAGGTTAAAAGCAGCTTCAGACCGACAGAAGTCCTATGCAGATCTGAAGAGGAGAGACATTCAGTTTGATGTTGGGGATAAGGTATTTTTGAAGGTATCTCCTTGGAAGAAAATTTTGAGGTTCGGTCGGAAAGGGAAATTAAGTCCTCGTTTCATTGGACCGTATGAAGTATTGGAAAGATTTGGGCCAGTGGCTTATCGGTTTGCTTTGCCACCTGAGTTGGATCGTATTCATAATGTGTTTCATGTTTCTATGTTGAGAAGGTACAGGTCGGATCCATCTCATGTGTTGCCATTTGAATCTATTGAAGTGAGCCCAGACTTGACATTTGAAGAGGAACCAGTTGCTATCTTGGCACGGGAAGTGAAAGAATTGAGGAACAAAAGAGTGCCATTAGTGAAAATTCTTTGGAAGAATCATGCAAAAGAAGAAGCAACTTGGGAGAATGAGCAAACCATGCGAAAGCAATATCCTCAGCTGTTTCGGCCTTGATATCAGGTAATTTCGAGGACGAAATTTCTTTTTAGAGGGGGAGAATTGTAATATCCTCATTTATGCCCTAGAAGTTTTGCATGTTGTTGTTGTTGTTGTTATTGGATTGTTGGTTTAAATTGAGAAAGAAAAGTATAAGTGTTTTGGGAAAGAATTTAGGGTTTAGAGACAAGTTTATATGTTGTGTATATTGTGATATATATAACATATAAAATGGTCAAAGGGAGAGTCAAAGTGTTGGTTAGTGGAAGAAGATATTTTCTTGTTGAGTGTGAAAGTTCATATATGGGCTCATATAAGACAAAAGGTTAGTTATATGGTTAAGGGCCTTGAGGTAATTTACTTTTGGAAATTTTGTAGTGGAGATTAAAAGGAAGATTGACTTTGTGATTCTTGATCATTTTCTCTTCCTCTTGATGGTAGTGGCCGGCTCTCCATTAGCAAAAGGGAAGGAGAAGTGTTCTTGATAGTAAGATCAAGATTGAAGGGAGAATTGAAGAATCAAGTTGAAGATTTGTGGAATTTCTTCACTTTAGGTAAGTAATTTCTTGTTTTCTTTTATTAATTTGGAAATTGTGGTTAAGGTGTATTGAGAATTGTTGAGATGATGATTTAGTGTGTTGATGTGTGTTTATAAGTGTTAGAGTTGATTGTAAGTTAAAAATTGGAGGTTGTGTTGGTTTGGTTGTGATTATGGAAAAATAAGTGAAGATTGATAGTGGAAAATCAAGAGTAGAGTTTGAGTTAGGGTTTTGAGATGGTGTTTGTTTAATTGTGATATTAAGGTGTTTTAAAGTGATTATTGTAATGAATATGTATTTAGAACATTGATGATATTCATTTGAAGCATGTGGTATGATGTATATTGAGTTTTAATGCATTTGGAAGAGAGTTGGTTACAATTAGGGTTTTGGTTTTGGGAGACACGGCCAAAGGCTATGTGAGACACGGCCAAGTCATATGATTTTGGACGTGTTGGATTAATTTTTGGGTGACACAGCAGTGTCCCTAAGCCGTGTTTGCTACTGCCAAAGTTGAATTGAGAGACACGGCCACAAGCTTGGCCGTGTCCCTCATGTGTGCTGCCCATGTCCATCAAATGAGTTGGTTAGGGTTTTGTTTCTTTGTTCTTTTTGCATTGTTTTGGTTCTTCAAAGGTGGGTTGGTTCTTAAACCTAACCCTAAAACACTTTAAACACACTTGAATCAATGAATGAACTAATCAAATGCATATGGAAGATCCTAAAGCTATGAATCATATAAGTTGTTCTTTGCCCTAATTGCATTGTTGAGATTTAAACAAGGTTATGTTATGCATTGTGAAAGGTATTGTATTTTATGAGTAATGTACCTTGAAATGTTGTATCAAAGATGAAATGATAATTCAAATAAGATATGATATGAGACAAGGCCATTGTTATTGGCTATGATGATAATATTAAGAGAATGAAGGCATGTTTGCCTAAATGTTGATGAGAATTGAGAATGGAAATGATAATTGATATGTAAATGAATTGTGTGGCTAATATGTTATTCCATTTTCAGAGTATGTTATTGGTGGCATGCCTAATGATAGTAACAATCTCTTGAAGTTAGGTTGGATTGAATCCTTGAAGCCTAATTGAGATGTTACCACCCTTGAAGCTAGGTTGGGTTAGTTCTTGAAGCCAAGTTGGGTAGAAGCTTAGCATGCTTTGCTCCCCTTGAAGCTTGGTTGAACTTAATCCTTGAAGCCTAGTTGGGTCTATGATATTGATATTGATAAATGTGATGATAGAACCAAAACATTAACTCTGAAAATTGAATGGCATATTAGTGTGTCTTGGGCCCATGCTTGTCTATGGTTAATGTGAGTCATGAATGATGTTTGTTTTGCTTTGTATTGATGATTAAATGAATACTAATGAGGTATATGAAAAGATAATAAAATGTGATATGTAATGTGAAAGTATATTGTTAATTTTGCATATATGATGTTACATATATATTATGGTTTGAGAAATGACATTGCATTGCACGAAGTCATATAATTAGCATGATTATCTTACTAAGCCCTTGGCTTAGCGCGATAGTGTTTAATCGCGCAGGTGATAGAACTGTTAGAATCGAACCCGAGAGCTCTTCGAGACCGAGTGAGGGTAGACATTGAAGAGTTGATTTTGGAGACTTAAAGATCAAAGGGGATTTGCCAATCATGTATAACTCTTTTTTATATTTTGTAAAGTATTGATTAAATGTACATATTTGTATATTTGTAAATATGGAATTAAGTGTTTTCAAATATGTAAAAATTTTATGACTTCCGCTGTGAAATAACTATATGTATGTATATATATATCTAATGTGTTTTATTTTAAAAGTAAATGATCTACTTTTCTATATTATATAATGATAATAGTATTGTATCTATTTAAATGTTTTGAATGTTGAAGAAAACCGTAGCATCCCTATGTTTGGTGCACTTATGCTACATGGTTGTAGTTGTAGTGTGTGTGCATTGGATGTGGGGGTATTACAAATGTTTGGCTAACAATCTCTCCCTTTTTGATTTTGGCAATTAAATTGAATTTTGAAGTGAATTTAAAGTTTCAAAAGTGTCTAAAGATGTGTTTAAGTATAATTATGCTCCCCCTTAATGAATGCTTCATTTGAATTTGTTATTTTCAATTTCATTATTTAATTTTATTTAATTTCAAGTTAGTTATTCAATTTCAAGTTCATTTCTCTCCCTTTGACAAAGGTAAAAAGAAACATACAAAAGCAAATTGTTAGAAACCAAATGCAATTTCATTAGATTAAAAAGCAATATTGAAAAGTACTAAACAAACACAAGTACAATGAATCAAGAAACTAAAGTCTAACCATCATTATCACTTTCTTCATCCTCTCCTTTTTCTTCATCTCTCTCTTCTTCTTCTTCCCCTTCCTCTTCTCCATGTTCCCCTTCCTCTTCCCTTGGTTGAGAGGCAGCAGCTTCTCCTTCTTCTTCTTGAGGATAGGAGCCATGGATAGAGGGGGATAAGCTTGGTTTATCTTCAAAGCACTTTCGCAATCCTAAAACTTCTTGGATGGTTTGAATTTCAAGGTGGAGATGAGAGATATTATTGGCAATTTTATCTATCCTTGAACTTTGTGAGCTAATTTGTCCATGTATATCTTGAAGAAGTTGGAGAATGGAGGATTGAGGTCTATGAGTAATAGTTCTAGGGAATTCCATTTGAAAAGTCTTTTCACCTTCCTCTACAATCCTTTGTCTCTTTCTTCGTTGAGCCCTAGCACCTAGTGCTCCTAGGATATAGATATAGTTTGCATCATTATCCCTAATACATTTGGCATTTTTAAGATAGCCTATGTTTATAGACTTTTTGGTGGGATTAAGAGGATTGAAGAGTCTTGCTTTATTTGTTGGTATAAGTGCACCAACATATTTGGCTATTTGTGTAACTTTTGAAGAGAGAAGAATAAGCGCAGATTTTGTTTTCCTAATGTGTAAAAAAGTGTTAATGAGGAATTTTTCAGGTTGGATTGGTTAACCTCTAATCAAGCAAAAAAGAAAGACTAGATCTTTTTGGGTAACTTTCTCATTACTCTCACCCCTTGCACTAATAGTGTAAGTGATAATTCTATGCAACATCCAATAGATGAGGGTATGTGAGCAGGGATTTTTGTCTCTACTCCCATAAGGAATGATTTTTACGACTTTGGCACTGTTAGGCTCAAGGCTTTAGAGAACATGGGCCTAAATCTGGAGAAAATAGAGTTGCCACCCTAACGGGTTGGGAAAATATAAAGGGGTTGATGATTCAATTCCTAAGGAATCCCCAACTCACTATTGGGTTCATAAAGTTGGGTACGTATAGGGAAGGTGAGAATGACCCAACACCCCCATAATGCCCGGTTTATTAGAACCGGCCTCCTTTTCAGGTCTTAATATTATTAAATTCTTAACTTATTAAGATATTATCCATACTACATACAATGAAAATAAAGAAATATTCATTAAAATCAAAAAAAGTCTAAACCAACAAAATGGGCTCCAACATAAAACTGAAATATGCCCTATAATAATGTCCAAAGTACAAATAAATAAAAATAGGACACCCACCAATTAGTGAAAACATGCCCATTATAATTATCCCAAAGTCTTTAAATAAATTACAATTACATAAACTAAATAAACAAGGCAACCACACTAGATGGAAATATGTCTTTTACAATTCCCTTTAAAAATACATATAAATCTAAGAAAAAGAATAAAGCAAGGGAAAATACTACAATATATATGAAAGTAATTGAATAATTTCAAAAGTAAATAAACAAACACATCTTAATATTACCCCCCCCCCCCCCCCATTAAGGAAATATAGTGTACGACAATACAAGTCGCGTCTACGGCAGTCCCACTAGCCAGTTAACTGGAGGGGGACAAGGGGGCAGCGCCCCGAAAGGTAAATAATTTATAAGATATGGTTTTGTTGGAGAATTAGGGTATGTAAGCTAGGGTTTTATATTTATAGAAATTAGGGTTTTATGATACCATTAGGGTTTTGAAAAACAATAAATTAGGGTTTTGGATATTTGGAACCTAATATGGAGGTAAGACTATATTCTTGGTTGAAGAATCTAAAGGAAATGCCATAATAACCTAAGGGGTTTGTGGTCTTTTTGCTAGCCACTAAGGTTGTGAGAAAATCTTTTGTCAAGGTTTCCCAACCAAGGTCATCATGCTCCAAGAACACAAACTTCTCCCGTCCTAAGGTTCTAAGACAACCCCTAATGTCATTTTCAATACCTAAGCACTCTAGAGTGAGGGTAAAGAAGAGACGACCCCTTTGTCTTTAAGGAGGCTCTTCTTGTTAAGAAGGGGCAGCAACACCCTTTCCTTTCTCAGCTCTTAAAGCCTTTTTCTTGTGTACTTTATGAGCTATGAGTTTGATTAAGAAAATAGATGAAGATGAGAGTTGATTTTAAGAGAGTTTGAGTACTTTTAGTGTTTAAGTGTTTAGAATTTGATAAAAAAAAAAAAAGATGCAAAAACTGATATTAGAGGGTATTTAGTGTTTAAGATGAAAAATAGTCGTTTATAGCTATTGGAGACAAATTTTGCTCATTTTGATTGAGTTCTAATGGCTAGAAATTTTTGAATTCAGAGTGAAAGTCCGGTCAAACTTTAAAAAAGTCCGGTGGTGAAATATGAAAAATTTAAAAAGTCTGGTCGTACTATATAAAAACCAAATGGGATATTGGTTTTAGGCACAACGGTCATAAAATTTTGAAAAATTCCAGTCGCACTTATAGAAAGTATGGTCATACTTTTACAAAAAATTTGAAATCAAGAATTTTCAAATAATTACGGTCGGACTTATAGTTAGTATAAGTTCGATCAAGGATCATTCAAAAATCAAAATCTTTAGAAGAAAATAATGTTTATTAATTGAAGATATAAATGTTTGATCAAAAATAGATATTAATGGGAAATTTAGATAAAGTAAAGTAGGTTTTCAAGCAATTCTAAGCTTATGATATGGTGCTTCCATCTATCATTCCTAAATCTTATTTTATAAAGTTCATTCATTCTTCATTTAAGGATTTTGTGAATATGTCAGCAAGTTGGTTTTGTGTATCAATAAACTCTAAGACAACATTTTGGTTTTGGACATTGTCGCTTAAGAAATGGTGCCTAATATCTATATGTTTTGACCTAGAATGTTGAATTGAATTTTTAGATAGATTTTATAGCACTTGTGTTATCACATTTAATGGGAATGTGTTTAAAAGTTTTTCTATAATCAAGCAATTATTGTTTCATCCAAAGAACTTGAGTACATTAAAAATATTCAGCAACATATTTGGTTTCCGCGGTGGATAAGGCAACTGACACTTGTTTCTTTCTAAACCAAGAAACTAGACATTCGCCAAGAAAATGACATGCCCCGATCATGCTCTTCCTATCCAATTATTGTCCCAAGATAGCAACCAAGAGGGAGGTGAATTGGTTGGTTTGAAAAAGTGATGGCAAATTCAAAATCAAAAAGCAAGAAATGTAGAAGATGTAGAAGAAGATTAAGTAGAAGATGGAACAATGCATACAAAGATTTATAATGGTTCGAATTTACCTTGATCCTACATCCACTTCCTTAACAACTTGTTAAGATTCCACTATCTTTAAGTTTTACAAGCTTAACTCTAACTTGGTGTTTTCTCTAGCTCACAACAAACTAGTACAATGGTTTGAGGTCAAACCTCACAACCCTTATAAGAGTTTTCCTAGGCTCACTCTCACAACCTAAGTGTTTCTAAGCTCACACTCAAATTTAAGATGGTGTTTAATGCTCAAACCTAATACTCAATCAATAAAAAGTGAGATTTTGATGCAAAGAAAAGAAAGATGTTAAAGTAGGCTATTACAATCACAATCTTACATAAAAATGAAGTTACTTATGGTTTTTTTAGCCTTCAAGCCATGAAATAGCCGTTTGAGGTTGGGACCAATATGTTTGATTCTTGTCTTCCACTAATTTCTTTATTAGAGTAATTTCATAGTCAAACTTGCCTTGGTCCAGTCAGTATTCCGTAATGCCAATCAAAATACTCCATGGTCCGGTCAAAATATATGAAATTCTACTTAATGCTCTTCCAACGGTTGGTTCATATGGCTTCCACTTATTGAGTGGAGATGCAACAGCTTCTGACTTGAGTAATTTTTAAATAGGCCGGTCGAACTTGCACCAGGTCTGGTCAAACTATTCTTGGTCCATCAATTTTTGGGAGTACCCTTGGTCGGGAACTCTACTGGATAATTTGGAGAAAATTTGCTTCAATGATTTGGTCAATATTCCTTGAGGTCCGGTCAAAATTATGTGGTACTCTGAGAAAGTGAGAGTACTTCTGACTGTGAAACCTTCTGTGTGTTTTGGTTCTTTTCTCATCCCATAGTTCGGTCAAAATGATTAATGGTCCAGTCAGACTTGATGTGATACAGTGAAATTTTAGGAGTACTCTCCACCATAAAACCTTCTATGTCTTTTGGTTCATTTAGACATGAATTGTCCAATCAGGCTTCTCAGTAGTCCGATCGGACTTTTCAAGTTTTCTTTAAAAAATTAACTTCCTGCAAAATATAACTTGATATAATTATTAATTTAATTCAATTTGATTGTCTAAGATTAAAAATAAGAAAGTTTGGCTAACAAGTTTAAATGCCATCAATTTTTTGAGAAGTGCAATACATCTCCCCATTGGAGTTGCCAGTATGACTAAGTCAAACTAACGAAAGTCGCCACAAGGTGAAAATGGAGAATAGTATCTTAAAAGGGTGGGTTGACTTAATAGATAATCCTCGATGAAGAGGGTCAGCCTAATTCTTTATACTAGGTTCGATGATGGCAATCTACTAATTACTAAGTCAAATGATCTAAATATGTCATTTTTTGCATTTGCCTATAAGCCTTTTTAGGATTCAATTCTAATGATAATTGTATAAAAATGTTATATATATCAAGTAAATATGCATGATATGTGAAAAATAGTTAAAACAATAACCATTATATGAAGAAGTAATAAAAGATACATTCATAAGTTCAACTTCACATAATATCATATGTAATAATCATGGAGAAATCTTAAAGCAACCATAACTTCATCATATGATCAAAAGAAACCATGAGAAATTTTAATGCTAAGTTTAATTTCTTTTAATCATAACAGTTAACTCAATGATTATGTGATGAATATGCAAAAAGCTATCATATTTACAGCAACTAAAAGATATATTAATCATCACATCAATCAAAGAAGAACATATAAGTTCATTATTAATCATGCTTCTTTGAATCTTAAACTATCAAACCAATTAATCATGTAATCTCACTATCCCATATGAAAAAATGGCTAAAACATGCTTACAGTTGTAAGTTAACTAGAACTAACAAGATTTAAAATATGATTTTTAAGCAAACCAAAGATTTAAAATTGATTAGCCTTCAGGTTTACCAAATAGCATTTTATATTTTCCAAGTATAAGCTAATTCTCTCTACTAAACCAATAAAATCAGGAAATTAGTTCAAAGGATGAAATCACTGACCTAATTGTGATGAACACAATAAGCTATTAATGATAAAAGTCTAGATAGTTTATCTCTTTAATTAGCTTCAATGAATGGTTAATGTATATAAATGTGAAATACACACCTACTTGTGTGAAAATAAGCCTTTACAATCTTAATTTTCTCATGAAAAGAGATTCTCTCAAAACATTGAGTTTGTCTTCTTCCTAATAATTCTCACTAAATGCTAATTACCATAGTAGAATTGCTAACAGAAGCCCAAAGTTGCCAAAAGGTTCCCAACTTAGTGTACAATGGCCTATTTATAAGCCAAGAAACCTTCTGATGGAAGTTTCACAATTATTGACGTGATAGTTTAAGTGAGTGGATTAGAGTGTGGTATGAAAAAGTTGAATGGCATGGGAAAATATTGATAAGATGTTTTCTTCATGCCACTTGCTAGCTTTCTTCTAATTTTCCTTTGGTCCATTGTGCCCAAAAAATGGTGTCCAAGCTTTTTCAATCCCATTAAATGATAACAAGCACTTTTCCAATTCTTTTTCCTTTTGTTTGGACTAGGATGACTACTATAGTATTTATAGAAACCAAGTTGAGAATTATACTATAGGCAGATATGCATGGTTGCCCTACATTTATTGTTTAAGTTATGTTTTGAGTGTTGTCCTTATTGACCCTATTATTATCATTACTTAATTATTTTCAATTCTTGATTGCGTTATTAAGGACCATTTGGTCTATTCATTATGATTTTCATACCTAACATATACCTAGCTTTACACCTCTTATTGATGGAAGTTGAAGATTTATGCACACATGGATGAATTACCATTTAAAAGGGAGAAATTATTGCCTTATATTGATAAATATAATATAATATAATTATGTTGTATAGCTATATCTTTTATTAATGACAATAACCATACTTTCATGTGAAACTCCAATTGATGTAAATGTTATTTCTACTTATTATTGTTGAATTTACTGTTATTGATTTAATCTTGAATTGTTGATTATTATTATTATTATTATTATTATTATTATTATTATTATTATTATTATTATTTTAATTATGACAGCTTACCCTATAACCCCCATACTATATATATGTGCTATATTCTCACTGAGATGAAAGTTTATTCCAATTATCTGTAATTCAAAAATCCAGTAGATTGTGACAGCTTCTACTTCTTCCCCTAGAAGTTGGATTATGCATAGTGTGGTATATTTGTATAATAGATAGTGATGTAATAAATCTTAGAATGCTTCATGGTACATATGTTAGATTGCATATGTGCATGGTGAATGGATAACAAAATTTAGTATAATGTAAAACTAATTTGTAATAATGTGAAGAACTACTCCTTTTGCTATGTAAATATATGAGGCATGTAACACCTTATACCCCATATGCATACAATATATATACTCTGTTTATATAAAATACGTATACAGAATACAAGAGTGTCCCAATTTCAGTCATTTCAAAATTTCCATATTTATAGGAAAAATATGATAGTTCTTTAAATATATTTTAAGGTTAAATAAAAATCTACATTAGTAATAAAATTTACCAAAATACTTATTTTAAAGAAAAATCTCTGAAAAAAATTTGTCAGAGTTTTATCTATAAATCAAATATTTTCAAAATCAAATTACTCAACCTATAAGAAGATAGACATAGACACTCCCAAATATTCACATCCATCCAACTCTCCATTACTCCTCAAAAAGTCCTCCAGATACTCAAACATGTATATGTATACATATCATTATATAAAAACATATCAAATTTACATATTTAGTCCAAATACTTTAAATTTTACATCACTTTCATATATACAAACATAATGTACATATTTATAATAAGTTTCACAAAACAAAATATTACATGCATACGGTTGGCTCTAGTCTGTGACAACTATCAAAAACTTCAAGAACAATCAACCAAAAACCTAGACCTCACCAGATTTAGCGGAACTCTCTAGGCCCTCCAAATGTACCATGTCACCTGTGCGATAAAATTCAATAGCGCTAAGCTAAAAGCCTAGCGGTACATACTTTGGTACTAAAATTGATAGTTATATACATATAATGCTATAAATTGCACTATGCTCCAATGTCAAGCATCATACACACAACTTAATCAACATATCAATCACCAACATACATTGGACCCAAAAGTCCTTATATATTGATCTAGTTCCAAAAATATTATTTTGGTCCATCTCAATACTCATGACACCAGCATGCCTCGCACAGTGGTGTATTCATAACTGTGACACCAGTGTGTCTCGCACAAAGGCATAATCATATCTGTGATACTAATGTGTCTCGCCCGAATTCATAATTAAATCTGTGACACTAATGTGTCTCGCCCGAAGGCGTAGCAATATCTAATAACAATATTCTAAAACTAGACTCTATATAAGGTAAATATGCAAACAAATTTCTCATATTCCACTTTTCTCTTATTTACTCCCATTTCATATTCTTTTTCAAATTTTCTACTCATAATCAACATCATCATTACATATACTGTAAATACACCTTATTTCCACATTTTAATGCAATATTTGTTTTTTCACATTTTGCACATATCAACATTTTTAGCCACTCCTAAATGGTTTAGCATGCCATAAAAAATTCAAATCAAGTATTGTTACTTTAAACAATACTTCATACACACACATGAACAAATATTCAAGTAACATAATACATTCACTCATATATAATGTGTTATGTTTCAAGCTATGCAATTTAATAAAATAAGTTCCAAAGTATGTACTAACCTCAAAATTTCTACAGTGTAAGCTAAAACTCCACCCAACAACAAGTTCTCTTATTGCCCTTCACCAATTTATTATAGGAATTTGGCTCCACTTACTTCCTAACCAAAATGTGAGTGTACAAAATTAATTAGAATCACTTTTCTATGTATTTTAACTAATAAAATTTAATTTAACGCATTTCCTTCAAGTTTCCATTTTCTTGCCCTAATGCACTTTGATTTTGAAATTCCATATTAATCAATTCCAAATTAAATTTTTAAGTTAATTTCTATCATTAAAATCATAATTCTACTCACTTTAATAATTTAAACTTTAAATTTTATAATTCTACCCAATTTTTTTTTAATTTTTGCCCTAACATATCTTAATTCTAGAAGTCTATTCTAATTCATTCTAAATTGAGGTTTAAGCTTAATTATGTCTCTAGAGTCATAATCTAACACATTCTAAGCAATGAAACTCAATTTATAAGCATTCTTTAAAGATCTCCCATCAAAACTCTTAATCTCTTCTTCTTCTCTCAAACTTCCATCAACCCTAATTATTTCAACCATTTAACTACAAAATCCTTGTCTCTTCATCAAACTAACATCATTCAATACCATTTGATGGATTAAAACATTCTTCTTCAAAAATCCAAATTACACATAATCTTAAACTTGAAAGAATTTTCTTAAATCCAAAGAAAGCTTGCTTGCCTCTTACAAAACTTCCAAATTCACTTTTGTTTCTTGAAAATTTGATGTAATGTTGAGTTATTAGAAGCAAAAATTCCCTTGGGCATCCATGGAGAAAAATGTTTTTGAAGAAGAAGAAGAAGATAATGATGAAATATGTTTTATTTATCTTCTTATTTTGCTAACCACATGTATATATATTTTTAATTATTTATTTATTTATTTAAAAATTCTAGTTTTGTTCTTCTATTCAAAATTAATTTAATTTTGAATTATTTTATTATTTTTATTATTATTTAATTATTTAATTAATATTTAATAAATATCTAACTTTTCATCATTTTTCACTATCCAAAATTATTTTTAATTTTGATTTATTTTAAAACTTCAATTTTCTATCTTCCATTTAAAATTATTTTGAATTTTGAATTTTTTTAAACATTTAATTTTTTACTATTCACTCTTTTACTTTTACCTTTACCATTTGACTTTATATGTTATATATATTTTGTTTATATCTCACACTTCCATTTAATATTTTCTCACTTCCAATACTTTATTTAATCCTCCAAATTATTTATTTGATTCAATTTAATTTAATTTTTATTTTAGTAAAAATTCGGGTGTTACAATACATGATCTAAAGAAAGTAATATTAAAAGTTAAAACTTGAAAGGTAAAATATATCATGGTCCAGGGAATACAAATCTAATAGTTGACATTTATATTCAATAAAACAATATCTAAGGCTCACCCATAAGATAATGAGACTAACATAATATATTAGTACTGGGTTCTGTGAGGTGCTCGCCGACCTTAAGCTAACTTGAACCTTATGACCATCATGCATCTGAGACTATGGTGTGACATACAGAGTCAAATCACTATCTAGTTTAAATTTTGTAAATTTTTTATCTATATAGACACCTTCTTCTTTTTAAGTTCTTATATTTTTTTCTTCTTCTTAATTTGAGAGTGGGGCAGCCATCAGTTCATTAACTGGTATCAGACTCATCCATCTTTCTTTGCCTTTCTTTCTCATCTGCTACTTGATTTTTGTGCTGTTCTTTTTTAGATTTATATGTTTTTATTTGTAGTTTGTCTTCAAAATAATTTTCAGATCAATACAGATCTGAAATTTAGCTTTTGTATTATTTTTATGTTTCTTTATATTTTAGAATAAAATTGAATACAATTTAAATTTTTGTTATAGAGTTTTTATCATTTCTTTTTTGAAAGTTATGTGTTCTTTTTAAATAGAAGTTTGTCCTTCTCTAATGGAGGTTGTTTATCATTCTCAAGCAGATGTATCCTTCTTATATGGAAGGTGATTCAAGATTTTTCTCAAAGATAAAAGATGGAATGAGTGTCCCCCTAAAAGCTATATTTCTCATGATATATTATTATTATCCAAGTTCAGAGAGATCTAGTAACTTCATGTTGGGGTGACTTTGAATTATTCAAGAAATTTTGTTATCCTCAATTACTTTTATTTTGGAAGATGGATTTCTTTATTGGAATTAGTTTTTTGTTGGAAGTTTATTTTTCCCAATTTCATATTATTTAGGAAGAAATGTTAGATAAGACTTTCAATTCTTTTTTGCCAAGTAATTAGAAACCCTTCTTAAATAAGATTTGTCTTCTTCCTATTAAAGTCATGCAATCCTATATATAATCTCAAGATGTTGCTATTTCTGTAAGCAATTTTTATGGCCATCTCGTGATTTTGCTTGAAGCTCACAGTGTGATTTGTAATTATGTAAGATTATGTGAGGGATTTGGATGTAATTGGGTTAAGGGTGTTGAGAGTTTCCTTTTGCTCTTGTACCTTTCAGTCATTAGTGAATTTTGCTCTTTTGCGCCGACAGACGTAAGCTTATGCCGAATCACGTTAAATTTTTGCTTGTTTTTTTTATTTTCATTTGCTCTTTTATTTTTCTCAATTTATATTTTGATATTTATTTTTTTATTTGTATCAAGCCAACTCATATAAATATTTTTAGATTTTTATTCCCAATAAGTGGTATCAGAGCTCGGTTCATTAGTTTATTATTTCTTTTAGTTTAATTATGGTGACAATAATATTTGAAATTGAGAAGTATGATCACAGTATTAACTTTTTCCTTCAGCAAGTCAAGATGAAGGCAATTCTGATGCAAAACAGATTGTACAAAGTATTATTGATCAAAGATAAAGTACTTGAAAAATTGACTAAGGAGCAGAAGCAAGATTTAGAGGAGAAAGCAATCGTTGCCATTCAGTTATGCTTGTCTAATGAGGTTTTGTATGAAGTCATTCATGAGAAAATTGCTAAAGACTTATGGAAAAAATTGGAGTATTTGAATGTGAAGAAAAACTTCACCAGCAAATTAGTTTTAAAGCATTCCATGCACATGCTCAACATAGCAAAAGGTACATCTTTGAAATCCCACATTGATGAATTTAATTCTATTCTCATGAATTTAGAAAATTTAGACATTAAGTGTGATGAGGAAGATAAAGCACTTATATTATTAAGGTCATTACCTTCATCTTTTAGAAATATTAGAGAAGCTCTAATTCATAGTAGAAAAACTTTGACTATTAAGGAGGTTAAGAAAGCTTTATTTACTAAAACCTTACTGATATGGAGCTTTGTTTTGATAAAAAAAAATAGTACAGTAGAGATTTAGCTATTAGAAATAAATACATAAATTTAACAAGTAATTACTATAAAAAAGAAAGGGCACATTAAAGCAAATTGTCTTAAATTACAAAATAAAAATAAGAAAAAGACTCAATAAAATAATTCTGCTGAGGCCGGTATTGCACAAGATGATTTTTATAATAATGCCTACACTGTAACTGAATAAGGTTCCAAAATCAATGGAGGGTGATTTTTGGATTCTTGTTGCTCATTTCATATATGTGTTAATAGAAATTGATTTTATTCTTACAAACTAATTAATGATAGAGTTATTTTGATGGGCAAAAATCATTCATGTAAAATTACTGGTATTGGTTCTATTAAAATTAGAATGCATAATGGCATAATTAAAACTCTTATTTAGATTTGATATGTTCTTGATATAAAAAAGAAGCGTGTTTTGTTGTCTGCTTTGGATAATATTGTTTGCAGATTTACCAATGCAGGTAGAAATTTGAAAGTTTTAAAAGGTGCCTGCATTATGATGAAGGCTAAACAAGTTGGTAGATTGTATGTAGTGTAAGGTTCTATCATTTTGGGTTTAGCTACATGTTCATCGTCCATAAGAAGTTTAAATTTTGATAATTTTGTAATTAATCCTCTTTTGTTAACTAGGTTCAAGCCTTGTTTAGGCTTGACTGATATTTATGAAAATTAAGTTGCTTACTTATTTTGGAGAAGGTGAAGTAAAATTTTTAATTTTGGTATAAGAAAATTCAAAGTCAAGGTGGAGAATTATTGGGGCAACATTGAATTACATAAGAAATTTTATTATTCCCAATTACTCTTATTTAGGAAGATGGATTTCTTTATTGAAATTAGTTTTTATTGGAAGTTTATTTTTCTAATTTGATATTATTTAGGAAGACATGTTAGATAAAACTTTCAATTTTTTTTTTGCCAAGTAATTAGTAATCCTTCTTAAATAGGATTTGTATTCTTCCTATTCAAGTCAAGCACTGTTACATATAATCTCAAGATATAGCTATTTTTACAAGTAATTATTTTAGTCATCTTGTGATTTACTTTAGGTTCACAGTGCGATTTGTAATTCTATGAGATTATGTAAGACTTTTGGGTGTAATTGGGTTAAGATTTTAGAGTATTCCCTTTTATTCTTATACCTTTCAGTTTTTAGTAAATTTTACTCTTCTTCGCCCGTGAACGTAGGCGTATGCCGAGGCACATTAAATTTTTCCTTGCCCTTTTATTTTCCATTTGCTCTTCTATTTTTTTTAATTTATATTTTGTTATTTATTTTGTTGTTCATATCAAGTCAATACATATAAATATTTTTTAGATTTTTATTCCCAATATTTCATTAGTTTTATATAGCTTGTGTACTTTAAATTATAATATTTTTTATCAGTAAAATAAGAACTCATTAAACTTAAAGGCAAGTACACATAATCATCCTTAAGGCTAGGAAACCTAAGGAGGCAGAGAAACAAACAGAGTAATATAATCTCCCAAACAAAGTAAAATTCATATACCCAAAGATATTTATCCCAAATAAGAGCAGCCTACTATATATCAAAGAGACTATAAGTGAAATCAAAGAGTAAACAACAAAGGTTGTAATATCCTGATTTTTAAAGTACTTTGGAATAGTAAATATGGAAGAGTAAATAGTTTTGATGGGTAAAGAAAATATAAGATGAATATGTATGATAGATGTAATATATATGTATATTTGAAATATATTTGAAATAAAAATTATATATATATAACATATACATATACCTAAAATATACAACATATATGCATGAGGTATACATTGGTGGTGGGAAAGTTGATAGTGATGATTAAAATAATAATAATAATAAAGAGAAGTGGAAGTCAAAAGAAGGAAAAAGATGATTGGTAGGTTGTTAATTAATTAATTAACATATATTATAATATATATATATGGAATTAAAAAGTAAGAGATATTTCTTCTTCTTTCTTCTTCTTTGAACATGAGTTAGAGAGAGAGGTGAGAAACAAGTGAGTTTTTCATATATATATATATATATATATATCAAATTCACGAGGGATTTTAAGAGGATTTAAGTGGATATTGAAGGTTTAACAAGGAATTCAAGTAAATGTTCATTTTTAAGCTTTTTTTTATGGATTTTAAATATATGAGTGATATGGGTGTTTTTATTGTTGTGTTGAGATATAGATGATGAAAACATGATTAGATGTTGAGGATGATGATGGATAGTGCAATTTGGGAAAAAGGGTGATAAGGAAAAGAATAAGGGTTTTGTAGAAATGAGTTGGGAAATAAGTGAATTGGTATATGGATGATTGTATGAATGAATTATGATAATGATTGTTGTTGATGATGTTGTGTTTAGGCCAAGAGGGATCAAGTGGAGAAGAGTAAGCTTGGGATAGCCAAGGTTTGTACATATAATCTCTTTGGTTTATACATATAATCTCTTTGGTTTGTACATATTAACCATTCTTTGTGATATATGTGTTGTAGTGATGAAACTTGAGCAAAGTGTGATTTTTAGGTACCATGGGCGTGGCCATGGAGAGCCATGGTCGTGGGCCTTAAACCGACTTTGTTTGCTTGAGACTTTTGGGAGAAACTTAAATATATCGGATGCCAAGGGCGTGGCCCTTGAGTACCACGGCCATGGGATTAGATATGAAGATGTTTCATGTGAGTTTTGGACAGAGACAGTAGCATTTTGTATTCCACAGGCATGGCCCTTGAATGCCACGGCCGTGGGGGTGTCCAAAGGTGTTTGACAGCTCATTTCACATCCCACGGGCATGGCTATTGAATGCCACAGTCGTGGGGTTGGTTTGTCAAGGTTTAGAGCTTCATTTTATGGTATATGAGTATGGTTTGTGGCTTGCATGGCTATATCTTTTCATATTATGTTGATTATATTAAATGGAAGTAGATGTATATGAATTGAGTCATATAATGAGTGTGGCTCATGTATGCATGATGTGAAATAGAAATGTGAAGTGATCATGGACAGTGGTGATCACGGGGAAAGCATAGAGTAATGATCATGTGATAATGAAAAGTAAAGTGATGTTATATGTGTGTAACCTATACAATTACTTATCCAATTATGTTGAGAGTGATTGGATATGCATGAGAAGTCTTGAGTAGAGCTAGGCCTTGAGGTGCATATGCTGATGAACCTGAGCAGAGCTAGGTCTTGACCTAAGCATTGCTGGGTCGTGTGATTAAGATTTGTGATGGTTCTTAGCAGAGCTAAACCATGAGACTGTGTTAACAGGTCATGAAAATTGTATAGAGGTATTGGGCCCAATAGTGTAAATGCATATGAGTATGGGATATGATTCCCAATAGTATATTTATGTATGTGTATAATATATGTGTATGAGTATGGGATATGATTCCCAATAGTATATTTGTGTATGTGTATAATATATGTGTATGAGTATGTGATATGAGATTAATGTAGGTATATGTTGTTTATATATACCACTAAGCTTTCAAGCTTAGCGCGGTTGTGTGAATCGCACAGGTGAGTTGATTGTTGATCTAAGAGTCAGACGGTTGTGCCACAAGCAGACTGAGAGTGCTTCGAGACTAATTAGAAGGTGGTGCATGCATGTATATTTTGTTATTTTGTAGTTTGATCATATGTATATGTATATAAGTGGATTTTGAAAAAGACAATGTATATTTGTATATATATAATCTAATGAAAAGTATAATGGTTTTGGAAATGTTACTTTTAAAAGAATAAGATTTGATAATGGGAAATGTCTTTTATTATATATATAATTGATGAATACTGTAATGTGACATCCTTATATTTTATATTCGTATTATATGTATACGGGGTATATGTATGGTACATATATAGAGTATAGGGATGTTACATTTATTTTAGTATCAGAGCTTAGGTTTGAGATTCTCAACCTAAGTGTGTTTTTAAAAAGAAAGGAAAGTAAAGCTTTGAAATGTGAAATGAATTATAGTACATGCATCTATATTGACACCTAAGTTTGTCTCTGATGTGGCATTGTTTATTTATAATGACGGATATAGGTTGTGATGGCGTCTAGATGATGCAGACTAGATGATAATGTAGAGTGTGTGAATCCACGTAAGGATAGAGCTAGAGGGAGAGTTGATGTTGGAGAGGCCTCTAAGGCAGTTAGACTAGATGTACAGGATCCTCCAGTGTGGGTACAGCAGATGGCAAAATTATTCCATCAGGCCCCAGCACCACAGCAGACTAGGAAATATGAGAAGCTTAGAAAATTTGGTGCCACTAATTTTATGGGTACTGTGGATCCAATTGAGGCTGAACAATGGTTGGATAAGGTTGAGAGAGTACTTATTCAGTTGGAAGCTATTGTATAAGAAAAATTTGATTACACAGTTTCTCTTCTGTAGGGAGATGCATATGATTAGTGGAAAACGGTTTCATATGTATTAAATAGATCACCATTGTTAAGTTATGAGGATTTTCTTGTGGAGTTTGAGAGGAAATATATGCCAAGAGATTATAGAGATAAGATGAAGAGAGAATTTTTATATTTAAAGAATTTCTTCAGCTGAGTAGGTATACAGGAGGAATTTTGACTGATGAGGTAGATAGATATAGGAGGTTTGAAGAGGGATTAAAGCCATCAATTATGTGTCAAGTGGCTGCATTGCAGTATGAAGATTTTTCTAAGTTAGTGTCAGCTGCACGAAATATGGAAAAGGCTCATAGAATTGTTGCGGCTATAGCATTGCAAGAGAGTAAGAGTAAGAAAGTCCAGAATGAGGAAGGTTTGTCATCTCTCAGGAGGTTGCAAGAGGATTTTATGCGGGATGATAGTGAGGGGTCAGGGGCAATCTAGTACGACTATTAAGTCGGGGCAGAGGCCCAAATCATCTAATATTAGTACTCCTACTTTCAGTTCTCTGAGACCTGCTCCACCAACATGCAAACAGTATGGTAGAATTCATAGAGGTGTTTATTAGGGAGTAAATTCTCACGGATGTTATATATGTGGATCCCATGAGCATTATGTGAGGATTTTCCAGAGCCACCAAGTAACAGACAGGTGGAGACTATTGATTTTAGATCTAGTTTTAGAGGAGGCAGGAGTGGTAGAGGTGGCAGGGCAGGATTTAGATAGAGATAAGGGTCCACGACTGTGGATAGATCAAAAAGAGTTGGGGCAGTGCAAAGGATGTATGCAATGTAGAGAAAGCAAGATGCTCTAGATAAAGGTGAAGGTAAATTTTTTATTATTTGGTATTATTATTTGGTTAATGATTGAATGTTAAATTCCTTTAATGGTAATGTTAGAGTTGAAAATTTATTAAATTAATCTGAAACTAGTATAAATGTTTGAGGATATGCATAAGGGGGAGAGTTGAGATTGTTGAATGTATTAATGGGATTTATTCACCGAGATAGATAATTTCGAGGAAGAAATTAATTAAAGGGGAAAGAATTATAATATCCCGATTTTTGAAGTACTTTGGAATAGTAAATATAGGAGAGTAAATAGTTTTGATGGGTAGAGAAAATATAAGATGAATATGTATGATAAATGTGATATATATGCATATGTTATATATATTTGAAATAAACATGATATATATAAGACATATACATATACCTAAAATATACAACACATATACATGAGGTATACATTGGTGGTGGGAAAGTTGATAGTGATGATTAAAATAATAATAATAAAGAGAAGTGAAAGTCAAAAGAAGGAAGAAGATGATTGGTGGATTTTTAATTAATTAATTAACATATATTATAATATATATATATATATATAAAGATGGAATTAAAAAGTAAGAGATATTTCTTCTTCTTTCTTCTTCTTAAACCAACTCTGTTTGCTTGAGATTTTTTAGAGAAACAGGAGTACATTGGATGCCATAGGCATGGCCCTTGAGTGCCACGGCCGTGTGATTAGATATGAAGTTGTTTCTTACGAGTTTTGGACAAAGGCAGTAGCATTTTGTATGCCACAAGCATGGCCCTTAGATGCCACGGCCATGGGGGTGTCCAATGGTGTTTCACAACCTCATTTCACATCCCACGGGCATGGCTATTGAACTGGTATATGAGCTTGTAACATTCGCTTCTCACCCCTACCGTATGGAGAAACTAAGAAGACCTTGAAATGCCAAAAAAAAGAAATGACAGATCTAAGAGACCTACCAAGTTGGAGAAGTATATTAGATCCTAAGGCAAGAGGACTAGGCCGGGGCAAGTAGTAGGTGGAAAGCCAACAAAGCTAACCAAACAAGACACGATCTACCATATCTAAGACTAAAGTTACTAAACAAAACACTATAAATGCGAATGAACAAACCAAAGAGGGGGCTTCAAGGCTGTCGACGACCAAGAGGCCACCGGCAACCCTGCCCTCAGATATGAAGCTGAAAATAACCATCAGTGGCGCAAGTGGAGAATCCACAAATAATCTTACACCCATAATTTTTTTTATACTTTATAGATATACTTTTTAATTTATTATTGAGAATTTATTTTGAGTTAAAAAATAACTTTTTATCTACTTTAAATTTTACAACTTTTTATCTATTATAAACTTTTACAACTTTTTATTCATTCTATTTAATTCATTCACCTATTGTTTATTAAAAAAATAAAATGAAAAATAAAATTTAAAAATCCCATTGGACTAAAAAAAAAGGCTGCACCTTTGTATTAAAGAATTAATTTAATTCTTTATTTATATAAAAAAATGTACTTTAAAATAACGAACACCTTTGGAAATGTTTTAACCCAAGCTTAAATAAAAATTATATTAAACAATACTTAGAGCATTTTCAAGTGGTTATTTATATGTTTCAAACTCTTTATAAAAAAAGAATTTATTGGACTTTTTACTATTTAATTTAAAATTAAAGCATAATTCGTTTTCATATTTAGAGAATCAATTTCATTTTTATTTTAAATTTAATTAATAAATTTTCAAATTTAAAACTTTCTATGCATCAATTTATTCTCTCATTTACTTAATAAAAAAATTTATTGATTTAAAAAAATACTCTTTGTTTAAAAATTAGTTAAAATATTTTTTATGTATGCAAAATATGTTCAAATAACGAGCATCATTATTGAAAATGCTTTTAGATGAAGTTCAATTATTAGGATTTAAATTTTGATAATAATTTTAAATTATAATGATAATTCCTTTATATTTATAAAGAAATTTCCATGTATGAAAAAAATATTTTTAAAAAAGAATTGAAATTTTATGCTTCTATTAGTCTTATAAAGCATCAACAACCAGCATCTCTTTTTCCCTGTTTTTTGTAGACAATTTCATATGATTTCTTTGACAATAATGGGAAGATATTGGATAACAATGATGAACCTAAAGCACATATATTTGAAACCATTAAGATTCTACTACAGCAATATTATCATTTTAATCTCTTTTTTTTTCCTTGAATTAATTATCATATTTGTACTAAGTAGGCCAATATGTCTTTTGAAGTCTAAACACTAAATTTTTAATTAATCAAAAACCAATTAATTAGAGCATCTTCAGTCTGCAAATTAGTAAAAAGTTGGGCCCATAGCATTAATAGATAAAATTGAATTTCGAGTATTGGTCCGTTAAAGTACTATATTAGAGTATTGGTTCATTAAAGTAATATATTATACTAATTGCATTAATATATAAAAATATTATACATAAATATAATAATATTAATATATTTAGTTTTTTACACCCTTTCATTTTTAACAAGCTGTTATATGATTTTCACATTATCACCTAGCTATGTTTCTTTTTTACAAATTAAAAAATATGATTGTCAAAACTTTTGTCCACATGATAGTAAACTTTCATTATCTTAATAAAGGAAGCATTTTTTTTCTTTAAAAAAATACATATATAAGGTCAATTTGTGACTATTTTCACACTATCACTATAATAATTGGAGGTAGAAAGTGCCTTTTGAGATGTAACTATCAAGTCAAATGGGGTAGGGCAAGAGAATTTTTTTTTTCTTTTATTAAAACAAAAAAGAAGTCAAGTTGGAAAATAAATACATAACTTCAATACCAACCACAGTCATTTTCTGCTTTTTTTAGGAATATGTGACAAGTAAAAAATAAATAAAATAGAAAATAAATTCTATTTTATTTATTGCCTTTATTTATTTGAAATATAAATTTTTGTGATCATTTTTAATGATATAATTTAAAATTTAAAATAAAATAAATTACACTTGAAAATTTTAACTTTATCAACACTCGATTTGATCCCAAAAACCAAGCCCAATCTTTTGTTTTTAATCCTTTTTTTTATTTTTAAATAATATACATAAAAATGCACATAAAAGCTTTGTGTATTATTAAGAAAATACATAATAATGCAACCTCCCTTCCATTGTTTTCTAATGTGCTTTTTCTGTTTCACACTCAAAACAAAGAAGCTAATTTTTATTTTTCAATTATAAATTAAATGATTATTTTTTGTCAATCACCGAAACAGATAATAAATTAAATTTTACGAAAAAAAATCAATTATAAAATTTATTTTATCTTTCAATTATGAAATAATTTTTCCGTCTATTACCAAAAGAGAATAAATTAATTTTAAGAAAGAAATTTTCAATTATAAAATTTATTTTATTTTCAATTATAAAATAATTTTTGTTCAATCACCAAAAGAAAATGAATTAAATTCTACGAAATAAATTTTCAATTATAAAATAAAATTTTCAATTACAATGCTTATTTTATTTTTTAATTATAAAATAATTTTTGTCAGTCACCAAAAGAGAATAAATTAATTTTACAAAAAAAAATGTACAACTTAAAAAATCAAATAATAAAAGAATAAGAGCAAACATTCTCTAAACAACAGGCATAAAAAGCAAAAAACAAAGTGTCTGAAATAAAATTTAAAAAATATATATATAAAAACTAATTACATCTAACCGCTGTATTTGGGTCCTATTAGTAAAATAAAATTTAAATGTTAAAATGTATGAATTTTTATTTTGTAGTATTATAAAGGAGAAAAATCATCAGAAATTGATTTTTTAAGTAAATGAGAATCCAAAAATTTTTTAAGTAGCAATAAAAAAAATAAAAATATATGAGTTGTTTTTAGAATGAAAAAGTATTAAGATTGCATTTCAATCAAAATAAAATAAAATTTCTAGTTTTTTTTTTTATGGCAAAATAAAATTTATAGTTATTAAGAAATGCAAAGCAGCCATATAGATAGGCTTGGGTTTCTTGCAAGTGGTGAGAAGATTAAGTTTTTCCTGAGCTGTGTGCGCTATAAAAAGAAATAAAGTTAAAAACGCGTTTTCTTTTGGAACCTAAACATGGGAAACTTTTTTTTAGCATTTTCACATGGCTAATTGTAGTCTTCTATATAAATCAAGTGTTAATATTTTATTTCTTTCAGAGTTTTTATATATAAAAAATTCTTAATAAGAAAATTGGAATGCATTAAGTATTTAAATCACTTATTATATATTATTTTTCTAATTATTATATAAAAATTTAATTTTTAAAATGGTCTTCCATGTAAATTTTTACACAGTATATTAATTTTATCTTTTTACTTAAATATTATATAAATATTTAATTGTTAAAATGATATTATAAATAAATTTTCTTATATTATATTAAATTTATATTTTTAATATAATAAAAAATAAATTATTTAGACTCGTAGATTTAACCCCTTAATATCCTCACGTCCAATACTGAAAAAAAAAAAACAGAGAGAATTATTCACATTAAAATTTTTTCAATAAGAAACATTTTTATTAAAGTTTTTCCTAAAATTTGAATCCAATCAATAAGATAAATATCAATCCCTCCTGTCCCTTTCCCAATTTATGTCTCAATCCAAGATATTGGAAATCTTTAGATCATATTAGATTCATTTTAAAATTTAAAATATAATTTACTTTTTGAAACAAGATTTTATTTATTGAAATCAACATTTTTTTAAGATTTGAAAATTTTTAGTATAAATTAAAATTATATTTTTTAAATTATTATTTCTAATCTATCAATAATTGGAAATAAATTTATGGTAAGATTGTTTTAAATTAAAAATATTAATTGTAATTACCATTTTAATTTCAAAATCAGCAAAATAATCCATAACGTTGAAAAGTTCAAATTATGTACGACACTTTCTTTTTGAAAAAATTCATTTGCTAAAGGAAAAAAAAAAAAATTCCAACTTAAGATAATACAGTCAATTGCCCTATTGCCAAGGAAGAAAAACTGGATGACCTACTCTAAAACATATATATATATATATATATTTTTTTTTTAAGGTGGGCGGCACCACCGGGAAAATATATTAATATCTAAAATAGGGTAAAGACCTGGAATCAGTCAATACAATGCCTTTAATAAAATTAGGCAGAGTTATAAAAGAATTGAAATTTCTAGTAACACAATTAACTCGACTATAGTAAGCTAGAAAATGAGCTGCTTTATTGCATTCCCTGAAGACGGTGCGTAGCTTGGAACCTTGAAGGAGTTGCTTGAGCTCTTGAAAGAAAGGCAAGTGATAGCTGTAGGTGTTGTCCAGAATAGTAAGAACTTGAGCAGCATCAGATTCGATTTCCATCCTTGTAAAGCCCATATCTTTTGCCCATTTAACACCAAAGTGAATGGCCTTCAATTCCGCAGAAATGGAACAGTTGGCTTGCAACAGGTAAGCAGTAGCACATAAAAAGTTCCCATTGCAGTCTCTTAGTATAGCTCCACCAGAAGACATAGAAGATGTGTAGGAGGCATCAATGTTAAGTTTAATAGCACCAGCATTCGGCTTCCTCCAAGAAACAATTTTTGGCTTCGGATGATTAACTCCAATTTGGATTGGCAAGAAATCTGCAAATTCTGGAGGGGGTCTAGCAAATTTATGGCCGGATATAGCAATTCCCCAGTCCATCAAAAATCTTCGAATTTGTAAGTCTATGCTATACTGGAAATAGGATTCGCCACCCCATAAACATTTACAGTAAGCAATCCAAGTAAAATAGAGAATGAGTTGAGGCACTAACTTACAAAGCTTGCTTCGAAGGTTGCTTGAAGAGGTCCTAATGCACCATTTCATAAGCTCTCCACATAGAGTTGTACTTGGATGATTTGGAAATCTAAGCAAATAGGAACCATAAAAATTCCATAGCTTTTTTGCTGAAGCACATTGGTAAAAAAGATGATCATAGGAACCTGGACCATTGAAGCAAAATGGGCAAAAAGAAGTTAAATGCACTCCAATATGCTGCAATTTCGATGGAAGCGGCAGAGATAAGTTCAGCAATTTCCAAGAGAAGATGGAGATTTTAAACGGAATCCTGGCATCCCATACGGAACCATATATTATAGATTTTTCTTGCCTCGGACGAATAGTATCATAAGCTTCTTTAAAACGAAATAGGCCCAAAGAGTTACCCTTCCATATGACATTGCCGTTTTGTATGGAGAAGAGGCCCATATGCGTATCATAAGTCTTACAAATTCTTTTCCAACAGATTGAATCAATCGGCAGGTAATTGAATCCTCTTTTGGTTTCGTATTTCGTTTTCAAACAATTAGCCCATAAAGAAGTTCCATCAAGATACATCCATAACAATCTTATAGAAAAAGCCTCTTGTAAAGCACTCATGGATTTGATGCCAATACCTCCTTCATCAGGGGGAAGAGTAAGTTTAGAGTATCTAATCCAATGATGTTTATTTTTGTTCCCATCCGAGCCCCAAAAGAAATTGGCAATTTTCCTCTCGATTAAGGTAATGACCGATTTAGGTAAAGACATAGAGCTCATAACATGTAATGGAATGCAAGATATAACATGCTTAATTAGAACAAGTTTTCCTCCAGGAGAGAGAAATCTCCTTAACCAACCACATAGTTTTGCATCAATCTTAGAGAATAACTCTTTACAGTAAGGAAGTTTGTTCATACCTTGATAGATAGGAGCTCCAAGATATGTGAAAGGTAAAGAGCTGCGCTTGATAGACAAAAGTACTTCTAACTTTTTAATGCTGTTGAGAGGAGCCTTTAAAGAACAATAGAAAGCACTCTTTTGATAATTCACAAGCTGGCCTGAACAATCTTCATAAGAGGTGAGAAAAGCCCTGAAATTCCGGATGGAATGGTCATCGCCATTAATAAAAGTGAGCAAATCATCTGCAAATCCGAGATGAGATATATGTGGGCAGCGTCTATATTGTCTGTATGGAAGAATGGAACCATCATTAATCAAATGATTGAGTCCTCTGGAGAAGGCCTCCGAGGATAAAATAAATAAAAGAGGCGAGAGAGGATCGCCTTGCTTCAATCCCCGGGTAGGTTTAAAGAAACCATAACTGATGCCATTAACAAGGATGGATAACCGAGTGGAGGAGAGGTGTGCAAGGATCAAGTTCACAAATCTCTGTGAGAAACCAAATTTCAAGAGAATAGCCTGCAGGAAGCTCCAAGAAACTCTGTCGAAGGCCTTAGCCATGTCAAGCTTAATAACCAAATTATACCCATCTGTCTTTTTGTCCAGATCTTGTATTAGTTCATTTGCCAAGAGGATTTGAGTGTGTATAGAGCGCCCTTTCACAAAGCCAGCCTGTTCCTTAGAAATGAGTTTATCCATAAGCAAAGATAATCTAGAAGCAATGATGCGAGTACAAACCTTACTTATGAAGGTAGCCAAGCAGATAGGTCTGTACTGGTTAAAAGAGGACGGGTTATCAACTTTAGGAAGAAGAAAAATCTGTGCACTGCCAAAAGCCTTGGGCATTGGGGCACCAATAAAGAACTCTTGCACTGCACTAATAACATCAATACCAACAATATCCCAACAGTGCCTAAAGAAGAAGCCATCAAAGCCGTTTGGGCCCGGAGCACTATTAGGATTCAATTGCCAAACGGCATCTTTAATCTCAGAATTATCAGGAACTCCAACAAGAAATTCATTGTCATCATCAGAGACAATGGAAGGGATGTGAGATAAATGAGAAGGCATGTCAGATGCAACATTAGTTCGACAGTAAAGATCATTAAAGTGAGAGATAGCTTCCTTGCCGAGATGCTCTTGGTCAAAGACTTGTGTGCCATCAGAAAGAGTGACAGAAGAAATATAATGAAGCTTCCTGCGCATCTTAACAAAGTTGTGATAAAATTTTGTATTTTTGTCACCATCTTGAAGCCAAGAGATGTGTGCTTTTTGCCTCCAGAAGGTTTCCTCTTGTTTAAGCTTCTGCTGCAGTAAGGATTGACATTCCTGCCATTTAGCTAAATTTTCATTAGACGAACAAGTCTGGTAATTAACCTCAGCCTTATCTGCCTCAGATTCGGCTTTTGCAATGTCATTGAAGAGATGACCAAATGTGACCTTGTTCCATTCTCTTAGTCCTTTCTTGAGATCTTTAAGCTTGGTAAAGAGTCCAGTCATGCCACCATATTGGAAAGTTGAGTTCCATCTTTGTCTTAAAAAAGGAAGAAAAGAAGCATGGCTGGTCCACATGTGCTGGAACTTGAAATGTTTAGGCACATTATTAGTGAGCTTGCAACATTGAACTAGCATAGGAGAGTGATCTGAAGAAGTCTTACCCAACTGTCTATTAATAATTGTATCAAAACCATCAAAGAATTCAAGATTAGCCATAATCCGGTCAATGCGCTCCCAAACTCTGCCATTGGAACGCATGCCAGTCCAAGTGAATTTAGAACCTGTGATAGGAACATCAATCAAATGACAATTATTAGAGCAGTCTATAAAATCCTGGATGGCGAGAGCATCAGGAGATCCGTTCCCTTTGTATTCAGACAGGTCTTTAATAACGTTGAAATCCCCACCAATTAACCATGGAATTGTACAAGAATCAGACATATTTGCAAGAGCCTTCCACATAGATTCTCTCCTAGCGCGAGAATGGTAACCATAGATGGCAGATATATTAAAACAGAAACCGGATGCTAAATGATTAGCCTCACAAGATAGCACTTGAGGAAAGTCACGAAAACCTCCTATAGAATAAATGTGAGATTGCTAAAAAATCCATAACTTGTTATCTGCAGAGGCTGCAACATTAGAAAAGCCCAAGCGAGTAGCATAAAACTCTTTTTTACTACCATCAACCATAGGTTCAATACAAATAATTAAACCCAAATTGTGAGCAGCACATAGTTTGCGAAGTCTAGCTAGAGAGTTAGAAATACCTCTTAAATTCCAGAAAAGAATGTTCATTGGGATGATTGGTTATGAACAATAAAGGATTTCTTGATTGCTGCATTCTTGAAAGAGACCCTAGCTTTATTTTTTGATCCTTTTGGCCTGCCCCTTTTTGTGACAAAAGGTTGAAAACCTTCGTTGTCAACATGTTGGTTAACTTCTATGCCCGAGGCAGATTGTAGGTTATCAGCCGAGTGATGGCCTTCTCCCTCGGAGGAAGATTGCTCTTCAATTTCGCTAGTAATTATATCGCCAAGAATGTTGCTTACTGCAGGAAAGGAAGTTGGCCCTGTATTGGAGGTTTCTGCAACTGTTGAGTGACAATTAGAAGCATAAGGTGTCTTAATAGCAATGTTAACAGGAGAAGCTGCTGCAATTGTGGTAACAAGCCCAACTGTTATATCTTCAGCTGTAGAAACTGCAATAGGAGCTGTTGTATCAGTAGGAGGAGCTGCTGTTGAAGGATTATCATGAACATCAGCAGAAGGCAAAATATTATCCCCATGCAAGTGACAATTTTCAGCATTAGAAATTGCAATAGGTGGAGCAGTTGCTTGATTAGCAGCATCGTGAGCAAATTCTGTAGCAACAGAGTTAGAAATTGTATAGGGAATTGCCTGTGCAATTTCAATTTGGCTGTGATCTGTATTATTATCTCTTGAATGTGCAGTATTAACCGAAGTAGTGGGAGCTTTATTAGCTTCAGCAGAGGACAAATTATAACACCCCTGCACGTTATTTGTATCAACAGCATCATGTAGCGAATTGCTAGTAGCAAGTTTATTAGTTTTAATAGGAGCCCAAACCTTTTCAGTAGCTTTAACCGGTTCTGGATTAACAACCGAAGCATCGAAAGATTTAACTGTGCAGTGAGAATTATGATGACCAAATTTATAGCAAGAAGAGCAAAATATTGGTAGATTTTCATAAGCGACAGATTGCCAAAACCCTTTTTCTTGACTACCAATCCAAAATTTGTCCGGAAGATCCTTCGATAAATCTAATTCAATGCAAACCCTCGCTGCTGAAGGTCTTTTAAGAGTGGCCGTGGCTGAGTCGACTTTGAGAGGAGAGCCGATAAGACTAGCAATGGGAAGCAAAGCCTCCTTAATGAAAAAATGAATTGGGAGCCCTTCAAAAGAAACCCATCCAGGATAAATGGGATCATCACAGTCTGGTCTATAATCTGGACTCTATTTAAAGACCCTCATGCCAAAGCCATTGAAAAACCAATGTTGTTTAATCCAACATCGAATAAAATCTTCCTCAGACATAAAGTTAATGAGAATTTCTTTTTCATTCAACAAGCCAACAGTAAATTGTTGCTTAAAACCAATGCTATCAAAGTGTTTATGAAGAGATTTCATTGAAGGCCTACCTGAAGAGAAGCGGCCGATGAGAGCATACCGGAACGGCCTCGCAAAGTTCGCAATTTCAGATTCGGAAAAACAGATAGCCGGGGAGCCCTTGTATTTATATGCAGACTTGTTATCAAGGTAATCCTTAGAACCATGAAAAGAACAATCAATGGGCAAGTTAGGATCTTGCCGGAGAGCAGCTGCATAGGACCGAGCAGCAGACCCAGGTGGGCCTGCCGACGGTGCGGACATGAGTTACCGAGAAAGCGAGGGTTTCTTTACAGAGAAAAAGGATTTTTTTTAATAATTCTCTTATTATTATTATTATTACTCTAAAACACACATATATATATATAATTACCCACTCTAAAACATTAATTAATCAATCTTGTAGATATTAATTATAATAACTTATAATTTTGCACGCTGAAATATAGTCTAGTCATAAATATATATATATTTAAACAGATTCAAATTTAACTTTCTCTCCTCATATTATAATGCTAAAAAAAACTTGTAATTTTATAAATTTAAAATTATGAAGCAAACAGTCACTGCTACTTCATCAAATCATTTAGAATTATTAGCTATTCGTGAAGTTAGTAGTAAATGTGTATAGTTGAGAACCATAATTAAATATATTGGAGGACCATATGAATTACCTATAGAAAGCAATAAACTAACAATATTGCATAAAGATAATACATCATGTATTGCACGAATTAAGAGATATTATAAAAAAAGTGATAAGACTAAACATATATCACAATAAAAAATTTTCTCATATTTCTCTTTCTCTACTTATTTTCTTTATATTTACAATACGTTATCACCACGAGACTCTACCAATTTATTTATTTTAAGTATCTCTTCTTTTAAAATTCATATGAATTAATGTAAAAGATCAAAAACTGCAAAAACTTAATATTTTTTAGCAAAATAGATTCAGGTACGTTTTCGTATTTAATTTATATTTCTTAATATTTTAGCATGATTAATCTTGATTATATTAATATTTAGGATTTTATCTATAAGTGATATCAGAGCCCTCATGTTGAATTATTAAGAAAATTTATGATTTTTTTTTATTTCACACAAATATATATTTGTTCGGAAATTTAGAATTGATAAAAGGTGATACAAAATAAATTAAGAGTTTGATTTCACAAAATTAAAATTCATGATATTGCGATGATTATTTTTATTTTACAATTGCCAATTGAATTATTATATATATAAATATACACATCACAATTGTTATTAAATTTAAAATGTTTATGGCCATGATTTGAATTTCTTGTTATTGTTATTGAATGAATGTATTTTTTACTGCTATTGTCATTGAATATAAATTTATTTATAAACATAGTCTTTAAGTAACGCGGCAATCAACGTAATTAAAATCATGAGTCAATTTCTTTCATTCCTTTTTTTCTATTGCCATAAGAAAGATCAATTTTCAATAATGGTTATTGAATTGTGTAGCGGCTATAATGGTTAAACATGTCATTTTATTATTAACCATTAATAGCATGTTAACATGCAGTCATACTTATGAGCTATATATCTCTATGTAAATAGGGAGTTTATTGAATTCTTAAAATAACTAATATATTGTGACAGATATTTAACATTGAAATAACATGTGGCATATGATTAATTGTCGACCTGTTATTTTGATTTTGCAATATATATATATATATATATATTTATTTAATATGTACAATATATGATTCAATAAATAAATATCTTGACTATATTAAATATATTTATATATTGTTAAGGAATAAATAAAGTTTAAAATTTTATTTGTGAAATTTAAATTTAATAGTTATTTTTGCATTTATAGTTATATATCTAATAACTTAACATAATATATGAAAACAAAAAAATATAAAATTATAAGTAAATATTTGTGTATTGAAGTAAAGTTGGTAAATAAATTGATATTTACTATGATTTGATATGATTATTTATAATTTTAGAGTTATGATATTTAAACTCTAATTATATTTTATAGTCTTTATTTGTTTGATAGCTCTACAATTTAACTAACTTATGATTCTTATGTAAATTTGGTATATTTACAATGTTAAATCTCATAAAATTTGAATTTATTACCCTTGATATTTTACGAAGAAATTGTTTGTTATGGGTACTTGGTAATGAGATTCACCTTGATATTGTGAATCTTAGAGATACTATGAAAAAAAAATTAAGCGTCCCCGCAGGATTGCTTAAAAATAATTATTTTCTTTTGATTATTCATATGAGAAGTTAAAAACTAATTATCTCATTATTAATAATTTATTACATTCTTTTTAGTGAATATTAAATTTTTCATGCCTCAAATGTGCTCCCGCAGTAGTAATATTTAGAGCGTAGATTCATAAAATATTCTGAACTAATTTCTTATTTACCTGCAGCTAAATAAAATTTTTAGCTTTTGATGAAAAATCATCAAACTTGTTCGACTGGCTAACATCATTCCATGAAGTGAATATGTTATTTTTTCAAGACTATAGATGAGATCTTGATAAAAAGTATTATGGTAAAAAAAATTTTCCTACCAATTTTGAAATCAAAAGTGCTACAAAAATATATATTGATACAACTCTCATAATTATTCATATCAAAAAATATTTATTATAGTTAATATTAGTAGAAATTAATGTTAACACAATATCTGACTCTGCAAATGTGGTTGAAGGCTCCAGAAGAGCCCACCTTATATTCTGAAGTTGAATATCCTGCATTTGAGTAAAATAATATTTTGATGATGCATTGTATTCAAGTAGATCCAGATGAAATTTATTAAGTTTTAAAGAATACGTCGCAATGGATATCCTATTGAAATAAAGTGAGAGAGAGATTGAATTTTTATGTGTTAACTCTACAAATTTAAACCAGAAGTTCATATTTAAGAAATTTTAAATTCTTAAATGAATTGTATTTTATAAAAAAATAATAAAGACAGTTGAGTTACACTATATGCACCGGAAGTGTATAGATCTCAATATTTTTATACTTTGACATGATCATCTTAGTCATCTAGTTTCAAATATAATGCGACGTATTATTGAGAATATAAATGGACATCCACTGAAAAATAAAAAAAAAACTATCTGATGATTACTTTTGTATTTTTTGTGCTCAAGGTAAATTAATCGTGAGACCTTTACTATCTAAATTATTTTTAGAATCCCTTGAATTTATACAAAGAATACATAGAAATAATTATGGCCCTCTCATTCAATTTTGTGGACTATTTAAATACTTTATGATTTTAATTAATGCTTTAACTCGATTGTCACATATTTATCTCTTGTCAACTCATAATATTATTTTTGCTAAATTCTTTGCTTAAATTATAAAGTTAAGGTCAATGTTTATTGATTATTATACCATGACAATTTATATGGATAATGCATACGAATTCACTTGAAAAATATTTTATGATTATATTACCATTGAACATTTTATTTTATATGTTCATACTCAATATGGTTTAGCTAAATCATTATTTATTAATATTTTACGATTAATTATTATTTTTATGCTTATGAAATCAAAACTTTCTATATACTCTTGGATACATGTTATTGTTTATATTGCACTTTTAATTTGTATTTGATTGTTTGCATATAAAAATTTTTTTATTTTGCAACTTGTATTTATCTGACTTAATATGTTTTATTTAAAATTTGCGATATTAAAATTTTTTGTTGAAGTGTATATGTTCTTATTTCATCCTCTTAAAGAAATAAAATGAATTATCAATATTATCATGATATTTATATAAGTTTGATTGTTTACATTAGACATTATAGACCTTTAATGATAATTTTTTTAAAGCAATATTTTTAATGAGTTGATTTTTCCACCATTAGAAGAAGATAAAAGTAAAGGGCTAAAAGTATAAAAGATTAGTTGGAATACACTGACTTTGTCTAATCTTGATACACGCACAAATCAATGTGAATTGAAAGTTCAAAAACTAATTTATTTGCAGAATATTACAAATCAGTTACCAGATATCTTTACAAATAGCCAGAAAGTGTCTAAATCATATGTGCTAGCTGCTAATACTCATGCTTGATTAATTGTCCCTGCAGGATATCATATTAATATGGCAGCCAATAAATCTAATATACACATGAAGTGTAGTAGACCACTTGGTTTAAATTATTATTCTTTAAAAGAAGGAAAAATGAATAATTTTAAAATGACACTCCTGAAGAAATCAAAAGCAACATAAATCAATAACCCATATTTCTAGAGAAGTAATCCTAGAAGTGGTTCCGGTATCGAAAAATTCTGAGATCTCATTAAAATCTAAAAATATGTGGAGAGGAGATGAAATTATTATTGATAATATGTTTGCATATGTTACTGATAAAATTATCAAAATATGCTCGAGCCTAAAAATATTTAAAATTGTCGACGTCAAAGCGATTGGCCAAAATAAAAAGTAATCAAGGCTGAGCTAGATTCATTAGTTAAAAATATAATATTTGGACTAGTAGTCCAGACACCAGAAGATGTCATACCTATGGGGTATTGTATGTAAAAAAAATAAATTAAATGAGATTATGAAAAGTACACATTTTCTCTATTATGCACTTACTCTCAAAATTAGTTTGGCAGCCCCAGAAAGGCTTGATGTATATTATGACAACTGACTCATATGACTCATAAGAGAAATGAGTTAAATGAAATTGTGAGATATAAGGCACGACTTATGGTATATGAATTCTCATAAATATCTAGTAAAGATTATGATGAAGCATATTTCCATGTCATTAATGCTATTATCTTTAGATTTTTGATACGTTTGGCAGTCTCTGAAAGACTCGACATATATTTAATGAATATTGTCACAATTTACTCATGGTTTATTAGATAATGATATATATATATATATAAATTTTTGAAGGATTTAAAATGCATGAAGCATCAAGATACCTAAAACATATAATACTTTGAAAAATATACTATATTGAGATCTAAAGATCCTTGTGTGGGCTAAAGTAATTTAGGCGAATGTGGTATAATTATCTATTTGAATACTTAGAGAAATGGATATGAAAATAATTTAATTTGCCCACATATTTTATCTGGAAGATTCATTTCAAATTTATCATAGTTGCAGTTTATATTAATGATTTAATATAATGGAAACTCCAAAAGATATCTCAATTACTGCAGACTATTTTAAAAAAGAAATTTAAAATGAAGGATCTTGAAAAAATAAAATTTTGTCTTAAATTTCAAGTTGAGTATTTATCAAATGAAATTCTTGTCCATCAAACATCATCTTGAAATAATTTTGTTCATTAAGTACTTCAATGGTTGTTCATTCTCTTGATATAAAAAGAAACTTTTTTCATCCACAAAAATATAATAAAGAGATTTTTGGTCCTGAAGTACCATATCTCAGTGTAATAGGAGCAGTTTTATATTTTGCTAACAATATAATATCAAATATTGATTTTGCAGTTAACTTATTTTCAAGGTTTAATTCTACACCAACTAAAATACATTGAAATGGAGTGAAACATGTTTCATGCTATCTACATAGAATATCTGATATGGGTTATGTCTTCACATATAATAATACTACTATTTCATGATGATATGTGAAGCAAACAGTCACTGCTACTTCATTAAATAATTTAAAATTATTAGTCATTCGTAAAGCAAACAGTGAGTGTGTACAGTTGAGAATCATAATTGAACATATTGGAGGAGCATGTAGATTATATATAAAAAGTAACAAACCAACAATATTGCATGAAGATAATACATCGTATATTGTACAAATTAAAAGAGACTACATAAAAAGTGATAGGACTAAACATATATCACAATAAAAAAAATTTCTTATATTTCTCTTTCTCTACTTATTTTCTTTATATTTAGAATAAAAATTTTATTTTATAAAAATATATATTTATTTATATTTTATATTAATATAAAATGATATATAAATTTAAGATAATGAAAATCTTTTGTGTAATTACTTACTTGAAATTTGATTCATTATGAGTAAGATTTTTAATTGAGTTTTTGGATATTAAAAGTTTTGAAAATACTATAAATAGAAACATTTTGTTTTGAAAATAAAAAATATATATATATAGAAAAAGGTGTCAAACTCGTACGGAATTTTTGACCAAATGAAATTTTTACAAGCTTTTAAAACCATGCAAACCATAAGTAACGGCACATGTGCTAGACACAGCTTTCTAGCAACGGCAAGCTTTCGACCTTAATTCTAAGCTAATTCCAGCATCCAATCCAAATGAAATTTATATCTTCTTTCTTTGAATGAGAGCTTTTCGATGATAGCAATTTCACCTGAGGATGAAATAATAAACCACGAGATGCTTCAATGGTGTCTTCTTCGACCTCCAAAACTACTAGAGCGATGGCATGCGGCCAACTGCACGTGAGTCTCAGTTTTCACAGCAATCACATTTTGAAAATATTTTAAGATCCAAATTCGATTGAATTACGCATTGGTAAGTTCAAAACCATCTTGTTTTACTTGGATGCTTGACTTTATGATTGTTTATTGTCGAATTAGACTTAAATTGGTGTATCTACAATTAGTATTGAATTTATTGAGATGAATTAATTTATATTATCAATATTTTTTCTTTAATTATATAATTGATTACTAGTAACTTATATTTAATCAAAGTAATTTTGTAATAATTATTATATGCAAATGAGTATAATGTTGTATAAATTATATATTATTTTAATCTATCATTGAAATGAGGCATTAAAAGATTCTAAATGGTGAGATGCCTCTTTTATGCAAAGAATGGAGTACAAGTACTTATGTAACACTTGAGGAATGATTTCTCTCTCTAGATTTCTCTCATGTCCTTCCAAACTCTTCTCTTCTCAACAATGGCATAATCAAAAATTGAATGGGAAGGGTTAAATTTTTCAAGCCAAAAGAATTACAGGCGAATTGAAAATGAAATTAAACATTTAATATTTTAATAAAATTTAAATTTTTATTATAAAATTTTATAAAAAAAAAACCTACTTTATCAAAATTTTACATTATTTATTAAATTTTTTATGTCTTTTCATTTTAATTCTTGGATCTAGTATACATCTTCCCTTTTCTGTCTCTACTTCTCAAACCCTAACTCAAAGTTCATTCAAGATTTGTGAAGATCTTGGATTTCCTTGGTGAAGAAACTATCAAATGGGCATCTCATCTTGAAAGTGTCACTTAGCTTGAGAAGTTTCAAGGGAAGATGTATACTATATTTATAGTTGAATGAGAATTTCAAGTTGGATATATGATAATTTTGAAAAGATCGAGAATGCCAATAAAACCTTAAATGGATTTGTGGTAAATAATTTATTTTTGCTATGGAACCATGATGGAGTGTGAAATTGTCAAGTTACACTATGTGAACCTTGTATTGGTTGAATTGTTTGATGAAAAAGAGCTCTTTACTCTTGGGTCACAAGATCGGTGTGCTTGAATGACTGTTAATAAGAGTAATGATGGGTTATAAACGAAATTTTGCAACGAAAGCAGGAGTTGACCTATTGAATGATCTAGTTGAGCACCAAATTGTATGATCTAGTTGTCCATCAATGAGGGGGTTAGAACACTCATTGTCTAAGTGTTTATATGTAATTCAAATTGTATATTTGTTCATAGAATATATGTAATTGATTTATTGTTTAAATTAATTATTGTTGATAATACATGTACATTGAGTCCATTGGACTATGATAGAACACTCATTGTCTAAGTGTTTATATGAACTATCGAGTCTTATATTGTCAAAACTTTTAATTTAAAAACGAAACTCTCCAAATTTCGGGATCATACACAACCCCCTTTAGATTACGATTTTCGTTTGGACTCCATTATATTGAAGACATAATAATAATAATAATAATAAAAAGCCAATTGGCCTTCGCGTCATAAAAAAGAGGATGTGTAGCGCCATGTTAGCATCATTTGTCCCACTTATTCTCTTTTGTATTTTTTTAAAAGTAAATTACATCAAATATTCTCAAGTTTTAGTACTTTTGACGCTATCATCCCTAAATTTCAATTTATAACACCAAATAAATTTTTGAATTTTAAAAATAAAGTCTATTTTTTATATTTTAAAAAATAAAATAATATCAATTTGATTTTTCATTCTTGTTATAAATATCTAAGAAATTTTTTTAAATAAAACAAATTTAGTTTTTTTCCTTTTTTTTTTAACAAAATAAACTAATTTTTTGGTGTGTTAAAATAAAACATAATCAATTTGAATTTTTTTGCCCTTTTTTAATTCTACTACCTCTGAATTTTTCAAATAATTTTTTTCTTTTTAGCTTACTAAATTAAAATAATTTTTTTAGATTTTTAAAAGAAAATATAATCAATTTTATCTTTTCTTAAAATATAATCAATTTGATCTTTTCTTCACCATTTTTTTTACTAATTATAATATCTTTGAATTTTTAAATAATTTTTTTAATAAGGTTAAATTAATTTTTTGAATTTTCAAAATAAAATATAACAAAATCGATCTTTTTTGCCATTTTTTTCGAATTATAATATATTTGAATTTTAAAATAAAATAAATTTAAACGTTTCTTTTTTTTTTCTTAACATTAATATAAATAGAAAGAATGAAGTAAAATTGGTCTAATTAATTGCACTAATTCTAATTCACCATTTCCCTTTCACTTTTGTTTCTTAATAGCAAGACCAATTTCGCTTTATTATTTTTATTTCTCTTGATATAAAGAAGATAAAAAAGAAAATTCAAATTTATTTTATTTAAAAAATTCAGAAATATTATAAGTATAAAAAATATGATAAAAATAAAATTGATTATATTTTATTTTAAAAAATTCAATTGATTTAATTTTGTTTACGAAAAATAATTTATTTAAAAATTTAGAAATATTATAATTTTAAAAAGGGATGGAAAAAAACAAATAGATTAGATTTTATTTTAAAAATCTAAAAACTTATTTAATTTTATTAAGAAAAATAGAAAATTTTATTTAAAAATTTAGGAGATATTATACTAAATTAGCGAGGCAGGGATTTACAATTTTATGTCTCTCAAGTTCAATTTATAACAGTAAAATCACTTAAATTGCCGCTTTCAGTATAATAAAATCCCTCATTTTTATTTTTCGTTGATGTTTTATATGGCACCACATCATGCACACATAGTGCTACGTTGATATGCCATGTGAACTTTCCCAAAATATATTACGTAAAAATAAAAAATTGAAAATATGGAGACTTTGCAAAATAAATATTTTAATTATTAAATGCATATATAATTGGAAGAAAATTTGATTTTGTGCCTTTTGGCAAAAAAAATTAAATATATGAAAGAATTGAATTTTAATTGAACTATATTAGACAATAATTTAAAAGTGAAATTTCAATTTCAATTTATTCTAAGTTGTCTAATTGTTTAATAGGAAAAAAACGACAAACAACTCCACACACACACACACATATATATAGACATTGCAGTAAACTTATTATATCGTTTAGTTAATATTTTTTTGTAAATAAAAAATTAAGTTTGTTAATTATTTATTATTAATAATATATAAAATATTTTTTGTATTTTATTTTTTTTAGAATAGAGGATTTTAAGCAAAAAAATTCTTTTATTTTTTATATGTTGTTTGTTGTTTATTTTTTCAAACAAGAAATGTTACGGGAGTTATTAAAAATTATAAAAATATGATTTAAGTTTATTAGATTTCAGTATTAGATTTTATGATTTTTGATTGATTTTTTAATAAATATAAATTCTGATTACAAGCATAATAAATGGCAACATATTGTAATTTTTTGATCATTTTTTTTCAATATTTTTAATAGTTTATTATATTTCAGTATTAGATTTTATGATTTGTAATTGATTTTTTAATAAGTATGAATTCTTATTATAAAAATAATAAGAGGTAACATATTTGTGATCTCTTGATTGTTATGTAAATAATTTTGACCATATTACTTTATTTAACCTATTCTAAGTGAAAAATAAAAGTATAAATAAGTATTAAAATAACAGTTCAAAGCTCTTTCTCTGATGGTTGACGTCTCTGGAGATTCATCTCTGGTTACGGTGGAGGAGCTGGATTTGAAGAATCGCAGTAATAAGAAGGTTAAGCGTAGTGATGGTGATGGTGTGCCAGTACCTTTACTTGATTACACTAATGAAAACCCGCAATCTAATGAGCGGCGAAAGTTATCCTTTAAGGATATGGTAATGAAAGATATCTCTGCTTCTCACAATAATGAGGTGAATGATGAATCTGACGATTGCATGTTCGAGGAGGAGTCTGATTTCGATGAATCTGATGATGATCCGGACAGTCCGACAATTGTCATTCCGACTGAGAAAAAGCGTCTCTTAAGGGAGCCATGGAAACTGGCACTCATTGTCAAAGTTTTGGGGCGAACTGTGGGTTTCAACTATTTGCTTCGTCGTATGAAACAAATGTGGAATACTAAGTCCCACTTCGATTTAATTGATCTTCCTAATAGCTATTTTATGGTTCGTTTTCTGAATCATACCGAATATGATCATGTACTTCAGGGTGGCCCTTGGGTAGTGGCTGACCATTATTTGACTGTTCGTAAATGGAGGCCAAATTTTACTCCTGAGCTTGCAACAATCGATGCAGCTGTTGTTTGGGTTTGGATTCCTGGCCTGCCTGTTGAATATTATGACAAACTATTCTTACAGCGGTTAGCTCATAAGATTGGGAAGCCAGTGCGTATAGATGAAGCTACTATGAGTGTTTCTAGGGGTAAATATGCTCGGATAGCGGTTGAAGTAGATTTATCCAAACCTTTGCTTTCCAAATTCCGGTTTCAGAGAAGGGTAAGGCGCTTGGAGTATGAGGGCCTACAGTTAATCTGCTTTCATTGTGGACGTTTCAGACACAAAAAGGAAAATTGTTCTTCACTGAAAAAAGATCCTGTTGGTGATACTTCCATGGCTGGTTAGGAGATGGCTGCTCCGACGGAGGATGGGGAGAATATTCCGGCGGAAGTTCTTGAACAGTATGGCCCATGGATGGTTGCGAAGAAACCGATGCGGAGTAATTTTCGTAAATAAAATCCCGTTAATTATGGTGATAAGGCACATGTTGTTCAAAATACCATTCCTTTCGCGAAAGATAAAGGAAAGCATACAGTTGTGAGAAAGGAAGGTAATAGATTTTCCTTGTTGGAGGAGGAGTCTAATGCTGTAATCCAGGAAGTCCTTAATGTGGATTCGGACTCTATGGAAAGGGATTCACATGCTATGGGCCGGGTCACTTCCAATTCGGATTATTCAGTTAAAGGAAAAAACAAGCAAGCTCCAGCCCAGAGTTCTCTTCAATCCAAATAGAACAAAACTCTCAAGTCACAGGCTCTCAAAAAGCCCAGTCCTAATACTAGATCACCATCAAGTCACCCTCCAAAAAAGGGAGTCCAGAATGTTACTCTTGAGCCCATTCCTAAGGTCCCTTCTAATAATACCGTTCCAGGGGAGTCATCTGTTCCCAATAGGACTAAGTCAGTTGTGGCAGCAGCTCAGGGTGTTCATACAGTGGTGATGGGTAGTTCTTTAGTGGGAACGGTATCTCGAAATGAGGTTCCTGATACACTCATCGCTTTTGATCCTGGAGATTCAAATAATGTACCTTTTGTTCCAGATGATGTTATTAAGGATGAGGTTTTAAATGGTCATGATGTTCAAGATGCTCAAATGGAGCATGATTTGGGCGAGCAGGAAGTGGACTGTTAGTTCACGGGTACTTTCTTCTCTCCTTCTATTTATGTCGATTTTAGTATGGAATGTACAAGGCATTAATGGGAAGCGAAAGCAGAAATCTCTAAAGGAGTTTTGTTCTCATTTTCGGCCTTTGATTTTGGTGGTGGTGGAGCCGAGAGTTTCTAGGTTTAATGCGGATTTGATTGCTCTTAACCTTAATTTTCATAATTGGATGAGAGTGGAAGCTGTGGGTTACAGTGGTGGTATTTGGTTGTTTTGGAATTTGGGTTATGTGAGGATTTTGTTTACTAATTCCCAATTTGTTCACTGTCGTGTTGAGGTTCCTTCTTCTCCTTATTGGGAATTTACAGCGATCTACGCTAGTCCTAATGAGCAATGTAGGTGGAAATTGCTTCGTACTTTATCTGCTCTTGCTTCTTCTATTTCTCTTCCATGGTTGATTGCTGGTGATTTCAACATGGTTTTAGAAGTAGAGGAAACAACCAGTGTTTGTCCTGGTACTGCTCTTCGGTGTGGTAAGTTCAGGAGCTGGGTAAATGATAACGGTTTAATTGATATTGGTTATTCTGGAGCTTGTTTTACATGGGTGAAAGGACCTTCTACTTCTCATTTTCAGGGTGCCAGATTAGATCCTGCTCTTGCAAATTTGAGTTGGTGTTCGCTTTTTAATCAAGCTTTGGTTATTCATTTAGAAAGGACCCTCTCTGACCATGCTCCGATTCTTATTCATTTGCAAAATGTTAATAATCGCAGGAATATATCAACCTTCAAATTCCAACTTGCTTGGGCCAAACACCCTCAATTTTGTGATTTGGTGCAACGAGTTTGGAATGGTAATTCATCTTTTCAGCAGAATTTATGTGTTTTGCAGCAGCAGCTACACACTTGGAAATTTTCAGTTTTTAGGAATGTTTATCAACGCAATAATCATCTTCTTTCTAGAATACGAGGTATTCAAGAGAAGCTTTGTGCGAATAATGGGAATGTTGTGGGTCTTCGGAAGTTGGAGGTGAAGTTGAGGCAGGAGTTAGATTTGATTCTGGATCAGGAGGAACTTATATGGTTCCAAAAATCTAGAGAGGACTGGTTGCTGGATGGTGATCGTAATACGTCTTATTATCATGGGGTGGCTGTGCGTAAGAATTTTAAAACTCAATGCTCGGCGCTCAGGGATCAGTTTGGTACTTGGATAACTGCTCATGAGGACCTCTTATCCATGGCTGCGGATTATTATAAATTACTTTATTCTAAAGATGACAGTTCCTTTGTGCCTTGTTATACTTTGACAAGATTTCCTTTTTTGTCCGAATCTAAGCAGCAGTTTCTGAATAATGTCTTCTCGGCGGAGGAAGTGAGACAGGCTATTTTTGACATGAAACCCGGGAAGGCTCCTGGCCTAGATGGATTTCAAGCAGGTTTCTATCAGAACTCGTGGGGTATTGTGGATGACCAAGTTGTTCAGGTTGCACTTCGATTTCTAAATGATGGTGTCTTAGAGCCTAATATTTTCCATACATGGGTCACTCTTCTCCCTAAAGTTGAGGTACTAGAAACTATAACTCAGTTTCGTCCTATTAGCTTATGCAATTTCAGTTTTAAGATTATTACGAAGGTGCTAACTAATAGGATGAGGCGAGTTTTTCCTCTTCTCATTGCCCCTGTTCAAACAAGTTTTATTCCAAGGAGGGTCTTACACGATAATATGATCATGCTCCAAGAGATTGTGCACTCAATGCATTCGGTTACTAATAGGAAACCTGCTATGATTATAAAAATTGATCTTAAGAAGGCATTTGATATACTGTCCTGGGATTTTATTGATGAAAGCTTGTTATTGGCGGGTTTTGCTCCTCATTGGCGCAGTCTTATTTCTTCCTGCTTAAATGCCTGTTTGATGCAGATCAAATGGAATGGTGATTTATCTGCTCCTTTTACTCCGACCCAGGGAGTTCGTCAGGGTGACCCTATTTCGCCCTATCTCTTTGTCTTGGCCATGGAGAGATTAGGGCATATTATTCATGATGCGGTCTTTCTTGGAGAATGGAAGCCCCTTAGGCCTGCTTCTACTGGTCCAGCTCTTTCTCATATGTTCTTTGCAAATGATTTATTGTTATTTGCAGAAGCCTCTTTGGATCAAGTGGAAGTTGTGAAGAGATGCTTAGATTAGTTTTGTCAAAGCTCAGGTGAGAAGGTTAATTTTGGTAAATCCTCAATCTTTTTTCTGGTTGTACTGTTCCGGACACTAGGAATACTATATGTAATTGTTTGGGTATCTCTGAGGTTGATCAGTTGGGTACTTATCTTGGTGTGCCGATTGTTACTGGGCGAATTACAAAGGAACTGTATGAACCTCTCTTGGCTAGTTTTGATAAACGTTTAGCCGGTTGGAAGGTCCCTCTCTTGTCTTTTGCGGGATGAGTGACCCTTGCAAAATCAGTACTTGCTGCGTTGCCAACCCATATCATGCAAGCTACTATGTTGCCCAAGTCTGTTTGTTATGCTTTGGATAAGAAAGTTAGAGATTTTATTTGGGGTAGTCGGAATGGGCAGCAAAGAATCCACTTAGTGAGTTGGGAAAGCTTGACCAAACCGATTTCTCATGGTGGTCTTGGGATAAGGTCTTGTGTTTCTATGAACAAGGCTTTAATTGCTAAGTTGGGTTGGCGTCTTTTAACCGAACCAAATACCCTTTGGTGTTCTATTCTTCGGAGTAAATATGGTGCCACTTCCGGTTCCCTATTTGGTTGGGTTAAAAAATCATCCTGCTCCAGTGTTTGGCATAGTATTATGGCGGCTCTTCCTTTGCTTTCAGCTGATCTTGCTCATGTGGTTTGTAATGGTAAGAATACAAGGTTCTGGCTTGATTCCTGGGTTTTGGAGCAACCTTTGGTCCATTTTGTTTCAGGTAATTTACCTTTTCACTTACTAAATCAATCGGTGGCTTTCTTTTGGAACGATACTGGTTGGCGGTGGGATTTAATTTCCCCTTATTTGCCTGAAGATGTCCAGCAGCGTTTGTATGCTATCTCTCCTTTTAATGATGAGGTTGGCGATGAATTGTTTTGGAGGGGTACCTCTAATGGTCTTTTCACTGCTGCATCAACCTATAGCATTCTTATGCACTCTGATAACAGGTTGCTAACTCTGTTTGGAAGGAGATTTGGAGGTTGAAAGTTCCTCAATGTGTCCGTTGTTTTCTATGGCAGTTCAGTTTGGGTAAGTTGATGACTAATGTGGAACGACAAAGGAGAGGCTTCTCTTTGTTCTCTAATTGTTCTATATGTGGTATCTGTGAGGAAAGTATAGAGCATTTGTTCAGGGATTGCCCGAGGATAAGTTGGATCTGGTCTAATTTACTAGATTCTTCATCTTTGAATCAATTTCGCACTGCTTCCTCTTCGGATTGGTTCTTGATGTCTAAAAAATGGTGCTTTCATTCCTTTCCTGAGCTTGATCCTTCAGTGGTATGGTCTTTGGCTCTTTGGTACATTTGGAAGTGGAGGAATGAACATTGTTTTCAGGATACAGTTCAGGCTAAGGAGGGAGTTTTCCATCAGATCCAATATTGGGTTCAGGCTAATAATCTTGCTTGGCAGAGTAGGAGCACTGATATGAATCCTTGTCGATCAGTTATTTTGGTTTCTTGGGAACCTCCACCTCTTTTGTGGTGCAAAGTTAATGTTGACGGTGCTTCTAAAGGTAATCCAGGTAATAGTGGGAGTGGTGTTGTGGCGCGTGATTGCAATGGCCAATGGATGGGCGGTTTATTGATTAAATTGGGTATTTGTACGGCTATGGTTGCGGAATCGCAGGCTGTTGTAGGTGGATTGCAATTGGCTTGGGATCTTGGTTGTCGTCAAGTGATAATTGAGATGGACTCCATGGCTAGTTTACATCTGGTCAAGGCTGATAGTGTTCAATGCCCAAGATTTGCTAATTTGCTAACACGCTGTAAGAGGCTCCTTTCTTTGCCTTGGCAAGTTAAATTTTAGCATGTATTCCCGGAAGGGAACAAGGTGGCGGATAGGTTGGCTAACTTGGCTATAGATGCTATTGATGGGCATTCTTTTCTTCAGTTGCCGCCCTCGAGTGTTCAAGAGTTGCTGGTTGCCGATTGTTTTCAAGTGGCTTGGCCAAGAGTAAATAGACTGTAATTGAGTGTCCCCCTCCTTTATATAAAAAAAATAACAGTTCAAATACATTTATTTTAATATTTTTAATAGTTTATTATAATTTATAATAATCTAAAGGAATTTAATTTATTTTACAATTTATCTAAAAATTTTTAATTTAAAAATTAAAACTTAAACATTAATCTAAAAGAAGCCATCAAGGTATTGTTTGGTGGCCAATGGCGTATGTTATTCTCGTCTATGTTTTAGGTTCGAGTTTTCTAAATATATTCTCTCTCCATATGTAATTAATAAAAAAATATTAATCTAAAAGATTTTAATTTATTTTACAATTTATCTAAAAGATTTTAATTTGAAAATTGAAATCTAAAGATTAATTGAAAGGATTTTAAATTATTTTACAATTTATCTAAATGATTTAAATTTAAAATTTGATTTTTAAACATTAATCTAAACAATTTTAATTTATTTTATGATTTATCTAAATGATTTTAATTTGAAAATTAAAACTTAAAACATTAATTTAAAGGATTTTAATTTATTTTATAATTTATTTAAGAGATTTTAATTTAAAAATTGAAACTTAAACATTGATTTGAAAATTTCTAATTCAACATATAAAAAATAATTATTATTAGTATTAAAAAAAAGTGATACGCGGTGAGGTCATAGGAAGATAATTCGTGTAATATGGTGTTATTCACAATAGATTTTGTATACCATGTAAATACAGGTTTTTTTTATTATAAAAAAATTTCATTAATAAAAAAAATGAAAATGTTAATATCTGCTCCGTACAGTTTGAAATAATATAATAATTCTGAGCATATTGTTTTTTAAGCTAAATATTTATTGAATTCCTACTTTTTTTTTAATATTATACTAAATATTTTTTGTGTTTTCGGTATCTATTTTTTAAATTTCTATATTTTTAAAAACTAAACCATGCAATCCCTCCGTCGATAATTTCTATCCTAAAATTATTAACATTATAAAATATTTTTTTCTCTTTATTTATATATATTTATTTTTATTACTTATTAATTTATTTTATTTTTAATTTTATTTTATATATTTATTATCTGTAAAATAATAAAATACATTATTCACATTATTTGAATTTTTTAGTAATATTTATAAATTTAAAATAAATAATATATATAAATCATCTATAAAATAATAAAAAATATTATTCATATTATTTGTAATTATATTTTAATAATATTTATAAAATTAAAATAAATAATATATAAAAAATATAAATAAAATTAAAAATGAGCATCAATTAATAAATAATAAATACACACATATATATAAAAAACAATTAAAAAATTATTTTATAATATTAAAATTGCTGGCTAATGGTTTAAGATAGAAATGTCAACATAATGATTAAATACTTTAGTTTTTTAAAACACGAGAACATAAAAAATATAAATATTAAAAATATAAAGATTAAGTAGCATAATATATAAAATATCATGGACTTAATTTTTAAGCCTATTTTTTTATAACAATCAGTATAACATTAAACTATATAATTTATATTTATTTAAAAGAAAAAAAATATGATTATTGGTTTTTGGTCGGATCTGTCCAGATAGATGAATAGACCTATAAAATAATATGTAGATAAATATTGTTTAATTATAATATTTATTTAATTAATATTATTAGATAATATTAAGATATATGAGAGAAAATAATATCTTGTAATGATTAAGATAATCTAAGAGAGTTTAATTTTATCTCTAAAAATTAAAAATAAATCTTTTTAAGAGAATGACATTGCTACTATAAATTCGTTACTCCAACGGTGTGAAATTGAGAGGGTTAAAATTGATTTTTAGATTGTAAAAATAAGATTTTTTTTACTTTGGTAATTATTTCTCAAGATTGATAATACAAGCACAAGGCTAATCTTTGATGGACATCGTCAAAGGTAAGATTCGAACATCTATTTATTTAGATATTTTTTTTACATATTTAATAAGATATTTTAGTGAAATATATAATTGTAAAACATTTTCAATAAGAATAATCAGACAAAATTTCATAATCCAATGTTAGTAGGATTATATTTTAAGATTTTATTTGGTGATTTATTTTCTTGTTAAAATATTTACTATGGAAAATAGATGAAATTAAATTATAAAAATTAAAAAATTAAAAAAATTATTTCATAATATATAAAAATGACTATTTTATTACATTTTCATATAAAAATTTTATTTTTATATATTTGTTAAATGTATTTTTAAAAAATATAAATATAAATAACACTTCTTATGAAGGATAAAAATTAAAAAAAAATAATGGAATTTAAGTCATCATTTTCATCTCTCCTTATATATATATATAATACAAAAGTTTTCTTTTTTTTTTATGAGCTAGAATTAAAAATTTTCTTAAATGTTCTTTCATTTTTATTATTATATTTTGAAAATATTATAATAAATATTTATAAATTAAAAATAATAATAAAGATAAAAGTAGGTGAAAATTAAATTTAAAATTTTGTTCTCAAGAGAACTATTAATTAAACAATATAATAAGCATATTATAGTTAATTTCAATAATAATACGAGTGTGAAAATTTAAAATGGGTGGTTAAATTTATAATAATTTTGCAAATCAATGAAATTATTTTATAATTGAATTTTAAATATATCTATTTTTTAATTTTCTTTTTAATATATACATTTACATGTATAGTCATCAATATCTACGTTTCACAAGCTTCATACTACAACTATTATCGCCCGAGTCGGGAGTGCTACCAATCTTGCTCATTAATCAATATTGGGGATTAGTGTTAATTTAGGAACTAAAAAATTTTATGTTAATTTATACTTAAAATCAATTTTAAGTTTTTAATTTTATAATAATTTTTTTATGAAAGAATTAACTTGTGGGAAGACATAATAATAATAATAATAATAATAATAATAATAATAATAATAATAATAATTACCTCTATCAAATCCTCTTCTGGTGACTGGATTTCGGATCAATTTGATATTGGTGCTGAGGCAGTTGAATTCTACCAGCAACTGTTTACTGATGACTCTCATTTTGATTCGGCTACGGCTCAGACTTTATTAGACCACATCCCCACATTAGTTACTGATGCAGACAATGCTTCTCTGTCTGCTATCCCTGCTGAGGATGAGATAAAGGCTGCTGTCTGGCAGCTTGATCCTAATAGTACTCCGGGTCCTGATGGATATGATGGGCGTTTCTTCCGCCACTGCTGGGATATTGTCCGTTGTGATGTGATCAGTGCAGTTCAAGAATTCTTTCTTGGTGTTCCGATTCCTCGAGCTTTCAGCAGTGCAATTATAATATTGCTCCCTAAGGTCAATAATCCTGAAGATTTTAGTCAATACCGCCCTATTTGCCTGGCCACATTCATTAGCAAGGTTTGCACCAGAATCATTGCCAACCGAATTTTCCCTCTTCTTGATGTGATTACTTCTCCAGAGCAAGCGGGATTTATGAAAGGTAGATCAATTCACTCTCAAGTTCTTCTTGCTAATGAGATTATTCATGAGATTGACAGGAAAGCTACAGGACATAACATGGCCATTAAACTGGACATGGCCAAAGCTTTTGACCGGGTTTCATGGAATTTCCTCAGAGCGGTGCTTCACAAATTTGGTTTCTCCAATCATATCAGTAATCTTATTAGTGCTAATCTCGAGGCCACTCATTTATCTGTTTTAATTAATGGTATCAGCTATGGTTTCTTCCAACCAAGACGAGGTCTAAAACAAGGTGACCCCCTTTCCCCTCTTTTATTTATTATCATTTCTGAAGTTTTCTCAAGGGGTCTCAAAGCTTCACTTGACACTGGCAAGATCCTACCTTACAAGCTTACCAGGGGATGTCCTGTAATATCTCATTTGGCTTTTGCTGACGATTTACTTGTTTTCATTCATGGCGACTATTCTTCTGTCAGTCAGTTTCGGGTCTTCTTGGATACCTATCAAAAAGCTTCTGGACAACATATTAACTTCAACAAGTGCTCTTTCTATGTGACAGATAAAGCTTCTCCTGTAGTTGTTCATGATCTTGAGAATCTTCTTGGAATTAAAACAGCCTCTCTTCCTTTCACCTACCTTGGTGTGCCCGTTTCCAAAGGTATGACTCGAGCTGCTCACTGTTCCTTTTTGATTCAGAAAATTGACAATAAGTTGTCCGGCTGGCACAAACGCTCTTTATCAATGGGGGGACGCCTTATTTTGATTAAGCATGTTCTCAACACAATTCCCAATCACATTATGGGTTCTGCTATCATCCCCCGCTCTACTTTAAATGCCATCAACAAACGGGTTGGTAAATTTTTCTAGAGTGGTGATTCCAAAGATAAACATCACTGGATTGGGCTTTATCGCATGCAATATCCTGTTCAAGAAGGAGGAGTTGGTATACAATCTCTTGAATCATATCAGGAGGCCTTTTTATTAAAAAATTTATGGATTTTCAAAAGCCGTAACAGTTTATGGTCGGAATACATGCATAGCAAATACCACAGGCTCGGTAATATGACCTATTGGGTTAATGACTCTCCTATGTGGAAAGCTCTTTGTAGGGCTAATGATCGCCATCCAGACTTCTTTAAATTAGAGAGGGGCAATTACAAGCTTCACGATGGTTCATCTATTTCTTTGTCTGCTATTTATAGCCTCATTCGCCCTCGCCGCCCTGAACAAGCCAAATTCAAGAACATCTGGGATTCATCTATTCCATTGAAGCTTTCTCTATTCTCTTGGAGACTTTTTAATGACAGCTTGCCTTTGCCTCACAATCTGCAAAAGATTGGTATACATACTGCTTCCTTTTGCCATTTTTGCAGATCTGCCAATGCCACTGCCTCTCACATTCTTTATGATTGTAAATCTGTACAGCATATTTGGCTTTTGTTTGCTGCTTATTTGCTTCCTTTCAATTCTAATAGATTGTCTTTGAATCATATGTTACAATCTTGGTGGAGGCTCTCTAGATTCAAACCCATTCATGGCAAATTGGGGAAGTTGATTCCTCAAATCATTATGTTTGAATTATGGCACGCTTATTGTAATTGCAATTGGGGTACTCAAGGTTTCTACCTTCCTGTCGTCCGTTCTCGTATGGTGAAAATGATACATAGTTGGGGAGTGCTTAATTCAGGGAAGAAATTTGTTGTCCCCATTGCTGAATTTTCAGAATTTCTTCCTACAAACTTTGGACAACAACGCCTGCACATATCTGCTATTTATTGGTCCAAACCTCCTCTCAATTCTATCAAGCTTAATGTTGATGCGTCCTACACCAAACATAAGTCTTCAGGCGGGGCAATCTTAAGGGACTGCAATGGTTATTTTAAAGCAGCTCTTTCTTTTACCTTACTTGCTTCTAATCCTACTGATGCCGAAATGCAAGCATTATTACATAGTTTAAATTGGTGTTCTAGTAATGGTTACAGGTGCTTTCATATTGAGATGGACAATCAAGCTATAGCTCATCAACTTACAGGTTTGCAACATGCCAATTCTTCCCTTATCTCTCACATTCAAGATATTATCAAGCAAAATGGATGTTCTATCAGATTCTCTTACCGTGAAACTAATCAGGTTGCTCATAACTTGGCGCTTCACAGCAGGCTTCATGACAAATCTTTCAATTTTGACTCTTTTATTTCCTTACCTAATTACATTAAGAATTTAATTATTTCAGAAAGTTTGGGTATGCCCTACTTTCGCTATACTTAGATTCGTTTTTCCTGCCTTTTATTTGTATGGTTTGTTTTGAACTCATATTTTCGATATTTATAAAGATATCCCGGTGGTGCCGCCCACCTTTAATAAAAAAAAATAATAATAATAATAAGATATAGTAAAATTTTTATTTAAAAAAATGGAAACTTTCTGTGTTCATATGATATATTTAAGTGTAAGATTTTGGTAAAAGATGGTATTAATAAAAAATTTTGATTAAAAATAAAATTAAGAATTCTCGGGCATGTCTTCCTTTCTTTTGCCTTCCTCTTATTGGATATGGGACTATATAACTTTTTTGCCTATCTAAACTTTTTATAAATAATAAAAATATATGTTTATGTCAGCTATTTGTAAAATTTTCAAATTCGTAAAATTATGTTATTTATTTCACTTACAAATTTGGTTCATAATACCATTTCAAATTTAATTTATTTGTTAATTATTAGAAAAATAGAAAATGTGATAAAAATAAGGCCTTTCTTTAGCAAAAGTTAAAATAAAAATTTAATTTGAAAAATAATTTTAAATTGCAAGATAACAAAATATATATTAAAAAAAAGAAAAAATATCGATCCAATCGGTTCTATTTTTCTGTTATATAATATATATATATATATGTGTGTGTATAAATAAAACTAACTTGGAATTTACTCAACCTGGCCCTCCAATTTGGATGCCTTTTTTTTCTTTTTTATCTTTTTCAATTAATAATTTTGCTGTAATTTATTCATTTGTTTAATTTTTTTCCCTTTTTCTCTTTTGGCAGGAGTTTGTCCGGCAAAAGAATGTAAATATACTGAGTGGACCCCACGTGCCGCACGTGCAAATTATCTTAAAATAATTATCACACTAATATATAATAATATATTTAATATTTTTATACTTATACAAAGCCTGCTTAGTGAACTGTTAAACGCCAAAGGGGCATCGAACGGTCAAAAAGAAAAAATCTCAAGTTTTGTTGGTTTGATTTATTTCTTTTTTGATAGGCCCCACCATGTCCTTTGCCCTTATTATTCTGTTTAGTTACATGTTTAACTGAAAATAAAAGTTCATTTTATCGAATGGACCATGTATAAAATTAAATATTATAAATATCAATAAAAAAAATCTGTTTGACAAATTAAAAAAATCTGGATCTAACTAAAGTTTGATCCTAAAAAAATCGAGAAACTAAAATTAAAAAATTAGGAAATTTTTCAAAAATAATTTAATTCACAAATTTAAGATTTTTAATTACTTCTACATCAATTTGAACTAATTTAAAAAATTCAGAAATTTTTAATCTTAAAAATAAAAAATATATAATTTTTATTTAGGTAATAGTATTATCTATTATTAGTTTTGAAAAATTGTTAATATGACCTTTATGATATTATTTCAATAAATATTATTTTTTAAGAAATAAAAAAATATTATTTAAACATTGAAATTTGACTTCAATTTTAAATGACTATTTATAAAAATAATTGAACCATTTTTTATTAAAAATAAAATGAAAAATATTTTAACATATTTTCAAATATACAAACGAATTAAATTTTAAAAATTAAATAGTAATTTATGTTTAAAAACATAGAAATTATCTTATGCGTTCAATAATTTAACTATAAATAAATTACATAATAATAATAATAATAATAACTAAAAAAATTATCACTTGCTATAATGATAATCACTAAAAGATTAGAACTTATTATGTACGGAGTATAATTGAATTTTAAAGAACATAATTTTTTTTTATTTTTTGTCAAATTTTCAAGTTTTCTGTACCATAAGTAATTTTCTTTACAGGGTATTTTTATTTTATTAAACTAAAAATATTAATTATACTTTAATTTATCAAATATATTATATTAACCAATGAAAGTAAAATATATATAATTATCTATTATTTAAAATTGAAATTGATTTTTTAATTACAAACAGAAATTATATTAACCAATCAAGGTCAAATATATATAACCAATCAAACGGGAAGGGATAAGTTTTAAAGTTAAAATTAAAAGGAAAATGAAATCCTATCTCATCTCAATTTTCCTATAATTTGTTATTTATATTATTTTTAAATTTAAATATTAGTTATAATATTTAAAATTTAACTTTTTTGACATGTCGCATAAAGGAAAAATAATATATATTATTTTAATAGTTTATTCATAAATTCTGTCCAATAATAATCTCTGTCCAATAATAATCTCCCAACAAGGAGGCGAAGCACGTAAAAAACATAAAATAAATAAATAATATATTTCTCATTTTCTCCCTCTATGTCACCTTCTCGTTTCGTCTTCAAATATACTTCTCACTTATCATTTCTCTCTCTTCCACAAAGCTAGAACCTCCATTTTTCACTTGAAAAAGCTCAGTCACACTCTCTCAACTCAGTCTCTTCAAAACCCTTTTTTCTCTCTCTTTCTCTTTCTCTTTCTCTATGAGGAAACATCAGAGCTTCACAATTGACTCTTTTCTCTCAATCTCACCTTTTTTCATTTTCTGAGAGCCTAAAAAACCATAAATATCAAAAATCTTTAGCCATTTTTCCATTTTTCACGCATAACAATGGAAAAGAAACAAGGGTTCTTCGCTGCTCTTAAAGAAGAAGTGGTTCGTGGTCTCTCCCCTTCTCGTTCTCGCTCCAGTAGTCCCGCCCGAACCGTTTCTCCAATATCGGGTCTACTTCGGAGAAGGAAGAGCAACGGCAGCAGTCATTGTAATCCATATGCGGCGCAACCCGATCAGTTGGTCGCGAGATCGGGAAGCTTAAAGCCTATCGTGGGTGAGACTTTAACACCGTTGATTGAAGGTCCTGATCCGGATGGAAGTGAAACGGAGTCGAAACGGGTCGGTTCCGGTCTTGGACAATGGATGAAAGGACAGTTAACTAGAACTCCGTCGGTTTCAAGTATTGCTTATCGGAGGTCTGATCTGAGGTTGCTTCTCGGTGTCATGGGTGCACCCTTGGCTCCGGTGCACGTTAGCACCTTGGACCCTTTGCCCCACCTTAGTATAAAAGACACACCCATTGTAATTTTCTCTCTTTTTCTCTATCCCTCTCTCAGTGCCATTTCATAGAGCTTTTGTTTCTCGTTTCTTTGAATTTCGGAAGATTTTTAGTTTTAGGGTTTTAATCAAAGAAAGAAAAATGGGTTTTGTTTTTGGAAACTTTTCTTGTCCTTTTTACTGATTTTTTTTTTTAGTTTTGACACTTTAACAATGTTTTACTTGCATACATTAATTTCTTGGAGAGTTTGGGTGGGATTTAATTTACCATAAGTAGTAGATATTTGGAGTCTTTTATTGTTTGATAGTTGTGATAGTTTTAGATTTTCTACTTTTTTTTTCTCTGGGTATATTTAAAATCGTAAATTGATGAAGTCGTTGGACGCCTACGAATCATTATATTTGAAGAATCTTTGATCCGTGGGATTATTTATTTATTTATTTGCTTTTCCCTTTGTGTTAATTTTCTGTTTGGTTGGTGAGAAAATGGAATAAAAAGGAAAAGAAAAATAAATGGCCAGAATGTCCTTAGTAAAATTCTTCACCAAATTATTGAAAAATTTGAGATTTAATGATTTGATTTGTTTTTCTCAGCTAACAAACAGAACAAAGGTTCACAGAATAAAAATTATTGATTATTTGCTTAATAGTTTGAAATGGGTTGATGCTAGCTGGAAGAATTGATGTTTGGCTTTTCTATAAATGTGGACATAAAACCTAAATTTCCTGTTCTGCAAATGGGTCGTTGCTGAAAAAAATTGCTTAAAATTTAGTGAAAAAAAGAATTAAAATATTTGGTCTTCTAAGAGAAGTATTATTGCAGGAAACTTCCTCTGCTCAGTATATATTGCAGCAGTACACAGCGGCATCTGGTGGGCAGAAGCTACAAAACTCCATTAGAAATGCATATGCAATGGGAAAGGTTAAGATGATAGCTTCGGAATTTGAAACGCCTACGAGGGTTGTGAAGAACCGAAATGGTTCTAGGAGTGCTGAATCAGGTGGGTTTGTGCTTTGGCAGATGAATCCTGACATGTGGTATGTTGAGCTTGCTGTTGGTGGTAGTAAGGTTCATGCTGGCTGCAATGGTAAACTTGTTTGGAGGCACACACCATGGCTTGGTGCCCATACCGCTAAAGGGCCAGTTCGACCATTGCGCCGTGCTCTTCAGGTGGAGTTTTGCATTTTAATTCTTCTTATACTTAAGTTTTAAATATTGATTTAATGTTAGTTGTTTGCTTATTTCTGAACATGGAGCTGTTTTTGCTATTTCAGGGTCTTGATCCGAGAACTACTACTAGTATGTTTGCTGATGCAAGGTGCATAGGAGAGAAGAAGATCAATGGTGAGGACTGCTTTATACTAAAGCTATGTGCTGATCCTCAAACTCTCAAGGCTAGGAGTGAAGGCCCTGCAGAGATCATAAGGCATGTCCTTTTTGGCTACTTCAGCCAAAAGACTGGTCTCCTTGTTCTTATGGAAGACTCACATCTGACCCGCATCCAATCTAATGGTGGCGATGCAGTTTACTGGGAAACCACAATCAATTCATTCCTTGATGATTATAGACCTGTTGAAGGGATCATGATTGCACACTCAGGTCGCTCTGTGGTGACCCTTTACAGATTTGGTGAGGTAGCAATGAGCCATACCAAGACAAAGATGGAAGAAGCTTGGACTATTGAAGAGGTTGCGTTCAACGTTCCAGGGCTTTCAGTTGACTGTTTTATTCCCCCAGCAGATTTGAGATCTGGGACCATCAGTGAAGCTTGTGAGCTCACTCAGGATGAAAGAGGAAAGAGTGCGATGGCGTTAGTAGCACATCGGGCTAAAATTGCAGCACTAGAGAAACATGATAGCAGCACTGATAACCTGATATGGAAGATGGAGGTCTAACTAAGGGTATATTGAATTAGGGCAATTGTTTATATCATTAGCTAGTTTTAATTTGCTAACCCACTAGAAGTTGCAAAGGACGTGAAGTAATTTTTTTTTGGACTTTGAGACATGCCTCTGTTAATCTGTAAATAGAGCATAATTATTCACAGGTTCAAGCTAGGACTGAATGAATTTTTATACTCTCCTACAGAATCCAACTACGGAGTTGGAGCTCAGTTTTCCGGTTAGGAATTGAGAGCAAATGGAGGTCAATTTTTAGTTTACCTTCCATTCCTAGAGGAAATTGGTGAAGCTGTTAAGACAGCAGAACCATTAACTTTTACAGTTATAATGCTTTTGCTTGAATGCATACAGCAGTGGCAGCGGAAAGGGAAGCTGCTACTTTAACATGAGTTTAATGCCAATGTCTAGTTTGTTTTCAGTTTTATGTTTTTGTGGGTTTCCTTCTCTTTTGTGTGGATGCTTAATAGATGTAATAGTTGTTTCTGGTTTTTGAAACGAAAATGGAAATTTTCTAAATCTGATGAAAGAATACAGGTTAAATAAGATGAACTGGCTTTTGTTTCTTTTTTTTTTTTTATTACAAAACTATGCATATCTGATATATTTGTGTCTGATTACCATGGCATTTGGTCAACTATTGAATATATCTATGAATACAAATATCAGATATCTTTCCTCATCGTTCTCTCTTTAGATATGTAAATAAGAACTACATTCCAGCAGTACTCGTGTTTTTTCTCTCTTTATATATGTAAATATTCTTATGAAATTGTCGTTAAATTATACCTTGGCGTGCCAGCAGTCCTCTTGTGTTTCTTGGAATTATATGGCTATTTTATGGTTAATGTGTGTGATAGATTATTTATCCTTGCAAAATTGGAAGCATCAAGAATTTTAAAGGAACTAGCGGTAACTCATCAAAAAAAATTTTTTTTTAAAAAGCCCAATTAGTAAAAGCAGGGATTTGCAATTTTGTGGGGATAGCAATGTTAAGGTGAGGTTATTGTACAAGTTTCCTATTGAATGCTTAGTGGCCCCGTCTTCTAATCTAGCTGTCATCTCTTTTATGATGGTGTGCTTCACAGCATCTCTGCCACCTTTTTTCTTTTACCTTTCTTGACTATACTATGCCTTGTGGTCTAGTGGGACAATAAGACTTTTCCTGTAGGATTTATCTACTTTAAGGTTGTTAACTTAGTGTTTTGATAAATTATTATTTTTTCCATAGAACTTTATATTTTTTTTTGAATAATTTCATTAAATTATTTAGTTTTTTCCCCTTACTTTTCATCATTAAACTTCTAAAAAAATTAATATGTTCTTTGTTTAAATTTACATTTTTCATCCCAATTGAAGTTTTAATAAATATATATATAATCAAATTGAACTAATTTAATTTAATTCAATTCAATTCATATGCAACAAAGCAAACAAAAATTGAAGAAAATTTCAAAAATGGCAAAATAAAACGTACGAAAATCAATAAAAATTAAAGATTGGCAGAATAAAAGAAATGAAAAATGAAAAAGAAATAGTAATTTATCCAAAATTAAAGAAATGAAAAAAATAAAATAAAATAAAAAATCAGATATGCAATGCCAGTGCAAATTGCGATAGTGAATGTGGTTATGTATATGATAGTTGAGAGAGAGAGCTTATAAATTGTGGTTTATGGTAGTGATGATATGATAATGATAATGCAGTACAAAAAACTATTAGGCTTTGATCTTATATATATATATATGTATTCTCTTTTTTTCATAAAAATAAAAAGTGAAAGAACTGAATAGTCTGGCAAAACTAAAATTAAAATATTAAATTTCTAAAAATAATTTCAAATTTTAAAAATAAAATAATAATTCATTTCCAATGTTATGTTGTAAAACTAAAATTTTTAAATTTGAGTTTTTGTGAGTGAAAATTATATAAAATGTTTTTTATTTTAAAATATCATTTATATATTTTTTACAATGTTATAATTCTGAATTTATAAAAATATTATTTTTTTTATTTTTAATGACATATATTTAAAATATACCATATTTTCTAACTTTTTGTTTACACAATATTTTTATAATTTTTTTTGCATATCACGAACAAATGATTATACCTAGATCCATGCCGGATATATATATATGCTTGCATAATATTTTTGGAAATTTATAAAAATAATTTAAAAAGGAACAGTAGATCTGAATTTAAAAAGGAAAAATTATAAATATATTATGTAAATAAAAAATTTATAAAAAAATACTACATAAATAAAAAAATTCACAAAAATAAAGTTTTTTTTTTGTATTTTTTTGATATATCATAAGCAGCATATGTTCAATATGTTTTTGGCATATTTAATATTTATCGTAAAAATATAAAAAAAAAATATTTTTGTTAAATCGAAATTGTAAAATTAAAAATTAAAGTACAATAAAAATGAAAATTTTAAAATAAAATTATGTAATTTTTTTAAAAAAATTATTTATGTAAAATTGTCATTAATTAGAAGAGGTGGACCCAAACGCATTGCCATACCGTAAAACATGGGGTTAGGTTGGAGGCAGGTTTTGATGCATCGTTTGTGGCAAAAACTTGTGTGAAAACATCATTACAGCAAAGGCACGAGTTTATAAAAGTATATATAATCTCCTTTAACCCCCATGTGATGCTTTTAGTGTGGAACTTAATAATATAATTTTGATGTTTTTTTTTTTTTTCCAAAGATTGTCTATTTCCATTTTTTTTTATTGAGAGAAGTTTCCACCTTATGATGATCATCCTGAATGGTCAAATTTCCCTATTATTTATAAGGGGCTTTGCTTTGTTTTTCTATTATAGGCCATGAACCACTTGTGCTTTCCCATCTTATCATTGTATCCTTACTCTAAATTCAATTACAGTTATTATTATTATTATTTTTATTTTTTCCACATTTGTTTAATTGAATTGAATAAATATATATTTTTATAATGAATTAACTTCAATAAAAATAATTTAAAATGATCTTACAGCTTTATATTTATTCAAAATTATAACTCTAAATTATTTAAAATGATTTTACAGCTTTATATTTATCCTAAAACATAACTCTAAATTATATTGAGTGAAAAAAAAATATATATAGACGATCTCAAATGGCTTAAAATTAAAATTTTTATTGAGTTGAATTATATATTTATAATTTCATATATAAAAATAATATAAAATATCATATAATTAAAAAAACCAAGTAAATAAAAAAAATATTATAATAATCAATAACTTTTAGTTCACTAATAATAATTGTATTGAAGTTATTTTCATAGTTAAAAATTTTCTAATTTTAAATTTTAGTTAAAATTAAATTCGTATGCATATACATAGTAATTATATGACTTGGAAAATAAAATGAAATAAATAAAGCATGGAGCAATAATATTAATGTGGGTAGGGGTGTAACTTGGTTTGGAATATTACCGATTTAAACCGAAATCCAAACCGAAATTGTTATTTGGATTGAAATTTTGGAATGTGGAATATGGAATGGAATGTATTTTCTAAAATTTTGGAATATGGAATATGGAATGGAATGTTATAATGAAATTTCAAATTCCATTCCATATACCGAAATTTTATTATAAGATTTTTAATAATATAATTAATAATACATATTTAAATAAAATCATTAAATATTAATATTAAAATATGTAATTCAATTTTATACAATATTTTATTAACCCTACCCTATTAGGTTTAATATATATTCGTTTAATATATATTCATTGCCTGCTTTGGCAGCTTTGCTTTGTGAATACCGATAACAAACAAAAAACACAGGAAAACTGTTAGTCTGCTACAAATCCTAAAGGTTAGAATACTAACTCTTTCTTCTTGGCTTTTCATCCTACCTATTGGCACAATCTATGATAATTATTATTTTATTTGCTTTACAACTAATGGTGGCTTAGGGATTATATTTATATAGGTTAGGGTTCTTGACACAATCATCAACTTTTATTGCTAGCGTCAGTTTATATATGTATAGTATATTATTTAGAATCATTAGATCCATATATATATAGGATTATATTATGCTTTTCCTCCAAAGTTGTAACAACCATTATGATATTGTAATAAAAATTGTTTTTACGTTACTGGTAATAGTTTTTTTTCTTTTATGTTATTAAATGTTTTGTGAGTATTACTGAATATATATATGTATATATATTTTTCAATATCAGATGACTGAAAATAGCGAACCAATTCTCATAGACGGAGAAGGTGCGAACCCTCAACCTACTAATGAAGCAAATGCTCATTCTAAAGAGATTACTACAAAAAGAAAAAAGATGGCCCCTCGATCTGTAGCTTGGAACCACTTTGTTCGAAAAAATGATCCTAAAAAAGGTATGGTAGCTCAATGCAAACATTGTAATTTACAATATGGATATAACACCTCCTTATTAGGCACAAGCGGTTTGTTGGCACATTTAGACAGATGTCCTAAATATCCATATACTAGGCCTAAGCATCGTAAGCAAACCCAACTTAACTTTCCTTGTGTCACAAAAGATAATGATGGTGTGAGTAATCTAAAGTTTCAAGCATGCTTGGACCCAATTGCTTTGAGAAAGGCTATATCATACATGGTAATTGTGGATGAACTTCCTTTTACATGTGTTGAGGGACAAGGTTTTAAATATCTTTTTAGTGTTGTGGATCCTTCTTTTCGTGTTCCTTCACGAATAACAGTTGCTAAAGATTGCTACCAAGTTTATTGTGATTCAAGGATAGAACTTAAAAAAGTTTTACCCCAAAGGAGGATATGTCTCACAATTGATATATGGACTTCTATACAACAAATCAATTATATGTGTCTCACAGCATATTATATTGATGACAATTGGAAATTACAAAAGCGAATTATAAATTTTTGTCCAATTACTAGTCATAAGGCTGAGCAAATTGGAAAAACAATTGAGAGATGCTTATTAGATTGGGGCATTGAAAAAGTTTTTACTATCACAGTTGATAATGCAAGTTCGAATGATACAGCAATCAATTATATGAGAACTAGACTTAATACTTGGGGTGGTAGTGTCTTGAAAGGTGATTTTCTTCACATGAGATGTGTGGCTCATATAATTAATTTAGTGGTTGGGGATGGATTGAATGAGGCAAAAGAATCAATTCTCCGTGTTCGACAAGCTGTAAAATATATGAAACAATCTCCATCTAGATTGGAAATGTTCAAAAAATGTGCATTAGAGGAGAAAATTCAAAGTAAAAAATTATTGTGTCTTGATGTTTCTACTAGATGGAATTCTACCTATATGATGTTGGATGCTGCTTACAAGTTTAAAAAGGCATTTGATAGGTATGACTTAGAGGATATTCGTTATGAAAGTGAGTTAAAAGATAGAGATGGGGGTGGAAAGCCTTCTGATGATGATTGGGTTAATGTTGGTAGGTTGGTGACTTTCTTAGAAAATTTTTATGAGTTGACTTTGCGTGTTTCTGGCTCTTTATATGTCACATCTAATAATTTTTTTCATGAGATGGTTGCTGTAGATGCTCTTTTGAATGAGTTGAATAATAGCTCTGATTTGAACATGAGTTTTATGGCTGAAAAAATGAAAGATAAGTACTACAAGTATTGGGGAAAGCCTGAAAAAATGAACATGATGATTTTTATTTCAGTTGTACTTGATTCTCGCTTCAAAATGAGCTTATTAGAATGGGGTCTTAATCAATTGTTTGATTGTTATACCTCATCTAGTATTCTTAAAAAAGTGAGAGAGACAATTAATTGCATGTTTGAAGAGTATAAGGGTGCTGGTGGTTCACCTACAAATGAGGTTGGGGCACAAGTTACTGAAATAAATCTGCATTCTAATGATATGGTGGATAGTTTTCAACCTTCTCAAAAAATAAGACAAATAATGAAAGAAAAATACAATAAGCATAAATGCGAGAAAAATACAGGGTATATCAAATCTGAGTTAGATAGATATCTTGAAGAAGATTGCATTGAGGATGTAAATAAATTTGATATTTTACTTTGGTGGAAGCACAATGGTTCTAGATTTCCAATAATTGCAGAGATGGCACGTGATGTGTTAGCCATTCCTGTTTCTACTGTTGCTTCTGAAGCTTGTTTTAGTGCTGGAGGTCGTATACTTGATAATTTTAGAAGTTCTTTGAGTCCTAAAGTCGTGGAGGCTCTTATATGTGCACAAGATTGGCTTCGTGTTTCTCCATTTCCAATCAATTATGAAGAATCACAAGAAGATATTCAACAACTTGAGGAAGGTACATATAATAATTTTCATAATTTTAATTTAAATATTTTATTTAATACAAATTTTAACAACCTTTTATTTATTCTTTTTTTTCAATATTCAGATTTGTCAAGACTACCATGATGCGGTGAAGAAATTTTTTGGAAAGATATAGAGGTTCAAAGGATTACTTGAGATGAAAAGCTTTTCTTAAATTATTAAGTGCATTTGTTTTTAAAAAGAATATTATTAAGTACTTATTTAGTAATTTAACTTGAATGATATAATTTTATGAATTTATTTAGCTACTTTGAAATTTAAACTTATATAATGTTTCCATTTTCAGATTTATTTTAAATCTATTCTAATTTTAGTTTTGATGGAAAAATTTTGGAATTACCGAATACCATACTGAATTTTAATGGAATGGTATGGAACGAAATTTTTAAGTCCGAATAATATTTGGATTGGTATGGAATAAAATTCTAAATACCGAAATATTTTGGAATGGAATTGGAATAGAGGCGATTCCATTCCATACCGACCGAATTACACCCCTAAATGTGGGTATTTTGGCATATTAGTTTTGAGAAAGGTTGTGATGTGAAATTGAAGTTTGGGTGAGTAAATGTGGAAACCAACCAATCTTACATAAACGCTGGAGAGAGACTAAAAAGCAATCATTAATTGCTATTTTTAGGAGTCGTTCATTTGCCCCACTATTTGCCTATATGATGATGCCAAGGTAAGTGAAAATTTGCTTTTCTTTCTATCTACACTCTTTTTTTCTTATTTTTTTTTATTTGCCGGTGGTTGGTTGTCAATTTTAGCTGATGATGCCTAATTTACAGCCAGTATAACATTTGAAAACTCAAATTTGAGTTAATAGAGTTAACATGGGGCTCATTTTATATTTGTCAAAAAATAAAAAATTTAAATTTAAAAATTATATTTTTAAATAATAAAACATTCAAAATTAAAAGTTCAAAAATTGAAGAAGAAGATTAACTTCCCATCTTTATAGAGCCAAGTCGGAATATGGCAAAGAGAAGCACATCTTGTTGGATCCTAATAGATTGTGCCGTCAACCGCAAATCATCAACGCTTGCAGCAATAGATCACATTGCGAGCTTCTTTGTGTTATTTATCATTGACTTTAGTCACCAATGTCACACCCTGAATTTGGAGCGTGTCAGTCCTACGATTTATACCAGTTTAAAACAGTCGATATTAGAAAATATTATTTTTGTGAAATAGAAAATAATAATTAGTTTTGATAATTTATTTACTATCCTTAAGGAATTATTACTCCACTATCTATTATTACCATGTTTTAATGACAATATTCTTCCAAAATTTTACATAATCAAAATAGAAATTTAATATAGTAATCCTTAAATTTAATAACTGAACACAAATAATTTTTATTTCTAGAGAATTTGAAGAGAAAGTGAAAAAGTGTTTGATTATAAAGGGAGTTAGATATTTGCAATTGTTAAATGGTGTTTTAAATATATATAACTATGCTATGCCTTGAGGTATGGTGGGAAAATAAGACTTTTCCTGTGGGGTTTATCTACTTTAAGGTTGTTAACTTAATGTTTTGGTAAATTATTTTTTTTTCATAGAACTTTATCTTTTTTTAATAATTTCATTAATTTATTTAGTTTTGATTATGTATTCACTATCCTTGAGAAATTATTACTCCACTATCTGTTATTATCAGATTTTAATGACAGTATTCTTCCAAAATTTTACATAATCAAAATAGAAATTTAATATAGTAATCCTCAAATTTAATAACTGAACACAAAGAATTTTTATTGCTAGAGAATTTGAAGAGAAAGTGAAAAAGTGTTTGATTATAAAGGGGGTTAGATATTTGTAATTGTTAAATGGTGTTTTAAATAGATACAACTATTCATAAATAGTAATCTTTCTTTCTAAATAATTTTTCATCAATAGGCACAACTATTCTTGGATAGTCACAATTATTCATGAAAAAATACAACTCTTCATGGATAGACATTTCAATAATTATTATTTTAAATTATCATAACTCTTCATATACATTTAGTCACTAACTATCTCTAACAATTCCCCACTTAGGTGGTGATTAATGTATTGGATTTGAGGTCTTATGCATGTTGCAGGCGTCTTTTGACTTAAACCTACTACTTGTATAAACATTTCAAGTTTTTTTGAAATTAATGGTTAGATTATACTCTATTAAATCTCAATTTCTTAATTGACAAAACGGAAAAGTTATGCACATAAATTACACAAATCAAGTCAAATTCTTAATGTGTTCACCATGAGCTTTAACACCGTATATGGTCTTGTGCAACTTCCTGAATTTATAAACACTTACAAAGTTTCATGTTCCAAACTTTGATTAAAGTCGCACCACTTCTTGTGTTTATATAGGTGAAGATTTATCCAAGTCCTTAATTTGGATTCACTTAGTTCTTAACTAAACTTTGTTTCTTTATTAAGAGTAATTTATGCTCACCCTCTATTTTTTAAGTACTATAAATTTACTAGTACTCGCTAAACCGTCACAAACTCTAACTTATTGTTACCTTTTAAACCTTTAGAATTGCTAAGCAACTATAAAGGTAAGGTTCCCATTACAAGTGACAAATCAAAGTACCTTTAGACTCATAGCACTTGTAATGCTCATTATCACATCTCACAAGAGTCCTTGAGTCAATGGGTCAATAAGATTGTCTTTACATTTTACATGGACAATTGTGATAATACCATTTGAAATAAGTTGTCTTAAGTACTCATGTCTTAAAGCAATATGTTTAAATTTACCATTATATATTAACCTTGTTAAATGCTATAGACGTAGTTGCTTTACTATCACAGTGCAAAAGGATAGCTAGTATCAATTATGGCCACAACTCTATATCTAGTAATAAGTTTCTCAGCCATTCTGCCTCTTTGCTTGCAACCGCTAAGACTATAAGCTTATACTTCTTTGTAGAGTAAGTTATACACATATGTTTCTTAGATGCCCATGAGATAGCAGCTCCACCTAAGATGAATATCCAACCATATGTTGATTTTTTATTAACAACACTAGTTATCCAACTAGCATCACTACCCTTCCAATACCAAAGGACATTTATTATAAAGTAATGCATAAGTCTTTGTCCTTTTGAGATAACCAAGGACTCTTCCTATTGCTCTCCAATAATCACCACTAGGATTATCTGTATATCTTGACAATTTACAAACAACAAAGGCAATATTAGGCCTAGTGCAATGCATACACATATTAAACTTTCAATTGCACTAGCATATTTTAGTTGACTCACGGATCTTCTGGAATTTTCAAGTAATTTGTTAGAAATATCAAATGGTGTATTAAATTCCTTAATAACCAAATGATTAAATTAGGAAAGAACCTTGTCAATGTAGTGACATTGGCATAAAGCATAAGCCCCACTACATTTCTTAAGTTTATTACCAAATATAGTATTAACTACACCCAAATCTTTCATTTTAAATTGAGAAGTTAGATACTTCTTAGTATCTTTTATACCTTGCATGTTAGCTCCTATGATTAGGATGTCTTCAACAAAAAGACATACTATCACACCATAATCCTTTGCGAACTTGGAATTAATACACTTATTAGCTCCATTATGCTTAAAACCATATATAACCTAAAAATTAGGATCTACTACTAGAGAAGAAATTTAAAAGTAGGAAAGGGAAAAAGGAAAGGACATTGGTTGTCTTCCATAGACAATCGAGAAAAACAAATCCATTCAAGAGAAAGACCAATTTTTTGCTTTATTCTTTGCATTTGGCCTTAAGTATTTTGTTAATTGTTTCAGATAGCTTGTGAATGCACTTTTGTTTTGTCCATTTAGTTAGTCCACCTATAGTGAATATTTAGTTGATTTAAAAAAAAATTTCCACAACCCTTCCACAATGCATTTTTATCAGGATTTCTATTGAATGGGAGTTTCAGATGTAGAATCCAAATAATCAGATAAAAGAGAATTTGGAAACTTTGATTTCAAATTGGTCCTTTAAATAAATCTGCATGATTGCTTTGATGAAAGTTAGGTTTTTAGCATTTGGTTGAGGAATCTATATCCTCCGATATATTCGTAGTTCAATCCAATTAAAGACCAAGACTTCGCCCATTTTTAGAGAAACGCTATCTTTATTTTCACATCTTTTATGATTTAGAATAAAATGATATCACAATACTATATTCTATTTCATGACCTAACAAAAAACAAACTATTCATATTGAAATTAAAATTAGTATATCATAGAAAATTCATTTATAATTAATCTTAATAAAATCACATTTAAATCAATAAATAAATCAATAAGCTCTTTTAAAAATTAAATTAATAATACAAATTATAATATAATACTGTTGGAAAAATAAATCTATATAAGTAGAGATTCGGATCTTGCCTTTGACGATACGCGTAGAAGATTAACCTTATACTTGTACTAACGGTCTTGAAGAATAATCACCAAAGAAGAAATATTCTCGCTTTTCATAGCCTAAGAATTAAGCCTAAAACCTTTCAATCTCACATTTTTATAGTAAGGAGTTATAGGTGAGAAAAAACCCTAGTAGCAACTTTTTTTAGCTTGCAAATACCTATATATTTATAGTGATAACATCCTTCTCCTAGAAGGATTTGTGTTTTGATTTTAGAAATAAAATCAAACTCTCTTAGATTATCCTAATTATTCAAGGTTATTACTTTCTCCCAAATATCTTAATATTATCTTAATAATATTAATTATAATAAATATTATAATTAAATAATATTTATAAATATATTGGTTTATGGGTCTATCCACCTGTCATGGGATGGCCCGACCTAAAACTAACATCTTCCACTCGTACATGACGCTACACGTACTTAAAAGAGGCCATGGTTTAAGGCAACTCATATTAGATTAATAGATCGTATGACCGGCATATTGTGAGAGCTTTAAACTATACACCTGTTAGGGATATATAGCGTCTCATTTGTTGAAACGACTTCGAAGTATATATAGCATGCTTTAGCACAAACTACTTATCACATTTTCATTGTCCCTATAAGATCTTAGGATAATTTGCACCCACAATTTTATAAGCATACAAACATAATTGAGTTAACCTGTGGGTACAAAAAGAAAGTGGCAATCCAGTAATCTTCCTTTTAGTTCAGTTCCCTTGATCATGATTAAATTCACTTTTGTAAAAATGTCCCATTAGGTGAATCATATATAACCCTTTGGTAACACTCTAAGATAGCAAACATCTAACCATATCTCAAGAGCTAACCAAAAGTCATAATGGTAACTTTGAGAACCAAAATTCTCAAGGGTTTCACATTGATGAAAGTTGGGATCATATGCTTTTGTGCACCCTGTGGTCGAAATTTCGCACATATGGTACAAAACACAAGCCACGATGTTCTTCCTATTACAATGGGCTACATGTCTATAAAAAATATATTTTTAATTTTAAAAACACCATGCATATGACAATTTAGGCACACTCAATGCCTCACCGCAGTTCATACATCTACTTAGTTTGATTCAAAACTAATATTTGATGACTTAGACAGAATTCGACATAATCACATATAATCAGCCCAAAAAGAAAGTAAATAACAAATCTCATTATGTAAATAATACAACCATCTTGCTTTAAGCACAAGCTGATTATCACTTAGATAAAATGCTTGAAAGCGGTCTCATCTTCACTTGCCACATAGACAAATAAAAAGAAATTAACTATGTGATAAGGTTAATTTATTTTCTATTCAACATGCTTTTAATAACATTAAATGCACCAAATATTTAAACTCATGTAAATACAAAACAAACATCATGTTCAGCATTAATAAAAGAAATAGTCAAATGAACATAGTCTCAGAGAGATAATAGTATAAATACATCAACATCTATACAATCCAAGAGACCTTGCATGCCTAATAAATACATCTCTAAGAATTGGTTAGGTAAAGGGATCTATAACCATATCATGCATAGAAAATTTATTTTGTGTTCACTACTTTATGTGTAACCATGTCTAAAAAAAAATAATTTTGTACAATATGCTTCTAGCTTCTTTTTCAAATTGCTGAACCTATTTATATTTTCTTGTCAACCCAAAGGGAAAGAAAATGCAAATTCTTGTACACACCATTGTATACAAATGAAAATCCAACAATACATGTATATGAGATATTTTTCATATGCTCTATATCCTCTTGAAAATTTGGAGCATAGTTTATTACTCAAGCCTTTTCCTTTAGCAAGCATTATGAAAGCAAATGTACCATTATTTGAAAGCTTCTTAAGGTCATTGATTGACGTTTCAACCATCAAACTTTTTGCCTAACATTATTTGATGAAGCCTGCTGGTCATTCCATATAGATTTCTTCATCTAATTCTTCATTAAGAAAAAATTAGTCATATTGCATCCATTTGATGTAAGATCAAGGTTTGCCACAATTTGCTATAATCAACCTCATAGATATAAAAGTTACAACAAGATAAAACATATGTCTGTAATTTGTTTTTTTTTTTTTTGTATATACCCTTTACGATGAGAAGAGCCATATACCTCTTGAAAAATTGCTATTAGATTTTGCTTGATTTTTGAGAATCTATTTGTTCCCAATGGCTTGGAACCTTTCTGAAGATCAACCAATTCTTATAGTTAATTCAGTCAGATCCTTCATTGCTTTTATTCATTTAGTCCTTAGCAAGACATGAAAGAGCCACTTAGATATTCTTTGGCTCTTCTTTGTCTTGAGATAGAACCACAACCATGAATACTTCCTCATTACTTTTGATTTTAAATCGTCAATGAGGTATTATTTCATAGTTGCTTCATCTCAAATCAAAATCTTGAGGATCAGTCTCATCAAGTTATATTGATATGTGTATTAAATCAAGATCTATAGTACTCCCACTAGAGTTGGGATTAGTACTCTCACCCAGACTAGGATCACTCTTTCAGCCGGACTAGTTGTTGGAGTTAAATCCACCAAATTTCTCCTACTCGAATGAAGTGGTTCTTGTGAACTTTGATCCTAGGTTTCATATAATGAGAAATCTTGATTTAAATCATCCTTCCTAGGAAAATCATTCACTAAGAATGTGACATCTCGTGATTCAAACTCAGTTATTCTCCCACTATCTTGCTTTCATGTGAAGACATATCCTTTAGATAGGTCAGAATATCTCACAAAGATACTTTTTTACCTCCTGGGCCCAATTTTTCATATTTATATGAGGTATCATGAATATAGACAGCACATTTCTAAGGTTTTAGGATGCTAAGGTCAAATTTTTGTCCTATCCATAACTCATATGGTATTGTTGGAATGAATTTAGAAGGCATACAGTTACGTATGTGGCAGTTAATAATGCATCGCCGCACAAAGCAATGAACAATTTAACTTGTGCTATCATAGACTTAACCATTTCTATGAGTGTCCTATTTCTCCTTTCAGTAACATTGTTTTGTTGTGGAGTTTGAGGAATAGTTAGCTTATGCTCTATCCCTTTTTCATCACATAATTGTTTGAACTAAATAGATAAATATTCACGACCCCTATAGTTTCGAAGTGCTTTCAGTTTCTTATCTAGCTGATTCTCAACTAAGTTAAGGTAGCTCTTGAAGCAACTTAAAGCTTCATATTTATGTGCGATCAAGTAGACATGACCATACTTAGTATAGTCATCTATGAAGGTGATGAAATAGTAAGTGTTGTGCCTTGCCCTCACATTCATTAGATCATAAACATATGAATGTATATGTTGTAATGTAATGATAACTTTTGTACCTTTATTGAAGAGTTTTCTTGTAGCTTTTTCTGCTAGACAAAATTCACAAGTAAGTAATTTTACTTTACCAAAGTTCGATAGAAGATCAGCCCTAGCTAAGCTATCCATACATTATTGGCTAATATGATCTAGTCTAGCATGTCATATATTCACATCATCATCAAAGTTACTTGAAATGGTGAATATAGACAGACTATTATTAGAAATAGAACCATGTTCAACATAAAAGTATTGTCCAAAATGGAAAAGATTGTCCAAAATATATTCGAAACCATAAAAGGTTTGTCCCAAATTTAAAAGTATTGTATTTTCATGAAAATTCAATGAAAAACCTAATCTAAGGAAAACAATATCAAAAATAAGATTTTGTCTTATTTGTGGGACATAGATAACATAGTGAAGTAGTAAGGTTCGACCTCCATGCAACATTAATTTGTAGGTATCAATCCCTTTCACCTCAATGCAAGTGTTGTTCCCCACGAAAATCTATCTCGCCCCTACAGGTAATCAATGGAATTTAATGAAGGTTTCATGATCCTTCGTTACATGGTTGGTGGCTCCCAATTCTACAACCCATAGAGGATTAGTTTTAGTTAACAATATTAAACATGAAACTATTATTCCATTTACACATGAGTTAATGGATTGTACCTTCTTAGGTGTAGTTCAGTCCTTAGCATATTAGCCCTTATTTCCATAATTGAAACATTTGACCTTCACAACATTTCTCTTCTTAGGATGCTTCCTCATATTTTGCTTTGGCTTCTTTTTATCCTGACCATCCTTTGCTTCACCCTTACCTTTGTTGTTATAGTACTTGCGCTTAGTGCCATGATTCCCTTTTTGGACTGGTTTTGACTAGATGCACCTCCACACCGAGTTACATAGTTGCAAGTCTGTCAGCCTCCAATTCCAAGTGATAGAAGTCATCAACAAATGTCTTGATAACGAGATTATGTGTCAGGTGCATCCACGTATGGTCCCAGTTATCTGGTAAGAATTTGATGACTACCTGGATCTTCTGTTCTTAAATCAACTCATGGTCAGCATTATGAAGCTCACTTATTATGTTGAACATCTCTCAGAGATGTTTTCTCATATCATGCCCAGAATGCTTCTTGTAAATGTTAAACTTAATAATGATCGAGCGTAGCTTAGTTAAAGAAACTCCATTGAATTTTTCCTTGAGGACCACCCACATTTTCCTTGCATATTCATAGCTGCAAAACTCTTTCATAATGCCATTGTCCATTGCGCTTAGCAAAGTGATGCGAGCAAGTGAGTTTTTCCTCTCCAGACAGTGAAGGCATCGCGATCATGCCTATGTTGGGTCGTGGTTCCTTCTTGGTCAGGTACCTCCATGATGAAACTCAGAGGTTCTAATGCCTCTTGTTCTTCTAGCACATATTAAATTTTTATGCTCCAAATCTTGTAGTTATCTCCATATAACTTAACACTCTTATTTAGTTCAACAAAGATGTTCTTGGAAGCAAATAATATTTTTCTATTGAAAATGGAGGATTTACTTATAGACATTATATATACAAAATTATTGATGCCGTATTTTACATGTCATTATAATTTTACAACCAATTTATATATTAATATTAATACATATACAATCTAAAGTTAAAAGATCACTACGTTTTTAATCATCGTCTTGACTATATATGTTGATTAGTATTAACAAAAAATATGTATGCAAAATTATACAATTATTCAAACCAAATTTAAAAAAAAAACTATATATTGAATAATTATAAAACTTGATTAATTAATGTGATGCATTGAAAAAAATAATTATACTAAGTAATTATTAAAAGAAAAAATGTATATTCCATTAATAATAAAATTTATAATCCATCAACCATAAACGAACAATTATGGCCAAAATAAATCCAATGAAAAAAAATCCTTATTATTATTTTTTATTACTAACAAAAAAATAAGGATGACCTAGGATTTTAAAAAGTTAGATTGGAAAACTATGGATGACCTGACTCCTAACAGGAGCTGAAAGCCAAAAAGAATTACTCAGGTCAATAGATAAGTAATATATGATGTCTCTTGAAAATCTTTTGACTACTAATTTAGTCCCACTACGGAGTGTCACATCCTCGTGTCTAGAGTAAGACTTCCTCACAACCCCTAAGGAATACCAAAATCTAAAGAAAGAAATGAGAACAACTCGATGTGTCCCATGTCCTTCACCCCATTTCCGATCAAGCAGCTCATAAAGTGAAGGATAAACAAATGAATTTCTCAATCCTAGGTATATTGATCTTTAAAAAATTATCTCTATCAGTAGTCATACCATCTCTTGACAAATTTTATGTGTACGTAACACATGATGTACAAGAAAAATCTAGGTTGTAAACATGACTATTAGAATGTATTTCTCGAGCTTTCAATTTATTTTTTAGAACCGCCAATTTTGTCTTTCTTCTGGCTCTAAGCTCAACTGAACGTGCCTCAAAAGGTTTCATGATGATAATAGCCATATGTTGTAACTTTTCACAATGAAAAGTTGGTCACAACACATAATTATACACTGTAGTATAATTAATAAATTTAATAAAGAATACATCTTCATTAAAATAGGCATATACATGTTCAAAAATATTTTTTTATTTTACAAATATTAAAAAAATTCAGGTCAAAAATAATTTTTCATGTGAAAAAATAATTTTTATAATTAAAAACTTATATTTATTAATTAAAAAATATTATTTAAAATAAAAAAATAATTTTTTAAACTCTTACAAAAATAAAATAAATATTTTTAAAAAATTCAAAAGATAATTTGGAGTTAATATGTGAAAAAAGAGCGAAAAATGAGGTCCAAATAAATTCTTAAATAAAAATAGGTTTTGACCAATCGAGAGCTGCCATGTGCACTGGCATGTGCCAGCCTGACTTGTCGTTTTGAGCAACAATGTGTTGTAGTCGTTTCACACTAGGTTGTCGTGGCCCAGGAAAGCACATGACCCTGGAGGCTGGGAATCCCAACCTCCTCACGCAACGCGTGGGAGCCACGCACCGTTTTACCGATAGATTTAGCCTGTCGAGTTTTTTTATGGGAGATTTTTGGGGTCTAGAATTCTAGTGGTATGATCAAAATAATTTTAAAACACTCTAACCTATTGTTCTAGTATAACAATAGATTAATTTTTAATTAAAAATTAATCACAATAGATTAAATTTTCATATTTGGGCATCTAATTTTAGAAGACTACATCTTACTCAATTTAACTCCGAATTTTGCAAATCATATATTAAATTGAAGCTCTATAAGTTTGCTTTCATATGAAATCATAAAATCACATATACAAAAGCAATAAGATATTTTTTTCATGCCTAAAAATGTCCATACAAGTTGATTACCAAAGTTTATGAATAATTTAATAAAAAAATTATTTTAAAATAACTAATCAACCTAATTATTCATGAAAATTAGTGCACAAATAACTAAGGCTCTGATACTAATATTGAAAAAATAAATCCATATAAGTTAAGGTTCAGATTTTACCTCTAATGACAAATATGGAAGATTAGATTAACCTTGTATGTATACTACCAGTCTTGAAGAACAACCACTAAAGAGGGAAGTTCTTGCTTTTTACGGGCTAAGAATCAAACCTAAAATTTCTCAATCTCACACTTTTAGAGTAAGGAGTTATAGAAGAGAAAAAAACTCTAGCGGCAACCTTTTTAAACTTGCAAATACCTATATATTTTTAGTGATAATATCCATCTTCTATAAGAATTTGTGTTTTGATTTTTGAATTAAAATCATACTCTCTTAGATTATTCTAATTATCCAAAGATATTTTCTCTCAAATATCTTAATATTATCTTAATAATATTAATTATAATAAATATTATAGTTAAATAATATTTGTAAATATATTGATCTATAAATTTATCTACTCGTCATGGGCGAATCCGATCCAAAACTAATAAATAATTTTTTATAAATTAAAATGAATAATATTTAGATATACTTTCAAATATAACAAGGATAATAATTCACATGTAGTGGAAGAAAACTTGTTAAAATTTCTTGTTTTTATAGTTTCAATCTTCATATTAAATCTAATAGTTTTATATTAGCTTATCAGTATCGTACTACTAATTATTATTTTAATATCCATAATTACTTGTAATTAGAAGTGAATTGTTAGTGTGGAATATAGATAAATTTTATAACTAGTGTAATGAATTATGAAACATTTAAGCATTATTTATTTGTTTTATCTTTAAATAAGACTTTTCTCATCATAAATTTCTTTGCCATTTTTTTCCATAGTAGTTTAGTTGGGAAAAATAATAATTCCAACTTCTACTTGATTTTTGCACCTTCACTATTAAGGAAAAGTTGGTCCAATGGTTTCTGCTAACAGAGGAGAAGAAAAAAGGGTAATGAATTTGATTTAACATGAATTAATATGATTTTTTTTTGTACGCACACTTTAATTAGTCACCCTTCTAAGGCCATCTCCAACAGTTTGCACCATTTTTTGCACAATTTTAGTGTAAACACTAAAATAGCGTAATATCATCTCCAACCATTTACACCATTTTTAACACCAAAAAAAATATTATTTTCATATTCTTCTCTCTCATTAATATTATATTAATTTTTATCTTTAACTTTATTTATTCATTTTACTACAAAAATTTCCTATCATTTTATATATTAACCCCATATCTTGCTTGTTATTTTTCCTATTAATGTATTTTATTTAATTATAATATATATATAATATCACTATTTCTATACAAAAAAAATCCTAAATAAATAATTTATTATAAATACTACATATATTTAATATTATATTAATACAAATTAAATTTTTATATTTATTAAAAATATAAAATAAATTAATAATACAATATATTATATAAATTAAAAAAATTAGGATCTAATAAATGAAATAAATACATATATTGGACATAAATAATAATACATTAAATATAAAAATATATTAATTAAACATTAATAATAAAAAATGCATTAACCAAACATTAATTAAAAACATAAATTAATTAGTAAATTAAAAATAAAATATACACATAGTAAAAAAAATTAAAAAAATAAAAAAAAATAAAAAAAAAATTAGCGCTAGGCGCACCACTGTAGTAAATCTTTAAATTAGCGCAAGAATGGTGCATCGTTGGAATATATTTGCTGCGCTATTCTTAAAGAGGCAGTTTCACCAAACATATACTTATACTCTATATCTCTTAATTGTCATTTTCAATCAATCAATCAATTTTTGAACCTAAAATGTACATCTCATATAAGCCACAAGCTTGATCCTTTATGTATTCTTAATTTTCAATTAATTTTTGTTTTATTTCTTTTAAATTAACAATAAAAATTTCAAATTTTTATTAACTTATATTGAATATAATTAAAGATCTAGACACAGAGTAAAAAATATTTTTAAAAATATGCGCTTAAAAATCATTAATCCAAACTAAATATGTTATAATCACATTATACCTTGATAAAAAGTTTTAATGGTTATACCTTTTATTTTATTTTTTTTAGAATGGCAATTTTAAACCTGAAGTAGTTTGAATAAAATGAATCTAGGTTGAAAAAACTTTCTATAAATATGATATTTATTTTTAAAAAAAATTTATCACAAATTAACACTAATCACCCATTAAACTTTTCACAAAAAAAAGTATGCCTCCTTCCCAAAATTAAAAATATACATATATAATTTCATAAGAATTAAAAAATTATTTAAAATTTATAAACACATAACTTAGAATTAAAGAATGGAGTTAGCTTTCAATAAATTATTTAAAGTCATATAATTTTATACGGATTTTCAACTGCTAGTCATTATACACACACACATACATATATTAATAGTGCATCTTGTAGATTATTAAAAAAAATGATTACTGAAAATATATTTTATAGAGATATATTGTTAGAATTATATTTTATTGAAAAAGATTATATTACCGTATTTGAAAGATACAATAAAATACTAAAAAAATGAATTGAAAAAAAATATTAATTTATTGGTTACAATCCAATTTTATTATAAAAGAGTAAGCAATACCTAACTGTAACAGCCCAGTCTTTTGGACCTCAATCTGGCTAGACCCTTAAGCTCCAGTCTCTTGGACCTTAATTCGGTAAGTCTGCTACAGTACTGGACTGTCCTCACGGGCCCTCCGGCAAGATTTATTTATTTGACTTTAAAGGTGTATAAACTTTTAAAGTCGCCTCCTCGGATCGAACATTTGACCTCCCACTTAAGAGAGCCAGCAAGCACAATCCAGTACCATTTCTTCCAGTTAAGTAATAGAAGAAATGGTACTAGATTGTGCTCGCTGACTCTTTTAAGTGGGAGGTCAGGTGTTCGATCCGGAGAGGCGACTTTAAAGGTTTATATACCTTTAAAGCCAAATAAACAAATCATGCTGGAGGGCCCGTGAGGGCAGTCCAATACTGTAGCAGACTTTGTCGGGTTGAGGTCCAAGAGACTGGGTTGTTACATAAACTACCTTTATAACATCTCTTTCTAATTTTATTATATTTTAAGACTGAGGTATAATTATTTTTTGATATTGAAATCCTTTAATCTCTATTTCTAATAAAATATTTTTATCTACTTTTTTTGTATAAAATATTTTACTAACTAGTTGATAAAATTTAGTGAAATTAATATTTTATTTTATATGAATTATTTACAAATAAATATAATATTATTGATTAAAAGAGATTGTGTAATCAACTTTCTTTAGATTTTGATGCAATAAAATATTTTATAATAAATTAGTAAATGAATGTTGGAATGTGTGCATCAAACAGTATAAGGCATGACTGGCAATCAAAGGGAGAGTCCTTTTAAGTTCAATTTCTAGACATATATTAGGTTAAAATTTGATAAAAAAAAGTTTTATCGATCTTTTAATCTTACCTTATTCTACTCTAAAATAATAATTTTTAAAAAAATAATTCAATACTACCACTCCTCAGCAAATCTCATCTTTTGAAACACAAATTATAATTACATATGCCTAAAAAAATTATAAATTGTATTTCTGTCAAAATTGTTATTTTTAAAGTAAAATTATTATAATTTTTATTTTCACATATTATATTAAGATCATTATTCAATTTAGTTAAAAGCCAAATTATTCAAGTAAAACTAAAAAATTTATAAATTAAAAAAATAATAACCTTTTTAATCTGTAAATCTTCAAATGTTAATATAGAGAAGATGCCTGTTCGCTAAGTTAGTTTAATGGCTACTCTTTGAATTAATTATTATTATTATTATTATTATTATTATTTATGACGAGAAACTTTAGGTGGAGCTTGATCACCTCTTTGAGAAGGAGCCCGACTACCTAAGTAAACTCTGAGAGAATTAGTTCAGTAGTCCATCGGTTAGAGTCCTCCACTTTATTTTGAACTTATAGAAGAGCTTTATATAAATACACCCAGTGACTGGAGCGTTATTTGAATTAATTAATTTGTTACATATAAACTTCAATTTGGTATCAGAAATGAGATTTAATATTCTATAATTTTAAAATGACTAATCTTTCTAAGACATATTCCTGTTAGATGTTGAAGTTGACTTGCTTACCCTATCATGTGATATACAAGGGAGGATTAATAATCAAAGGAATAGAGCTTAATTAGCTAAACTGACAAGTATTAAATTATTAAAGCATATATAATTCAATAAGCATAAGTAGTTAACTTAGCTGGCCTAATTAATATTAATAATTTTAATTTTAAATCAATTAATAATAGTTAGATTAAATTGAATATATTATAATTACTTTGACTTCGAAAACCCTAAGGCCTAAAATGGTACTTATTAATTAATACTTAAACATATATAGCTGGATTTTAGGAAGTGTTCTTAAATTACTTGACATGTTGAGCACTTCTAAATTGCACATTGGATAGGGTATGAAAGAGTACTTCGGGAAACTTATTACAAAGAATAAAATAATACAATAATAAATATTCAAAATTTCTAATAAAATGCTTTTAATTTTTATTAAAATTTATTGTAATAAGTAGTTGGTAAAAAGACTATACATATTATAAATTAATTATAATAAATTATAACAAAAATAAAATATATTCAAATAAAAATTAAAATATTTATTACTAATATATATTATATCTAGTATTCTCGACTAAACTCTATAAAATTTTATTCCTAAGTTAATTGAGGTCGTTTATATATATTTTTTTTATTTGAAGTGATTATAGAAGTCATATCTTTGTAGAAATATAAAGTTATAAAATTATACGGAACTATTTTTGCCTAAATTAATTTAGGTTTATTACTATTTTTCTTGGCTACATTTATCTTAATAAAGTATTCTATTCGTTCATAAATAATTGTCATTTTAGATAATAAATTTTATTCTTATAAATAACTATCACTTTATAAAAATTAAGATTATTTTATACCTTTATTTTAAATTTATTTCTATATAATTAATATATAATGAATTGAGTAATAAATTAAGAAGAATGATAACTTAGTAAAATAGTTATATAAAGTAAATTATTAAATAATTTTATTAATTTTTATATAAAATTTTAAAATAATAATTATTTATAAACTTTTAAATAAATTTATTAATAAAATATATATTTCATATTAAATAAATAAATATAATAAAAGAAAAATAAATAAATCAAAGCAGTGCGGGCAAAGGAATCTTCCAATTCCAATGGTTGCAGTGGAACTATTAGATGGTGGATTAAATGATATAATAATAGAGGGGGCCAAAATCCAATTATTTATCCATCTATTTATGATCCACGATACTCTGTTAACTAAAATTGAATATTTCCCATGTCTTTTACTTATATTTTATTTCTACACGTGTGCATGCGTTTTTATCGATATTTAGACTTGTTCATGAGTGGAATTTAATTTTTTTTAAAATATCAAATTTTTTAAAAATTTAAATTATGTTATCTTTATTTTTTTTATAGATTTAGAAATAAAATTTGCATGAATAATTTCATTTATATATGATAATTTTATAAAATATTAAGAATTAAAATTTTATATTTATGTTATAAAATATTTCTTTTTATATTTCAAAACTTATTTTTTTTTATATTAGACTTTAAATATTACTCCTTTTTATAAAATTAATTGATCCTTTTTTATCCATTTAATAAATTTAGGTAATATATTAAATTTTTTATTATACTCATATTTAATATTAATTATTTCAAATATTTAATGAATATATATCATATTAAAATAAGTGTGTAATAAAAAGAAATATAAATTTTATATGCTTAATTAAAATAATTATTTTTTAATATTATGAAATATAAATTATATTTATTAATTCTCGATAAAGGAAAATAATATAATAATATAATTTTTATATTACAAAACAAATACTTATTTAGGCAATAAATTATAAATTAGAGTATGGAAACAATAACTAAAATTGTGAGTGCAGAATTGAATGAATATGAGGATGGTTGTACACTTCCATGAAGTATATGTAAGACTCATTAATTGTTTTTATACCATTTGGTTAATGTTCTTTGTACTATGGAACAAACTCTCTTTATATCTCATAACAACTAAATCATTCTAAATATTAATTATTTTTTTTATGAGAGAGACCCCTATTTCTGTAAAGCAACCTCAAATCTTAACATTATTTTTTTGAGGGACAAATCTCAACATTTTGATTATAGAATTTTAATTACATTTTTATGTTTAATTTATATATTTTTAAAATGTTTTAATATACACAAATTTTTGTTATTATCTTTACCAAATTTATATATTACCTTTTAATAATTTTAAATATATATTAATATAAAAATATATATGAATTAAATTTATTATATATTTAACCAAATAAAAAATATATGTTCATTCATATAAATTCTAATTCGAATTTAAATATAAATTTAAATTTTGAGAAAGTTATTTGATAAGTTTTTTAAATAATATTTACTTTCAAATAATATTATATGATAATATAATATTATAAAATGTTTATTTCTAAGAAAATTTGTAATTATGATTTTCCTTTTCTCTTGTGAAATAAAATTCTCATATTCTTTACATCTATATTTTTCATATAAATTAACATATAAAATAAATAAATAAAGAAAAAGTAAAAAAAATGAAATTTTTGCAAAACTACTCTTAAAAATAAATTTTTTTCAAAAATAGAATACCAAACTATTTTATTTATACTTTTAAAAAATTATGTCAAACTTTTAAAAATATATCCTTCTTTAGCTCTTTGTGTATGTTGTGTTAATGTTTCATAAATGTTGGCTTAAGAGAATTAATATATATACACTATGCTATATTTAAATCATTCTTTTATAATTTTAATTAATATATTTACTATTTTAAATTAAAAATTATATAATTACCAGTTAAAATAGATAATTATATATATGAAAAAAATAAAATATCTACACAATATCCATAAAATAATAAAAAAAATTATATTTATTAATTATAATTCAATATATATCAGTATAAATATATAATATACTCAGTATATACTGTGAATATATCTTTTTATAATGTGTATATACTAAAAAAGTTAAACACATTGAAAATACACATATTGATATATAAAATTAATTCAAACAAATATTAAAATAAAATAAATACAAATTAAGAAAAAATATAACAAAAATATAAAAATATAAATTGAAAATGAAAAAATAAAAAAAAATTCACAAAATAAAATTTTGAAGCATTTTATCAAATATACACATTAAAAAAAAAAAGTAAAACCTTTAACATTAAAGTTGAAGAATAACAAAAACAGAAGAAAACAAACATATGTGTTTACAAATTATAAATAATATAAAAGATCAAATCTACTTTCTACAAATAAAAAATAAAATAAGATAAGATAAGAGGAAGGAGAGGGAAAGGAATAGAAGAAAAGAAAAAAAGAAAAGAAATGAAGAACGAAAAGAGAAACTATAAACGTTGAAAAAACAAAAATTAAAGAAAAAGAAATAGTGTTAGAAATGAAAAATTAAATTAACTGCAGTATTTTTAAAAAGAGAAAGTAAAATAAGGGTAAATCCCATAATTTCCTCTGAGAAAAATTCCACCCAATTATCTTGGTTGGGCTTCAACCCAATTGTTACTTAGCCCATGGGTTAGAAAAGTAAAAATTTTGAGTTTTTTTTAAAATTATTCAAAAAAATAAAATTATTTTCAAAAAAACTCATTTTTTTCTTTCAAAATATCATTTTTAAAATTTTAATGTAGAAATAATCCCTTTTAAAAATATATATCTAATATTATCTAGCATACTAACTCCACTTTCAAAGCTATATATTTAGTATTGATATATATTTAAAGATATTACCTAAAATTTAAAATATTAAAAAAATTAAAAATAACATATACTATAATTTTGGTAAAAAAAAATTTCCTCAAGAATTACTATAAAACGTAAAACAATATTAAACATGAAATTTATTTGATTTGGAAATAAAATTCATTTAAATTAATTCACATATTTTCAATGGCAAAAACAAAAAATTAAAAGTGGTAGACCTTTTTTAATAAAAGAAAAATTATAATTAAAAAAATATATTAATATATAATTATGAACTATTTATCAGTTTGTGATTTAATGAAACAATACAATTGAATTCTATAAATTTACATATTTTGAAAATGACATAAAATAAATTCTTTATAATAATTACAAAAATTTTTTAGAGTATATTTTATCATAAGATTAATTATTATTTTAAAATTTTATTGAGTTATTATTTTTAACTATTAATTATCTTTTTTATAGTAATATTAAAATTATTTTTTTCTAAGAATAATATTTTAAATAGATTAAGACAGATGATTTTAGAAAGTGATTTGATTATTTAGTAGCTTTTATAATAATAAAATATAAATATTATTTAAAAATTAATTTTTAATATCATTGATGAATATTTTTCAGGAAGATTTTTTTTCTCCAACACCAAAAAGAAGTTTTTTTTTTTTTAAAGAAAGCCTAGAGTTAGTAGAGTAAAACTCAAATAGATATAGATAGGACCCACAAGAAAAACTAATTGAGAGATTTTGGGTGGAACTTTGACTCTTTCCAAAAGTTGACTTGTACTTCAATTTTGGAGAGTTATCTAAAGTGGGCTCTCTCTTAAAGTAAACATTTTGACCCAACACTTCATCGTACATATTCTTTACGAAGAAGTTCATCTTCTTCGTCGTTCCCTTTTCTCTGTAACTGTGAGTGCAACTGCCAAGGGAGGGGCACAGCTCACAGGAAGCACAGCCTCACAGGGGTGGAATGGCGGCAAGGAGGGTCACTGGCCCCTCCCCTAGTTCCTCCCCTGCATGTTTCAAATTTTATGTATTAATTATATGTAAAAATAATCTTATTAGCTTGTATTACCGTTAGTTTATATTATATATTTTCATTATATTTTATCAAATTTTAATTATATATTAATTATATTTTATTTTAATTATTTCATTGTGTGGTATGAAATTATTTTAATAAAATTATATTAATATTAAATATTTATTTATAATTATTTAATTGAGATAATTATAATTATATAATACTTTTGAATTTTTATACTTAAATAGGAATTAAACGGGCTCAAGTAATAAACAAATAGTATTAAATGAGTTTAAAACGAATATGAATATAACTATAATTGAATTTAAATGAGTTCTGATAATTTAAAAATTAAATGGGTTAAGGTTCGAATATGACAATTTTCACACATACTCCACTCCTTGCCATACCTAATCACATTTGAATAAATAAAACTAACAAAAGTAAATATTTATAAATACATTTCTATTATATTTTCTTCTAACTCATAATTGATCTTTCTCTCCTTCATTTCTCTTATTATTTTAATTATATGATAGCTGAGTAGACCATGAACCAAACATGATTAAAATTTAATTATATAATATTTAGTATTATAAGAAGGATAATGTTTTAATTTAAATAAATAAAAAAGGGAGAAGTTTGATAGAACTTGGATGTCCTATCCAAGAGTTTGATATTAATTAAAAAATCAAACACTATATCCATTAGGAAAAGAATATAGTTTTGAGTTAATCAAAAAACTATCAACAGCACAAAAAAAAGATACGTAACTTTTTTCTATTCTTTTCTCTCACCTTCTCTTATTCTCTATACTTTCTTTGTGAGAGTTGAGAGATTTTTTTTATGAAAAGTGTTAATTTTTAGACTGTAGAAAGCAAGAGTTTTCCTTCTATAATGATTGTCCTTTACAATGGGTGATATAAGCTATGGTTCAAGTCTTATGCGTATGTTATTAGAGGTATGTCTGATCTTTTTTTATGTTTAGATGATTTCCAACACACAATCTTCCTATTTTTGTCACTTAATTTTTTTTAATTATTTCTTTGATCTGAATAAAACTAATGCTACTAAATTAAAGCTTACTTGGTTCTCAAAATAAAATAAGATTAGAATAGGGAGAAAGTATAAATATACCCTCTAACTTATCATGTGGGAACAATTTAACCCTATTCTTTTTTTTTTGCTCAAATAAGTCCATATTTTTGAAAAATTAGCTTTTTAAGTCCATCACTTAACGATAACGTTAATGCCATTATATTATATAGAGAATATATAGATATACTCCTAAACTTATTGCACGAGTACAACTTGGCTCTTTTGTTTTTTTGGGCTCAATTATGCTTAAATTTTTGCAAAAACAACTATTTTAGTCCTTGAATAAACAAAAAAGTTAACACCGTTAAATTTGGAAAATATGTACACCCCATTTGAAATAAAAAAAATATTTTTTGCATAAAACAATTAAATATATTAGGAAAAAAAAACCATGATGTCTTATTACAAAAAGTTATATATTTATTTATAATTATGAAATTTTGTTTTAATTTTCTACAATTATATGATTGTTTAAGAGGTTTGAGAAAAATAAAGAAGAGAAACATATGAGATTTCCATTCCTTCTTCTTTGTTGAAGAAATCTCAAAATTTTCACCATAGTCGATTTTCAAAGAACTCAAGCCACTTATCAAATCCACGAAGTTTCAACATAGTCGATTTTGAAAGCTCTTCGAAGTTTCAAAATCCACTTATTAAATCCTTGGCCAGACATGAAATGAGTGAAATAGTCTCAGGTAAGATCATTAGTCGTACATATATCAGACTTCTTCATCGATGCTCTGAGCCTCATTGCCAAAGGTGGTTGTCGTTGTTGTTAGTTGGAGGGAACAAAGTTTTTAAGAAAAAAAAAACTTGGATTTTGCCACCCAAAATAAAGGAGATTTAATTGCTTGTGAATTTGATCTGGAACTAGAGCCATAAGAAAACCTATGGATTTCTTTGCACGTTATATCACTCTTTGTCTTTTATTCATTTTCTGCAAGAGATTTTGATGTATTGAAAAGAATAAGAAACAAATTACGTTCACAATTGTACAACATATATGTTTTTGTTTTTATTCTTTACTTTTTCTTTTTGAATTCAAAAACATAAGTAGTGATAAATATAATTTTTTAATCATATATATGTATATGAATTGTAAATTTATTATTTTCACACTATAAGAAAATGTGAAAATTAGTGATGAAATTTTGCGACAAATGAATCTGACACTAATTAGTGATGAATCAGTGACGAAAAATAATTTAGCGATGGATATTAGTGATAAAAAAATGAAATTAGTAACATAATTTTATGACGTCAAAATCCGTCACAAAGTAATGATGGATTAGTGAAGAAAATCGCAATTCGTCATTAGATTAGTAATGAAAATTGCAATTTATCACTAATTAGTGTTGAAAAACTTTGTCATTATTTTAAAATTTATTTTCTTCCTAATTTTTCTTTTTCATGCTTGTCTAAGTATTTTAGTAATGGATTAGTGACGAAAATTGTCTAGTGACAGATTTTTTCGTCATTAATTTTAAAATTTATTTTTGAACCAATTTTTTTTTTCTTTTCTCGCTTGTTTGAATATGTGTAGTGACGAAAATTGTAACCCGTCACTAGATTGGTGACAAAAAAAATGTTACTAATTTTAAAATTTATTTTTCTCTAATATTTTTATTTTCCACTCATTTAAGGCTTTTAGTGATAGATTAGTGATGAAAATATTTTGTCACTAATTCTAACTTTTCTTTATATATACATCTTTATATCTTTTTTCTATCATTCTCATATTTATCTTCATCCTCATTCATTCTTCTCTTTTTTTTTTTTCTTTCTTCTCATATTATTTGTTTTTTTCAATTCTTTTCTTTTTTTTTTCTTTATTGATTTATTTTATATTTTATATTTATTTATTTTTCTACTTATCTTACTCTCTACTTTTCTTTTAATTCTTCAATTTTCTTACTCTATAATTTTTTTTTAACTTTCTCTATCATGTTACTCTCTACTTCAAGTTTTCTTTTTCTTTTTTATTTTACTCACAAGTTTATTTTTTCTACTTTTTTATCATCATATTCTTTACTTTCTTTCTTTTTTCTTTACCTTTTTAATGTCTTTCCTTTTTTAATTTTTGATCTATATTTTTTGTTTTTAAATATTTCTTGTTATTATTATTAATGACATTTCTCAAAATTAATTGAAAAATTGAAATTAATTAAAAATAAAAATTAATTGAAAAATTATAAATTGAATGCTAATTGAAAAATAAAAAAAAATAAAAAATAACATATCTCAAATTATCATCATATTGAAGACAATTAATTTGGAATATATATAAATTTAATTATATTTTGAATTAAAAATAATTTTTATAATTTAGTGACGAAATAATGACAGAAATTTTTTATCACAATTGTGACAGGTTTGTAATTGAACGTTTGTCACAATTTGTGATGTAAAAATCTATCACTAATTAGTGATAAATTTTTCCATCACTAAATAGTGAGGGATTTCTCATCAATTTTTGTTGTAACTTAATAGAATCTGTCACTAATTAGTGATGGAATTTTCCATCATAAATCTATCATTAACTTGAAATATGTCACAACAAAATTAATGACCAGCATTTTGGTGATAGAAATATTTTGTCACTAAATGATTTAGTGACAGATTTTCTATCACTAATTCAAAAAAATTTTGTAGTGTCAATGGTTCATTAATATTGTAAATTTTGTGTCGAAGAACGTTAACAGAGCGGTATCGAGAAGAATGATAAGTGCATATCGAACATATATTTTTCTATCAGTTTTAGCATAAAATTAAGTTGAATTAACTTATTCTAAGCTTATTTATGTATTTTAATTTTATTATTTTTGAATAAATCTTAGTTTGAATTAATTTCTTGTAGATTTGTGCAAATAGAAATTTTAGGCAGATCGAACCTTTAAAGATTCAATAAAAATTTCGATAATGATAGTGTTCGAGATTGAAAAAGTTATTTTTATAAAGTTTGTAGACAACATCTCAGATTTTCAGAGAGGTCTGGTTCATAAAATCCAAGATCGTTTAGACCTCTAAATATTAAGTTGAAATTAGGCCTGAGATACTGAAGCAGAATTCTAGTTCGAACTACTAAGAGTAATTGGGCCATATCATGGTGTCCAGAGTCCAATTGAAGTGCTTCAAAAGCCTAAAGTCATCTAATATTCAAGCGCTACAACTTTGATGAAGGAGTCAGATTGAGATAAGGTTGTCATCTGATAGTAAATTGGCTTGCAAGTAGAAATTTGAATTCTACAGAAGTAGATTTGAAGTTGGAATCAGTTTTTAGGTAGTTGGATATTGTAAAACATTTTGTAATTTGAATTGAGAAAAGGGGGCAAATTGAGCGAGAGGAGAAGAAGCTTATGCTTAAAGTAGGATTTCATCACTCTACAAGAATTCATCCATCTAGTTTGAACATTCAATTACGGTTTAGAATTTTAATTTTAAATTATTTGGTTCTTTGTTATTTTATTAAGTTCAATTCTAGAGTTATGGATTCTATTATTTATTTCTTCATTAGTATTATTTTTAATTTAGTTATAAACAACTAATCTCTTTAGTGCAATTAGGTGAATTTAGGATTATGGATGATAGGTATTGATTGATTTAATTATTTATTCATTTCTTCAATCAAAGTTTTGTTAATTTTATTCGTAATGCTTGTGATTGATTGACTACCAATTATATGTTCAATTAAAATCATATGATGAGTGAAAGTTAGGTATAATTTTAGATTGTGAAAATCAATAACTTTAAAAAGTTTATTTTAGAGATAAAAGAATTTTAGAAGAATAATTTTATTCTTTTGAACTTGATAGATTGTTGTGGTTTAATGTTCATGAGAACAGAATATTTATATTCCAGTAATTATTAAGTTTCTTGCTTGAAAGAGATGAAGATTAAATTTTAAGGACTTAATAATTTTGATTTAAGAAAGTTTTAAATTAATTTAAAAATTAGTTTTTATCCATTTGAAATAATTCTAATAAAACTTAATCCTACTTGTTAATATAAATTTACTTGAATTTTGAATTTGAATTTAACGTTTGAATTAGTTAGATAATTATCTCAATTTAATTTTGAATTTGGATTTAATTCTAACATTTTAATTAGAAATTATTAGATAATTTTTAAAATATCAAATTAATTTATTTGTTTTCAAATAATAGTCAAATTAAATTTAAGTTAGTCAATTTACTCATTCTCTATGGGAACGATCTTTACAAATATTTACTATTTGTACGACCTGTGCACTTGCGGTTTAGAATTACTACACAATTCGTCATACAAATTTTTAGTGTCGTTGCCGGAGAAGGAGAAATTAATTTGATAACAGTAAGTTCGAAGAGACTATAAATTTAAAATTTTATTTTAATTTTTTTCTTTTACTTTCTTGCAGGAATTATAAGCGCAGTAATAGATAAGCTGTATTAGAAAATTTTAATTCTAAAATTGAAAAGCAGTGCAGATAGAATAATACAGCAAGAAGGAAGAGACTTCTCTTAAAACTCAAAAACTGAAAAATAAATCGCAATAATGCTTACCGATATGAAGAAAAATGTTAAAAATAACAAATAATGAAAAGGAACAATAGAGAAAATTAAAAGAAAGATAAATTTTTTTGAACCAAGAAAGAAGGAGAAATTTGAATAAAAAAAAGTCAAAATACAAGTTAAGTAACTAAAATCTTGTAAAATTGGAAAAGAAAAAACTATAACTAAAATTACAATACTACCCCTAGTGAAAATGCAAAAAAAATAAAATGGTATAACGCCAGGTAAAATTCCTTGGGCTAGCCCAACCCGGCTCGACATTATTATTTTTTATTTTGTAGTTTAGGCCTTAGGAATTAGGATTACATAAATTGATTTTTTAATTTTATTTTTCACTTTTATTGTTGTAATTGTTTTATTTTTTTCTTGATTTTTTAATTTTTCTTTTTCAATTTAGGGTTTAATAAATAGATGTTTCTGTTTTATTATTGTTTTTTTGTTGTTTGATTTCTTTGTTTTATTTTTAATTCATAGAGTAATTTGGATCTTAACTGTTATAAAGAATTAGTGCTTTCAAATTTATAGATAAAAGGTAAGTTTTCATTTTTTTAATTAATTAATGAATTTTACATTGTCTATCTCTGATTTCAGTGATTATGGTGAATTAAGGTGCCTACAACTAATCCCATGAAAAATTTTCATCACGTTCCATTTTTATGCTGTAAACTTATATATGACGATAATATATAAACAAAACAATGGTAATTCATTATTAATTTCAAGTTGCTATATATTCAAATAGGCTCACTTCTACTACATATATTATATATTTTAATTTTTTATGAATGATTATTAATTTTTATGTATAATTTTATTAATAAAAATTGCACATCATTTATAACCATGCATATTTTAAAAAAGAAAAAAGGAGTTTGGGCTGGAAAAGCTCAACCTATTAGCTCGGGTGCTTCGAGTGGCCTGGGCCACTTGGGCTACAAGCTAGGCTTTAGGCCTATCCTATTGGCCCGAAGCTAGCTCGGGCCAGGCTACAAACATGAAGCAAACTCGATACAACCCGGCCCATGTTTAGCTCCATTAGATAAAAAGCAATTTCTTATGCTATTGATTTTCATTTATTTGGTTCAAATTCAAAAAGAAATTAAAGTCCAATTATATATTGTGTTCGGTAGAAATGCAAAACCATACTTGCTCTACCTAAATGATTTTTATAATTCAATATATTATTAGTATTTAATTTGTAGCATCAGTGATTTGGAGAAATTAAATAAGTATTTGGAGATATAAATTATATATACTCAATATATATATCTAGAGTATATATAACATATACATATGGTATATTAATTGTATATGTTGGATTAATACATTACATACTTAATATTTAATACACATATAAGGTACATTTGATGTGTATATAAGATACACATTACTTGTGCATATGTGTAGTATCCTAAATTTTTAAAAAGTTTTAATTTTTGGAAATTTGATAAAATAAATTATAATTTAAATGGATAAATTAAATTAATGATTTTAAATGAAAAATGAAGGGGTTTTAAATGAAAAAGTGGATAATATATGTGATATATATGTAAAATATACATAACATATAAAAGTCAATACTTTTTAAAAGAAAAGTCAAAGTAAAAAGGTATTTTGGTAATTACATCTTAAAAATTTAAAATTAATAAAATAATTCAAAAATAAATTATTTTTGAATGGAAGAGGAAATTTATGACTTTTAATTTATTAAATAAATAATTATTAAATTATTTTAATATATATATATATATAGTTTAAAATTAAAGGATGAAAGGAAAGAGAAATAAAAAAAATAAAGTCTTCTTCTTCTTCTTTCCTTCAAGGCCGAATTTCATGGCTTCAAGAGAGGGATTTGCTTCTTCCATACTCCAAAAATTGAAGAGATTTTAAGGATTCAAGTGGAGTTTTAGAAGTTTCTTCATCAATTGGTAAGCTTTCTTACCAAAATTTCAAATTCTATGGAAAAATGTGTTATGTAAATTTTGGAATTCTATAGTAGCATGATTTAATTGTTTAATTGGATATGAATGAAGTCTTTTTGATTGGTTATTAATGATTTTAAGTTTGGATTAAAGAAATTATTGAGTTTGGGTAAGATTGGTGAAGAGAGAGAATTTAGGGTTATGTAATTTTTGGGATTTTGAAATCATGGTTAATAATTGTGTAATTAATTCCAAATGAGTTGTTTTGATACATAAACAAGCATTTTAAAGTCAAATATTGGATTTGGTTGTGTTTGGCTGGAGTTTGAGAATGGAAGTGGAGATTTAGTGTTTTGGAAAAGTGATTTTTCAAATTGGTTGAATTGTGTGATTTTATTTGTTTAAGCATGTTGTTTAGTGTTAAAAATGATGAATATAAGCTTGAAATGAGTAATGGATTGTGTTGGAATGGAAAACCTTCAATGGAGGAAGGTTATGCCATTTTTGAGATTTTGTGTATAAGAGTATATTGTTATAATGTAAACGATTTAAATGTATTAAAATATATTTTTAATGATATTAGTAAACTTAAAACACTAATTTAAATGGCTTGATATGGTTTTTCAAAGTTAAAGTGAGATGAAGCTTAATTTTGGAATTTGGCTTAGAGTGATGTTTAATTATGGTTTGATGTTGAGAATACCTTATAATATGATATTAAATGATTATGTATGATCACATTTGGTATAGGCATTGGGGGAGGTTGATTTGCTTCATCCAAGTGGTGAAGGGCATGTTGGAAGGATAGAATTGGAGGTTGTATTAAGCTTGCTTTGGGTTGCTAGTAGAGGTATGTACAAACTTTGAGTATAATGTTTATATTTGCATGACATTTGGACTTAACACATTTTGGTTGAAAATGTGTTAAGCTACTTGGTTCATTGATTGTGTATGAATAATGTGCTATGACATTTGTAATGTCATATATGTGTTAAATGCATTGTGAAAAGCCATTGATAATGGCTAAATTGTGTAAAGTGTGAAATATGCATATTATGTGAAAATACCCAAAGTAATTAGATAATATGTTGTGAATGCAAAAATAAGATATGTGGAATAATGAAATGAATTGATATTGATAAAAATGAGAAAAGTGAGAAAAATGAGAAAGATGTGAAAAAATGAGAAAAATGAGAAAAAAAATGTGAAAATAAGACAATGAGCTTAGTTTGAATATGAGAAATAAAATGAGAAATGAATTGTGAAAGTATTTGATAATGAGATAAATGAATTAATTGTGTGCCTAGTATGTTATTCAATTTTCAGAGTTCTGGGTTTGGCGGCATGCCTATGAATTGCTGGGCAGGTGAAAAGACCGGGTCGTAAGCCGAGCCCAGCTGATAAATGATAAATATGATGTTTTGGGGGTGCAAAGACTGGGTCGTAAGCCTTAAAAACCGTAGCAGTCTAGCCGGATTGAGGACTAAAATACCGGGGCCTAAGGGTCTAGTCGGGTTGAGGTCCAAGAGACTGTGGCTATTACATTATCCATGGGTATATATATTGCCTTCGGGCTAGACAAATGGTGTCATTATGGACCAAAGCAGTAACTCTAAAATTTGAATAGCATATTAGATCATTTTTGGGCCAATGCTTGTCTTTACTTTAATGTGAATTATGAATTGTGATACAATTGAGCAATATAATGTTATGAGTTGTGAGTATAAAATATTTGAAAAATATAATAAAGTGAAATGATGTGACCTCTATATACATTGTACATTGGTATTACTTTACATTTTTATTATTATCAAATTTTGTACCACCAGGCTTCGGCTTAGCTCGATTGTAATTCGTCGCGCAGGTGTCATAGACGTTTTGGTAGAGCCGGAGAGTTTTACTAGACTTGGTCGGGTCTAGGTTTGTATTTATTGAGCTTGAAGAGTTATTTTGTGTACATCAAGATCAGAGCCAGATGCCAGCATTTATATTTTTTATATTATGTATGTTATGATATGTTTTTGAAGCATATATTATAAATTGTAAAGAATGATTTGAATAATTTTGTTTAAGATGGGATTTTATATATAATGTTGATATATATATATATACCTACATATAAGTATTTTGAAAAAATATGGAGAAATTGAGAAGTATTGGTGAATTGATTTTATTTGGAGTGTTTGTTTTATGCAGGTTGTGTTTTGTTGAATTTTGGAAACGTTCAAATTACAAAAAAAAACTCTGGCAAATTTTTCCCAGAGATTTTCATATAAAATATTTATTTTGGATTCCTATAACAAGCAAAGAATATTTATATACTATTTATTTTATATATTAGTATTTGAAATCTTAAAACAGAAATATAAAATTTTTTATTAAATCGGTCTGTGACATTTTTATATCGTATATGCGTATTTTACATATGCTGAAAATATGTATTGTACATATATATGGTATAAGGGTGTTACATTTATTTTGGTATCAGAGCCTAGGTTTGAGGTTCTCGACTAAGGTGGGATGATATAGAGAGAAAATTGGAATAAAAAAATAATTTTTCAATTGTAATGCATGCATTGGCACTAGCAATTTATCTGATCCCTGATATGGCAATGTCCATTTGATATAATGAATATGAGTTGAGATGCTGTCTGGGTTGCATAGATCAGAGTGCCGCAGTGGAAACGTCATTCTAGAGATTATGGATTAAGAATTTTTGAAACTTTTATTTGAAATCTAAAATTTATAGCTGATTCAATTGATGAATAAGTGAAATTAGAAAAATAATCTAGGAAATAATTTAAGATATAAAAATAAAAAGTTTGAGAAATGAGAATGATAGTTACAGAAAATTTTATAGATGTACTGCAAAATGATATTGTCTGAATTGTTGGACAAATCTAGAAATGTTGGATGAGTTTGAATATTTAATAGAAAGTTTTTCTATATGTTAGAATCCAAATGTATAAAATTTTATAAATTTTAAAGATGGATCTCTAATTAAGAAAAATAGAAGAACACAGATTGTTGGAGAAATTTCAGCAACTCAGAATCTGTAGAAATAATAAATAAATAAATAAATCTAGAAACTGTGGTAAAACAACCCAGAAAAATCTAAACATTTACACACAATATCATATGTATTCCTATAACATATGGTTAAAATTTCATGAATTTTTATTAATGTTTGATACCTGAAAAAAATAGACAACCGGGTGCTTCCAGAGAAATTATTAAAGAGACAGATTCTCTGATTTTGGAAGATTTAATTTTTAAATATATTAAATCAACTTGAAAAAAATCTAAAACTTTAAATATAAGTCTATATATGTGTCAAGTGAACATAGATAAAAGTTTACAAGCTTTTATAAAGAATTGGTAAGGAATATAAAAATTAAAAGTGAGATTGACATAAAACTGGGGAAGTCATGCAGTTTTGTGTAAGTAAGTAATAAATTAATTTTATGAGACAAATGAATGAAGAAAATTATAAAGATTTATATGCATATGGGTATAAGTATAGAAGGAATATGGAGTTTTTAATAATTTGCAATAAAGAGTTCATAATTAAAATCAAAGAGTAAAATCATATATGATAGCGAATTATTTATTATGAAATAATGATACATGATTTAGGGTTGAATGTGTAAAATTCAAGTATCTAAATGGATGATGTTAACTAGTGTAAGAAAATGAATTAGTGTTGTTTAAAAGTAAATGTTATGATCTTAAGATTGAGAATGTGATATGGATGAGATTTGGTGAGGTTCATGTTGTTGGTTGCATTTTATGAAATTTGAATTTTTAAAATGAGTTTCCATAATTGTGAAAGTGATGTGTTTTGATGTTATATTAATATAAAAATAAAGTTTATAAAGTTAGCTCTTGAAAATGAGATTAATAGAATGAAGTTTAAGTAAAGTAGTAAGTTGAAAATTTAGAGTTGTAAGGGAATTTCGATGAGGATTGTTTAGATATTGATAGTTTAATGTTTAATAAGCATGATAGTAATTTTGAATGAGTAATATTATTTATAAAAGTACTAACTAAGGTGTAATGTAGTTGATAATATAGAAATTTATTATGAAATAAAGGGAAATGATTAAGCGAGTGAAAATGAGTTACTTTAGTTAATTGAATTGAAAATGATGAAAATAGGTATGAAAGGTGTGATCAATGCAAAAAAAAAAAATGTGAGAGAGATGTCACATTGAAAATGTGACTAAAATTTATATGAAGTGTTAGAAAAAAAATATATAATAAGAAACTTATTTAAGAGATGGGCGATTGAATAAGGAATATGTTAATTATGTTGTGGTCAGAGTGTGTATATATGTTGAATTGATGAATAACCTAAGTAATGTCAAAAGTATGAGAAATGATAATGTTCTCTGAAAGGTGATAAATGTTAACTTTGTATATGTTGTATCTTAAAGAGGAATTGCGTATAATTATATGATATGTGTGATGAGATTTTTCAATATGAACACAATTGTGATATATAAGAAAATGTGGAAAGTAAGTCACATTGTGAATATGACTTACGAAGGTATATGTGGATGAAAAAAAAATTTATCGAGTGTTTGTTACCTTATACAATTACTTGTTTATTAATATTGAGAATGATATTGCAAGTATTAATATACCTAAGAGAGATTAGGTCTTGACCTGCGTAGAGTTAGGTCATGTTATGAAATTGAGATTGAGAATGGGTCCGAGCAGCGTTGGACAGTGAAATTGTTATTGTAATAACTGAACTTGATGTTTGTATAGTGTTGAGCCCAATGTATATGCGTATTAATAAGAGATTGTAAGGAAAAGGAAAGTATAATGAAGAAAGTATGGAAGTGAAAAAAAATGAATGAAAATTTTTATAAGAGATAGATTAGAAATGGAGTAATAAATGGAAATTGTGTAAATTAACATATGAACGGATGTGTATATGTAAGAGATGTTAATGATAATATTATTGAAACTTGAGTTAGGCTAATGATGATCAAGTGATTAAGAGTAAATTATTTAGAAACAGAAGTGATTAAAAGTAAATTGCTTTGAAACAGAGCTGAAATGTGTTAACTCTTTGTGTAGCAAAAGATTAAAAAATGAATATGTGATTTTTGAGATACGAACTTAATGTTGTGATTGGAAATATTTGAAGAAGAATGATAGAGGGGCAATATTTATTTATAAGCCATAGGCATGACCATTATTGTGCCATGGTCGTATGATTTGTTTAGTATATTGACCGATTAGTTTTGTTATCCACGCAGCATGGGCCTAAGATGACATAACCGTTGGATAGATTTGGTGAGATTGATAGTTATGCTACAAGAAACATGGTCAAGATTTATGGTTTGCATAGTTGTATCTTATAATTTCATGTTAGAAATTTGTTTATAATTATAGAAAGTGTAGAAAAAAAGAAAATTGTGAAAATATGATGAGCTTTAAATGATGTATAAGAAAAGTGATTTGTGTAAATAAGGTAACTATAAGAAATGTGAGAAAATGGTAAATGAAAGGAATTATGAAATGTGAGTAAGAGTTATAATAAATGTGTTTGAAAGTGGTATAAAATGAATAAGTTGATGAAAATGATGTGTAAAGTAAACGAGACTAGGGGAAGTGAATATTATCTATAATGATGAATTCGAAGAGAATTAAAATTTGAGAATAAATTTGACCTAATAGAATTAGGTCATGAATTGAAAATAGATTGATGAATTTAAAATAGACAAAAGGTTGGTCAGAATAGAATAAGGTTGTGATGGTCATATTGTGATAGTTAGATCAATTGATCTGAAATGTAATAAGTTTACAAGTATTTATTGAAATTCAATGTGTGTAGTTGTATTAAGAATATGCAAGCTATATGATAATGTGCATAATACAGCGTTTTGATATGTATATACATATGAAAGGAGCTAAGTTATATTATTTTTAAATAATTATAAGAGAAAAGTGTTAGTTATAGTATAATTGGAATGAATTTTAATAAGGAAATAAGATTTTGTTGTTGTATAATAGTGATATTAAATTAATATGTGGTAATTGTATAAAGAGTAGGATCAAAGTAAAGATGTGTAAAATTATTGTGTTAAGATAAAAGTTATTAACATTTGAATTTAAGGTGATGAGAGTATATTTTTAAGATAATGAAGTGATAAGATATCTTGAGTGCAATAGGTGTGTGGTGTATATATATTAAGGATATGAACTAATTTTGTATAATGACAATTCGATTGAAGATATAATAATCTGTTGTGACTGTTTGAGTAAATAGACAGTATAATGATGTGTTAGGGAATGGTAAAAAGGAAATTAAGAATGAACCTAAGGGGAAGAATAGAAATTATGTAATTTGGTAAAATAATAATTTGGATGATTTATTACTATACTGGGTAATTTCGAGAACGAAATTATTTAAGGGGGAGAAAATTGTAACATCCGTGATTTTGGAGAAATTAAATAAGTATTTGGAGATAGAAAATGTATATACTCAATATATATATCTAGAGTATATATAACATATACATATGGTATATTAATTGTATATGTTGGATTAATACATTACATACTTAATATTTAATACACATATAAGGTACATTTGATGTGTATATAAGATACACATTACTTGTGCATATGTGTAATATCCTAATTTTTTGAAAAGTTCTAATTTTTGAAAATTTGATAAAATAAATTATAATTTAAATGGATAAATTAAATTAATGGTTTTAAATAAAAAATGAAGGGGTTTTAAATGAAAAAGTGGATAATATATGTGATATATATGTAAAATATACATAACATATAAAAGTCAACACTTTTTAAAAGAAAAGTCAAAGTAAAAGAGTATTTTGGTAATTAAATCTTAGAAATTTAAAATTAATAAAATAATTTAAAAATAAATTATTTTTGAATGGAAGAGGAAATTTAGGACTTTTAATTTATTAAATAAATAATTATTTAATTATTTTAATATATATATATATGGTTTAAAATTAAAGGGTGAAAGGAAAGAGAAATAATAAAAAAAAGTTTTCTTCTTCTTCTTTCCTTCAAGGCTGAATTTCATGGCTTCAAGAGAGGGATTTGCTTCTTCCATACTCCAAAAATTGAAGAGATTTTAAGGATTCAAGTGGATTTTAGAAGTTTCTTCATCAATTGATAAGCTTTCTTACCAAATTTTCAAATTTTATGGAAAAGTGTGTTATGTAAATTTTGGAATTCTATAGTAGCATGATTTAATTGCTTAATTGGATATGAATGAAGTCTTTTTGATTAGTTATTAATGATTTTAAGGTTGGATTAAAGAAATGATTGAGTTTAGGTAAGATTAGTGAAGAGAGAGAATTTAGGGTTATGTAATTTTTGGAGTTTTGAAATCATGGTTAATAATTGTGTAAATTGATTCCAAATGAGTTGTTTTGATACATAAACAAGTATTTTAAAGTCAAATATTGGATTTGGTTGTATTTGGTTGGAGTTTGAGAATGGAAGTGGAGATTTAGGGTTTTGGAAAAGTGATTTTCCAAAGTGGTTGAATTGTGTGATTTTATTTGTTTAAGCTTGTTGTTTAGTGTTAAAAGTGATGAATATAAGCTTGAAATGAGTAATGGATTGTGTTGGAATGGAAAACCTTCAATGGAGGAAGGTTATGCCATTTTTGAGATTTTGTGTATAAGAGTGTATTGTTATAATGTAAATGATTTAAATGTATTAAAATTTGTTTTTAATGATATTAGTAAACTTAAAACACTAATTTAAATGGCTTGATATGATTTTTCAAAGTTAAAGTGAGGTGAAGCTTAATTTTGAGATTTGGTTTAGAGTTGTAATATCCCGAGATATACCTTAAAAGTTTTGGAGGAGTTGTTGTATTTGGATTTAATATATATGTGATGTATATGTGTATATCTAATTGTAATATCCCTAAGTGTGCCTAGAAGTTATGATAATATTGTTATTATTGAATTGAAGGTGTAAGTGATAAGTGGTAATTGTGTATGGTTTATTTGAATGATAAAAGAAGTTAAGAGATAATGTATATGTGTAATTGGAAAGAAAAGCAATGTGTAGAGAGAAGTGTATATGTAGTGTATATGGTGATATATATGACATATAAGTTGGTCAAAGGGCTTGGTCAAGGGAAGAAGATATTTATATTGTTAAGTGTGAAATTACCAAAATGGGCAAGAGTTTGTAAAGGGAATTAAAATGTGCATGAGGGTAAGATAGTAAATTACTTTTGGAGGAGTATTTAATGAGTGTTGACTTTAGGGTTTCTTCATCATTTCTTCTTCTTCTTCCTTGTGTGGCCGGCTCACCTAAAGCAAAGGAAGACAAGAGAGCTAATTGAGGGTTTGATGTTCTAAGCTTCAAAGTTGAGAGAGATTTCAAGTAAACAAGTTGGAATTTCAAGAATTTCATGATTTTAGGTAAGTTTGCTCTTGTTTACTCTTGTTATTTTTGAAACTATGCTTGAGTTGAGTTGTGATTTGATGATGGTATGATTAAGTTGCTTATGGTGTGATTTTAAGTATTGATTTTGCTTGATAGATGAGAAGTTGGGTTGGTGTTGGTGATGGAAGAGTAAGAGTTGTGTTTAGTGAAATTGTTTCTGTTTTACAATTAGTAAAGGCTGTGATTTGTATGATTTATAATTAATTATAGAAAAATTTTCTTGAAGTGAATTTTTGATATGTTGTGCCTCTATGAGTCTAGAATGACTGAAAAATATGTTGATTCGATTTTGGATAGGTTATGAGTTTAGAAAGATTATTTTTATTAGACCTGTTCCAGCAGGTATTTTAACTGAGACAGCTCTATTTCAGGATTTTTAATAAAATGTAGAAAAATAATATTCAATTGAATTTTGGATATGTTGTTGCTTAGTGAGTCTAGTATTTGAGAAAAATAATTTGGAACCACGTTGATTGAATTTGATTTATGGAATTCACAAAGTTCAGAACTGCTGCCAGGATGCAGGGCAATTGGGGCAGTCTGGTTAGGTGAACTATTTGACCAAGATTTTGTGTTCAGTTTGATCTAAAATTTTAAAGGAATGATTTTAAGATACAAAACTAAATTCTGTAAAAATTTTAGAATTTTTAGTCAAGTAGATTATTTTATACAATTTTTCAAAATAAGGTTAAAATGGAGTCTAAAACCAGAATGTACTATTCATTTGGTCATTTTGCTAATATTCCTTTTGGATTAGGTTTTGGAAGGAAGTGAATTGCCCTAAGTTGATAAGTAAAGAACTCTTGGGAGAAGAAGAGTTTAGAGTTGTGTGAAGTGCTATTGAGGTAAGTACAAAACCCTATTTGATTTCATATATTTATATGACTTTGAACCTTAAACCATTTGATTATAAATGTGTTAAGAAATCTATTATATCATTGATACCTATGAGTATATCAATAAGAGTATATGAAATGTGAGAGCATTCAATAATGTATATACTATGAAAGATGAAAGATGTGATGATATGATTGTATGATATGATGATATAATAATGCAATTGATTGTGTATACTTAAATGATGAATGATTATATATGTAATAATAATGAGACATGAAATAGAGATTGAGATATAATGATGTATGAAGCTATTGTGATTGGCTATGATGATGTAAATAATGATTGAGGCATGTTTGCCTAATTGATGCCATTGTGATTGGCTATGATGAGGTAAATGATGAATTGTTCCAATGTGATTTGAGATATGGTGCAAATCTATTGTGTAATGTGAAATGAATTGAGAAAGTAGAGATAAATGAACGAACTTATCTGCCTCCTGCGGAACCATGCGGACTCTGTGGATTGGGCAACCGAACTTAGACTACCGACCTGGTTGGGGGAAATTTCGATTCATTCAGTGTTATACGTACCTATCTGCCTCCTGCGGAACCATGCGGACCCAGTGAATTGGGCAACCGAACTTGGACTACCGACCTGGTTGGGAGAAGGTTCGTTAATGATAGTTTTATACATGCCTATCTGCCTCCTGCGGACCCCTGGGATTGGCAGTGGCCTGAGGCCCAGTGGGCAACCGACCTGGTTGGGGAAAGGTTTGTATTTGCAGCTATGGTTGTTGGAAATAATGATGAACTTTGAATAACATATTAGTGTGTTTTGGGCCCGAGTCTGTCTTTGTTGTTAATATGATATACAAATGTTGAAATAAATAAATATTGAGATCAATGATTGGTGAATTGTGAATATAACAATGTTATGTAGTCTGATATGTAATGTGTATATTGTTTGTGAGTATTAGTAATGGATTGTGGTTGATGATAATGATTGTCTTTATTGGGAATATGATTTATGATTGGTGAATTGTGAATATAACAATGTTATGTAGTCTGATATGTAATGTGTATATTGTTTGTGAGTATTAGTGATGGATTGTGGTTGATGATAATGATTGCCTTTATTGGGAATATGATTTATGATTGGTGAACTATGATTTGTTGTAATGTTATAAGCATATATATATAGTTTATGAGGTTGGTAGAAATTTATGTGGAATGCATTGGAAAAAAAAAAGGAAAACAGGTTAAGAGAATGATAAAACATGATGCTAAAAATATGAGGTATGTTATTTTGCAATGTATATTTTGTTTTTAATATTTATTTGTATTACTAAGCTTTTGGGCTTAGCGTGGTTATATTAATCGCGCAGGTAAAAAGGTGATGGATTTGGAGTTAAACCATTATGTCTTGAAAAGGGCAAGTGTAGCTCGAGACCAACTAGAAGATGGTGCATGCATGTATAAGTTAATATATATATTGCATATTTTTTTTATAAGAATGTATTCATATGTATCAATAAATCTTTGGAAGAGACAATGTAACTATTATATATATATGTGTTATTATCAAAAGGATAGTAATCTTGTAAATCATTTTATATAATAAAATGTACTATTGTTTTAGAAGTTAAGTAAAGATTTTTAATTGTAATAACTAGTGGCATCCTTATACTCTATATACTTACTTTGCGTATACAAAGTATATGTATGGTACTTATATAGAGTATCGGGGTGTTACAAGAGTGATGTTTAATTATGGTTTGATGTTGAGAATACCTTATAATATGATATTAAATGATTATGTATGATCACATTTGGTATAGGCATTGAGGGAGGTTGATTTACTTCATCCAAGTGGTGAAGGGCACGTTGGAAGGATAGGATTGGAGGTTGTATTAAGCTTGCTTTGGGTTGCTAGTAGAGGTATGTACAAACTTTGAGTATAATGTTTATATTTACATGACATTTGGACTTAACACATTTTTGTTGAAAAATGTGTTAAGCTACTTGGTTCATTGATTGTGTATGAATAATGTACTATGACATTTGTAATATCATATATGTGTTAAATGCATTGTGAAAAGCCATTGATAATGGCTAAATTGTGTAAAGTGTGAAATATGCATATTATGTGAAAAATACCCAAAGTAATTGGATAATGTGTTGTGAATGCAAAAATGAGATATGTGGAATAATGAAATGAATTGATATTGATAAAAATGAGAAAAAAAATGAGAAAAAGTGAAAAAAATAAGAAAGATGTGAAAAATGAGAAAAAAAAGTGAAAATAAGGCAATGAGCCTAGTTTGATTATGAGAAATAAAATGAGAAATGAATTGTGAAAGTATTTGATAATAAGATAAATGAATTAATTGTGTGCCTAGTATGTTATTCAATTTTCAGAGTTCTGGGTTTGGCGGCATACCTATAAATTGCTGGGCAGGTGAAAAGACAGGGTCGTAAGCCAAGCCCAGCTGATAAATGATAAATATGATGTTTTTGGGGTGAAAAGACTGGGTCGTAAGCCTCAAAAATCGTAGCAGTCTAGCCGGGTTGAGGACCAAGATACTGGGGCCTAAGGGTCTAGCCGGGTTGAGGTCTAAAAGACTGGGGCTGTTACATTATCCATGGGTATATATATTGCCTACGGGCTAGACACATGGTATCATTATGGACCAAAGCAGTAACTCTGAAATTTGAATAGCATATTAGATCCTTTTTGGGCCCATGCTTGTCTTTACTTTAATGTGAATTATGAATTGTGATACAATTGAGCAATATAATATTATGAGTTGTGAGTATGAAATATTTGAAAAATATAATAAAGTGAAATGATGTGACCTCTATATGCATTGTGCATTGGTATTACTTTACATTTTTATTATTATCAAAGTTTGTACCACCAGGCTTCTGCTTAGCGTGATTGTAATTCGTCGCGCAGGTGTCATGGACGTTTTGGTAGAGCCAGAGAGTTTTACTAGACTTGGTCGGGTCTAGGTTTGTATTTATTGAGTTTGAAGAGTTGTTTTGTGTACATCAAGATCAGAGCCAGTTGCCAGCATATACATTTTTTATATTATGTATGTTATGATATGTTTTTGAAGCATATACTGTAAATTGTAAAGAATGATTTGAAAATTGGAAAATGCCATACTTTTGAAAATTGGATATCAAAATGCCATATTTTATGTAAAATCCTCAACTGCCAATCCAGACACAGTTCAAAATAAAAAAGAAGCAAAATGAGTAAATTACATCTGTCGTATCTGAAGAATTTACTAAAATACATCGTTGTCCCTCAAGTTCAAAATTTACATTGATAATTTTTTAGTTTGCACTTTTATAACACTATAATCCTAAAGTTATTTACATCCAATTTACTAATGTCAATACACCATGTCATCACCTAACATTTTTCTTAAAAATTAAATAAATGGAAAATAGGTGCAAGAATTCGATCATTGCACCTCTCATATTAAAGATGAGTGTTTTAATCATCCAAGTTACATGTTAATTTATGTAAATAAAATTGCTTTATTTATATTTATATTATAATTTGTTGAAAAATTATAAATTATAAAGTAATTCCATATCATTATTAATTATTATTATCTAAAGTTTAAATATTTATAATTAATTATAATATTTTAAATTATAATTATTTAAAATTTATAATTAATTATAAATATTAATAATTATAAATATTTAATAATTTGATAATAGTATAATAATATTATTAATTATAAATATTAATAAATATTAATAATTTTAATTAATTATAAATATTAATATTATTATCATATTAATATTATAATATAATTAATTAATTATAAATATTAGTCATTATAAATATTTAATAACTATAAATATTATTATTATAAATATTATTATTAAATATTTATAATTAACTATAAAATTTAAATATTTATTAATATTTATAATTAATATTATTATAATAATAATTTAAAATATTATAATTAATTATAAATATTTAAATTTTAGATAATAATAAATAATAATTATATAAAATTACTTTGTAATTTATAATTTTCCAATAAATTATGGTACAAATATAAATAAAGTAATTTTATTTACACAAATTAATATATAGTTTGAATGGTTAAAACACTTCATTTTAATGTGAGATGTGCAAAAATTTAAAATGTTAGGAGATGACGTGACACATGATGTAGCGCCATGTCACTCCTAACATGATATAGTAATCTTTATGGCACCACATAGGATTACCGTTATTGAATCGGATGGAAAAATAACATCAGGATTATAGTGTTATAAAAGTTCAAACTTCGGAGATTATCAGTATGAATTTTAAATTTGAGGGACGACAATGTGCGTTAATAATTTCTTAAGGGACGATGGATCGAATTATAATAACTTAATGAGATAATTACACTCTCCGCCATATTTTATAATTTTTTTTATTTTTACCAGTGGTAATTTAGTAATTTTACGATAAACTCATAATAAATACATAATAAATTATGTTAATTCATAAACTCATAGTAAACGTATAATAAACTCATAATAAACTGAAAATAAACTCATAATAAACTATCTAAATATAATATTTTTATAAAAAAAAATATAAATTCTGATAAATCTGTAAAATTTTTTAAAAACATGGTAAATTTGAAATTTTTTTTATTTTTCTGATATTTTTATAAAGACTCCCTAACTTAATCCTAATTCCAGACTGGGCTTGATTTTCTTAAATGTTGGGCCAAGCCGGTGAATTAGACCTAGTCCAACCGCTACCATTGCTACATGGAAATCCTATCTCAACACTCAAGAGCAAGAAAATTGGAATTTACACAGTATAACTTTTTTTAAGATTTTGTTCGAGGAAATGATATCATTCACCGTGTTTTTAAATTTTTTTTCTTTTTTATCAGGTGTATTTTAATTATTTTATTATAAATTTATAATAAACGCATTATAAACTGTGTAAAATTTATAAACTCATGATAAACTCATTATAAAACCATTGTAAACTCTTTATAAACTAATAAAAATATAGTATTTTGGTAAATATTATATAAATTATGATATTTTTGTAAATATTTTATAAAAATAATAAATTTGGAATTATTTTTATATTTTTTGTTAAAGTCCATTTTATTTTCAAAATCACGGCCCGCTTAAAGATTTTTTAAAATCTACGAAGTTGCTTTTTTTTTTTGTCATTTTACCGAAAAAATTGTTTTTTGTTTTTTTTTTCTGTTTTGTTATTTTTTAATTTTCTTTTTAAATCTTTTATTTTATTTATTTTTATTTATTATTCATATTTTTTTATCTTTATATTCTCAATGTATACCCAAAAAATATAATATATATACAGCGTATATATAATATATATATATATATATATATATAATATAATAAATAGTGACATGTAAACACATATACCAGATATACACATATTAATTATAAAATATTTACATAATTTTTTTAATTTATTTTTTTAATTATATATATAACATCTATGTAACATATACATAACATAATATAAATATAATTTCTATATAACATACATATAATATCTGCATAATAAAATTAATATTTTTAAATTTTTTTTTATTTTTAAGATTTGTAAAATTTGCTTAAAAATAAATTTAATAATTTTTATTAATATATTTTTATATATTTTATCTTTTTTAAATTTTTTGAGTTTTCTTTGTTATTTATAATTAAAATTAAAATTTTTATTTTATAAAAAATTAATACATTTTATGAGTTAAAAATATATTTTAAAATATTAATTTTTATTATTTTGTTGAAATATGTTTATTTAATAATAATTAAAAAAAGATAAAATTTATAATAAAATATTGTTTGAAATGAGAGATGTGATATTTTTAAAAAAAATTATTTTAAAGAGGAGTAAAGTATTTTTGAAAAAGATATTATATTTTTAAAAAAATTTATATTTGTGTAATATTTTTGAAAATAAAATTTATTTTAAGATAGTTTTGAAAATATGAAGGGGAGCTTTGGCGCAACGGTAAGTGTTGTCGCCGTGTGACCTGAGATCATGGGTTTGAGTCGTGGAAACGGCCTCTTGCAATTAATTGCAAGGGAAGGCCGTATACAAAAATATAATGGATCCGACCATTTTTCAGACTCCGTTCATTGCGGGAGTATTCGTACACCGGGCCGCCCTTTTATAATTTTCCAAATATTTAGTTTTGTAAATATTCTTGGGCCTATTGTTTGATTTCAAGAAGTAAAAGACTGTAAAATGGGGCTTGTCTCTGGGACCTCATCACTTAAGGAAAGCTTATGCTTATATCCTTTGGATATAATTCTAACAAAACTTTTTCAGCTGAGAGAACTAATTAATACCCCATTAACACAAAAATTTTAACATTTCTTTTTCAATAATCTTTACTAACAATAGACTAACAGTTGGACCTATTCTGAAAATATAACCAGTTTCCATTATGTTATACAGAGGAATATCTGGTTTAAAATTATAATTGTAACTTGTTAGGCATTTTTCTAAGAATTTACATGTTCTTCAAATGGAATATATTTAATATAGAAAGAAATGATATATGAGTAATTATTTAAAAAAAGACAAAAGACTAATGAAAAGAAATGAGATAAAAGAGATAGCTACCAGCAAGCAAATCACAGATACCAAAAAAAGTCTCCCCTTCCTCTCCCAAAGAATGCAACTGAATGTATATTATAAAGCTCAAAAACAAATACAGGCAATAGAAGATCTCATCAACGTACATGGGCTAAAATGGAAGCCATTAATAATAACAATAATGATATATATATATATTCATATATATAGCCAAAAAAGTAACAGCATAAATAAAAAAAATCTGAAGAAGTTGAGCTGAAGGACATAGCTACAGACATCTCTAAAATAGCAACCAGCAGAGGAATGCCCATCCAAAGATCAAGCTTCCAATCATCTTTTGCATTGATAACATCTTTTCTACTCCACTCTGCATTCACATTTTCAAAACAACAGTTTGTGTTAACTAATAATCAATTAGTGTACTCAAATGGTATTAACACAATACTTTCCTTTTTTTAGATGTAAATTAGTATATAAATGTTTTTTTTTAAATATTCGGTGTCCTTGAATTCGAATATATTTCTTAATTTCTAATTCCAGAAATAGATTATAACTATCATTATACTATCTATACTAAAAGTGCTAATAAATAACTATTCTGAATTAAACAATACATATTTAGAAATGATATATTTCTTACTAAAATTACAAATTTAGTTTAAATCATCTTTTCAGAATTGAGGGCGGTAAGACTATAAAAGACAATGCTAAGTTATTAACATCAACATGAATATTTTTTATTAAAAAATAATGGCTATTCTTTTAAAATAATTTTATTTTTTAGTATTTTTCAAGAAATCCATCTTATAATTGGGCCATCAAACTCCACAAAGCAAAGTAATTGGGCTTGAACTGAGTTAAATTAGGGCCCATACAATTAGCTCTTCTGGAAATCTCATAATTCTTATCGTTTAGTGCTTCATTAGCAAATAGCAAGTGGCACTAGCAGCTTTTGTAGAACTAAATGCCTATAGGGTGAGTGTTATCCTATGAACATAGTATACCTCTACACATTATTATGCTCTTTTCTTTCTATGAAACTTGTTAGCTTCTTCACGTCTCTGCTTTTTATTTTTATTATTATTGTTTGCTATTAATTATTATTTACTTTTTTTTTTTTACTTTTATGACTGTCCTCTGCATTTGACAGAGCAAATTCTTCACGTGAACGTGCTAACAGTAGGGGTGAATATTTTCGATTTAGTTGGCCGAACCGAACTAATTTATAAAAATTAAATAAAAACTGATCAAATATATTAGTAACCGAAACCGAAATCGACAGAAGTAGAAACTGAAAAAAAATCAAACCAAAAATTTTAGGTCGGTTTCGGTTCAGAAAAAAAAATTGATTTAGACCAAAAAAATTCTGTCGGTTTCGATTTAGACCAAAATAATTGGTTTAGACAAAAAAAATTCAGTCGGTTTCATTATAAACCAGCGGTTTTGGCTTAAAAAAAATTCGGTCGATTTTTGGTTGGTTCGGTTTTTTGAGCAATAAAACCGCTGACAGACCGAATATTTTCGGTTTGATTTAATTTAGAACCGAAAATCAAACCGACCAATCAATTAACTGATTTTTCGATCGATTTTTTGGTCGATTCGATTTTTACGATTTTTTTTTCCACCCCTTTGGCAGTGAGTTATTATTTATTAACCCCAGTAAAGAAAAAAGGGTTTTTATAAGGTATAGCACGAGTTTTGTTCAGTCAGGATCTAATTAGATGTCAAACTTTGACTCATTCACTTTTGTACGGATCAGATTTTATAACAGGTAGCTAAGTCTATATCATATTCTAGTGTTATCCACACTGGATAATATTTAAAAAAACGCAATGTAGCCTCGTTTCGCAAAGAACACTATGTTTTGACTACTTTACGCCGGATCGTAGATGTTAGTAAGTGTGATCTGGTAAAAGAGGGAATAGATCAAATTCGCTTTCGAGCGAGAAGCCATTAATGAATATGATGAAGCAGAGATTGAAAAACGTACCGAGTCTATGCCTGCTGGTCCTGGAGAGATTGAGCCCAAACTAGGCGCTGGAGCTCCTGTTGGTGGTGCTGGTGGACTTGGTCCCAAAGGAGATGGAGCTGGAGCCTTTAACTTCTTCTTGCCTGGACCTGGAGCTGGAACCTGAGCAGGTGGAGCCGCGAGAGGAGCTGGTGGAGGAGGAGGAGTTGCTGGTGGTGGAGTTGCTGGTGGAGGAGAAGCTGGTGGTGGAGTAGCTGGAGGAGGAGAAGCTGGTGGTGGAGAAGCAGGAGGAGGAGTTGCTGGAGGTGGAGTAGCAGGAGGAGGAGTTGCTGGAGTTGGAGTTAGAGGAGGAGGAGTTGCAGGTGGTGGAGTTGCAGGAGGTGGTGCAGAAACTGTAGGAGGAGTAGCCGGAGGTGGAGATTGAGTTACTGGAGGAGGAGCTGAAACAGGAGGAGGATTATTGGTTGGAGTTGGTGGAGCAGGAGTAGCTGTCGGAGAATTCGCCGGAGATTGGCCACCAACTCCGGCAATAACAATGCAAATCAAAGAAATAAAAATAGTAGCCTTTTGATACCTCATTTTATTAGTTGAAACCTCAATTTCTCTCTCTATTTGCAAAATAGAAAGGAGAACTGAAGGGAGAGAAGTGAGTGAAACAACAAGTGAAGAGACAGAATAAATTGAGGGAGAAAGGATTATTAAACTGTAAGGAAGGTTCTCAATTTTGATAGGAATGTAGAGGGACCCACCCTCTGTTAAAACAAATCTGTACCGTCCGATCACGGTCTATGGTTGTGGGGTCCAAGAATGCATGTGATTTGGATTTTAGATCTGCTTGACACGTGGATATCCAGCTAGAGTTAATGTTGATGTGAGTTTTTTTTTAATTAATGACGATAATAATGAACTTAGGGTTTTTAATTAAAGTTAATTACTCGTCTGGTAGAGATAAGAGAGGTGAAAAAATGGATGGCATTGAAGTGGGGTCGTAGGGATGATTGTAAATGATTGTTAATGTAGGTTGTTGCAACTTAGAAAGAAATCGAATTTGGCTTTATTTGTATATAAACTTTGATTATTATGAGTAATGGTATAACTTTTAATTTTCACATAGTATTTTTTAAGGGAATGATCGTATTGTTCAAATTCAACATTATATTTTTCAATTTCAACCTCTCTTTTTTTTTTTTAATTTTACTTCAATTAGATTTATTAAATTCAATTCTCAAAATAATTTTCAACATTATTAAGTTTAAATTTGTCTATAAATTTAACATTTTAACGCATGCATGTAGTTTGTTTTATTTAGAAATATATCATCTCAATGTATTATACTACAAAATTTAATCATAATTTGATTTTTTGTTAATTTCAACATATAGATATGGAGAAATTTTTTATGATTTAATGAAATTTTTATTAGAAGGTGGCAACAAGGCATGTGATATAAATTAAATAATTATTATTAATTATTCCACCTTATATTTTTGAAAATTTTGATTTTTATCTCGTGTGTAACAAATTTTTTTTTCTCTTATTCATGTTTTCATAAAAAAAAAAGTATCAGTTTTATATCATTTTAATAAATCAAGCATCATTAGATTTAAATTAAGAATCCAATAATTAGTGAAAAATATAGTCCTATATTTAATTAATAGTGAAAAATCTAGATGAGTTTAAAATATACGCTTAGATAGAATGGAGAATTCCCACTACCCTTTTACTATTTTATGAACAATTTATGCTTACTAATTAAAAAAATGAATAAATTTAATTAAATTTTTAAAATTCAAAAGAGTAAAAGTACATATCGATTTATAGAACATAAAGGCGTGCGTTAAATATGATTGAGTTCTACTAACTACCATACACATGGGGCTATTAGTGCAAATTAGAGTTTGTATTTGTGTTAGTTTCTATCTTTATGCACATAATGCTCAAAATGACATAAAAATTTGCACTAAATAGCTTCTCTTTCTCTCACAAGGATTTGGATTTCTATTCATGGCCCTTAAAGCTATCTATAAGATATATAGTGCCTTATTAGATGCATTGGCTAAATTCATCTTCATTAATTGGTATTTAATTTGTCTTTTAAACTTGCATATTACTACAAAATTGCATTTTTTTTTTGTGTAATCATTAGTTATTTGAAGAACATAACATATTATAAGTCATTCTATAGTAAAACATTTATAATTAGTATCATATAAATTTAGGTGATCAATTAATTTCCACCTTTAATTAGTTGGTATATTATATAATTGAAAGTATTCAAATAAAATTTTAATTTAATTAAGTTTGATGATTAATTTGTTTGATAAGAGAATATGTTTATCCTAATTCTTAATCAATTAGTTTTAATTTTTGGGATTTTGAAATAAGAAAAATGCTTTTTAATTTCATTCCAAATAATAGGCACGATTTTTTTTTCTTTTTTAAATTTATTTATCTCAAATTGTAATCATTTATCATTTTAATAAGTGTATTAATATATTATATTTTTATTTTATCATATGTAATAATTTTTTTGTTAAAAATACTTAGTAAATGTATTTCATAATAACAAGACTAAAATGGAAAAAATACATATAAATCTATATATTTAATAAAATTCATTAATTTTTCTTAATTTTTATAAAATAAAAATATCTCTATAAATTAAAAACTAAAAAGTTAGGTGCTTCTAACTAATATGAGGCAAGAAAACACATGCATGATGATTATTATTCCAATTACGAAAGAAGAGAGGAAACAAAAGGATTATAATTCGTGAACTCCATTGGGCAGTTGTTGATTGTGTGCTGTGTTGAATATGACTATTTATCTCACATCGAAAGGAGAATTTTTGTTATGAAAAGAGACATTTCCCTTTAGTTTGAATTATCCCAAAAATAAAATTATTTATTTATAAAGCTTATTTTCTATTCTCTCTTTTTTGTATTTCTTCTTTGAAATTAGTAATATTATTTTGGTAGTGTCCGAGGACGTAGGCAAAATTAGCCGAATCTCGTTAAATTTTGTGTTCTCTATATTAATTATTTAATAGTTATTTTTGGTATAGTTATGGTGGTATTTTGTATTAGTGATTATATGTCTAAGAAAATTCTGTCTAAAGAAAGACTTGGTATTTAAGAGTGTCCATTGTGACCCACCTCTCTTTCTTACAAATTTTTCTAGTATAATTATCAGTACAATTATTCACACACTATACATATTATTGGTGGAAAATTAATCCAATTTTCAAAACAATTGGTATCAGAGCCAAGTTTTTCTGAGTATGCTCTGTGGTTGCAACCTAGTCTGATCTTCCACATCAAAAAAGATTTTTTTATTATTTGTATTATGCATTTATTAGCTATTAAATAATTTTTTTAAAGCAGAGATGAAAGACGACTCAGGCAAATTATCTACTCCAAAGGAGACAGCATTCACTTCGTCAATTTGGTCAAGGAATGCTGTGTCAAATGCTAGATTTGTATTAGAGATTTTTGATGGTACAAGTCATTTTAGTATGTGGCAAAGTGAGGTTCTAGACGCTCTTTTTCATTAAGATCTAGACATTGCCATTGAAGAAGAGAAACTAGAAGACATTGATGAAAAAAATTAAAAAGTCATCAATCGTGTGGCTTATGGTACAATTCGATCGTGTCTTTCTAGAAGAAAGTTTCCGCAAGTAAATTATGGAAGGCATTGGAGGAAAATTCTTTGAAGAAAAACAGTCAGAACAAGCTTCATATTAAGAAGAGATTGTTTCATTTCATTTATGTTCCTGGTACCACTATGAATGAGCACATCATCAATTTTAATCAGCCGGTAGTTGATTTGATGAATTTGGATGTGACTTTCAAAGATGAAGATTTGGCTTTGATGCTATTGGGGTCCCTTCCAGAGGAGTTTGAGTTTCTTGAAACAACTCTACTCAATGAAAAGGCTGAAGTGGCTCTCTCTGAAGTAACTGCTGCACTATACAGTTACGAACTACGAAAAAAAGATAAGAAAGAGAGTTTAAATGGAACAGCAGAAGCATTGATAGTGAGAGGTCACTCTCAAAGCAGGAAAAGAGAAAAGAATGGGAGATCAAAATCCAGATCAACTAAAGATGAATGAGCCTTTTGCCAGGAGAAAGGGCATTGAAAGATAAATTTTCCCAAGCTGAGTAATAAAAGCAAATCTGATAAAGGAAAAGCTGTTGTGAATTCAAATGTAGCTGAGTGTAATGATGAAGACTTAGGCCTTTCATTAGTTGTTGTGTCATCAACAAGCTCTTCTAGTATATGGCTACTTGATTCTGGTTGTAGTCATTATATGTGTCCCAATCGGGACTGGTTCTTTGACTTTAGAGAACTAGAAGAAGCAACTGTTTACATATCAAATGACGGTTCATGTATGATTAAAGGAATTAGTTTAATCCAATTGAGGAATTCAAATGTAGCTGTTGTGAATTCAAATGTAGCCGAGTGTAATGATGAAGACTTAGGCCTTTCATTAGTTGTTGTGTCATCAACAAGCTCTTCTAGTATATGGCTACTTGATTCTAGTTGTAGTCATTATATGTGTCCCAATCGGGACTGGTTCTTTGACTTTAGAGAACTAGAAGAAGCAACTGTTTACACAGCAAATGATGGTTCATGTATGATTAAAGGAATTGGTTCAATCCAATTGAGGAATTATGATGGATCAATCAGAATACTGTCAAATGTCCGATATGTAACGAGTTTGAAGAAGAATCGCATCTCTGTAGGAGCCCTAGAATTAAAGGATTTCATTGTAAATGCAGTAGATGGAGTAATGAAAATCATCTCCGGTGCACTGGTGATAATGAAAGGATTAAGAAAGGCCAATAACTTATATTACTATCAAGGTAATGCAATTATTGGGACAACAACAGTAGCTTCCAGTAATGATCAAGAGTTGGAAGCAACCAGATTATGGCATATGCGCTGGAGACATACTGGTGATAAATCCTTGAAACTATTGTCAGATCAAGGATTATTGAAAGGAGTGCAACCCCAAAAGTTAGATTTCTGTGAGCATTGTATTAAAGGCAATCAGACTAGAGTGAAGTTTGGTACTGCAATCCATAATACCAAAGGTATTTTGGACTATATTCACTCAGATGTATGGGGTCCTTCCAAGATAGCTTCAATGGGAGGAAAGCACTACTTTGTAACATTTATTGATAATTTTCCTTGGAGAGTATGGGTGTATACTATGAAGAAGAATGTGAAGTGTTGAGAATTTTCCTCATACGAAAAAAGATAATGAAAACTCAGACGGGCAGAAAAGTCAAATGTCTCCGCACAGATAATGGTGGAAAGTATAAAAGTGATCCATTTTTAAAATTTTGCCAAGATGAAGGTATTATTAGACACTTCATAGTTAGAGATACACCACAACAGAATGGGGTGATAGAACGCATGAGCCAGATATTAGTGGAGAAAGTTCGGTGTATATTGTCCAATGCAGGGTTAGGCAGACAATTTTGGGCTGAGGCTGTGATATATGCATGCCATATCGTTAATCGCTTATCATCAGCTGTTATTAGTGGTAAAACACCTTTGAAGATGTGGTCTAAAAAACTTGCTACTGATTATAATTCCTTGTGTGTGTTTGGTTCCACTGCATACTACCATATTAAGGAATTAAAGTTAGATCCGAGAGCAAAGAAAACACTCTTTATGGGGATTACCACTGGTGTGAAGAGACTTCACCTTTGGTGTTCAGAGACAAAGAAGATAGTCTTTAGCAGAGATGTTACCTTTAATGAGTCTACCGTGTTGAAAAGATAACAAATGAAATTGTGCAGCAAACAAATGGTACTCCGCAGCAGGTGGAGTTTTAAAAAAAAATTGTTGACCTAGCAACAAATAAAATAGATGAAAATACTGCTACTGTAGAGGTGGAGTTAAATGAAGAAGAGGTTTTAATCCAAGAACCTCCATAAAAATAAGAATCTATTGCAATAAATAGGCCACGACGAGAGATTCGCAAACCTGCTCGATTTGATGATATGGTGGCTTATGTTTCTCTAATTGCAAATGATGACATTCCTAACACTTATAATGAAGCTGTCCAAAGTTCAAAAAAGGAGAAGTGGAGGAAAGCCATGGATGAAGAAATGCAGTCCCTTAGAAAGAATCAAACATGGAAGCTAGCTAATCTTCCAAAGGGAAAGAAGGCAATTAGATGCAAATGGGTATTTACAAAGAAATAAGGATTTTCTGACAAGAACGATGTGTGCTACAAGGCAAGATTGGTAGCTAAAGGCTATGTTCAGATGAAAGAAATTGATTATAATGAAGTATTTTCTCCAGTTATAAAATATTCCTCTATTAGAATTTTATTGGCCTTGGTAGCATAATTGGATTTAGAACTCATTCAACTTAATGTAAAAACTGCATTTTTACAAGGAGACTTAGAAGAGAAAATCTATATGACTCAGCTAGAAGGGTTCAAGATTGCTGGAGAAGAAAAATGGGTATGCAAATTGGAAAAATTATTGTACGGATTGAAACAATCTCCTAGGCAGTGGTATAAATGATTTGACAATTTTATGATCAGATATAAGTATACAAGGAGCAAATATGACAATTGAGTGTATTTGTTCAAGTTACAAAAGATGGACCTTTTATATGTCTTCTCCTCTATGTTGATGATATGCTGATAGCTTCAAAGAATCAAGGAGAAATTGAGAAGTTGAAGGCTCAGCTGAATCAGGAGTTTGAAATGAAAGACTTAGGTGAAGCAAAGAAAATCTTAGGCATGGAGATATGCAGAGATAGGAAGAGAGAGAAGCTTTGTTTGAATCAGAAACATTATCCGGAGAAGGTACTACAACATTTTGGATTGAATAAAAAGTCAAAATCTGCAATTACACCGCTTGCACCTCATATGAAACTCAGTGCATCTTCATATTCTAAAAATGAAGCAGAATGGGAGTACATGTCAAAGGTTCCATATGCAAATGCTGTTAGTAGCTTGATGTATGCTATGGTGTGTATAAGGCTAGACATTTCACAAGCAGTTAGAGTTGTGAGCAGGTACATGCATGATCCTGGTAAGGAGCACTGACAAGCTATGAAATAGATTATGTGGTATATTCTGAACACTCTAGATGTTGGATTGATATTTGAGAGGGATGAGAAAGATGGTCAATGTGCAGTTGGATATTGTGATGCCGATTATGCTGGTGATTTGGATAAATGTCGATCAACTACTGGTTATGTGTTTACACTTGCTAAGGGTCTGGTTAGTTGGAAGTTTATGTCATAGTCAACAGTTTCCTTGTCTACTATGGAAGCAGAGTACATGAAAGTATCAAAGGCTGTTAAAGAAGTAATTTGGATTCAATGATTGCTTGGTAAACTGGAAGTTAGACAAAAGCACATTAAAGTGCATTGTGATAGCCAAAGTGCTATTCATTTAGCAAAGAACTAAGTTTATCATGCAAGGACGAAGCACATCAATATTCTGTATCATTTTGTATGTGAGATTCTGGAGAAAGATGAAATATTACTTTAGAAAATTTGGACCACTGACAATCCCGCAGATATATTGACAAAGGTAGTGACAGCTGTCAAGTTCAACCATTGTTTGAACTTGATCAATATTTTGAGAAATTGAAGATGAGCTCTATACAGCGCATTTGAAGATACCACTAAAATAGTTTCTTATGAGAGAAGATTTGCAGAATGTAAATAAAAAAAATAGCCAAGGTGGAGATTTGTTGAATATGGCTATTTATCCCACATCGAAAGATGTGGAATTTTTGAAGGAGAATTTTTTGTTATAAAAGGGGACCTTCCTCTTTAGTTTGAATCATCCAAAAAATAAACTTATTTATTTATAAGGCTTATTTTCTCTTCTCTCTTTTGTATTTCTTCTATGAAATCAGTAATATTATTTTGGTGGTGTTCGAAGACAGATAAAATTAGCCGAATCTCGTTAAATTTGGTATTCTATTCATTAATTATTTAATAGTTATTTTTGGTATAGTTGTGGTGGTATTTTGTGCTAGTGATTATATGTCTCGAAAAATTCTGTCTAAAGAAAAACTTGATATTTAAGAGTGTCCATTGTGACCCACCTCTCTTTTCTGAGAATTTTTCTGGCATAATTATTGGTACAATTATTTACACACTATACATATTATCGGTGAAAAATTAATCCAATTTCCACAACATGCTGCACCTTCATTACTCCTCCGCAGGCTTATAAGCATTACACGTTGAATTTGGCCACTCGCAAAATGTAATTTGTACGCTATGTTTTGGCTATGATCACCCAAACTTCTTGTTGGATCCACCGCCGAAAATCATCTGTGGGCCCATGCCTTGCTATCATTCCCAGACTTGAACTCATCTCCTGACCAGATTATATCCTTCTGGGACAAACTCATGGTAGTCCTTAAAAATAGAGAAGGAGATCTGCTTGATGAAGAAGAAGATGTGGATCTTGAGGGCTCTGGTATCTCAATTTCTTATGATGGTTCCATTCCACAGGTGGAGATTTCACCTCGTATTAAGGAGACTTTGTACATACCCTGATAGTCAACTCTAATTGTTAAGTTTCTGAGTTGCCCAATTGGCTACAAAATTATGTGCGCTCTACTGAGCATTCTTTGGAAAGACGTGGGTCACTTTAATGTGATTGATCTTGACTTCAACTGCTTCCTGGTGCAATTTCATTCTAAACTAGATGTGGAAAAAGTCATGACTGGAGGACCTTGGATAATAATGAGACATTATCTAGTATTAAGATCATGGTCTCTCGAATTTGAAAGCTCTTCTGACACCATCCGATCAGTTGTTGTGTGGGTTCGCCTTCCAGGTCTGCCTTTGCAACTATACCATAAGAAGATCTTAAGAACAATTAGGAATGTGATATGCAAAGTAGTCAAAATAGACTATAACACCAAATCCATGACCAGGGGCTGATTTGCTCGAGTAGCGGTTGAAGTAGATCTCAACAAACCATTAGTTTCAAAGCTGCTGGTTGATGGTTGTTTATCGATAATAGAATATGAAGGATTACCCAAGATCTACTTCTCTTGTGAAAAATACGGCCATGTCTCATCTTCTTTCCCTTAAACACCAGCAAATTAAGGGGACTCTCCAGCTAATGTTCAGACAACAAAATCTGGCCACTCTACTGAGCCAAGCAGGGATACTTATGGCCCTTGGATGATAGTTGCTCATCAAGGACATAAGGATTCGACAAAAGATGCAGCAAATAACAATAATGGGAAGATGGCCACTTCAGATGAGTACAATAATGATTCGAGATTTAAAATACTAAAGAATATTAAGGAGCTTTCTCCACAAAATGGAAACTATAATGCTGACACCTCGATGATCTTTGACAAAACAAGCAATGACCTTCCATCCTCTTCATCAGGAACCCCTAGACACAAGAACAAGTCTAAGAGAAGAACTTCCCTTGAGATTCGCCCCTAATAAATAACTGAGGTTAGCCAGGTATTTGACTAGATCTCTACGTAAGGAAAATAAATTTTACCTCATGATGCCCACCAAAATTATCCTCATATGGTGGTAGATCAACAGAAGACCAGTTTGCTTAACAACCCCACATCTCTTATCTTACCTCCCTCCTAAACAGGGTCAAACTCATCCAAATGCTCTGTCTCTTTTAGGACAGAGGCCATTGAAAAAGCCCCCAATATAACCTCTCTCCACCATGAACAACACATAGCAATTAAAATCTCAGATTGCCAAACTGAATGTTCCACTAAGTTGGACTATGAATGGCTTACCCAAGGCAAACCACCTGACCCAGCCCCACCAAACACAATTTTTTATGGCAACATGGATATTGCAGATAAGGAAAACTAGAACCCCAATATTGGCACAAATGGTAGCCCTGATTATATGGAAGACTGACTTTCAGTCCTTGTTTGAAGTCTGCTCCCATCCTCTCTTTTTATGGATCTATCAATATTTATGTGGAACTGCCAGGGTGGTGGATCCAAGGGTTTCTTGCAATCCTTCAAACTCTTCATGAGCAAGTACAAACCGAATATAGTGATTTTACTGAGCCACAAATCAGTGGAATTAAAGCTGATCGTTTTATTTCCAAAACCAAATTCCTCAAATCCTTTCACATTGAGGCCTCTGGCTTCTCTGGTGGAATTTGGATTTTATAGGATGGAAGCTTTCAAGTCATGATCAAGGGGATTCATCCGCAATATATTCATACATTAATTGGTGATCTGAATAATTTCTCTTATTTTTTTACTGCTGTATATGGTTGCCCAAAGGCAAGCATAAGGAGACAACTATAGACCAATCTCAAAGATATAGCTCTGCCAAGCATATTCCCTTAGCTTGTTGCAGGAGATTTCAATGCAATAATCTCAGAGTATGAAAGAAGGGGTGGCTCGGCTAGGAGAAGGAGTAATGGATGCCCCTACTTTAAGAAATGGATGGATCACTGCAACTTAGTGGACCTTGGCTGTCAAGGAAAAAAATTCACTCGGAGTCGAGGCACTGTTCGAGAGCAACTTGACAGGGCTGTATGCAACCAAACATGGGAGGATAAATTCAACAATGTTATGGTTCTTTGCCTCCCTAAGATCAGCTCTGACCATTGTCCACTCATGGTGAAATTTAACTCACTCTTTCTCAAACCAGCTTCTCCCTTCAAATTCCTTGCTCCATGGCTCTTGCATAAGGACTTTCACAACTTTGTACGACAGGTCTGAAATACAGAGGATGATTATGTGATGCTATCTGACAGATTTGCTACTGCTACTTCTTAGTGGAATCATACTGTATTTGGACACATTGAAAGCCTTAAAAGGAGGGTATTGGCTAGGCTTCAAGGGGTCCAACAAGCTTTAGAACAATTTGAGTTGCACAATTTACATAGGCTTGAGGTTGATTTAAAGCTGGAACTAGAAGGCATTTTAATCCAAGAAGAGCTCCTCGCATTCTAACACTCCAAAGCAGACTAGATAAACTTTAGAGACAGAAACACTACTTACTACCACAAAATCTCCACCCAACAGAGGAGGAGTACCTGCAGTGAATTATTAAAAGGACATGACAAGCAGTGGTGTAATGATCTAACTGAGCTTAAACAGCTTGCAGTAAATCATTTTACAAACTTATACACTTCAGGTAATTATCAAACCGTCCCTTATCATCTCACATGCTGCTTTCCTTGTCTCGAGCAGGATGAATTAAGTATGCTCCATCACCAAGTCTCAGAAGAGGAAATATGCAATGCTCTATTTTATATGCACCCTTTGAAAGCCCCTAGATGTGATGACCTTTATGCTCTGTTCTTTAAGAAGAAGTGGGACTTTATCAGGCGATCTATTTGTAATATGATAAAAAATATCTTTGCAGGAACTAGCATTCCAGAGTGATTGGATAAGACCTTAATTGTACTTATTCTAATGATGGCAGTACCTGAGTTTATTTCTCAATCTAGACCCATCAGCCTTTGTAATGTGGTGATGAAGATGATTACTAAGATTATTGCTAATCGACTGAGACCCATCATGCCTAAGTTCCAAACCAAACAAGCTTTGTTTTTGAGCACCATATCACTAACAACATTGTTATAGCTCAAGAGGTAGTGCATACTATGAGACATTTGAAAAGCATGAAAGGCTATATGGTAGTGAAAATTAACCTCGAAAAAGCTTATGACAAGATCAGCTGGCAGTTCATATCTGAGACCCTTGAGGAAATTGGCATTCCCCATTTCATTAGAGAGATGATTATGCATTCACTCCATTCAAGTTCTATGCAAATTTTATGGAATGGTGAACTCTCCTACTCCTTCATCCCAACACAAGGTGTCTGGCAAGGTGACCCACTCTCACCTTATCTGTTTGTCCTATGCATGGAGAGGCTTGCCCATGCCATCAATCATTCTGCCTCTGAGGGGGAATTGGAAGTCTATCTGATGCGTGCCGTTAGTGCTATATGCAATTACCGCAAGTGCACAGGTCGCTCAAGTAATATAGTAGTGAGTGAGTATCATTCCTCTAGGGACAAGGCCAAGTACTAGTGCAAATCTTAATCGTTGTTTAGCGAATTAATAGTTGTGTGATGTGTTGTAACTAAAATCAACTAATTAATGAATGAAAGGAAATTAAATGCTGTGCACAAAAGATTTATAATGATATTAATAGAACTATCCAGATATTGAATCCCCCTAGCTTCAATAATATTTATAAACAATTCATTCAACTAAATCGTTTTAATCAAATTGAATTGGCATTCCTCTAACTTAGATTAAAGCCTCTCTCGAGTGGATTAATCCCTAATCACTAAGTAGGGTGCCAGAATCTCTTCTCAAAACACAATTAAATAGGTCATGCATTAAGGACAAGGAACTATAAACCAAAGGATCTTGTAGGTCTATCTCTAGTACCCCAATCAATCCTCAATCCTTATGAGTATTCAATTCACATCAAGCTTTCTCAAGTCAATAATATGAAAATACTAACCAATCAATAAGCATGCTATTATCAATTGGAAATAACAACAAGTATCATAAGAATAAAACAACTCAATTAATTGATTCAATTGAATACAATTGTTCAATTCATACAAATTGGCTAGGGTTCATCAACATCTAGATAGAGAAAGATTTAGTTCATATTCACAGCTAGAAAAACAGAGTAAGATAAATGAGTAAGAGAAACCAAACAATTCATGGCAGTGAATCTGTATTTCTTCACTTGAGCTCTTGATTCTTGGTTTAGGGCTTGTGTATGATGTGAATCTTTCTTCAAACTCAGCTCAAGACCCTTCTCCTTGCTCCAACAGATGGCTCCTCCTCCTCTTCTTTCTTCTCTGTTTCCAGAAATGCTCCAGCAAAAACTGCTGTTCTTCTCCCCCTCTTCTCTTTTTATTTCTCTCCCAATCTCCAGCCCATACCTCCAGCTCACTCAACCCATCCATTGTATACCACTTTCCCTTGGTTCATCACCCTTTTCCCTGATTTAGGCAAGCTCTTCTTTTCTTGTTCTTTCCTTTTGACAAAGGCCAGCTGTTGTCCCCCACTTATTCCCCAATCAGTGCAAAGAATCTCACTTTTTGACAGGTGACACGACCACTGACACGCCCATGTCACTAGGCGTGTCATAGGCACTGTGATTCTGAACAAAGGGCACGCCCATTGACACGCCCGTGTTAATGGGCGTGTCATAGCTACTGTAAGTCTGAATAAAAGGCACGTTCCTTGGCACGCCCGTGGTACCGGGCGTGTGACAGCTACTGTGAGTCTGGATGAAAGGCACGTCCACTGACACGCCCGTGGTCCTGGGCGTGTCACAGCTACTGTGACTTTGGATAAATGGCACGATCATTGGCACGCCCGTGGTCCTATGCGTATCACAGCTACTGTGACCCTAGACAAATGGCACGTTTGGTGACACGCCTATGCAGCTGGACGTGTCATAGCCACTGAATGCAATAACAAGGGCACGCCTATTGACACACTCGTGTTCATGGGCGTGTCCATTGACAGATTTTTTCTCTTTTCTTCTACTTTCGTCCGTAATTGCTCCAAAATGACCAAAAGCCTCAAATTATCGAGAATTCCTGCAATTAACCTTAAAATGCACTCTGAACAAACAAATCAAACTCAATTGGATAATAATCATGTTAAGAAATGGGAGTAAAATATCATTAATTGTGTACTTATCAAATTCCCCCACACTTGAGTTTTTGCTTGTCCTCAAGCAAACTAAATCACTGCAATAAGCAGAAATGATGGAATCTCTCTATAAGGAAAAATAAAGTTTTGACAATGCTCGAATCGGATAACCTCACTTTCTCAACCAAAAATAATTCACAATCATAACAGCTGAATCAAGAAGTTTCAAAATAAAAATTTCACATACCTAAAACCTAAAAATCCAGAGTTAAAAAAATTGAGCATAAAATTCCAGCAAATCCAAATGCCATGAACAAAGTACGAAAAAAATGAATTTTCTCTTAAGCACTCTAACCCTTAAATTATTATTATTATTATTATTATTATTATTATTATTATTATTATTATTATTATTATTATATATATATATATATATTTTTTAAGGAGCCCGACTTGTTTGAACTGATACTAGCCTTTTGACACGAAGGTAAACATTTGTGATGCCGACCCCCGGTTACTCAGTTAGAATCACCGTTCAAATGGCTACTAGCACTATTCATGATTCCAACTCATTTGTAGTCAAAATCAGCGGAACAGGGAAAAATTTTCAAAGCTCCTTTAATTAGAATTATTTTTTTTTTCAAGGGTTAAAAACTTAAGGGTCGTACTAAATCCGACTCAAGAATCTACAGAATTATATTATGCTAAAAAATGTAACTAAGGTTTTAAATTCCATTAATGTTCCAATTTCCATCAATCCACAACTTAACTATAGCCATTACAATCGATCCTCAAAAATTGATCGAAATCACTAAGTTAACCTCAACAAGAAATTGTCATTTAGGAAATCTCAAATTAGTTTAACATGTAAAGGGAAATCACATCAAATCATACTTATCATAACAATTTAGCTTACTTAGCAGGCATTGATTGAGACAAATGAATCAAAAAATGAAGTAGTAGAAATTTATTCAATAAAAGTATACCTCTCCCCCTTACTTAAGATGCACATTGTCCTCAATGTGTGCACAAAACACGAAACAATGAAGATAGAGAATAACTGCCCTTTTTCATGTCCATGAGTGGATGAAAATGATTACGGTGCCGAGAGTGCGGTGAAGGAGGTTTTGCAGCAAAATAATATTCTACAATGCACTCAAAACAAGGTTAATATATAAATAAAGAAAGGAAACAATGCTTAAAGAAAATAATAATAATAATAATCCAAAAGCAATTAAAAAGAAGAAAAACTAAAAAGCGTATTAAATAAGTAAAGAAATAAAAGACGACATCAAAAGAAAATTAAAATGTGGCTAGTCACTGCTGGTCTCATCATCATCGGAGACATCAATCTGTGGAGCAGGTTCCGGTGCAGGTGTCGGTGCACGGGCAGGTGGCTGATAAGGTGGAGGTGGTGGCTGTGAAGGGTGAAATCCCTGATACCGCCAGAATTCCAACATGGATTGCTCAAGCCACTGCCGCCTCAAGATCTCGTGATCCAACTGGGCTTGGATCTCCTCCTGCTGGATTAAAATCATATTCTGGTTTAGCTCGATATTGCCTATTTTACCTTCAATCCGACACATCTGACGCTCAAACTCTGTGGGTTTCCTGTCATCATCCCACTCCTCATTAATTGACTGGTGCCAATCCCAGAATGCAGGAGGCTGGACAAAAGAAGGCCCAGCAGAAGAAGAAGGTGCAGCAGCAGCAGAGGGTCCAGCAGGATAATCTGATGGTGGAGGTGGTGGTATATCGGAGGTAGGAGCAGAAGAAGCTGCCTCTGGTATATCTGAATCCATAGGAGCAGCCCGCAGCCCAGCTACCTTTTCCCTGTTCAACCTCTTCAGTGTGTCCATACCCAACAGCTTGGGCATACCATCCACCGTCAAAGGGAGGCAACCATCTAACACACCCAGCCGCTGAGCAAGTCTCGTGACATACATGCCACCATGTAGAGTACCTGAAGCCCCCTTCCTAGACTGCTCATGGAAGAAATGGGTGATGGCATGGGCTACATTGCACCGGATCTTCTGTTGCATGCAGTGCAGAAAAAATAGATCCCTCAAGGTCACCACCCCTATACTGCTCAGTCGGGCTGTAAGAGTGTGAACCAACATATTATGCACCACCCGGCAGGGGAAAGAATCAAAGTTGGATGCCTTGGAGACCTTGGGCTGATATCTATCGGCAGTGGGTGCAAAGTCATGCCAAACCCGAGGAGGAACAACATCATATTCAGCAAAATCCACCTCGGCGCTGAGATACTCGACGGTCTGGACATCCTCTTCTGTATATAACCCTAGATGTACCCCAAGGTCATTGATGCTCATGTGGAACCTCTGCCCTCCCAGTCGAAATTTAATTGTCGGCTTAGTGATGGAGATTTTGGTCTTCTGGTATTGGAAGGTGCAGTAAAACTCAAGTGTAAGCTCTCGGTATGAGGGCTCGTGGATAGAGAAAAGCTAGCCCCACCCCGGTTGATCAATCATTTCTTTCACCTCCGCAGCAATATTAACCATTTCCATAGCCTCCCAGTCTAAGAACCGAGGTGCCGACCATTCTTTGTTGCCGAACAGTTCGAAGCGTCGTCGTTCCTCAGCGTTGGAAAATTTGAGGCACTTGTGTCCCGCCATGAATTTAGAAGTTGGGCGGGTAGCAGGTTGGCTGGAACTGCCCTCCCCTCGGGCCCGTTTGGCTGGAAGCTGAGAAGATGATTGCTTGCAAGGGCCCATTTTCGATTATCCTGCAGAATAAATCAAACGGTTTGTCAATAACGAAAGCATAGCACAATACAAGTTCAACCGGAGTGCAGACGATATAATGCCAAACAACGTAATCCAACCCGAACGACAGCACATAGTTAAATCAATCTTTATCATAACAGCATAATATCCACAAACCACAAGTAACTAGGATTAATCAAACAATTTCAAAACCAACATATTATTCAATTTCAAATAACACAACAGAGTGACGCAAACGATTAATCAACAAAACAATTCTAAAATTAAAACAACATATTATTTGATTAATCAACAATTCAAAATAAATCTAAAATCAAACATATTCCGAATCAAACGGAATTCAAAACGACAATCATAATCAAACGCCACAAAAATTAAAAACACAGCGGAATAAAGCAAATAAATCACGAAATTGCAAATTTCATGGTAAACACAAGCAAATACAAGGAATGTATATGAAAAACGAAAGAAAAATGAAATAAAACAAACAACAATCGAAAAAAAATTTAAATCTCGTACCTGAAATCGCAAATCCGAGTGAAAATGAGTAGTTGCAATGGAAAAACGAGAGATCACACGTAAAGAATGCAAGCCGGGAGTAAAAATCGTTCAAAAACCGAATGGGTGTGTGAATGAGCCGGTGAAAATGCAGAAAATTTGAGAGAAAACGAGAGAGAATAAGAGAAAATTTTGAGTTTTTCGGAAAAATAGGCGTGGGAGCTATATATAAAAACGTCAACACGCCCAGCGACACGCCCGTGTTACTGGGCGTGCCCCATGATTTAAAAGCCAGTTCGCGTGACACGCTCTTAGACACGGGCGTGTCACAGGTACTAGATGAAATTACAATTTACACGCCCAACAACACGGGCGTGCTTGTGGGCGTGTCATACATTCTGTGACGCACAAGCAAACTACACGCCCACTAGTCTGGGCATGTTCCTGGGGGCGTGCCCATTTCAAATTTTGAATTTTGAATTTTTTTTAAGAGACACGTCCATAGACACGGTCGTGTCCATGGGCGTGTGATAGCCTCTGTTTGAAAAATATAATGACACGCTCATAGACACGGTCGTGTCAATGGGCGTGTAGTAGCTACTGCCTGAAAAAGATAATTACACGCCCGCAGCAATATTAACCATTTCCATAGCCTCCCAGTCTAAGAACCGAGGTGTTGACCATTCTTTGTTGCTGAACAGTTCGAAGCGTCGTCGTTCCTCAGCGTTGGAAAATTTGAGGCACTTGTGTCCCGCCATGAATTTAGAAGTTGGGCGGGTAGCAGGTTGGCTGGAACTGCCCTCCCCTCGGGCCCGTTTGGCTGGAAGCTGAGAAGATGATTGCTTGCGAGGGCCCATTTTCGATTATTCTGCAGAATAAATCAAACGGTTTTTCAATAACGAAAGCATAGCACAATACAAGTTCAACCGGAGTGCAGACGATATAACGCCAAACAACGTAATCCAACCCGAACGACAACACATAGTTAAATCAATCTTTATCATAACAGCATAATATCCACAAACCACAAGTAACTAGGATTAATCAAACAATTTCAAAACCAACATATTATTCAATTTCAAATAACACAACAGAGTGACGCAAACGATTAATCAACAAAACAATTCTAAAATTAAAACAACATATTATTTGATTAATCAACAATTCAAAATAAATCTAAAATCAAACATATTCCGAATCAAACGAAATTCAAAACGACAATCATAATCAAACGCCACAAAAATTAAAAACACATCGGAATAAAGCAAATAAATCACGAAATTGCAAATTTCATGGTAAACACAAGCAAATACAAGGAATGTATATGAAAAATGAAAGAAAAATGAAATAAAACAAACAACAATCGAAAAAAAAATTAAATCTCGTACCTGAAATCGCAAATCCGAGTGAAAATGAGTAGTTGCAATGGAAAAAACGAGAGATCACACGCAAAGAATGCAAGCCGGGAGTAAAAATCGTTCAAAAACCGAATGGGTGTGTGAATGAGCCGGTGAAAATGCAGAAAATTTGAGAGAAAACGAGAGAGAATGAGAGAAAATTTTGAGTTTTTCGAAAAAATGGGCGTGGGAGCAATATTAACCATTTCCATAGCCTCCCAGTCTAAGAACCGAGGTGCCGACCATTCTTTGTTGCCGAACAGTTCGAAGCGTCGTCGTTCCTCAGCGTTGGAAAATTTGAGGCAGGCGTGTCATACATTCTGTGACGCACAAGCAAACTACACGCCCACTAGTCTGGGCGTGTTCCTAGGGGCGTGCCCATTTCAAATTTTGAATTTTGAATTTTTTTTAAGAGACACGTCCATGGACACGGTCGTGTCCATGGGCGTGTGATAGCCTCTGTTTGAAAAATATAATGACACGCTCATAGACACGGTCGTGTCAATGGGCGTGTAGTAGCTACTGCCTAAAAAAGATAATTACACGCCCACTGACACGGTCGTGTTCATGGGCGTGTCCATGGGCGTGTGCTCAATTTATTCTCCAAAAATCAAATTCCCTCTGCAACTTCAGATTAGGCAAAACAACAACCAACCATTCAATAAAAGAAAGTTAAAATAAAATGACAACACAAACCAAAAACAGAAAAAACGGTGGGTTGTCTCCCACCCAGCACTTCTTTAACGTCGTATTAGTTGGACGGTCGGATGAATGTCCCTAATCTTGGAGGTGTAAAACCTCCTTGAAGGCCTGTATTTTCCCTCCAAAATAAGATTTGAGCCTATGCTCATTGACTTTGAAACCTCCTTTTTCCGGGTGGCTTATTTCAACTACTCCGTAAGGGAAAACTTCCTTGACAGTAAAAGGACTGGACCATCGAGATTTCAACTTACCTGGAAAGAGTCGAAACCTCAAATTATACAGCAATACCTGATCTCCTGCTTGAAACTCTTTCTGTTTCTTGATGTGAGAATCATGCCATCTCTTGGTACGTTCCTTGTACATTCTTGCATTGTCATAAGCCTGCAACCTCCACTCGTCTAGTTCATTCACTTGTAATTTTCACCTTTCACCTGCACAAGCTAGATCAAGGTTAATCTGTTTTATTGCCCAATATGCATGATGTTCTATCTCAACAGGTAAATGGCAAGCTTTTTCCATATACCAATCTAAATGGTGTAGTGCCTAAGGGAGTTTTAAAAGCAGTTCTAAAAGCCCATAGAGCGTTGTCCAATTGCTTGGACCAATCCTTTCGGGATCGCTCAACAGATTTTTCCAGAATTCGTTTGATCTCCCTATTTGTGTTCTCGACTTGGCCACTGGTTTGGGGGTGATAGGGAGTAGCAAACCTATGTGTAACTCCTAATCTTTTTAAAACCTTTTCAAGCTGAGCGTTACAAAAGTGAGTACCCCTATCACTGATAATTGCTTTTGGCGTGCCAAATCGAGAAAATAATTTCTTCAAAAATTGCACTACAACCCTAGCATCATTGGTTGCTAAAGCTTGGGCTTCAGGCCATTTAGACACATAATCTATAGCTACCAGAATGTATTTGTTGCCAAAAGAATTGGGAAATGATCCCATAAAATCAATTCCCCATACATCAAAAATTTCACAAACTAGAATCCCATTTTGGGGCATCTCATCACGAGATGAAATGTTTCCAGCCCTTTGGCATTGATCACAGCAAACTACGAATTCGTAGCTATCTTTAAACAAAGTGGGCCAATAGAATCCTGATTTTAGTACCTTTTGAGCAGTTCTATTGGCCCCTATATGACCACCAGCTGGTCCGGCATGGCATTCACTAAGGATGTTCATTGTTTCGGGCCATGCCACACATCTTCGGATCATGTGATCCTTACACAACTTAAACAAAAAGGGATCCTCCCAAAAATAATACTTTAGATCAGAAAAGAATTTCTTCTTTGCTTGATAAGTCAAATCCTTAGGGAGTTCCCTAACAGCTAAATAATTTGCAAAGTCTGCAAACCATGGTGTTTTAAAATTTAAATCACTTACCTCACTTACCATGGCGTACAGCTGTTCATCGGGGAAGTGATCATCAATGTCCTCTTCTTCAAGTCTCTCTAGGGTCGGATTCTCCAAGCGAGAGAGATGATCTGCTGCAAGATTTTCGGCTCCCTTCTTATCTTGAATTGTTAAGTCGAATTCCTGCAACAACAAAACCCATCGGATTAGTCTAGGTTTAGCATCAACTTTTGCGAATAAATACCTTAAAGCCGAATGGTCTGTATAAACAATCACTCTTGACAAGATTAGATATTGTCAAAGGCAAAAACCACAGCTAGCAGCTCTTTCTCTGTAGTTTTGTAATTGGCTTGAGCTGCGTTCAAGGTCTTGCTCGCATAGTAGATAGGCTGAAAGTATTTTTCCTTGCGTTGACCCAAGACTGCTCCTACTGCAAAGTCACTTGCATCACACATCAATTCAAATGGTAGATTCCAATTAGGAGCTACCATGATTGGAGCATGGGTCAATTTCTCCTTTAGGGTCGTGAATGCTCTCAGGCATTCCTCATCAAAAACAAAATCGACATCATTCTCAAGGAGTCTTGTCAATGGAAGGGCTATTTTAGAGAAATCTCGAATGAACCTTCGATAAAAACCCGCATGTCCTAGGAAACTTCTGATGGCTTTCACAGATGTGGGTGGTGGTAGCTTCTCAATTATGTCTATCTTTGCCCGATCCACCTCAATGCCCTTGCTTGAAATCTTGTGTCCCAACATGATTCCTTCTTGAACCATGAAATGACACTTTTCCCAATTAAGCACCAAATTGGTTTCCTCACATCTCATCAAAACCCTCTCAAGGTTTTCCAAACACTTTTCAAATGAGCTGCCATAGACTGAGAAATCATCCATAAACACCTCCATAATATCTTCTATGAGTTCATCAAAGATTGCTATCATGCACCTTTGGAAAGTTGCAGGTGCATTACACAACCCAAATGTCATTCTTCGATATGCAAATGTCCCATATGGGCAGGTGAATGTAGTTTTCTCTTGGTCTTCCGGTGCAATAGGAATTTGAAAATAGCCTGAAAGGCCATCCAAAAAGCAGTAGTATTCATGGCCGAATAACCTCTCCAACATCTGATCAATGAAGGGTAAAGGAAAATGATCCTTTCTAGTTGCATCATTCAATTTTCTGTAGTCAATGCAAACCCTCCAACCGGTAACTGTTCTTGTTGGAATCAGCTCATCATTTTCATTATGGATCACAGTCATCCCTCCTTTCTTCGGTACTACTTGAACTGGGCTCACCCAAGAACTATCCGAGATCGGATATATAATCCCTACATCAAGTAGTTTTATCACTTTAGCCTTCACTACATCTTTCATCTTTGGGTTTAGCCTCCTCTGTGGTTGCACTACTGGCTTGAATTCATCCTCCATCAGTATCTTGTGAGTGCAATAGGATGGACTAATCCCCTTGATATCTGCTATCTTCCAAGCTATCACTTGCTTATGTTTTTGCAACAACTGGATGAGTTTTTCTTTCTGCTTAGAAGATAGGTGGGAACTCAGAATTATGGGCAATATCTTTTTCTCTGCCAAAAACCCATACTCAAGGTGATCCGGAAGAGGCTTCAGTTCCAAGTTGGGTGGATCAATCACCGATGGTTTTGGCTTTTCTTCCTTTGGCATTTCAATGGTCTCATATGCCCTGCATTTGAATGACTTGCTTGCTTCAAGAAAAGCAAGCTGCTCCATTGCTTCTTGACCCTCAATATTTTCCTGCAATAAACACAACTCAAGGGGATCCTTGGAAACAATGTTAGTTAAACAATTTATGGTCTCATGCTCAACAACATCATTGCATGATTCCGCCTCATCAAGTGAAAGTGAATGTTTCATGACATCATGTATCCTAAAAATAACTTGCTCATCACCCACTCTCAAAGTCAATGTGCCGTCATGAACATCAATAAGGGCACGGGCTGTATTTAGAAATGGCCTACCAAGAATAAGCGAAACATCCGCATCCTCATCCATATCAATGACAACAAAATCATTGGGGAAAATGAATCCCCGACTTTTACCAACACATCTTCTATTATGCCACGAGGGTGGACTACCGATTTATCGGCAAGTTGGATGGTCTTGAGTGTTGGTTTAGGTTTACCAATGCCTAACTCTTTAAACATTTTATAGGGCATAACACTTATGCTAGCCCCCAAATCAGCTAATGTACTTTTAACCTCTAGATTACCTATAAAACATGGAATGGTAAAACTACCTGGATCTTTTAACTTCTTAGGTAATCTTCTTTGCAAAATTGCTGAACTTTTTTCAGATAAATGCACTAAAGACACTTCTTCAAGCTTCCTTTTGTTAGAAAGGATATCTTTCAAAAATTTAGCATACTTAGGCATTTGTGACAAAACTTCAGCAAATGGAATGTTAATATGCAATTGTTTAAAGAGTTCAAGAAACTTACCGAACTGAGCATCAATCTTGTCCTTGTTCAGCCTTGCCGGATAGGGTACTCTAGGTCGGTATTCCTTCAAATTGGGGCTGCTTGCTTGTGGCTGCTTGCTTCTTTCTCTTTCAAGTGCAGCTTTCTCTCCCGAAGTGGTAGGAGGATCATCATCTTTTCCTTTTTCTTGTTCTTTAGCCCTTTTCTTTTCCACATCTTCATTGATCTCTTTACCACTCCTTAGCGTAATTGCCTTAACCTGCTCTTTAGGGTTTGCCTCAGTGTTGCTAGGTAAACTTCCCTGTGGTCTGTCACTGAGCAATTTGGCAATTTGCCCCACCTGATTCTCCAAATTGTGAATGGAGGCTTGTTGATTTCTAAGGGTGGTTTCAGTTGATTGAAACCTTGTTTCAGAAGCTGCTATAAATTTCTCCATCATGTCCTCCAAACTACTCTTTCTTGGAGGGGCAGCTTGTTGATGTTGGGGTTGCTGGAATCCAGGGGAAGGTCTTGGATTATTTTGATTGTTCCATGAGAAATTTGGATGATTCCTCCACCCTGGATTGTATGTGTTGCTGTATGGATTATTCTGTTGTTGCCTTGGCATATTCCCAACATAATCTACCTGCTATTGCTTGGCAAACATGTTGCCACTTTAGCAATCTTGACTTTGGTGTCCACCTCCACACCATTCACAAGACATTACCTGCATAACTTTCCCAGAAGAAGAAGAAGCCAAAGAATCAAACTTCTTATTCAATGCTTCTAATTGGGCTGTCAATGCCACCACCGGATCTAATTGGTGTGATCCCATGGCCTTCAGCTTTCCTTGCTCTCTTGGGGCTTGCCATTGATAATTGGTGATGGCCATATCTTCAATTAAGTCCCTTGCTTGTTCAGGTGTCTTGTTGTTTATGGTACCACCAGCTGCTGCATTAATGGATTGCTTACTTACATAATTCAATCCATTGTAAAATGTTTGAATTTGTAGCCATAGTGGAAGCCCATGATGAGGACACCTTCTTAGAAAATCTTTGAATCTCTCCCAGGCATCATAGAGAGTCTCACCATCTTGTTGCAAAAAGGATGAGATGTCATTCCTCAACTTGGCAGTTTTTGATGGTGGAAAGTATTTCTCTAAAAACTTCTCTGCCAATTGGGCCCAGGTGGTAAAAGTTCCTGGAGGAAAGGATTTCAACCACTTCTTTGGTCTGTCTCTAAGAGAAAATGGGAACAACCTCAGCCTAATTGCATCTTCTGAGACATTGTTTATCTTAAATGTGTCACAAATTTCCAGAAAATTCTCAAGATGTGCATTAGGATCTTCATCAGGGAACCCATCGAATTGACAAGTCTGCTGCACCATTTGAATCACATTCGCCTTAATTTCGAAGTTGTTTGCAGCAACTGTCGGCCTCCGGATACTAGATTCAGCCCCATTTAAATTGGGCTTAGCAAACTCCTGCATTGTTCTTGGTCCAGCTCCTTCCATCACTTCGAATATTTCTTCTTGTTCAACTTCCAGATTTACTCTTGAACTTACGTCTTCCAGATCTGCCTCCTCTTCTTCCTTTTGCTTTCTCCTCAACGTTCTCTCTAGTTCTGGGTCTAACTCCAGTAGCTGGGATGAGCTAGATCTGGTCATAAACAATAAGGAATACCTACAATGATAGTAAACCAGCAAGAACTAAAATTAAAAACGATTAAAAAGAAAACTAAATCAACAATCTTAATTATATTACTAATATTGAAACCGTTATCCCCGGCAACGGCGCCAAAAACTTGATGCGTGCCGTTAGTGCTATATGCAATTACCGCAAGTGCACGGGTTGCTCAAGTAATATAGTAGTGAGTGAGTATCGTTCCTCTGGGGACAAGGCCAAGTACTAGTGCAAATCTTAATCGTTGTTTAGCGAATTAATAGTTGTGTGATGTGTTGTAACTAAAATCAACTAATTAATGAATGAAAGGAAATTAAATGCTGTGCACAAAAGATTTATAATGATATTAATAGAACTATCCAGATATTGAATCCCCCTAGCTTCAATAATATTTATAAACAATCCATTCAACTAAATCGTTTTAATCAAATTGAATTGGCATTCCTCTAACTTAGATTAAAGCCTCTCTCGAGTGGATTAATCCCTAATTACTAAGTAGGGTGCCAGAATCTCTTCTCAAAACACAATTAAATAGGTCATGCATTAAGGACAAGGAACTATAAACCAAAGGATCTTGTAGGTCTATCTCTAGTACCCCAATCAATCCTCAATTCTTATGAGTATTCAATTCACATCAAGCTTTCTCAAGTCAATAATATGAAAATACTAACCAATCAATAAGCATGCTATTATCAATTGGAAATAACAACAAGTATCATAAGAATAAAACAACTCAATTAATTGATTCAACTGAATACAATTGTTCAATTCATACAAATTGGCTAGGGTTCATCAACATCTAGATAGAGAAAGATTTAGTTCATATTCACAGCTAGAAAAACAGAGTAAGATAAATGAGTAAGAGAAACCAAACAATTCATGGCAGTGAATCTGTATTTCTTCACTTGAGCTCTTGATTCTTGGTTTAGGGCTTGTGTATGATGTGAATCTTTCTTCAAACTCAGCTCAAGACCCTTCTCCTTGCTCCAGCAGATGGCTCCTCCTCCTCTTCTTTCTTCTCTGTTTCCAGAAATGCTCCAGCAAAAACTGCTGTTCTTCTCCCCCTCTTCTCTTTTTATTTCTCTCCCAATCTCCAGCCCATACCTCCAGCTCACTCAACCCATCCATTGTATACCACTTTGCCTTGGTTCATCACCCTTTTCCCTGATTTAGGCAAGCTCTTCTTTTCTTGTTCTTTCCTTTTGACAAAGGCCAGCTGTTGTCCCCCACTTATTCCCCAATCAGTGCAAAGAATCTCACTTTTCGACAGGTGACACGACCACTGACACGCCCATGTCACTGGGCGTGTCATAGGCACTGTGATTCTGAACAAAGGGCATGCCCATTGACACGCCCGTGTTAATGGGCGTGTCATAGCTACTGTAAGTCTGAATAAAAGGCACGTTCCTTGGCACGCCCGTGGTACCGGGCGTGTGACAGCTACTGTGAGTCTGGATGAAAGGCACGTCCACTAATACGCCCGTGGTCCTGGGCGTGTCACAGCTACTGTGACCCTGGACAAATGGCACGTTTGGTGACACGCCTATGCAGCTGGACGTGTCATAGCCACTGAATGCAATAACAAGGGCACGCCTATTGACACGCCCGTGTTCATGGGCGTGTCCATTAACAAATTTTTTCTCTTTTCTTCTACTTTCGTCTGTAATTGCTCCAAAATGACCAAAAGCCTCAAATTATCGAGAATTCCTGCAATTAACCTTAAAATGCACTCTGAACAAACAAATCAAACTCAATTGGATAATAATCATGTTAAGAAATGGGAGTAAAATATCATTAATTGTGTACTTATCACTATCATGTTAGGTAAACATGGACCTACTGCCACTTACTTATTTTTTGCAGATGATATATTGTTATTTATCGAAACATCCTTAAAGCAGGCCAATATTATTCATGATATCCTGGAAATTTTTTGTGCTAGTTCAGGACATGTAGTTAGTAAGGCTAAGACAAAAATATTCTTCTCTAACAATGTCCCTGCAGATGTAGGGATGAAAATCAACCAAAAGTTGGACTTTAATTCTACAAAGGACCTGGGGTCTTACCTTGGTATGCCAATACTACATTCCAAAATCAAGAATGCCATGTACTTAAATCTACTGGACCTAGTTTACAACCATCTTCAAGGGTGAACTTTAACCAACCTTGCCCTTGCTGGACGTCTTACTCTGACCAAGCATGTAATTCAAAGTATCCCATACTATGCTTTGCAAACTACCCCACTACCTAAAGCAACTTGCGATAGCATTGAGAAACACTGCCGATCATTCCTTTGGGGAAAGAGAGAGGGACATAACTCCATTACCTTAGTTAAATAGGAACACATTTGTCAGCCTAAGTATAGAGGATGACCTGGGCTTAAAAACCTAGGTGTACTGAATGTTGTCTTTCTAATAAAACTCAACTAGTCTCTCATCTCGCAACCGAACCAACTTTGGGTGAGAGTAATTAAGGAGAAGTACAAACTGTCTGGACCTTCCTTTCCAGATTCCTTGTGTGGCTCTAATACCTCCCCCCTTTGGAGAGCCATGAACAAATACTGGAGACGGACATGGAAAGGTATTCAGTGGTTTGTCTACAATGGGAATTCAGTTAGATTTTGGATTGATAACTGGGTGGATGGTGCTGGTCCACTTATTAATTCAACTATCTCTTCAATACATGAAGACCATTTACACCTCATGGTCAAAGACTATATTTTGGATAATGGATCATGGGACTAGAAGAAATTTGCTTCTTTTCTCCCTCATAGTATATTACTCTCTATTGTAGCTCTTGTTCCTCCTTGTTCAATGGATGACCTTGATGAAGTCTTTTGGCACCCTTCTTATAATGGGTGTTTCTCTGTCAAAAGTGCATATAAGCTGCTAGTAGAGGATAACTGGAATGAGCCAAACAACAAATGGAAGAGGATCTGGGAGTGGAAAGGACCTCATAGAATCACCATATTCCTCTGGCTAACTTTGAATAATAGGCTCCTCACCAATACAAAAAGGCAAAGATGACACCTAACCACTATTTCACAATGTAGTCATTGTGGTGCCGAAACATAAGATGTAATTCATGTCTTTAGAGATTGAATTTTATGTACGAGGTGTGTGGAACTCTATCCTTACAAATATTCCCCAACTATCCTTCTTTTCCTTACACTATGATCAATGGCTATTAGAAAACATAAAAAGTAATATTGTGCTAACTAATGGCCTCAATTGGAACTCGGTGTTTGGTTTGGCTTGGTGGAAAATTTGGCAGAATCGGAACTCTTCAATTTTTGGAAAAAAAACATGTTGAACACCCAGACTATGGTGACTAATATTTGTAGTAGAGCATAAGATATTATATTCGCTCAAACCCAACACAACCTTGTTCCTGCCATTGGAAAAATAGAAAAATTGATAAGTTGGTCTCCTCCTGACACTGGTTGGTATAAATTCAATTCTGATGGCTCCTTTTCAAACTCTACTGGCCTAGCCTCTGCTGGTAGGGTTATTCGGGATAGCAAGGCCAATGGAGAATGGCTTCATACTTAATATTAGAAAATGCACAATCACCCGAGCTGAACTTCTTGGAGTCTTCTGTATCCTCTCAATTACTTGGAGCCTTGAAATCAGATCATTGATGGTGGGGATGGACAATCTTTGCGCTGTAAACTTCATCAAAGGGAATGATAAAATCTCATCTTCCATTGCTCCCCCTTGTGCAACAAATTCGTGTGTTGCTGGTGCGGCCGTGGAATGTCAGAATTTCCCATATATTTCGAGAAGCTAATCAAGTTGCTGACGACCTGGCTTGCCTTGCCAAGAGATATCCTCTTGGCCTCCAAACTCTAGACTTCCCACACCCTGAAATTCTGAACTTGATGAGTAGTGATCAGATGAGAGTAGCCTTTCCACAAATGGATCCTCTTGATGTATGAGCTGTAGCTCCCTCTCGATACAAAAAAAACTATGAAATGTATAAAATGGAAAGATAACACCCATTTAGGGTAAATAAGCTAAGGTAACAATGCAGTTTTTTTTATAGTGCTATTACCTATTAGATTTCCATCTTGTTTGGGAAGGTGGAAAGTGATAAGAGAATGAAAAGAGAAAAGAAAATATAATTGCTTTTCATATGTTCATTTTCTTATTCAAATGAGTTTTTAATAAAATTGCTAGAAAAAAAATAAAAAATTCATTAGATTTTTAAAATATTTTTAAATTTATCAGAATTTATGATAAGTTTATAAATTTATGCATAGTTTATAATGAATTTATTATACATATAATAATTTTCAAAAGTTTATTATAATTTTATTATATATTTTTGTAAAATAACTAAAATACTTAAAATAAAACATGAAAAAAAAATATAAAATCTAATGAAGGACATAAATTTTCCTATTTAAATAAGAGATAAAAAAAAATGAAAAATAGTTGTTTCGCTAAAAAGACACACACGTATATAAAGAGAGAGAGAAAAAAAATTACATCTGAAAATATAAAAAGCATATAAACACACATGTATATACAAAGAGAATTAAAGAAAAGGTATGAAAAAACAAATTATAATTTACAGTGTAAATATATAAATCTATATTTAAATGCTAACTTATGTTGGCGTTAAATGCAATTAAAAATTTAATACTTTTCATTGATATATATATATATATATATATATTTCTTAAGAAAACAAAAGGAAAAGAAAATAGACCAAAAAGTAAAAAAGCTTTGGTGATGAGTTGCAGCCAAAATAGCTGTAGGCATGAGAAAAAATGGGTCCAAATGGCAATTGAGAAAGATGATTATTCATTAAACAGAAAGTTGGCGTGTCTAGGTCAAATTAGTTTCAATTAGAAAAAAGAATTAAACATTGCAAAGATTAAGCTTTGCTTATGAATTAATCCATTGTTAGGTCTTATTTTTATGGTCATTCTATCATCACTAGTATCTTAATATATCATTAGGGAACCCCATTTTTATTGTCCTATGTTAACATGCTTTTAGTCCTATATTTTTCTCTTATTTAATTTTGTTTAATTTAATTATATTTTAAACATATAAAATAAAATATATTTTACTTTAAAATCCATGAATAAATTCAAATCAGGCTTTCATAAATATGGTTTGAATTTATTTTCTACTCTAATTAGATTTATTTTACTTTAAAAATTATATTATACATCACTTTTTTTTAATTTTTTTAAATACACTTTATAATTTTTATACATTTTTAATACATTAAATATAAATTTATTGAAAATGGAATATACATTGATATACTATATATGTATTATGCCTATATTTTCTAAAAATAGGATATTTTTGAAATTAAAAATTGAAATTACATATTTTTGAAAGAAAATTATATATTTTTAAAATTATTTTTATTTTTGAGAATATTTTAAAAATTAAGATTGAATTGTTATATTGATTAAGATTGATATTAATATCTCTTTTTTTTTAAAAAAAAAAACAGATATAAAACGGACGTGTTTATAATGCACAAAAAAGTTTTTGCATTATTAGAAGAGAACTCCAAACCTTCCATAAGTGTAATTATTATGAATTCATGGGGTCAACATGGAGAAAATAATTTGTTGAACAATGTCATGGAATTATTAAACCTATTTTGGTAAAGTTTTTATGATATTGTAAATAAATATATAAGGCAATAAAATAAAAACAACTTCTAGAATAATTAACAAGTAATTCTATTAGGCTTCAAAAAAAAAAGTAATTCTATTACATTAAATGATGCTTTAGGAATATCACTTTTTTTTCAATATAAAATTAATATGTCACCTCTCCCTCCTCTATTCTTAATTTTTTATTCTCACCATTTATCTTTCAATCTAACCCATTTTCAACTTGTTATATTTTTTAATAGTTTATATTTATATATGTCTTTTAATGTACATAATGTTAATATATTTTAGAAAGAGAATAATCTATTCTAAATTTTATTGTATAAAAATATATATTTATCGCTAATTTATTGTGTTTAGTGCAGTTAATATGCCTTTTTTTCTTATTTATTTTGAATCAGTCACAAATTAATATGTTTAAATTTTTATTATATTATTTTTCCAACTACAAAAAAGTCAATATTTTCTCTTTTTTTTTTTTTACTCGCATGCAATTTTCTTATTAGGCTTAATATATACGCCAAACTTGTCTTTAATAAATATTTTAAAAAACTTAAATATGAAAATAATATAAGAATCTATGTATTTTTTTATAACTTTATCACTTATTTTGAAATTTAAATTTTCATAATACATGATAAATTTAATAAATTATAAATCTAACTCAAACATTCTTATTCTCGCCTTTAATAACTTTTTTCTAACCTAATTATAAAAATAATTCAAGAATTTATGTTTTTTTTTACTTCTATATCACGTATTTTAAAATTTGAATAAAAACAACAAAACCTTAATAATTTATTATAACGTTAACACAACTTAAATTTAAGTGAAAATTTCTCTGAATCTAATGGCATGACTGGCTTATATTATAAACAGAGAGAGAGAGAGAGAGAAAAATCCACAAATACTCTCAGAATGACATTGTTTATATGGAGAAAAACAAAATTCTGTTCTTTTTTTTTCTTTTTTATTTCAAACCCTCAATTAAAACCCTTCATCATCAGTTTCTTTGCTCATCTCAACACTAATGAAGTTTAGAGAATTTCAGTACTTTTTTTTTTATGATCTTACACTTTCATAGGTTTTTTTTTCAAGGTTTTTTTTTCTTTTATAATTTTTAGGCATAAATTTAATTTTTATTTCTAAAATTTTTATTTTATTTTTATCTTATTTGTTTGTTGGGATTAAAATTCTTGTTGGAGTTGCTGAGATTTATTCGTGGAAGTGTTAAATTTTCTTTATGACCTTTTACTACTCAAAGCTACAATGCTGTTAAGTTTGCTTGATAGTACATATATAATAATAACACTCATTTTTCTTGAACTGAACTGAAATAATCACACTCATTTAAAACATTAAAATGATTATTGAAAAAAAATATTATTATTTGACTAGTAATTTATAAATTGATTTTTAATACCATGTACTTTATAAATTAAAATAAAACTAAAAACTTTGAAAATTCAAAAAATAAAAACTTGCACTTTTATTTATGATAATTAATTATTAAAATGTCTTATAATTTATGAGACCAACTTTATTCAAATTATGATAATTATAAATTTCAAATCTTATTGAAATCTCAATCAATCAATTAAGTATTTATTGATTAATAAACATAAAATGATTGGATTTTGTGGCCATTAACGTAAGAACAAAACATAAGGATTAAGCAAATGGTAAAAACACAAGCATTGATTTAGGTATAAAATTATTTCAAATAACACTGTAAATGGAAAAAGAAAAATTGAAATTGAAAGAGAGGGATTTTTGATAGAACCTAAGAGTGACCGATAAACCCTAAATAGAAATATACTTCAAATTTTCAACTTCAACTGATCTTTCCAGAAACATCTATTTTGCTCGTCCACGTGGTAAAACCTGAATCCATCTCCAAAACCTGTCCACTTTTCTTTTATTGAAAAAAAAAGACTTCTCAACAATTTACAGTATCCTCAGCAATTTATTATATATATAAAAGGGTATTTCAACTTATTACAAGTTAAAGGAAACAATTTTATTTTTATAACTTGATGTTGAATTTTTTTTTATAAATTTATTTTTAATTAGTGTTCGGCTTCAGTATCATTGTCAAAATCTGATTGATTAAAGAGAGCAAATTTATAAAATAAAATTTTATTTTAAAATAAAGAGTTCTTTTTATTTATTTATTTTTTATTAAAATTAATTTCATTTTATTGTTTAAATATGAATTTTTCATTTTTACTCAAATATACAATAAACCCCTATTACAATAAGTGCAAATCTAAGTCAATATGTAAAAAAAAAAAAAAACTCAACAAAAACCTGAAAAAAACTTTATATCTAAAATTAGATTTCGTTAAAATCAAATATATTTCTCTCAAATATATACAAGTGGATTGATTATAAAAATACTCATGAAATTTTCACATTGATTAGAATTAAGATAATAATTTTCAAAACTGTTAAAGTTGAAAATCAAACTTGATTAAATTGAAGATTATCAAAATTAAAAAAAATAGAAATATATTACATAGAAAGAGGTTGAATTTGAAGACAGCTCAGTGAACACAAAGATGGAAATAGGAAGCCAGAAACAAGCGTAGAGTAAAAGGGACAATGGTGGGGACAAGTTAGTTTATGCATCATTTCTTGCAATATATACAATATGATGTCTACTTTGTAGCTTCTTCTTGTTGGACTATTTCTTTTTCTTTAGGTTAAATTGACCCTTTTTTATTTTTATTTTTATTTTGACTTTTCGTGGATTTTTCAAACTCAAAAGGCATTTACATTTTTAATATGATAAAAAAAAGTTTTAGATCCTAACTACATTAATCATGCTGGGTTTGCCCTTTTTCAAAAAAAAAAAAAAAATCTTATGTGCTTTGATATGTGCCATCCACTTTTGCTAGCTTTTTTTCCCTCTTAATTTTTCTACATTTATGAAAAGAAATTTAAAAAATAAAAGATCAACATATACGTTTGATAAATTTTCAAATATGGGATTTCTTTTTAATGTAAATCTAATAATTAAAGGTTGTTCGATATCATTTGTAATTCTAAATTTTAATTTTAGCTTCTTATACTAAAAATTTTGATCATCATTTATAAGTCTGGAAGTTGAGATAACACTAATTCTTTTTCGATCTATATAAAAATTTTGCAAAAGGTGAAAATATTTTTAAAACTTTTTATTTTTTCAATATTCTCAAATTTGCTCACACTATAAACTTTCAATTTTAAAAATATTTTATTATAATTTACAATAATTAATATATCAAAATATACATGTAACATATAACTGGCCTAAAAATATATATGGATAATATATAATATAACAAGATATATAAAATAAAATTTTGACTAAATTAAAAAAAGGCTTAACTCTCAAAAAAAATCTCATAAAATATGTATTTTTTCAGTTTAAACCCTTTTTTTTACAGCTGGTAAAAAAAAATCTACCTCAAATTTGTCATTAATTAGGTGTGGGAAAAAAAATCGAGCCTAGCCAGCAGTTGGCATGCTCGATTTCATTGCCTTCAATTTTCAAAACTCAATATTTTGAATTAGCTTTCTAGAAACCCACTTGAATAAAACACATCGTTTTTGAAAACACAACATTTGGAGGTAGTATTTTCTTTATTTTCTTCAAATGCACCGTTTTACAAATCATAAGGAAATCTTCTTCAATCTTCGATGTTTCCCTCTATCCCCTCTCCTCTGTTTGCCATGGAAGAAGCTCCGAGCTCGACGACGGTGAATCTTTCGACCTGTAAGAGTTTTATGCAAACACCAAGAGCGATAACTGCTACACCTCTTTAAGCTCTAAAAACCCAGCACAAAGATTTTTGAGATGCCCTTCTTAGAAGGTACAGAGAGACAAATTCAATTTCTATGGTTTTTGGAAAAATTTTCATGCATTATAATTTGTTCAATGCTTCTAATTGCAAGAGGATGATTGCAAATATTTCAAATGGATTGATCCTTAATGTAGTCCCAGAGACAAGGAAGTTGCTTACCCATTGATAAGTATTAAGAGTTTGAAGCAGGAAATTGAAAAGCCAAACAAGGTGATTCAAAGAATGAAGGAGGAAGAAAATGTAGCTGTTGGAGCTGCTACTAACATTGTGGCAATGTTGGTGAGGTTAGAGATAGAGAAAGCATACATTGTCAATAAAAAGAAACTGTTGGAGAAGAAAGTGATTCAGAAAAAAAGTGAAGTAGAAGTGGACACTGAATCTGATTGCATTGTCATTAATAGTCTTTGGCATTGTAGTGGTTTTGATGAGAAACAAAAACCAGCCAAGGCTTATACATTGCACTTCCTTAGAGTTGTGTTTAGTGGTACCGAGCAACCTTCATGCTGATGTGGAGTGTAAATTATTCTATTGTCTTTAGGTGTTATAATGTAATGTTATTTTGAACATTATTGTAATTAATGTAATGTATTGATTACGTGAAATGAAAAGGGAAAATCAGTTTAGTTAGCAATTGACTTTGAGTTAAATGCTGATTGACTTCTATTTATGGTTGGTTATTATGGCATTTGACTTTGTAGATTCTATGAAATGAACAAACCAAATGAAGTAATGTGTTTACTATGTGAAATGTTAAAGCTAAATCAGTGCAAATAGCTTCAGTAGAAAGCTGAAATTGGTGCAAATAGCTATAGTAGCAGCAAGTTGAAATAGCAGTAGCACGAGGATATGTATGGATGGGCACGGGTCGAATTCGGTCAGGTTTGATAGATTATCCAACCCGACTGAACCTGATAATGGAGGAAAAATTTCATCCAAAGCCGACTAAAATGTTACTATTTTCGTTCGATCTGCGCCTAATTTGGGTTGGATCGATTTAGAATGGGTGGGCTAGGATTGGACTTTTATACAGGCCTTTTGTTTTTAGCTTTTTCAGTCATCAGATTATAAGATTTTACCATGTATAAAAATGATAATTTTCTCTAAAATACATTAACTTTCTATTTTCTTGATTTTTAAAGTTATTTTTAAGACATTTCAAAAATAACAGTAAAATGATATATTACCATGTATAAAAATGATATTTTTTCCAAAATACATTAACTTTTTATCTTCTTGATTTTTAAGGTTATTTTATGACATTTCAAAAAATAATAGTAAAATACATATATGGCAGTTTACTGAATACTTCTTCAGTCCAAAGTAAAAACTATAATAAAATTACATATAAAACCAAAAAAAAATATTCTAAGTAATCAAAACCATAAATCAGTGTTCCTAATTCCTACATCACATAATTCATATCATACTTACAGAACTAATTACACCATACAACTTGGAAAATAAAATTATAACAGATGTAAAATTTGATGTAAACTCTAAACACATGTAAAATATGCGTGCATTAGAAAACATAAATTTAAAAATTAAACACATCAATTATCAAACAAATAGTTTTAGAGCTTTCAGATTTAACAAAAAATAAAATAAAAAGCTCTAAAACTATTTGACTTCCAAATTCCAATGGAAGCAAAAAAAATATGATTGGAATCATTCAGTGTAATAAATTAGAGCAGACCTGCAAGAAAAAGCACAAATCAGTGCATAAATAACTCCACAAATCAAGAGGCAAAAGATTAAAATTATAGCTCAACCAACCAAAAAATTTGTGGTTCAAAACTCTCCATTCTTCTACACAAGTTGTCAACTCATATGAAGTATGAACTGCAACAAACCAAAATAGGAAAAGAAAAATAAAAAAAAATTCAGAAAAATCACAAGCATAATCAGATTGCAGAACTTCAGGAATAAAAAAGAAATTTCTCAAACTGTCATAATACAATAACTGTAAAACATATCAAAATTCCTACAGCAAAAATACACAACGCAAGCTATAACCTAACAGCTTGAGTAAGTTAGCATACCTGCATTCAATAGCATAACTTATAATTCAGAATTTCAGAGCATTCACCCCTAAAATGAGCACACCAAAAATATTTAAACATGAATGATGCAACGTATAAAAAAAACTGAAACATAATTACACAACCCAAGCCATAAATTTAGCTTGAGAAATTCAGCATACTTGCAACACACAATCAAGAAAATTTAAATAACTCAGCAGTTGAAATTTTATTTAAATTAGTCTAACAACACAACTTACAAAAAAATTTCAACAAGCCATAAATTCAAATGAAAAAGGAGTCCAACTTTAAAAAAAAAATCATAGCAAACAAAAACAAATATATCCGATTTCTATATAATATCTCAATATCTCACTGATTTCAAAACATATAGCAGCTAAGTGATTTCAATAGAAATAAGAAGCAAAAAAACAAAAATAAATTTTATAGTAAATCAGAAATCAGAAAAATTACAAGCAAAAATGCACAATCAGAACTGGAAGAATAAAAAAGAAACAGTCAAAAATAAAATAGCCGTGAGGGTTATGCCTCTAAACTTAGCCCAAGCCCAGGCTAAAGTCCAACTGGTTATGTCTGCTATCAAAACGCAGAGTTTTGGATTAGGGTTATATCTGTCGCTTATATAAATACTCTCTTTATTCATATGAGAAAGTTAATGTGCGATTTTTATTCTTGAAATTGGCTGCTGCGAGTTAACTTTTCTCTCTGCTAGGGTTTTCAGATTTCTGAGTTCTTCTTCTTCTCTGTTCTTGTTAGATTGAGAGGTTGAGAGAGTTGTTTCTTTTTATCGAGCAACTGTATATTGATTCTTGTATCTGTATTGATTTCTGAAGTTTCTAGTGGAAAGACTGAGGACGATTCCTCCTTGGATGTAGCTCTGATTTGTTCAGAGTGAACCAAGTAAATCCTGTGTTCTTGCTTGTTTGATTGTCTTTCGTTTTTCTTCTTAAAACTTATTTTCTGAGAGATCTGTAACAAGTGGTATCAGAGCTACGCTCTGGATCTCAACAGCGAACGAAAAATCGAAAGGTGGTAACGTTTCTTGTCTTATTTCTTTAGATCTGTACGTTTTGTTGTTTCTCCAGTTTCTTCTTTCTTTGATTCTTTAAGTTTACCTTTAGATCTGGTACTGTCGAGTATTTTTTCTGTGTTTGACAGGATCTAAAGTTGTAGATCGGGAAGAAGACGATCTGGTTCATCAAAACCCTAGATCTAGAAGACTAACAGACAAATGTGGTAACTGTCTTTGTCTCTAGTCAAATATCTAGTGTTCTCATCTTCGATTTTTTTGTTTTTCAGTCTGACCTTCTTTGTTCTTTTAGTGATTTCTTTATTACTGTGAGATCTGGTACTGTCAAGATTGTTTCTGTTTGACAGGATCTGGGTGTAAAGGAGTCAGAAAGTGTCAATCTGATCGGTGAAATCAAAGATTGAGGAACTGATGTCGATCGCTAAGATCAACGTTGAGAAATTCGATGGAAAAGGGGACTTTACTATCTTGAAGGAGAAAATGACAGCAATCTTGGTGCAACAAAAGTGCAAACGTGCACTTGATGGTTTACAGGCTCTTCCAGAAAGCCTTAAGGATGATGAAAAGCAAGATCTCATGGATCTTGCCTACAGTACAATAATACTGAATCTTTTGGATGGTGTACTTCGGAAAGTCAGAGGTAAATCCACTGCTCTTGAGTTGTGGGCAAAATTAAATGAGTTTTATAATGTGAGGTCTGTATCTAGGATTGCATTTTTAAAAGAACAACTGTTTAGTTTTAAAATGGATATTTCTAAAACTGTTGATGAAAATTGTGACTGTTTTCAAAAATTGGTTTTAGATTTGTCTGACACAGGAGAGACCCTAAGTGAGGAAAACCAGACTATAATATTGTTAAACTCTATCCCTGATAATTATAAGAATGTAAAAGATGCATTAAAATATGGCAGAGACAGATTAGGGTTAGAAGATGTAATGAATGCATTGAAACTAAGAGAAATGGAAAATAAAATAGTTAGTAAAACTAGTAGCAATGCAGAGGGTTTGTATGTTAAAGAGAAATCAAGAAATAAGAAAAAGAATAACAAAATTAAAGTCTACAATAACAGTCAAACCCAACAGTTAAGTGGTTCTTCTAATACTAATAATAATAATCAAAACAATATGAACTCATATAAGTCTGATAGGACTTGTTATTATTGTAAAAGGAAGGGTCATATAAGAAAATATTGTAGAGAAAGATTAAAGAAAATTGAACAAAAGAATTCTGAGTCAGGTGCTGTGAATACATCAACAGAGGTTGATGATATTGAAGCACTCACTGTTAGTACAGCTAGAAACCCTAATAACTGGATTTTAGATTCAGCTTGTTCCTTTCATATGACTCCTAATAAAACGTGGTTTTATAAATATCAGAAGTTAGATGGCTCAAATGTTTTGATGGGAAATGATTCATCTTGTAAAATAGAAGGTATAGGAACCATTAGATTTAGAATGTGGAATGGGAAATTAGCTGAACTAGATCAAGTAAGACATATACCTGATCTCAAAAGAAACTTAATTTCCTTAGGATTCTTAGAAGAAAAAGGCTTTCCTCACACTGCTAAAGATGTTGTTCTGTGTGTATATAAGAATGATAGATGTGTCATAAAAGGTCTAAGACTTAACAGGCTCTATCATCTTGATGGAACTGTTGAGTCTGACATTGCTGGAAATGTAATTTCTAGTAATGATTCCACTATTCTATGGCATAAAAGGTTAGGACATATAGGTTATAAAACCTTAAAACACCTAAGTAAAAAAGGGAATCTGGAATTAATTGATTTTAATAAACTTGATGTATGTGAAAGCTGTGTAATGGGAAAATTGCATAAACAGAGCTTTAGTTCTTCATTGTATAAGTCAACTGAATGTCTTGACTACATACATAGTGATCTATGGGGTTCCAGTTTTGTGCCATTATCATTATCTGCATCTCAATACTTTATAACATTCATTAATGATTTTTCAAGAAAAATATGGATTTATTTTCTTAAAAATAAGAATGATGTGTTTGAAAAATTCTGTGAATGGAAATTGTTTGTTGAAAATCAAAAGAATAAGAAAATTAAAGCATTGAGAACTGATAATGGACTAGAATTCATTAATAAACAGTTTAATGACTTCTGTACAGAAAATGAAATTCTTAGACATAGAACTTATACTCCACAGCAGAATGGAGTAGCTGAGAGATACAATAGAACTATCTTAGACAAAGTAAGATGTATGCTCTTTGAATCAGGTTTGAGCTCAAAATTTTGGGCTGAAGCAGCTCAGACTGCTTGTTATATAATAAATAGGTCTCCCTCTTCTGCTTTGAAACTGAAGTGTCCTAATGAGATCTGGAACAACAGACCAATTGTGTATACTCACTTAAGAGTCTTTGGCTGCATAGCATATATCCACAACACAGCTAGTAAACTAGAACCTAGAGCTAAGAAATGTGTGTTTATTGGCTATCCTCCTGGCATTAAAGGCTATAAATTCTGGTTACCTGATGACAAAAAGGTTGTTGTGAGTAGAAATGTTGTTTTCAATGAATTTGAATTTCCTAGAATTAACCTGCAGGATTATAAGTCTGATATTCAGACAAATAAGTCTACTCTTGAGGTGGAGCTTAACATTTTTAAACAAACTGATCAGAATGACCTACCTCAAGCTGAAGACATTCATATAGGTACTGAAGCAGAGCAGAATATTCAATATGATGGTTCTGATCAAGAAGTGAAACCTGGAACAGAACATGATGACTATATGTTGACAAGAGACAAGCCAAGAAGGCAAATCAGGAGACCAATCAGGTTTGATGATTATACCTTGAATGTGATGAACTCTGAATTAATTGCATTTGCTTTAGTATCTGTTGCAGAGTTAGAAGGAGGTGAACCTTTAAGCTATGAGGAAGCTATGAATAGCAGTTGCAGCAAACAGTGGTATAAAGCTATGGAAGAAGAAATGTCTTCTTTATTGAAAAATAAAACATGGAGGTTAGTACCTAAACCCTCAAATAAAAAGGTTATTAGCTGGAAATGGATTTTTAGGAAAAAGCCTGCTATACCTGGGTAGAGAGAGAGAGATTTAAGGCTAGAGTTGTAGCTAAGGGGTTCTCTCAAAGGGAGGGTATTGATTTTCATGAAGTGTTCAGTCCTGTTGTCAAACATGTATCAATCAGGCTGTTATTGTCTATCACTGTTTTGTTAAATCTGGAACTTGAACAACTTGATGTGAAAACAGCCTTTCTCCATGGAAACCTGGAGGAGGAGCTGTATATGTCACAGCCACCTGGCTTCATTCAAACTGGTAAGGAAAATTGTGTGTGTTTGTTGCAAAAGTCACTGTATGGTTTAAAACAAGCACCTAGGCAGTGGTACAAGAGGTTTGATGATTTTATGCTCAGAAAAAATTTTAAGAGAAGTCACTTTGATCCTTGTGTGTATTACTCTGTACTGCCTGATAATGTGTACATTTATCTTCTACTGTATGTAGATGATATGTTAATTGCCTGTAAGAGTTTGAATGAAATAAATAAATTGAAATCTGTGTTAAGCAGTGAATTTGATATGAAAGATTTAGGTCCAGCCAAAAGAATTCTTGGTATGAACATTGAAAGAGATAGAAATAGGGGTATACTGTTTTTAAATCAAAAGAATTATGTGATTAAATTTCTTGAGCATTTTGATTTAAATAAAAGTAGAGATGTTTCAACTCCTATAGGAGCTCAATTCAAGTTAAGCTTCAGTTCAAAACCTGCAACACTATCTGAAACTGAGTACATGAGTAATGTACCATATCAAAATGCAGTAGGAAGTATGATGTATGCCATGGTCTGTACTAGACCAGACATAGCCTATGCTGTTAGTCTTGTAAGTAGATTTATGTCAAATCCAAATAAAGAACACTGGCATGCTGTTAAATGGTTAGCTAGATATCTAAAAGGCTCTAATTCTGTTGGCTTGTTGTTTAAACAATCTGTTAATGATGAATTTGATCTTATTGGTTATTGTGATTCTGATTTTGCTGCTGACCTTGATAAAAGAAGATCAATTACTGGTTTTTGTTTTGTTTTTGGTAATAATATTGTGAGTTGGAAGTGTAGCCTTCAGCATGTTGTGGCTTTGTCTACAACAGAGGCTGAATATATAGCATTAACAGAAGCTATCAAAGAAGCCATATGGCTTAGAGGTATTTTATCAGAATTGGGTTTTCAACAAGGTAAGACTAATGTGTTTTGTGATTCACAGAGTGCTATACACTTGTCTAAAAACAGTGTATACCATGAAAGAACAAAACATATTGATATCAGGTTACATTTTATTAGAGATGTGATTTCTAAAGGAGATATATCTGTTACTAAAATTGCTACTTTAGAAAATCCTGCTGACATTTTTACTAAAGTTGTTTCTGTTGCAAAATTTCAGGATGATCTTGGCATGCTTGGAGTTTCAAAAAAATGATGCACTTGAAACTGGTGATTACACGAGGATGACTTCGAATGTCTTTCCAAACTAGAAGTTTAGAGTCAAGGTGGAGATATGTGAGGGTTATGCCTCTAAACTTAGCCCAAGCCCAGGTTGAAGTCCAGCTGGTTATGTCTGCTATCAAAACGCAGAGTTTTGGATTAGGGTTATATCTGTCGCTTATATAAATACTCTCTTTATTCAGATGAGAAAGTTACTGTGCGATTTTTATTCTTGAAATTGGCTACTGCGAGTTAACTTTTCTCTCTGCTAGGGTTTTCAGATTTCTGAGTTCTTCTTCTTCTCTGTTCTTGTTAGATTGAGAGGTTGAGAGAGTTGTTTCTTTTTATCGAGCAACTGTATATTGATTCTTGTATCTTTATTGATTTCTGAAGTTTCTAGTGGAAAGACTGAGGATGATTCCTCCTTGGATGTAGCTCTGATTTGTTCATAGTGAACCAAGTAAATCCTGTGTTCTTGCTTGTTTGATTGTCTTTCGTTTTTCTTCTTAAAACTTATTTTCTGAGAGATCCGTAACAATAGCTATAAACTATACCAAAATTCTTGCAGCAAAAATATACAACTCAAGCCATAACCTAACAGTTTGAGCAAGTTAGCATACCTGCATTCAATAGCAAAAACAAACTTAATAGCAATACAAGAAAAATAAAGACAATTCATTAGGTTGCAGTTCATGCAAAGTAAAATTAAAAAAATCTGAAATCAACTTACAAAATTTAATACGTTCTAAGCTAAAAAAAGAAGAAGCAAAACTAAATGAAATAGTAGACCTGCAATTCAGCCAACCCCAAATATGTAACATAAATTAAATTATTCAAAAAAGAAACAAATAAATAAGTTATTTCAGGTTATTAAAACTTACATTCCATAAAATTAAATTCCCTTAACAGCATCATCAAAACTCAAAAAAAGTTACAACTTCCTTACACCTGTCAATCAAAATTTTTTTTATATTAATACCATTGTAAAAAAAATGTGAAAAAAAAAAACAAGAATAATAAAAATGCTAATTTCAGTCTTAAGGAGATAGAAGAAGAAGAAGAAGAAGAAGACGAAAAAATAAGACAAAAAATTATTTATTGGAAGACTTACGATTTCATTTATCAATGTCTATGGGCTGACTTGCATCTAAAGTACCTGTCGTAGCCTTCTTTGTAGCCTCCTTCGCCCCTCTAATAATCAATTTTGTAAATAGAATAACAAACAATTAACTCATGGAGTTACAACTGATATACAAAGAATAATCAAATGAAAATATGCTTCAAAATTTATACATGGTACCTGATTCAATCTTCTCGCACTCCTCAAGCGCTTCAAGAATTTCCGGGTGTTGGAAGTGAAAAACCATTGGTTTTATCTAATTTTGGGTGCATATTAGGGCTTCCGTCATTTTAAGAGACAATGAGCTCCTAAACACATCCAATACTCGACCCTTGGTGCTAAAAGCACTTCCTGATGCAACCATTGAAATAGGAACAACAAGCACATCGCGAGCTTAAATGGACAGCACTGGAAACCTGGAAGAATTTGCTTTCTACCAACCTAATATATCAAAATTTGTATCCTCCCCACACTCATAATATTCAATCAAGTATTTTTCCAAGTCATTTTGTGCATTTACACTCTCTTGTTGCCTCAAATGACTTCTAAAAGCTGCTACCCTAGCTTTTGCAGCTGGTATTTGCAATCCCTCACCAATTTGAGATGTTTGCCCAGTCTAAATCACATTTGCAGTAGATGTGGCAGGCTTATATGCATTTGAATACAATACATACAACTTGGTCATTTGACTCTTAATCCTATGAAACATATTTTTTGCTATTTCCGGACCATGCACATCTTGAAGTGACCATATTATGTATTTGATTTTTTCCTAGGGTCAAGAATGTTTTCTTTAAACAACAATGCATTCATGTTCTCTATTTTACCCTAGTATTTTTTTTTTATTTCCGTTGCCATAAGACCTAATAAAGATTCTGAATTTGAAGACCAATTTTTTATTTCTGACTAAATTAACGAAATGTGACGAAAAACATTGCATGATGCCACATATAAAGATGCGGATATATCCATTGTGACATCATAAAAAAAATTTCAAAAATTCTAAGAAGACCTTAGCATTTTTCTAATCTGATGCCATGGGTAGTGTCCCTCTTTTTTCATCATCTAAGAAGTATAGCAAAAAAATCCCCATCCTCCTCTTCTAATCTCTCAAAAGCTTTTTGAAATTTAATAGCGGCCTCAAGCATTAAGTAAGTAGAGTTCTATCTAGTTGGAACATCTAGGCAAACTAAAGATTTGTGAGGAATTTCTTCTTGCTCTATACAAGATTTAAAATTTTCCAATCTTGAAGGGGAAGCCCTAACATACCTAATAACATTTCGAATTGTAGAAACGGATGAATTCATAGACTTTAAACCCTCATTAACTACCAAATTCAGAATACGAGCACAACTCCTAACATGTAAAAACTCCCCTTCTAATACAAAACCATTTGAAATTTTGGTTTTTTTCAAGATAGGCAGTAGCTCCATCATTAGAGTTTGCATTATCAACTATAATAGAAAAAATCTTTTTTAAACCCCACTCATTTAAACATATCTCAATTTGTTTGCCTATTGTTTCTTCCTTGTGATTTAGTATTAGATAGAAATTTAAAATTCGCTTTTGAAGCTTCCATTTTCTATCCATAAAATGTGCAGTGAGAGTCATGTAATTCGAGTTTTGGACACTTGTCCAACAGTCTGTTGTTAAACAAACTCTCTCACAATCTCTCTTTAATAATTGTCTTAGCCTTAGTTTTTCGTCCAAATACAGCTGGAAATAGCCTCGTGCCCCACTATATCTAGGAAACCTTAAATTAAGGAGCAATGTTGGAAAACATATATTTGAAACCATATCTCTCAACTATCCTAAATGATTGTTCATCGGCCATAACAAACACTGCAATAGCCTTCCTACATTCCTCAACACTACAAGATTGAGGGGTAGCTCCTAAATCTACACCAGCATCCATTTTAGGATTGAAATTTAGAACTTGTTGCTTGGGATCAGCTTTCAGCGCATATGAGTACTTTGAACAGATTTTCAAATGATGAATCAAATTTGATGTCCTATGAAGCTTCAAATCACATAAACACCTCTTGCCACAATAATTGCAAGCCATTGTGGGTTCAACAGCCTTCTCTTTAGGCAATTGAGTAAAGTGATCCCAAGTAACTAAAGACTTTCACGATTCGAAAGCATATTGCTTCCTTTTTCTGGTGGTAGCAGGTGGTTTTTGAACCTCCCCAAGTGCGATTAAGTCAGTTTGTTGTTAAGTGTGTTGTTCACTTTGTTGTTGCTTTTCTTGATTGTGAGCCATAATCCTTAAAGAAAATTCACAAAACAAATGAAAAATATTCATTAACTAAACTAAATTAATTTAATGAATATTTCTCAATATCATTTATTACTTTACTTACATTCCATTTAAATTAACAATTAGTTTAATTAATTAGCCTTTGTACAACATCATAATAACATGGGTTGTTTCATTTTGTTTATCTTAGTCTTAGATACACTATTAATTACATTAATTTATCTTAAACTCTCTTTTTTTTTAATTTTATTTGTGACAATTATACTGCATTAATTAATTAGTAGTGTGTTATACTAATTAATTGATGTCATAGGTATTTAATTTAATTAAATTGATTTTATCATATGCTGTGTATTTTCACATTTGATTTTGACTTTAATGTATAGTTATATACTATACTTTGTATTGACTATTGTTTGTTCTTTATAATTTTTAATAGGTTGTTTATTTAATTAAATCGTAGATTTTGACTAACATATTTAGTACATACGTATTGTCCGTTCTTTAAAATTTTTAATTGCATACTTAATTTAATGTTGTCTAAAGTTCTAAACTATTCTAACTCCTATTGCAATATCTAATTTACAACTTACAACATGAAGATATCCTAAAGAATTATATACTGCCCTAACAAATTATGAAAAAAAAACATAATAAACATAACAACTAACATAATACAAACAGTCAGTAAGAACAAATTGAACAATGCATTCAATTTTAAAACACAGTACATATACTAACATTATAAAATGAAAAACAAAATAAAATAATGCAATAAATTAAACTTTATACCACTGAGTCCATACACCTATCTTTGAACTTCACACTTCAGTCGTCAAGTAATCAAGGCAGCTTGTGGTCACTAAAATAACTTTAATAATTGATTAAATACATAAAATTAAATTCTTTTAATATTCTGTATACATATAATAATACATTATAGTTTATAATTTTTTTTAACAAACTACACTATAGTTTATAATTAAAAAAATAGTACATAGTTTATACTTTAATATAGATTTATCTAAAATAATTTTTTTTCCAAAAATATGTATAAAAATTATTTTTAATAAAATAAAAACTTTAAAAGAACGGCAGACAGAGCGCAAGCAAAATCAAATACAAACTTCTAACTTTAATAAAAATCAAATCAAACAAAAGTAAATCCACAACAATGCTGAAGCAGATATAGTAGAAAATGCATTCATCCATAAAACCCCCAACATTAAATAGATATAAACAATCAAAATGCCTAGATTTATAAACTAAATCTATAAAATAAACTAAAAATCAATAGATCTATTATAATCGGTAGATCTACTGATCTAACAAAGAAAATACAAATAAATCAGTAAATGAAAACCACAAATATAGAATAATCAATTAAAAATTTTCATTTTTTTTTCATAAAATCTACATATTATTATAAAAAACAACTCATTTTAACACACCAATATTAACCACAAACAAACACAAGCAAAATCATTTACAAATGTAAAATTAAAATCACACAGGAATAAATCAAAACATATAACATGCAGTGGCTTCTTTTTTTACATAGAAAAAATGTCAAAAGTAAGAAAAATAGTTAAAACACAGAACCAAAATACAATCGAAATGTATAGATTTATAAACTAAATATACAAAATCGGTAGATCTATTAATGTAAAAAAGAAAATAGTCAAAACACAAATAAATCTATCAAAAATTTGATTTTTTCAACAAATCTAAATATTATTATACAAAATCACTCATTTAATAACAAATACATTAACAAACCAAAACACACAAGAAGTTAGAAAAAAAAATCAAACCTTTTAAAACTTGAAACTAAAAACCATTACACACTCATTTTGAAAGAAAAAGTTCGAAATCCTCACCTAGTAGTCAAGGAAGAGACAGATCAATGACGGTGCCGATTCAAAACCCACCAAATAACTTCAATTAAGTACTGCTATATGAGAGGAAACGAGAAGCAGTGGAGAAATATAGTAAAAGATGATCAGAGAAGGTGAAGGAAGGGTGGCAGATAGACAGATATAAATAGAGAGAGAAAGCAGAGAAGCTTGAGGAGAGAAGAACTCTCCAAAAACAAAGAGAATCGAGAGAGAAGAGAGAGGCTCTAGGTCTCTGATTTTTGAGATAAGAGAGTTATGCTGCTAGGGCAAAAGCAAAGCTATATAAGGATGCTCATATATGCGTCCCAGACGGCATCGTTTTCCCTTATGGAAAACGACACCATTATATATATATATATATATTAAAAATATATTTAAGTAAATATGTCGGTCGAGTTCGGGTTAGAATGAAACAAATACCTACAGCGGTCCGACAACCTAAATCCGATAAAATTTTAAAATCACCACAGTTTTCACCCGAGGAGAGCTGATAATTTGACCGAACCCATTTGTTGCCCATTACGTCGAGCGAGTTCAATCAGATTACAAAAATCTGCCTAGTCCTAAGGACATGCAAGAAAATCTCCTCATTTTGCAATAACAGAATGCCGCACATACTAAAAAACCACACATCAAACTAGCAAATTCAAATTTAAAGCTACATAACAACAATTTCAAATTAAGTAGAAATCACCAACTCCAAACCTCAAACCATCAAATGAAAGCATACATGTAAGTTGAAACTACAAAACACCAATCTCAAACTTGAAATCCTTAACTCCAAACCTTAAACTAACCAAAAATAGGGATACATGCAACTTCCACGTTTCAAACACATACAAGCAACCAGTAACTTGCTAAATATCTACTTCAAACCTCAAAGCAACAACTTCGAACACATACCATCAAATGAAACCATACTTGCACCTTGAAACTACAAAACACCTATAACTCCTAATCTCCAACCTCAAACCAACACCAACATCATACCATTAAATGCATACCATCATAGCATATCAACATACCACAACCAAATGAAACAATAATAAAAGAATGCATTCACAGAATAAATTTCATAACAAACTCAATACCATTACAACAATAGTTTTAATATTATAAAAACATCATCATCATAAACAAAGTACATGTTCCTTAAAGTAACATTATAAAAACATTAAACTTAGGGCTTTCCTACAACTAATCACTTCACTTCATCATTAAAATTATCTGAGGTGTGCTTTTAATTTGTTTCCCTATTAATCTAGGCATTTCAAGACTGTTTTTTCCTTAGGGCATCCATACTGGATTATTCACTTCTCCTTGACTAGAGATGCGAATACCGTTTCTTCCTAAGCTTCTAGCTGTATCTTGTGACATTGGTGCTTTAGAAGTTCTAAGCATATAATTCTTATATGGAATTAGTTTTGAATTGCTCTTTTTCCATGATGTCTTTGACTTTCTAGTTTTCTTTGCAGTTATTGCAGTAGCATTCGTCTCACTATCAAACTGAACATTTTTGGATCTTGGCATGTATATTCATATCATTTACATTGGTTAGTGACTCTATTAAAAAATCATAATGTGTCATCATAATATGGATAGTGAAACTACATGCACGTGCATGTTCCTTAATCCCTCAAACACCCTTAGGCCAACTTTTTTTTTTAGCCTGCATAATTTCATTTATAGTTAGAGTAAATATAATCAAATTCATATAAAAGACATGATTAAACAATTTTAATCCTCCTCTCATATGCTATTTCCCTTGCATCATTTTCTATTTACTACAGGTTGCTTAGTTGGTGGATTTGAATTAGCTAAAGTTGTGAATGATTGATTGCCATCCAGTTGACTGCTAGGCTCTTGTCTTGGTGGTTGTGTATATCACTTTTTTCTTTGGTGGTCTTCCTCTTCTAGCATGTATAGCATAATGCAAAATATTATAATATGTGCTAAGTTATAAAGATATCACATATTTGCTAAGTTATAAAGATATCATTATATGTGCTAAGTTATAAAGATATAAGTGATTTATCACCATATAAGAACTTTGTTGACTTTTTCATTGACAGTTGGAGCATTATTCTTGAGAGGGCATCCTCTCTTATTATGGTTATATCCATGACAAATTTTACATTGTATTTGCATTCCATGCCTAGTCATTTTCTTTGGATATGGTTGCATCCTCATTTGCACTGCTGTCTTTGTTTGTGTTCTTCTTACCCTCATTTGCACTTCTATTTTGTTCTTCTTGGTCTTCTTATTCTAGCCTATATAGCATAATGCAAAATATCATCATATGTGCTAAGTTATAAAGATATAAGTGATTTATCACCATATAGGAACCTTGTAGACTTTTTTTATTGACAGTTGGAGCTTTGTTCTTGAGAGGGCATCTTCTCTTATTATAGCTATATCCATGACAAATTTTACATTACATTTGCATCCATGACTAGTTATTTTCTTTGGATCTAGTTGCATCCTCATTTGCACTTCTGTTTCTATTCTTCTTGGGTCTTCTAGGCTTTTGTTGATAAGGTGGTGGCAAGACTAAATCACCATCCGCCTTTGTGACCATATTTTCATAACATTTATATGCTCTAATGCTTCTTCATATATATGTAATAATATTGGTTTCTTCTGGTTTCTTCAAATAATCATCCACATAGTCAACTCTATCCTCTTTCATGAAATGAATGCAAATTAAATCATGGTAAGGGATGCTTGTGATATTCCAACCCCTGCAACTGCAAGTTCAATTCTTTAAGTCAACTGCAAACCAATCATTTCTACATGCTACTTAGAACTTATTACCCTTAGCTAGCTTAACATGACAAAATATAGTTTTTTATTTTTTTCTTTTCTAGCTTCTTTCTTACCTTTCTGCTAATGACATTCTCACATTGAATCGCTTCCTCTTCTTCGATTCTCATTCTCTCTATTAAAGCAATTTTAATATGGTGAAGCATGTTTACAATTGGCATGGGACTTGCTTTACAAATATACCAATTAAATGTCTTTGCCAAGTTGTTGTCCACGTTATCGCATTTAGACAATTCACTAATATATGCCATGAAGAACACATTGGAATTTTGTTTCATGAAATCAACATAAATAGCCTCATCAGTCTCTTTCATTGCCTTTGGCTCCTCTAGGTGATCAGCCTCACATGTATTACCTCATATGTTGCATTCATAGCCCTCTAAAATAGTATTTTAAGTCCTACCCTTATGGTTTTTATTTTAATTGGCATATATATATGCTTGTAATAGTTACAATGCTCAATAAAAGGCACCAATTCATTCAATGCACTTAATAATCCCTGCACAAATGATGCGATTAGTCCACTAAAACATAATTGCACAATTGGTAACATATGAATTAATAAATAAGAAGTTTATACATGTTCACAAATAACAGTCAACCCTAGCCCATCATGGTATTCAAGATCCTCGAAAAGTGTACTCAAGAACTAAAACCAGTTCTCATGGTTTTCATATTTCACAACTGCCTAAGCAACTAGAAACATTTGATTATTTCTATCTCGAGTAATAATTGATAGTAATGCCCCTCCAACAATTGTTTTTAAGTGTAAACCTTTGATTTTGCATTACCATATTAAAATTCAGTTCGATACTGATACGTAGGCTCAAGAACGACCTAAATTGAACACTAGACAAGCTCGAATGGGCCTTCTGAAATTTGTTGTGCACAATAGGCCAGTTGCTATAGCCCCTATTGCAAGCCTCATGGCTGCCGCAAAAGCCTATTTTGTTGCCTAGCACATAAATGTTGAAAAGAGTGGTTGCAAATCTCAAGAAACTCATCATAAATAATTTTTATTATTCTCAAATTCACAACATACATAAAGATAAATACAATATATACATAATATATATAGTATACATGCAACAAACATAGATATGTACACAAAATTTGTAATATAATTAAACAGCATGTAAAAAAAATATGTATATTTCATCAATTATATTTCAACATATTCATAATATATACACAATATATATAATATATATACATATATATATATAATATACACATAATATATATAGTGTACATACAATAAACATACATATATACACAACATAGACATGAAAAACTTAATTTTTTATTTTTTATTGTATAATATGTAAAAATTATTTAAAAAATTAATTTTTTATTAAAATATTTTTATATTTTTATATATTTACTTTTTATATAAATTTGTGAGTATTATTTCTTATTTGAAATCATAATTTAAAATTTTTCTTTATAAAAAATTAATATATTTTATATGTTGAAAATGTAATTTAAAATACTTATTATTATTATTTTTATTCGAATATATTTATTTAATTGTAAAATTTTTTAAAAAAGATGAAAATTGAAGTAAAGATTGTTTGAAATGAGGAATGATGTATTTTTGTAAATAAAAAAAGTTTTGAAAATTTTTAGAAGTGTAGTATTTTAAATTAATTTTTAGGGATTTTACATTACTACCTTTAAAAACAAAATTGTTTTAAAAAATACTACAACAAATTTGATTTTTTACTTTTATGAAAAAATACATTAAACTTTTAAAAATATCGGTGATTTTTTCCTTCATTATGTCTGTGTATATTATATAAATATTGATTAATAGAATTAATATTTATACATTATGTTATCTAATCATATTCTCACAATTTAAATTATAATTTTACTATTTTATATATAAAAAATTATATGATTTAACAGTCAAAATACATAATACATATCAAAGAAACAAAATATCCACATAATACATACAATATATATAATAATAAAAGAAGATAACACTTTTTACTAATAATAAATTCATCATATTCCAACAAAAATATACAATATATACATTATATTAAAAATATTATATAATTCAATAGTTAAAAAATATCATAGACAATAAAAGAAAATAAAAATCTACACAATATTTACATAATGTCTACGAAATATTAAAAGCAAAGTACACTTCTTATTGTTTAAATCAAGTAACATATATCAATACAAACACACAACATATTTATTATATTGAAAAATAATATATGACGCGGAACTAAAAATACACCATACATAATAAAAAAACAACACAATACCTACAAAATAGTAAAAAAAGATTATACTTCTTACTAATTATAATTCAATATATAGTAGCATAAATATACAATATATACATCACATTAAAAATATTATATTATCTAGAAATTGTGCCACATAAAAAAATCATCTAAACAACATATATATATATATATATATATTATATCTGTATATGCTTTGTAGGTGTTATGTATATATTATATATACCATATACATATTAAACGTATGTTGTATATATATCTCTGAATATTATATATATGCTAAATAATTTAAAAACACATTGGAATAAGAAATTAACTCAAACAAATATTAAATAAAGCAAATATAACTCAAAAAAATATATAACAACATTTAGAACATACAGATTAAAAAATGAATAAATGAAAAAAATTCATGAAATCTTTTTTTATCAATCCTATAAAATGCTTTATAATTAAAAAAAATAAAACTTTTAATATTATAATTAAAGAACAATAAAAATAAAAAAAATACATATATTTACTAATAGTAAATACTATGAAAAATTAAATCAAATTTCTACAAATAAAAAAATAAAAGAAAGAAAAAAGAAGAGGAAGAAGGATAGAAGAGAAAAAGAGGAGAAAAGAGATGGAAAAAAAAAGAAAAACATAAATAGGGGAAAAAAGAGGTATATTTAAAAAATATATGAAATTTTTTTTTTGAGTGTAGTAACATTAGAAATAAAAGTAAAAAGAGATAAATTGTGTATTTTTTTTTATGTTAGTCATGTAAGTAGCCCGTTTTTCAAATTAATGTAAATACAAGATCTATCTTCTTAGGAAAAATGATGCCTCCACTATATTTTTTTTAAATTTTTATTTTTTATTAAAAATATTTTAATTATTTTATTATAAACTCATAATAAAATAAAATTTATAAATCTATAATAAACTTATTATAAACTCATTCTAAACTAAAAAAAATATGGTATTTTAGTAAATAATTTATAAATATTGTTAATTTAATTTTTTTTTAATTTTTCTTATACTTAAAAGCCTATTTTTTTCAGTGTATTGAACTCCTACAACGTAGAAGTATGGATTGTACGAAAATAAAAGAGAAAATTGCACTGTATACTACTTTTTAATTTCTCTTTTTAATTTTACTGCTCCATCTTTTTTTTTTTTCAATTTTAAACTTTTAATATTTCAACTTTACTTTATCTAATATTTTTGTTTTAAAAAATACGCTATTCTTCCTTATATTCTTCTTCTTCTAAATTTAGCGATTTTATTTTGCGAATATTGTACCTTTTTTTTCTATGTTTAATGATAATCGTATCTTCATAATTGTACATGAAATTATTGATCTATTTTATTTTTTTTAAAACAACTAACACTGGTTCTCTTAGTCGATTCGATGAGATTAATGATGCCAAGTCTCAAGTGGAAAGCATTCGTCCTAGAGTCGTTTCGTGGAAAGCATTTGTCCTAGAGTCATTTTATGTGCTAATATTTTTGCAGTTATAGCTCGTGATGCATCTGTTGCTGTAAGTTAATTATTCTAGTTAATTAATCTTACTGTATTAATTAAGCAAAAATGAGCGGTATTATTTATTAATCAATTCTTATGATTTTTATGTTTAAATTAAACAAGTTAATGGATCATCATGGACAATAAAAAGAGACCGCACCATTGCAAGTCTTGCTTAAGCTAATAGTGATCTTTCTGGCTTTTCAAATGGCCTTGATAGACTTATTTCTTTGTTCAGTGGAAAAGAGTTAAGCCAATGAGATACGGTGGCTCTTTCATGTTTGTTTCTCCATAATAACTTTACTGATCTATCTTTTTTTTTCATAATATAACATTATTATGAAGATGATTATTATGATTATTATGAAGTTTGTTGATGGGAATTATTATTATTTTTTGATTAATTTTTGAATTTCAACTATAATGATTATAGATTTTTTTTTCAATCTAAATGCACACCAAATATTGGACAAAATATTTAAAAAAGTTTTTATTTCAATTACATACTGAGATATAATAGTTATATAGTAATATTTTTTCTCTAAGATAATTGATATACATAATTATATATTACATGTATCTTTATATACTTTGATATTACAGCTACATATTAATCTTTTTCTAAAGGCAATAGTTATATATAATTATAGATAGTATATATATAAATATAATAAGATATAACAACTATATATATCATAATATTTTTTTTAAGATAATAAATATATATAGGTATATAGTACATATTCATTCATATTCCTTGATATTATAGTTGTATTCTAACATTTTTTTTAAAAGGTATTAAATATATATAGTCATAGTTATTATATATCTACAAATACTCAAATATAAAAACTGTATACTGATATTATTTCTCTAAGATAATAAGTATATATTTGTATATATTACATATATATTTGTATATTTTTATATATCTTTATAAATAATGATATTTTTATAATTATTAATTATATACTTTTAAACTTCAAGCTGTCATCGTATATTTGCGATTTAAAAACATAATTTTCATAAATTAAAAAGAAGATGTATTTTTAAAATGTAATCTTATTTTAGGTTATATTTATAATTACTCTAAAATAAAATTAAAAAAAATGACATTCTCCATTATATTTTTAAAAATTTTTATTTTTTTTATCAGAGTATTTTAGTTATTTTATTATAAATTTATAATAAACTCATTATAAACTGTGTGAAATTTATAAACTCATTATAAACTAATTATAAACTCATTATAAACTCTCTGTAAACTAAAAAAAATTTGATATTTTGATAAATATTTTATAAATTCTGGTATTTTGATAAATATTTTATAAATATTGTATATTTAAAATTATTTTTAATTTTTTTGGTATTTTTATTAAAAGTCCAATAAAATTCATTTAGATTGTTGAATGGGCTCGTAGCCCAACCCAACTTCACAATTTTGCTGCTTCAGGTGCCGCCCCAAATTACAGGAGCATGTCTGCACACAATAATATTTGGACACTTTAGTCCCTCAGAATTTGACCTAAACATACATCCACTTTAAGGGTGTTTTCGTCATTTTATAATTAATGAAAAAGTTAAATAATGGTACTGAAAATTAAGGCGGGCACAGCCAATTTATCAAGATAATCCAAAACCCTCACTGGGTGAGTGTCCGAGTGAGAGAGCTTTTCAATGGCGATTTCTTCTGGGATTTTCTCCACTTTTTCTTCCTCACAAACGGTGTCGTTTCTCAAGCTTTCTCCTTCTTCTTTTATGCTGCTCGCCGCTCCTCCTCCTTCTACTGTTAACCTGCGAACCGTGCGCACCGTCACTTCCGCCACCGCTTCCTCACAGCAGCAGCAAAGTCGTCCCCGTGGTATTATGATACCCCGCCGCGTTTCCTCTGAAATGGCTGAACTTGTCGGTGCCTCGGAAATCTCTCGCACCCAAGCTCTTAAGCTCATTTGGGCCTATATCAAGGAGCACAATCTGCAGGTATCTTAACATTTTCTTAAAAATTTACGATTTGAAAGTGATTTTGGGTGCATAATTTATTTGGATTTTTTTATATGTGTATTTTTTTTATGTTTGAACAAAGCTGTATAGTAGAGAGTAAATGCTGGGTTTTGTGTCTCTAGAAATGTTCCTTTTTTTCCCTTAAAATTTTATATTTAAAGTGATTTTGGGTGCATATATTTATTTGGGTTTTCAATTTCTTTTTAATGATTGGATAAGACTGCATTGGCAGAGTGAATTGCTGGGTTTAGTATTATCTGAAATTGGTTTGATTTTCTTTACCATTTGTTTTTATTGGATGAAGATGGGTTTTTTCGCTTTCTCCTGGGGATCGGTATCTTATTGGTAGAATAATTTAGGGTTTTTGATGAATTTATTTATTTTTGTGCTGGGTATGTCATTTCTTGTATTTTTGTTTCGTAGCACTTTATTGGGAAAAGTTGTATTACTAAAGTGAAAACGTGTCATTGTATTTCTATCAGTATGTTTGTGTGTCTGCCTGTATTATGATCGCCCATATTGCCTAATTGATTCTGAAAAGGTTTATGCTTGGGTAAGGGTTAACTGATTCACAAAAGCGCAGCTTAGTTTCTTTTTAATAATTAGTTCTTATTATGCTCATATATGAAATTTGGCTTACTTTTTTTTCGGCGTAAATTTGCTTCTATAAGTGAAGTGTGCGTTCTAGCATATTTCAAGTTGAGAGTTATGTATGTGCTTTATTCCTTGTACTGGTCACTAACCTGGATTCTTGTGCACTTCTCAATGAAATAAATATTTGTTAATGTTATGGTTAGACATTTTCCTCCACTTGTTTGCCTAGATGGGTTCATAAGTTATCTTAAATATAATTTCTATGATACGTGCCTTTCTTGTTGCGGTAATGATTTTATATTTGGTTTTTCTTGTGGCTTTATTTGTACATTAGGTGGTGATTCATGCCTCTTATGTTCATGTTGTTTGGATTTATTATTATCAGTCTGAGTTTGGTTCTTTAGGGGTTTCCATTTTATTAATGTTAATTGTAAATATTCAGCTGGGTTGTCTCAAAAACAAATTATTGATGCTATCAAAAATAAGTTATAACGACTAAAGAGGTAACAATTTGTATATTTCATAATTATTATGCCAATATGATATTCAAATAAATGATTATGTGTCATGATTCTTCTTCTTCCTATAAAGTGGGCTTCCAAAGTGTGATTAATGAATAGAACATTTGCGACAAATTGACATTTTATAATTTATTACAATCTAATACATTGTTTGAAGTTTCGAGTTCCATTTGCTGTTTGAGTAAAGGGAAAGTAACTTGTATTAACAATTGTTCTAAGAACTAATATACTACTCTATATACTCAGAAAGATAAGTCTGAATCTGTAGTTCCATCATGTTTCATATTCAGTTTGTCCTTGCAACACTTTCTTTCATGGATTATGGGGTGTATAAGTGTATTGAAAAATTGGATGTTGTGCGATACCTGCTTGAAGAGGTGAGACAAGGCCTTTTATTATATTAGTTTGATTTCTTTATCTTAAATGACATGGAGAATTATGCTTGATGATTATGGTTGAAATCTGAATCATGATTGATGATTATGGTTTGAAGTCTGACCATGTAAAGATATTTGATGTTTAAGTCTGAGGCTTACTAATCCTTGCTCGCACTTAACCAAGAAAATGAAGTACCAGATTTTTTAAAGAAAGAAAACTAATCTCTACTAGTTCATCTTCTATTGAGTCACATTTGTTTCCGTTCAGGTGGTGGATTTACAAGTTTACAGTATTTAGTCCTCTTTTTGTGTTGTTTGAGTTATAAACAATGTACCATCATATTTCTCTTCATATTAAATTTATGTTACTGAAATTTTATTGTTTCTTTTCTTCAAAATTTTCTATAACAAATTATTGAAATGAACTGAATAATAGTGTTGGCCATGACTATATTGTTGCAATTAATTTGAACTAACTTTGTTTCATCCATTTTTAGGACCCTAATAACAAGAAGGTCATAATTTGTGATGAGAAGCTGAAGAAGTTATTTGGTGGCAGGGACAGCATTGGGTTTCTTGAAGTTGCAGGATTGATCAGTCCTCACTTCCTCAAATAAATTAAGGAGGGTGGATATGGAACTCAAGAACGACCCTGTTTTTTGTGCAGTAGCTATCTTTTTGAGTAACAACAATAGTGAAAATCACGCTGCTGCTTTCTGCAATTAGTAGCGGTTTGAGTTTTATCATGGATTGGGTTCAGAGTCAGCTTTGTTAAGTGTTCAACCTATTAGCAGGATTTCCAACTTATGCTTTTATTGAAACATCCTTTCAAGTTTTGGTTGAATTAATAAATACAAGTTTTACTTTAGCTGTTATGTCCATGAACATGTGTTGTTGCTGACACGTACAAAGCACAAGAATCTCTATGCAGGAGTGCTTGTTTGTTGCGGCGACTTTTTAAAATTCAACAGGTGAATTCAGTGCATGGTTTTTCTTCTTTAAAGAACGTAAAAGCAGTTTAATTGTAATGTCATATGTAAAAGCAGTTTGACAGAGGAATCTAATCTTAATTTCAAATGCATGATATGATATGATTTGTTCCACAGGCTGAATCTCTAGCTGGTTTTGAGCCATTTTAATGATGAGATATGGTGGATGCATTGAATTAGAGGTAAAATCCATGCCCATGTGTAGGACTTGCCTGTGATGCAGGACCTCAAATTCTGCTCCTGGTTGCATAATACATTCGGTTCCCAGTGTTACAATAATAATAATAGTAGTAGTAGTAGTTGTAGTACCTCTACTCGGCGGAAGATTATACTGATTCGTTGAACAAAATAAAGCTAGAAATCAGAGATGAAACTCGTACCCTTCTCACCTGCCTTGAATATATGAGGGCAGCTATAGATTGAGCAGTAAGTCTGAAGAGCCATCAGCAACAAAAGCAAGATGGTAGCAAGAGTTGCGAGTATCTTCCATGAATTATACACATACTTCATCATTTTCTTCAATTTTACTTTCCAGTAAGTTTTGTAATAGTTATTGATTTCTTTGATACGATCATCTAATTCTGATCCACCTTCAGATACAATAATAGGATTTCTCAACCTATCAAAGAGCTTTACTACCTCACCATTGTCTCCATTGTACCTCACAAGTCCCTTGTTTCTGAGCAACGCTACATCTTCAATACTATGAATCTTGGCAGCCGTCAGTTGAATAAAACGTGTAAAATTTCTAATATCTGGCTTGGCCATAGCTTCATATGCCAGTAAGTTTCTGATTACAACCTCTGAATTAACATTCAAAGTGAGAACTGGAAGGGAAAGAGTAGCATCCTTTTGGGTAAATTTGGAACTACGAATGCCAAAACTAGTTACACAGAACTTCAGCCTGACATTAGACAACCGTGATGCGGTTGGAACCAAAGCTGCCTTCTCTTCTGCAGATTGGAAAGATATGGAAATTCCAAGAACTTCAAAAACTTTTAAGACTAAATTCATAATTTTGATAGGGATTATTAAGAAATCAATGTTAAGAGTTGATATCTTATCCCAGAGTCCACAGAACACGGAGGAAGCACTTCCCGGTTCTCCTGACCTAAATACGGAGGAAGCCGTTCTCGGTTCTCTAGACATTACTGTTTCATCAGGTCCCAACCAAACTAAATTGTATAAAAGATCTAACGATGCAAAGGGTATTAAATCTACTCATTAAGAAAGTCTCATGCATCAGAATTGGAGAAATTCTTGGAGAAAAATTGATGGTCATAAAGAGTAGAAATGAGGGAAGTTTTGATGAAGGGTTATCGGTCCTGGCTACAAGATGCTCTAACACAAAAAATGGAATCTGATTCTCAAGCTTCACTACATCTCTGAGGATGGAATCCATGGAAATTTCTTTCCCTGACGAGTCAATGAACTTCAGAGGATTTTCATTTACTCGTCCTTTTCTTGTCGCATGTGATGAAGATTCATGTAGAGTTCTCCTGCATCTAGTATGTACATTCTCCAGTATGATGCATCCATTCTTTGATTGTAAATCAACCTGAGCAAGAACATACCATCGAATATCATAATCCATGACAAGGTATCATCATGAATATCTAATTATTCACGGTAATAACCACGAACATCTCTCAATTTCTTCTTCATTTGATTGAACAGAACTTGGAAATCAGGAAGGTTGAAGTGTCGATGGATAAACTGTATATTTTCAACTTTGCAATTTTGCATCTTGTAGAGCTTAGACTGGAATTGGTGATAAGGTCCTAAGGCTATATTCTGAGGAGTGTAGGCTTGTGGGTTAGTGATCCTCACAGATTTTGGAACTTGAAAAATACAAATAGGATTTTCAATGTCATGCTTATGCTCATTGTTGACTATGCTCTTCATCTTGCTTATCCATTCCTTTTCACTGAACCTTGAATTGATGATGGAATCTTCAGAGTCCACATTGAATGTGTCTATGTTGATGATGGAATCTTCAACGACATTCTTGTTTGTATCCATTTGAATTCTGCTAATGAGTTGCACTAAAATAATTACAATTAAGATAAATAAAAAATTAAGAGGCATGAACTCCAAGTTGGCTTCTCACCTTATTGATTAGATTTTTTGGAGATCATATGATATATAAAGATAATTTCTGAATACATAAGTCGATGAAATATTATTGAGAGATGCTTCTCACCTGTAGCAATCTCACAAAAATGTGCTTTTAAACTCGTCTAAAAGGAAATTTAATTTTAGTTGAGTTGAGTTGGTCAGCAAATATATATATATATATATATATATGTATGTATGAGTCTAAAAATACAATTATACAATTATAATCTTCTCAATCAAATAACTATAAATAAAAATTTGATTCCAACAAACTTTTTATTAAAATAATTTCATACTACAAAATTTTATAATTATAATATTATACAATATATATATGATTAAAATTTAATAAAAATATAATTAATATAAATCTTATTGTATAAACGAATTCGGATGACGAATATCTAGAGTTATGTATCTATATTCTACTTATACCCATTGTGAATAATAAAATATTATTCATAATTTCTGAAACCTATTTATAAATTAATTACACTATATATAAATTAATAGATCAAAATGAATCATATATTTAAAAATACTTCTTGCATTGCTATACCTAATCAAGATCTCAATTACTTAGAATAATATCAACTCATACACTAATGCACCGATAAATCTAACTCATAACAAGACAGCTGTAGATATGTGAATTGGGGTTTTAAAATAATATTGGTTTAGCCTTATTTTCTATAAATTAACAGGGCAACTTCGCCTACAGATAATGGATTTACTTGGGAGCAATTTTTTTTTTTTTTATCTAACATCTCATATGATGGCCATAATAGCCAAATTTTCAGAAAAACTGGATACATGCAAGAATTTCTTGAATAATTAATCTTGAAAATCTATACAAGCAATCTGATTTTCTTTTTCTTTATTTTTAAGTCAACTAAGCTAGCTCAAACTTAAATTACATATATAGAGAAATCTTACAAGATTTTGGGTTACCTAAGTTAAAATGCAGCTGTGTTCTTCTGTTTCACTGATTATTGAGTTGCAGTCGGAGTTGACTTTCTTTAAACAAACGATGATGTTTAGAGACATTATTTTTTATATCAGATAGATTGACGACAAATTATTAATGTCGCAAAAGACAAATTTATTTAAATATATTATATAAACACATGATCAACATAAATTTATTTAAATATATAAATTACAGTCTCATTCACTTTCATTTATATATTTTTTTTAATTTTTAAATGAATAAACTATAATGCCCTTGTGACTTTGTCTTCTGCATATTTTCACATTGACCACTTAAAGAAATTTAAAAAAATTCAGAGTTTTATAGTTTTTTTTATTAGTTAATTATACGAGAAAAGAAAAATATTTAGACTTAAATTTAAAATTTAAGTAAAAGTAATATATATTTTTTACCATTAGATTATACCTTATTATTTTTAAATTACATAATTATTTGTTTTTCATTAATTAATTAATCTAAAAAATTATCACTTAAGAAGCACTTAAAAAAAATTTTAAAGACTAAACTGCAAACCATCTTAATTGAATGGAATTGATTATTATTATTATTATTATTATTTGCGAATTTTTATGTATTATATTAATTTTACATCGATAATGGTCTAACAGACACCAATAATAGCAATCTTTATTATTTTTATAAATTAAATTTATCCTAATTTTAATGTTACTTATACTACTTATTTAGTTGAATATCCAAGCATTATTCAAGTCCTAATATTTCATTTAGAGCATTCTTTCTTCTTTTTTTTATCTGTCTTGATCACTACATATGCAATATGATAAAATTTAAGAATTTTTTAAGTTAGTGGCACTGACCACTACATATGCAATATGACAAAATTTTAAGAATTTTTTATGTTAGTGGTACTAACCATTAAATTGGCTTTTAGGCTAAATTATAAAATGATTATTGTTTTTAATTTTTATTTCTCAATTAGAAATGAGGGATGAAACAACATTTTGAGCCATTTTTTTGCTGATGGCTGGAAGGGGAGACTTCTAATATCTAGCTACGGGTGACAATAAAAGCCCCCCCCCCCCCCCAATTGATGGAGGCTGTGATTTTACAGAGCAACGATGGATTAAAGACAACCCCTTGTTGCTATATTTTTTTTAATTAATCCCCTAATAAAATGATGTCATTTTGCAATAAGCTAATTATTATTATTATTATTTTAAATTAGCCCAAGGCTAAATAATATTATTTTATCATAGGCTAATTTAAAAAAAATGTGAAGAATATGTTTTTTCACATTCACATAAACTCACACCACCCCCCCAACAAGAGAGGAGAGCTAGCCCACCACTAGCAAAGAAACAATCAACCACATCTAGACCTCGGCCATTGCTTATTCATCGAAAATTTTGCCCTCTCCCCCACCCCCTTAACAAGTTCCTAATTTTTTCATTGATTAGAAATTAATATCTTAAAGTAGAAAAACCCAATGTATAATTAAGAAAACACCATCAAAAGTAATTTCTTTTGGCAATTAATTTAATTCTTATTACAAAAAAGAATGATGTACAAAGAATAGAGTCAAATAAACAAAATGGTGATAACACAGAAAATTTCAGCAAACAACCAATCAATCCCCCCCCCAACACACATGCACGCACGCACACACACACAAATTGCTTCCAAACCAAACAGTAGAGCAAAGAACAAAAAAATAAAATAAAATGGAACGAGTATCTAATATTAGCACAATAAAAATAATTTAAAAAACAAGAAAGGCCAAATCCTTATAGGAACACCAACAACACCAGACATGAGCTACAGTAACCAAAATGATGTAGGATAATAACGCAGCTAACACCAGCAAACCAGAATCAATCAACACATATTGAGCAACTCCTAGAGTCTAGCCAGATCCCATGAGACAAGTTTATCTATTCCAGAAATTTCATCTCGAAATAAGATGTTCTCTACTATGAAAGAATTTTAGTTTAATAACATACAATTCTGCCAATCTGCCTAAGGACCCTATTTTTATCAACTGCACCATTTTGAAAAACAAGTCTTGTCATTTTTGCTAACAAGCTTTTACCCTTTGTATTTCTACCAAACCAAATAACTTCTCTTCTCCATGGTAGACCTTGGCTATTCAACCCACACCTAGCTCACACCTGACCCTACACATCAGAACATAATTAGCAACTGAAAAACAAATGATTAATGTTTTTTGGGCTCACTTTTACAGAAACAATATTTCTCATCCACAATAATCCTCCATTTAAATAATTTAGCTTTAACAACCAACTTTTCTCTCATAGCCAACCAACTAATAAAATTGAATTTGGGAATATAACCAGGTTCCCAAATTAACTTAAACCATGACATAGGAGATCCTTTAGTTCTAAACACATCCCAAACACTCTTGATAGAATAACATCCATTCTTTTTTAACAACCATTTTATATTGTCTTCATAGCCATTTAAGACATTATAAGTCTTAATTTCCCACCAAGCTAGCTCTATAATCTCATCTATAGGATCAGGTAGCCTATTAATTATTCCTTTAGAGATCAATCACTTTAGTTTGTTTAGGGACATCAGAGTCAACCACATTAGTCATAAGAAACTTCTCTAAACCATTAAGACCATCCATCCAAGGTTCAAACTAAAAAAGATAGGTTACATTTTTCCTAAAGACAAAGAAGGTTTTAGCTTATCTTTCAGCCTTAACAAATGCCTCCAAGACCAATTGGAGTCTAAGGGGTTAGTTATACACCAAAAACTAATTCCCTTCATTTCCTAATCACCCAAGTTGCCCATAGTGAATTCTTCACCGAAATCAAATCCCAAACAAATTTACCAATTGCTGCCTCATTCCATGCAATAAGATCTTTAATAACCAAACCAGCTTCTTTCTTAGGTTTGCATACGTCACACCAGGCCACAGAGCCTTTGCAATTTTGTTCTACTCTTCTAGCCCATAACAAGCTTCGACATCTCTTATCAATCTCAGCCAAAACAGCTTTGGGAAGGATAAAAACACTACTCTAATAGACTTGAAGGCTTCTTAAAACAACATTTATAAGTTGTACATGACCTACATAGGATAAGATCTTCACTGACCAAGATGAAATCTTAACAGTGATTTTGTTTATTAAAATTCAATATCCTCAAAATATGAACTTTGTTTTCTTTCCCCACACTACAGAAGAAGATCTGACTCTTTGACTTATTAATTTGAAGGCTAAAAATAGCCTTAAACTTTCTCAAAGTTTCAGCCACAAAAATCAATGATTCCACATTACCATAGCATAAAATGAATAAGTCATCCGTGAAATATAAGTGATTGGTCTTCAAATTTTGCACCCAGCATGAAACTTGAAACTTTCAAGAACATTTGAAGTTAGCAACCTTGACAAATATTCCATTGCAAGAACAAAAAGAAGGGGAGACATTGGATCAGCTTGTCTTAACCCCTTCTTGCCATGAAAAAAGCCTTTAAGGCTGCCATTAATAAGGACTGAAAAATAAGAATTTCTGATACACTTCATAATCCAACCAATTCTCCTTGGAAACTTCAAACCAAATAAACCTTCTTCAATAAAATCCCATTGAATCGAGTTGTAAGCCTTACGAAGATCTTTTTTTATTGCACAACGAGACAATGCATTCCTCCTTTGGTAGTTTCGAACCAATTCATGAGCTAGAAGGATATTTTCACCAATTTTTATACTCGGTATAAAAGCTGACTGTTATCTATTGATTAAATTGCTTAGCACATCACCTAATCTCTTAGCTAGGATTTTAATGATTACTTCATAAATCACCATACAACATGCTATATGATTAAAATCAGTGAACCTTAAAGGATTAGCCACTTTTGGGATAATAGTTAGGGATGTAACGTTATCTTGTTTAAGCAATATGCCTAACGAAAAAAAAAAGAATTCTTGAATTGCCTCCACAAACTTCTTTCCCACTACATCCCAATTCTTCTTAAAAAAAGAACCCATTAAATCGGTCCACACTAGAAGCTTTGTCCTCTCCTATACTTCATATAACATTCTTGACTTCCATTTTAGAAATGAGGACACATAAAGTAATTGCATCCTCTTTAGAAATATAATTCCTAGTGCCGATCACCTCATTTGCAATGTGATGCCTAGAGAACTTATTTGACCCAATCAATCTCGTATATAAATCCACCATTGCCCTGTAATAATATTAGCATTATTTGTTATTTGACCACCATTAAGTTTTAAGGCTTACAACCCTTTTTCTGGCCTTTCTAACTAAGTTACACCCAGTTAACTCGAGATTCTTGCATGTAGAAATTCTCTTCTTGTTTAAGAAGATATCTCAAATGACAGACTACTCCTCTCCCTTTATCTAGAAGATGATCGTTTAACGAGTCTTGTTGTAACTCACATTATAACCTTTCTAATATCTCTCAATAGCTACTAACTCTTCAAGAGATTTTAGAAAATTCTCGCTTATTTAGCTGCTATAGAGCCCATTTAAGCTTCTTCAACTTTACCAAAAATTTATACATAACTAAGCAATCAATTTGTTCCTGCCAAACTTCAAAAATAATATATCTAAATTTCAAATGACTTGTCCACATATTAAAGAAATGAAAAGGTGAATTAACTAATTCTCTCCCCTGTCTCAAGTTAACAACTAGTAGAGAATGGTCTGAAATTCTAGTAGGGAGCACCTCACTATTAGATAAAGGTAACTCCTCTAGCTAAGCTAACAACACAACAATCTATTATCCTCCATATTCTCTTTGAGGCTTCTTGATTATTAGTCCATGTGAAATAGCAGCCCCAAAAATTTAATTCCACTAACACAGCCTGCTGAAGGCAATCACTAAATTTTTTGCAAGCATCAAAATCAACTAGATTTCTCATAATTTTGTCTTGGTTGTCCACTATAGCATTAAAATCTCCTTGAATGATCCATGGAGCATCTATATTTCTTCCAAAATGCTTAATCAAATACCAAAGCTCCTTCCTTGCACTTTCCATATTACTACCATACATTATAGACCAATAAAACACAATAACTCCTAGCAGATTATAATAATTACTACTTAAAGAAGCTACATCAAGCCTCATGTATTGCTTTTACTAAGTATCTTGCTACAACCAATTGCCTTCCCTTTAACTTAATTAATTGACTTCCACATGAATTGTCTAGGCTTTATAGTTACTTCTGGTACATGACTGTCTACCTTATCAACAGGCAAGACAGAGTTCAAAAAATTCACAGCAGACTCATTCTCCATAGTATTCTTATTATTATCCATTACCTTGCTAGTTTTAGGCTACCAAATTTGTTTACCCTTAGTCATTTTATAGTTTAACTCCTAATGCCCAAATTTTCTACACTTCAGACATTGGGAAGACCTCCACCCATAAACCACAGGTTGTATAAAAGTCTCCCCACTTTCATCTTCTAGAACTACATGATTAGGGAAATCACCATATAACTCGATTTCGATTAGAATATGAGCATATCCCAACCTCATTCTCTTCATGGTGCATTGATCAGCAAAGAGAGGAATTCCTAATGCAATTTCCATCTTACAAAACATGTTGGAAGACCAAAACTTCCATGGCAAAGCATGAAATTAGACCCAAATTGGCAGCCGTTGAATAGATTTAAGTTTAAGTCTAAGTTTGGGTTGCCATTGTACCAACACTAGAGGCCTGAAATCAAAAGTATACTAACCCGTAGCTAATTCCTTCATTTTCCATTCCTCAGCCTTAAAGTTGGAAAGGAAAATGTTATCTTTTACCATATGCACTGTTTGCAACCCTAATTTCTTCCATTTTGCCATTGCAAAGCTTTTCATGGCTTTAAATATAGGAGAAATCCCAAAAACACTTCCAACCAATGCATTCTTGCATCTACTTATTTCAATTTACTCTCTTCTTTTTGAACCCTATTTTGTACAAACAAATCAGCCCAACGCTTACCATCAGTTACACCCTCTTTACCAACTCCAATCTTAAAATCCATACACATTAATATCTCAATTTGATTCAAGATTAGAGGAATCACAATTTTCATAGAATTCCCAGGACTGGAACTCTCATGGTCATATATATGAACTTCAAGGTGAAGTATCTCAGATCGATCATAAACCCCACACTCCAAGGCTGAGACAACTTTGCAAGGCACACTATCCACCTTCTCCATCTTTTGCCCCTCACTGCCACCACTATGGCTAGAAGGCGAAGGTTTGCAAACGTTTCTCCCCATTTATGGGAATAGTATATGTTATCTCAATTCCTAAATGTGTGCCAAGAGAAAACTCTTTTTTATGAAGTTCAAAAGTAATTTTTACTTGTTTTATCAACATATTTTGACAAATATAGCAATTGTTATTTGTACGCACAGTTTTTACTAATAGATAACAAACGCAGTTTTTAACACTTAGCTATATTTTCTTCTTACTTCTTCTCCCTCCAAATTGTACAAAAGGTAGTTTTCATTTTGTTAGCTGTAGTAATCTTCCTCTAGAAGCTATTGTACTTATATATAAGTAGCTCTTGGCTGTAACATTTTTTATGTGAAAATAAAGATTCATTTAGTTACAAATTTGTTTTCTCTCTCTTCATGGTATTAGAGACTAGGTTCTCTGAATTTGTGGATTTGATTTTGATTTTCTAATCGATTTTTGCTTCTTATGTTTTTGTGATTGTAATTATTTAGTAAGATTTGTTGAATATGTGAATCATGAGTGATGATCAGACTCTAGTTGCTCAGCAATCGGAAGTACAGAAAGCAGTTAACAATGGAGATCCTATATTTCTTCATTCATCTGATAATCCAGGAATGATTCTTGTTATGAATTTGTTGACTGAAACTAACTACCTTGCCTGGAGCTGATCTATGTGTATTGCAATGAGAGTTAAGAATAAGCTGAATTTTATAGAAGGAGATATTCAAAAGCCAAAAGGAGATACTAATGAGTACAAATTATGGATGAGAACCGATTCGATGGTGATTTCATGGATTTTGAACTCTATGAGCAAGGAGATATCAGATGTGTTCACATATGCATCATCAGTAAAAGAACTGTGAAAGATCTACAGAATAACTATAGGGAAAACATAGGACCACAGATTTATCAGCTTCAGAAAGGTATTACTCTTCTTCAATAAGGTAATCCTTCTATGAATGTTTATTACACGAAATTAAAGAAGTTTTAGGATGAATTAAACTGTTTGAGTCCCACACACATTGTAACTATGGTAAATGTGAGTGTGGAGCTAGTAAAATGATAGAAGAAATAGTCTTCTTAATTAGACTTATGCAATTCCTTATGGGACTTAATGACACTTTTGATGGAGCTAAAGATCGAATACTGATGTTTCATCCTCTACCTGCTGTAAGCAAGTCATATTCATTAATCTAAAGAGTAGATCGATAGAGATTTGTTAATATGCATATAAATGAGCATAATGATAACACTGTTTTGCTTGCTAGAACATATGGAGCTAATAAAATAGGATATGGAAGAGGTAATTTCAAAAAAAGGAGACTTTAATAAACAACAGGACAGGTTCTGTGATTTTTGTAAGAAATCAGGACATGTGAAGGAGACTTGTTTCAAAATTGTTGGTGTGCTTGAGTGGTGATGCTACTCCTCCTTTTTCAGAGATCGGCACCCCGAGCTTCTTATATGGTCATCCTTATGGCCGAGCTCCCAACAACATGTCCAGCAGACAACACATTCACAAATTGTGCTGACATGGGCCAGACCTGTCCCTCCCCCCCTCCCATCAACTCACTCCCTCTTTCTCTTCTCTCTTGATTCAAAGCCCGGAACTAACTTAGGTATCAGAGCCTCCCCCAGGGGAGCCCGGTCTCCCCTCTATCTCTCTTGTCTTGCAGACTGTAACCCGAACACAGGCAATACCCGAGCCCGAGCCATAGGAGTTAGGACTAGTGGCACGATCCACTACTCCTTGAGCTTGAGCCCTTTTTTTTTCCCAAGCTTTCTCTTTTTAACCGAGCTCATCATGTTTTTTAGAATTTTTATATTAAGATTCATTTGTATTTCCATTTTAAACATTTTAGTTTCTTTATAGCTCGTTTCGAGCTCAACTTCATTCCTCTAAAATATTGTTCTTGATATGACATAAATATTGTGTTAATAGTTTCTCTTTTTTCAAGCTCACTAATCGAGCTCTGTATGTGACCGCTGCATTTATCATAATAGTCTCATTTATATGATGATTTAACATTTTTACTTGAGCTCGCTCAAGCTCCCATGTCAAATGACCAGCAGAGGATTAGTGATAATACTCCCAATTACCGAGCTCTATTTCTGAGTTCCACACTTGAACACTTCATATTGTGGTACAACATCTACTTCATTAGTCAGCACATACACTTTCAACCGGGTGCTTCCGAGCTCTTATGCATGACTTTGACATAAATATCAATGACTTGAGGGGGACTATTAATGCTACTCCTCCTTTTTCAGATCTTGGCACCTGAGCTCCTTATCCGGTCATCCTTATGGCCGAGCTCCTAATAGTATGAAGACCTCGATTTTGGACACTATCAGTCCCACCGAGCTTTAGATGTCTAGCAGATAATACATCTCCAAATTGTTCTGATATGGGCCAAACCCTATCCCCCTCCCTCCCGTATCAACTATAAATAGGGGGAGGTACCCTCATAGATAAGGGGTTCGACAGACTCCCTCTTTCTCTTCTCTCTTGATTTAGAGCCCGAAACTAACTTAGTCATCGGAGCCTCCCCTAAGGGAGCCTTGTCTCCCCCTCTCTCTCTTGTCTTGCAGGTTGTAACTCGAGCACAGGCAGCACCCGAGCCTGAGCTACAGGAGCTAGGACTACCTCTGAGGAACAACCCTGTCATCAAGTGGTATACAAAGTTACTTAAGAGGAGACAAAGAGATCAAGCTCAAGTGCATTTAGCAGAAAGTTTTACTCATTCTGATGCTACTATCAACAAAGATGAGTTTGTTTGGAAGGCACCACATCAGCCTACTGAGAAGAATTGGATTACTCCTCAAGGAGTTGCTGACATGATTAAACAAGAATTGTCTAAACTGCTAAATAGTAAACAAATTGATTCAGCTTCTTACATGAACTTTGCACATGTGGAGGAGTTTGCAGGTACTATTTCCAGTTATTCTATTAATTTCCTAGATTCTTGGATTCTTGATAGTGGTGCCACTAATCATATCTGTGGTGATATTAAAATGTAACACCCCTATACCCAATATATGTACATCACATACACCCACATCTATAATATGCGTATATCGGATACAAGAATGTCACAGGCTATTTTAAACAAACATTCCTTATGAGAAAACTTAAAATATTTAAATTATATTATATAACATAATAGATAAAACATTTATTTATTATGCAGCGGAATATACATATATATACAACAAAATAATATTTAAAAAAATATACAGTTTATACATTTTTGGCAGTTCGTCTCTAATCTTGAAGTCCAACAATCAACACTTCACAAGGATCACAAGCTTAGACTCGACTCGGTCTAGCTGAACACTCCGGTTCAACCGAATCAACCCTATCACCTGCGCGATGAACCACAATTGCGCTAAGCTAAAAGCTTAGTGGTACAAACCACAATAACAATATGCTTCAATGTAATGCCAATATCATACTTTCAAGAATTAGAAACAATACACAACAATATCATATTTCATAACATTACATTTCATTATATTATTCAATTGTTTCATCGTTCATGATTCACATTTAAGCAAAGACAAGCATGGGCACAAAAGAAACTAATATGTCATTCAAATTCCAGAGTTACTGTTTTGGTCCAATAATCACATTTATCAAGCCCGTAGGCGTATCATTATCACAATGAGAAACATCTCATATGTAACATCCCAACTAGGCTTCAAAGACTAGGCCCAACCAAACTTCAAGGGGAGCTAAGCATCAACCCAACTTGGCTTCAAGGACCAAGCCCAACCCAGCTTCAAGGAATTGTTACTTTTAGGCATGCCACCAATAACAAAACTCTAAAAATTGAATAACATACAAGGCACACAATTCTTTTATTATTTCATTATCAATTCCATTCTCATTTTCTCATAATCATCTAGGCAACCATGCCTCAATTATTTCATTTGTATCATTATAGCCAACAACAATGGCTTCAAATCTCATCATTAGGGTATACATAACCAATTGCATTGTATATACATTTTGAATGATCATTTTATCTTTCACATTATGCAAATCATAGCATCAATCAAATGTATTAACAATGTAATAGATTACTTAACACATTTACAACCAAATGTGTTAAGTCCTAAAGTCATGTAAATATATGCAACCATGTAAGGTTTGTACTTACCTCAAGAGCAACTCACACCAATCTAACCACTTCCACTTCCAAGAATCCTTCAATACTTTGATTAGGGCAACTCAATCTCTTCAAAACCTAATCCAAAAGTGATTATACACACTCACTTAGAGATACACATAAGATAATAAGGATAAGAACCAACTAGGGCAAACTCTACACATGACACGCTCAACAACACGGGCGTGTCCCTGACCGTGCCCTAAACCCACATCACAGAAGCTTTGACATGCTCAGTGACATGGGTGTGTCACTGGCCGTGTTAATCCTCCCTCAAAACAGTAGCTATGACATGCTCAGTGACAAGGGCGTGTCACTGGACGTGTCAATCCACCAACAACACAGAAACTATGACAAGCTCAGTGTCATAGGCGTGTAATTGCTCATGTTAATGCTACTCCAACACAGAAGCTGTGACACGCTCAGTGACATGGGCATGTCACTGGTCGTGTCACCCATCCAGAAAACAGAACCATTGACACGCCCAAAGACTTGGTCGAGCTCATGGCCGTGTCAGGCCAAAAATCCTGATTCTGACACCAACAACACCACATCCAACAAACATCATACTTGGCCCTTTTTCACTCCAAACAAACTTAACCAAAACCATCAATAAACCATACTAAACTTGCATAAACACCAAAACAACTAAATACATACATTAAAACACAATCACAACCACAATCACAACTCAATCCATACACAATCCACAACTCTTGCTTTCCTTCACCAAACTTAACCTTTTCTCCAAACCACTCCAAAATCAAAATCAAATAGACAACTCAATCTCAAACACATCAAAATTAACCATACGCATATCAACAACAACCATACACCAAGCTCATTTCACAAACTCAAAAGAAAACTAAAGAATCAAGTTGGAAACTTACCAAAAGTGATGAAAACCCTTCAAACTCCAATTTGATCTCTTGAAACACCTTCAAATCTTGAGTTAGAGAGCAACAAAAATCCCTCTCCTTCAAGCTATGGTGATGGCTGGCCAAAGAGAAGAAAGAAGAAGATGAAAATGAAAGTCAACCCATTCATAACCTCTTAAACCACACAATTCTATAATTAATCTCCACCAAACAATTTAAATAATAAAATATTATAAATATCATCTTCCACTTAGTTAAATTTTCATTTTAAATAATCAATAAATCTCATTTGACCATCTCATTAGTTGACTTGTATATGTTGTATATATCTTTATATATACAACATATACACACTTCTCTTTCCTCTTTATCCTTTATACACACTTTAAAATCATTTAATCCAATTTCAACAATAATCATTTCAAAAAAATATTTTAGGGTATAGTTTGGGATATTACAATTCTCTCCCTCTATAAATAAATTTCGTCCTCGAAATTACCTGATCTCAAGTCTGAAATAATTGAGGATACTGATGTCGCATCACTTGCTCACTTTCCCAAGTTGTCTCTTCCTTAGCATGATTCTTCCAAAGAACCTTCACAAGTGGCACTTTCTTATTTCTCAACTCTCTCACTTCATGTGCCAAGATAGCCACAGGTTCTTCTTCAAAAGTTATATCCGGACTCACCTCAATAGATTCAACTGACAAATTATAAGATGGGTCTGATCTGTACCTCCGTAGCATAGAAACATGGAAGACATTATGAATTCGATCCAATTCAGGTGGCAAAGCAAGTCGATAAGCAACTGGTCCAACTCTCTCCAATACCTCATAAGGTCCAATAAAATGAGGACTCAGCTTCCCTTTGCGGCCAAATCTCAAAATTCTCTTCCAAGGAGACACTTTCAAAAATACTTTATCTCCAACACAAAACTCTATGTCTTCTCTCTTCAAATCTGAATAGGATTTCTGCCGATCTGAAGCTGCTTTTAACCGATCCCAAATTATCTTCACTTTCTCTTCTGTTTTCTTAATCAAATCGGGACCAACTAATTTACCTTTTCCAATTTCATTCCAACATAGAGGCATCCAACATCTTCTACCATATAATGTCTCATAAGGTGCCATTTTAATACTAGATTGATGACTATTGTTATAAGCAAATTCTATTAATGGCGAAAATCTATCTCAACTTCCAGAGAAATCAATGACACAGCTTCTCAACATATCCTCTAAAATCTGTATCATTCTCTCTAACTGCCCATCTGTCTGAGGATAAAAAGCAGTGCTAAAGTGCAATCGAGAACCCAAAGCTGCATGCAAACTCTTCCAAAACCTTGAAGTAAACCGGGGATCTCGATCAGATACTAAGGAAATTGAGACTCCATGCAACTTCACTATCTCACAAATATACATCTCAGCCAACTTTTCCAGAGAATACTCCATTCAAACTGGAAGAAAATGAGCTATCTTTATCAACCAATCAACAATCACCCAGATGGCATCATGCTTCCTCTGAGTAAAAGGCAACCCAGACAAAATCCATCGTTACTCGCTCCCATTTTCATTCTGATACTATTAAAGGTTGGAGCAACCCTGTAGGAACTTGGTGTTCGGCTTTCACTCTCTGACATGTGAGACATTTAGATACAAACTCTGCTATGTCCCTCTTCATACCTGACCACCAATAATGTTGCTTCAAATCAAGATACATCTTAGTACTCCCAGGGTGCATAGCAAAAGCCGACTAATGTGCTTCCTCCAAAATAATATTTTTCAATCTTGCATTATCAGGAACACACAATCTATCTTTATACCAAAGGCTGCCATCATCTCTCACAAGAAAATCTCGGCTCTCCTCATTATGGCAATTCTACACAACTTTCTGAATTTTCTCATCAGTCAACTGAGCCTCTTTAATCTGATCCAACAACACTGGTCTCAACTACAACTGAGCTAACAAAGCACCATCATCACATGATTCAAACTAACATGCAACGCTCTCAATTCAACAAGCAACAAGAGTGAATATGCAGTCAAACCTGCCAAAGACTTCCGACTCAAGGCATCAGCAACAATATTCGCCTTACCAGGATGATAATCAATTAAATAGTCATAGTCTTTAATCAACTCCAACCACCGTCTCTACCAAAGATTCAGCTCTCTTTGAACACCCAAGTATTTCAAACTCTTGTGATCTGTATAAATGAAACACTTCTCCCCATAAAGATAATGTCACCAAATCTTCAAAGCAAAAACTATGGTTGCTAATTCCAAATCATGTGTCAGATAATTAAGCTCATGCGGCTTCAACTGCCGAGAAGCATAAGCTATGACTCTACCCTCTTGCATCAAAACACATCCTAAACCATTATGTGAAGCGTCACTGTAAATCACATATGGTTTATCTTCCACAGGCAAGGTAAGAACAGGAACTTGAGTCAACATCTCCTTCAACTGCTCAAAGCTTACTTGACACTGATTTGTCCACACAAATCTAACTCCCTTTCGAAGTAATCTAGTGAGTGGAGTAGTTATCAAAGAAAAACCTTTCACAAACAGTCGAAAATAACCTGTCAAACCCAGAAAACTTCTAACTTCTGTCACAGACTTCGGTGGACTCCAATTCAAAATGGCCTCAACTTTACTCGGATAAACTCTTATACCATCTGCTGAAACCACATGACCGAGAAAATTCACTTGATCAAGCTAAAACTCACACTTAGACAGCTTAGCATACAACTGCTTCTCTCTCAAAGTCTGCAATACAATCCGCAAATGCTTATCATGATCCTCTTCATTGTGCGAATACACCAAAATATCATTAATAAAGACCACCACAAACTGATCTAGATAAGGTCTAAACACCATATTCATCAAATCCATGAAAGCTGCTGGTGACCCATATCTAAAACACACTCCTGGTCCACCCGTCTTCCAGCAAGCACCCACATGTGCCCTACCACAATGGACACATGTAGGTAGAATAGATTTATGAACCACTGGAGTCGGAGCACTAGCTACAAAAACTGTAGGTCTCGGTCTTTGCCTCTGATACTGAACTGACCTACCAGGCTGCCTCTGGCTCCTACTAACTCTCAGAACAAAACTTCATCTACCTCTCTTCATAGATGAAGACCCTGCCTTAAACTAGGGTCTCCTAACTCTAGTCTCCTCCTCAGTAGTAGCTGCTGCAATACCCTGTGCTCTCTCAACACTCCTAGTTGCTGTAACCAACTGAGAAAAGTCTTGGTACCGGGAACCAGCAACAATACACATAATAGAGGGCCTCTATCCCTCCTCAAATCTCCTGCACTGGTCTATCTCATATGAAATAATCTCACCGGCATAATGACTCAACCGGATATAATCAATCTCATACTCTGTTACTGTTCGGTTATCTTGTCTCAGATTCAAGAACTCCATCTTCTTAGCATCCTTATACTCCCTCGGAGTATACTTCTACTCAAACTCCCGCAGAAAATCACTATAAGTCAGGGTCGGTGGATCATCCATCACATGTGGAACCGTTTTCCACCAATCATAAGCATCTTTCTGCATATGGGATCTAGCATAATCAAATTTCTGTTCAGAAGTAGCTTGCAACTGGATAAACACCCTCTGAACTCTATCCAACCACTGCTCAGCTATTGCAGGATCTGTAGTGCCAAAGAAATCCTCAGCTCCGAACTTTCTTAATTTATCATACTGCTTCACCGGTACTTGGGGCTGTGGTTGCGGTGGCGGCTGCTGCACTGGAGCTTGCCTCAATAATTCTACCATATGTCGTAACCAAACCGGCAGAATCTCATCAGCACTTGGTCTCTTTGGAACAGGAGCAGGTGCCTCTCCAGCTATCTCAACCCTAGCTCCATCTCTACCCTCTTTAGGAGCTACACTCTCAGCACTACCCTCTATGGACTAACGTGACTGAGACACCATCACTACCTATATCTACAAACACAGCAGAATATGCCTCATCAAAGATCAGAAACTACCAGTGCCAAAGCATGTATCTTATTCAAAAACCATATTTTAAAATCAAAATTTTCTTTTTCTTACAATTCACCTAAGTTGAGAATCTCAAATCTAGGCTCTGATACCAAAATAATTGTAGCACCCCTATACCCAATATACGTACATCAAATACACCCACATCTGTAATATACGTATATCGGATACAAGAATGTCACAGGCTATTTTAAACAAACATTTCTTATGAGAAAACTTAAAATATTTAAATTATATTATAGAACATAATAGATAAAATATTTATTTATTATGCAGTGGAATATACATATATATATACAACAAAAATAATATTTACAAAAATATGCAGTTTATACATACTTGGCAGTTCGTCTTTGATCTTGAAGTCCAACAATTAACACTTCACAAGGATCACAAGCTTAGACCCGACTCGGTCTAGCTGAACACTCCGGTTCAACCGAATTAACCTTGTCACCTGCGTGATGAACCACAATTGCGTTAAGCCAAAGGCTTAGTGGTACAAACCACAATAAAAATATGCTTCAATGTAATGCCAATGTCATACTTTCAAGAATTAGAAACAATACACAAAAATATCATATTTCATAACATTACATTTCATTATATTATTCAATTGTTTCATCATTCATGATTCATATTTAAGCAAAGACAAACATGGGCCCAAAAGAAACTAATATGTCATTCAAATTCCAGAGTTACTGTTTTAGTCCAATAATCACATTTATTAAGCTCGTAGGTGTATCATTATCACAATGAGAAACATCTCATATGTAACATCCCAACTAGACTTCAAGGACTAGGCCCAACCAAGCTTCAAGGGGAGCTAAGCATCAACCCAACTTGGCTTTAAGGACCAAGCCCAACCCAGCTTCAAGGGATTATTACTTTTATGCATGCCACCAATAACAAAACTCTGAAAATTGAATAACATACTTCCATTCTCATTTTCTCATAATCATCTAGGCAACCATGCCCCAATTATTTCATTTGCATCATTATAGCCAACAATAATGGCTTCACATCTCATCATTAGGGTATACATAAACAATTGCATTGTACATACATTTTGAATGATCATTTTATCTTTCACATTATGCAAATCATAACATTAATCAAATGTATCAACAATTTAATAGATTACTTAACACATTTACAACCAAATGTGTTAAGTCATAAAGTCATGTAAATGTATGCAACCATGTAAGGTTTGTACTTACCTCAAGAGCAACTCACACCAATCTAACCACTTCCTCTTCCAAGAATCCTTCAACACTTGGATTAGGGCAACTCAATTTCTTCAAAACCTAATCCAAAAGTGATTATACACACTCACTTAGAGATACATATAAGATAATATGGATAAGAACCAACTAGGGCAAACTCTACACATGACATGCTCAACAACAAAGGCGTGTCCCTGACCGTGCCCTAAATCTACATCACATAAGCTTTGACACGCTCAGTGACATGGGCGTGTCACTGGCCATGTTAATCCTTCCTCAACACAGTAGTTATGACACGCTTAGTGACAAGGGCATGTTAGTGGACGTGTCATTCCACCAACAACACAGAAACTATGACACTCTCACTATCATGGGCGTGTCACTGCTCGTGTCAATACTACTCCAACACAGAAGCTTTGACACGTTCAGTGACATGGGCGTGTCACTGGTCGTGTCACCCATCTAGAAAACAGAACCATTGACAAGCCCAAAGACTTGGCCGTGTTCATGGGCGTGTGAGGCCAAAAATCCTGATTCCGACACCAACAACACCACATCCAACAAACATCATACTTTATCCTTTTTCACTCCAAACAAACTTAACCAAAACCATCAATAAACCATACTAAACTTGCATAAACACCAAAACAACTCAATACATATATCAAAACACAATCACAACTCAACCCATACACAATCCACAACTCTTGCTCTCCTTCACCAAACTTAACCTTTCCTCCAAACCACCCCAAAATTAAAATCAAATAGACAACACAATCTCAAATGTATCAAAATTAACCATACACATATCAACAACAACCATACACTAAGCTCAATTCACCAACTCAAAAGAAAACCAAAGAATCAAGTTGGAAACTTACCAAAAGTGATGAAAATCCTTCAAACTCCAACTTGATCTCTTGAAACACCTTCAAATCTTAAGTTAGAGAGCAACAAAAATCCCTCTCCTTCAAGCTATGGTGATGGCCGTCCAAAGAGAAGAAAGAAGAAGATAAAAATGAAAGTCAACCCATTCATAACCTCTTAAACCACACAATTCTATAATTAATCTCCACCAAGCAATTTAAATAATAAAATATTACAAATATCATCTTCCACTTAGTTAAATTTTCATTTTAAATAATCAATAAATCTCATTTGACCATCTCATTAGTTGACTTGTATATGTTGTATATATCTCTAAATATACAACATATACACACTTCTCTTTCCTCTTAATCCTTTATACACACTTAAAAATCATTTAATCCAATTTCAACAATAATCATTTCAAAAAAATATTTTAGGGTATAGTTTGGGATATTATATAAAATGTTTAGTAGCATGACACCATTACTTACTCCTATCACAGTAAATTTACCAAACACATCTAAAATCAAAGTTTATCTTGCTGGTACTATCATCTTACTTCCTAATGTTTTATACATGCCTTCTTTTACCCATAATCTGATCTCAGTTACCAAATTAACTGAACATAATCAACTCAAATTGATCTTCTCTTCTAATTGCTATATGGTACAGGACCTGAGGAGTAATTCAGGTGGCTACTGGATGGTTGTTAGGCAATCTATATTTTTTAGATACAAACTCTTTTACCAGCATATTTAATAACACAAACTAGAATCCAACTATAGTTCTGGATAATATTTGTTATATTAACAATGTAGTTTCAAATTCAACTTTCCTTTAGCATAGTAGGCTTGGCCATCCATCTAATGTTGTGTTGAATCATTTGAGTTTCATTAATAAAGTGCCTCTTACTGTTTCTTGTCAAATTTTTCCAATGGCTAAACAATGCAGAATTCCATTTCCTGTTAGTCATTTAAGAGCAACCAAACCATTTGATCTCATCCATGTTGATATATGAGGTCCTAATATCCAACCATCTTTTCCAGGAGCACATTACTTCTTAACTATTGTTAATGACTGTACTAGAGTAATTTTGGTGTATCTTATGCATTCCTTTGTTAACTAAATTCTTCACTTTTGTCCAAACTCAGCAAACCACTATTAAGACCTTAAGAATAGATAATGGTGCTGAGTTTTTGGGAACTCAATGTCAAAATCTTCTTGCTTCATTTGGAACTATACACCAAAAATCTTCTCCTAGTACTCCTCAACAAAATGGAATTGTTGAGAGAAAATATAGACATATATTACAAATCACAAAAGCCCTTTTGTTTCAATCACATTTACCTAATAATTTTTTGCCAGAAGTTGTTCTTCATTTTGTATACATTATTAATAGACTTTTAACTGCTGTTTTACAATGGAAAACTCCTTTTGAGTTGTTGTACCATAAACAACCAGATTATACATTCTTGAAAATTTTTGGTTGCTTGGCTTTTGCAAAGAACAATCTACCTCATAAACATAAGTTGGATTCTAGAGCTACTAAGTGCCCGAACCTGGGACATTCTAGTGGTTAGAAAGCTTTTAAGCTTTTTAATATTCAAAATCAATCCATATTTATATCCCGTGATGTTCAATTCTTTGAAGATGTCTTTTCTTATAAATCTCTTCATTCTTCTTCTAGTTCTTCTGTTTTACCTAGCCCTATCTCTGAAGAATCCTCTCTTCTGCCTACTGAATTGTCTTCTATTTTTTCTCCTTCATCTCATATTGTATTACCTACTTCTTTTTTTCTTCTTCAAATGTTTCTATTCCCTCCACTCCATTAAATCCTATTTCATCTTTTCCTGCTCCATCTCAACCAACTTCTATTTCTTTAAGAAGAAATACTCGAGTTTCTAAACCACCTACATGGTTATTAGATTTTCAAACAAACCTTCCCACTTCTAATGCTATTGATCATTTTACAGACTCACATTTAAGTTTCTTGGCTAAGCTATCATCAATACAGGAACCAAGGACATACAAACAAGCTGCTCAGCATAAAGAGTGGGTGCAAGCTATAGAGGCTGAATTATCTACTTTAGAGCAGAATCATACCTGATAGGTTACTGACTTACCACAGGGAAAATGACCCATAGGCTGTAAATGGGTGTTTAAACTTAAGCTACATGCTGATGGAACTGTGGAATTCTACAAAGCTAGGCTTGTAGCAAAGGGATATAATCAGATTGAAGGCCTTGATTTTAATGACAACTCTTCACCTGTTGCTAAACAGGTTACAGTCAAGTTGATTTTGGCTATGGCAGTAGCAAAGTCTTGGCCGTTACATCAACTTGACATCAACAATGCATTCCTCCTGAGGAGGTCTATATGTTACCTCTTGAGGGCTATTCAACGGCTAGTAAGGGGTAGGTTTGCAAGCTGAATCATTCTCTTTATGGTCTTAAGCAGGCTTCTAGGCAATGGAACTTAGAATTTTCTAAGAAGCTTCAAGTGTTTGGTTTTCATCAATCTCCACATGATCATTGTCTATGTACTCTCACTCGCGCTATTTTTTTTATAGTTCTCCTGGTCTATGTGGATGATGTACTCCTCACTAGTAATTCAGAGCACTATTGTTGAGGTTAAACATTATTTACACAGAGCATTCACAATTATAGATTTGGGGACTGCTAAATATTTTCTTGGAATTAAAATTGTAAGGTCAGTTTAAGGCATATTTCTCAATCAACATCAATATATTACTGACCTTATTGATGATGCTGGATTGACTGATTGTAAGGCTATAGCTACTCCAATCACCAAAGGTTGTGTTTTATCTGATCAAGAGGGTGCTTTGCTCTTAGACCCTCAACCTTATCAAAGACTTATTGGTCGACCTTTGTATATTGGGTTTACTCGACCAGATGTTACTTTTGTCGTCCAACAATTGAGTCAATTTGTTTAGTCTCCTCGAGAGCCTCATTGGCAGTGTGCTTTACATATTCTTCGCTATCTTAAAGGTATTAGAATATGGTTATCTTGTACCAGCTACTGTGGACTTATTCTTCTGTATATTGTTAATTTAGTTTCTTACCTACGAGTTATTTTTATTTGGAATGTATTTTCTATTTAGGAGATTATAGTATCAGATATTGTTGGATATATATCTGATTTTCTGTTGTAAATTGTTTATAAATTCAACTTTGCAAATCAATAACAAATTATCTCTTCTCCATTCTATTTTATTCTTCATATGGTATCAGAGCTTTCCTAACTCTAGCGAGTAAAATCCTTTGTTCACTCTTCCTCTTCTTTTAATGGCTCCCAACAACAATGTTATAAATGCAGATTCTACCAACAATAGTATTTCTATTGTTCAATTTAATCCAGTATCTCAGCTACCCATTAAACTTATTGGCAGCCATAACTTTGCCACTTGGAAAGCCCAAGTTTCCATGCTTATGCGTGGACATAATCTTTTTAGCCATCTTGAAGGAACTTCTTCAGTTCCTCCATCTACTATCATCCAAAATGATAGGCAAATTGACAATCCTGAATACAGTGTTTGGTTTCAACAAGACCAACTGATTCAGAATGCTATCATGGCTTCTGTAGATCCTACCATTGCCCCAACTGTTGCTGCTGCTGCCACAGCAAAAATTGCTTGGAATTCCCTTCATACAGCCTATGCCAACAAGTCACAAACTCGCGTTTTTAGCCTACGTAATCAGCTTGCTCATCTCTAAAAGGATACACATCCTGTTGCTGATTATCTTCAACAAGTTCAATCTCTCTGTGATGAACTTGCAACTACCGGTGCTTCAATTTCCAATGATGAATTAATTGTTAAAGTTCTCAGTGGTCTTGGTCCATAATTCCTTGAAATCTGTGCTGCAATACGTGCACGAGATTCTGTCATTCCTTATTAGGAGTTATTTCAAAAGCTAGTTGATCATGAGCTCTTTCTTAAGCATGAGGAATCTAAAAAGCCACCTGCTCCAGTCACTGTTGTTGTTGCCACTCACAACAAATCCAACAATTCCAGCAATCGGAATTCTCGTCGCTCCAATAATAACAACTCCAATTCTCAGTGGCGCAACAGCAATCGTTCAAATACTTCTAATCAATGGCGTTCTACAAATAATAGTCCAGTTCGCTGTCAATTATGCAATAAATTGGGTCATACTGCCAACGTATGCCGTTCACAATCTCATAACCATATGGAAGCAAAAGCCTTTTTTTTTTTTGCTGGAAATCAAGCTGCAGCCAACCATTGGATTGTTGACTCTGGAGCTTCTCACCATATCACTACTGAGTCACAAAACCTTGATGAGTATAATGGATCAGATGGCATAGCAATGGGCAATGGTAAAATTATTCCAATTACTCACTCTGGTTCCAAAGAATTAATTGCATCAAATAATTTCTTTAAGCTAAACAACACTTTATGTTCTCCTTCCATTAAACAAAATCTTATTTCCGTATCTAAGTTTTGCCAAGATAATCTAACTTCCATTGAATTTTTTCCATTTGATTTTTGTGTGAAGGACTTGAAAACGCGGATTCCGTTGGCTTGCGGTCGGAATAGAGATGGACTCTACAAGTGGCCTAATTTCACCTCCAACAAGCCTATTGCTCATTCCACCATGGCAACCAAATCTCGCCGCACCTGGCATAATCGTCTTGGACATCCTCATCATAAGATTCTGTAATTTATTTTTAATAAATTCTCTTTGCCAGTTTCAACCAAGGAAAAGTTTGATTTTTGTAATTCTTGTTCTTCCAATAAAGCTCATCATTTACCTTTTAACCGTTTATCTTTAACTAGTGATGCCCCACTAAAAATTTTGTTTAATGATTTATGGGGTCCATCACATGTTCTATCTATTGACAAAAAAAACGGTATTATTGTGTTTTCAATGATCAGTTTACCAAATATATCTAGTTATACACAGTCAAAAATAAAAATGATGTTCAAGAACTATTTCGTAAATTTCACCCATTAATGGAAAAATTTTTCAAAACCAAAATTGTCTCACTTTACACAGATGGTGGAGGAGAATACCAAAGTCTATATTCATATCTTAAATCGAATGGGATTGAACATTTAATCTCTCCCCCCTACACACCTCAAAGAGTAGCCTTAGCCGAGCGCCGTCACCGACATATTGTTGACACTGCCAAGACACTTTTACATCAAGCTTCCTTACCTGTATCCTTTTGGTCGTTTGCTTGTCAACATGCTGTGTACCTTATCAATAGACTTCCCTCACCACTTTTACAATTTCAATTACCTTTCCAAAAATTATTTGGTGTTCAACCTCAGTATGATTCTTTAAGAATCTTAGGATGTTTGTGTTACCCATGGATAAAGCCTTACACCACAAATAAACTTCAACCCAGATCTCTTCCCTGTGTCTACTTAGGCTTCTCCCAAACTCATTATGCTCACATATGCTTTGACCCTATTAATTCAAAAATTTACATCTCCAGAGATGTACAATTTATTGAAAATATTTTTCCATCTCAATCACTTTTTCTACATGTTAAAAATAATTTTTCCAATCTTCAGTGGGAAATAACAGCTGAAATTTCTCCACAACCACCAACCACAACAGATTGTACAGGTTTTTATCCACTTCCATCCCCAATTTTGGTTCCAAACACCCAAAATCACGATCAAAGTTTTGGGTCCATCTCCTCTGGCAACAATCCAGCGGGTTCTTCGGCTTCAGGTAATTCCTTAGTTCCTAATTCTCCTCCTGTTCAGCCACCAAATTTATCGGCTAATATTGACCCAACAACCAATGCCACTTGTCCAACCCCCTCACCACCATCACCTTCATTGTCACCATCGCTACCGCCGCCGCCGCCGCCGCCGCCACCTTCAAATCGTCCAACAACAAGATCACAAAATAATATTTTTCGTCCTAGAAAGCCATTTGATTATGTTGCCCAGGTTCCTACCACTATCACCCCCCATACTTATAAACAAGCACAAAAATATCCAGAGTGGAGGTTAGCCATGAAAACTTAATTTGATGCATTAATTCGGAATCAAACTTGGGAGTTGGTTCCCCGTAACTGTAACAATAATATTGTGGCTTGTAAGTGGATTTACAGGATTAAAAAAAAGGCAGATGGCTCAATTGAAAGACACAAAGCCCGTTTAGTCGCTAAAGGCTTCACTCAACGCCTAGGCATCGACTATCATTCAATATTTAGCCTAGTTGTAAAGCCTACCACAATCCGTGTTGTTCTTTCTATTGTTGTCCAAAACAATTAGGTGTTGAATCAGTTGGATGTAAACAACGCTTTTCTTCAGGGCAACCTCGAAGAAGAAGTATTCATGAATCAACCACCTGGATTTGAAGATCCTGCTTACCCATCCCATGTCTGTCGATTACGCAAAGCCATTTACGGACTTAAGCAGGCACCTAGAGCTTGGTACAATGAACTTACAACCTTTCTTTTCTCCATGGGATTTTATTAAGTCAAAATCAGACCCATCACTTTGTATTTACTGTATTTCCACAATAGTTGTCTATTTGCTTGTCTATGTGGATGACATCATCCTTATAGGGAATGATCCAAAGGTAATCAAACAAGTCATATCTTCTCTTGGTTCTCGATTTTCTCTTAAAGATCTTGGTCCCTTGACTTTTTTTTTCTTGGTGTGGAGGTTCATCGTACTTCAAATGGATTAGTTCTTTCTCAATCCAAATATATTTCAGAAATTCTTCATGATCTTAATATCCATGAATGCAAGGGTGTTCACACTCCAATGAGCTCCACAGCATCCTTGCAACTTGATGATGGCACTCCCTCTCATGATGCCACGGAATACAGACAAGTAATTGGCAAGTTACAATACTTGTCTTTCACATGGCCAGATATCTATTTTTCTGTTAACAAGCTATCCCAATTCATGCATGCTCCCTCTGAATCCCATTGGAAAGCAGTCAAGCAACTACTCCGATATCTTAAAAGCACCAATTTTTATGGACTTCGATTCACTCAGTGTCCAAATTTAAAGCTATCCATGTACTCCGATGCAGATTGGGCTGGAAACCTTACTGATCGAAGTTCAACAACAGGTTCTATTCTTTTTCTTGGTGCTAATCCTATTAGTTGGTCTTCAAAAAAAATAAAAAACTATTGCCCGATCCTCTACTGAAGCTGAATATCGGGCTGTAGCTAGTGCTCTTGATGAAACTACCTGGGTGAAAATTTTACTCAAGGAGCTTGGGGTTCTTATTTCACAGCCACCTACAATTTACTGTGATAATTTGGGTGTCACTTACTTATGTTATAATCATGCTCTTCATACTCGTATGAAACATATCGCTGTTGACATTCATTATGTTAGACAACACATTCAAAACCAGCAAGTTCAAGTGACTCATATTTCCAGTTTAGACCAACTAGCCGATACACTTACAAAACCTCTTCCAAAGGATTCTTTCCATCGTCATTTATCCAAGCTAGGTGTTGTCCACACCATCTAGCTTGAGGGGGGTATATTAGAATATGGTTATCTTGTACCAGCTACTGTGGACTTATTCTTCTGTATATTGTTAATTTAGTTTCTTACCTATGAGTTGTTTTTATTTGGAATGTATTTTCTGTTTAGGAGATTATAGTATTAGATATTGTTGGATATATATCTGATTTTCTGTTGTAAATTGTTTATAAATTCAACTTTGAAATCAATAACAAATTATCTCTTCTCCATTCTATTTTATTCTTCATAAAAGGCTCTTCTCATCTGGGTCTTTTTTACCTCAAATCAGATGCTCCTTAACTGCGGGCATTTAGCGATGCTGATTGGGCTATTTGTAAGGACACTCGACGTTCTATCACCGATTTCTGGATCTTCTTTGGTGATGCTCTGTTTTCCTGAAAAACCAAGAAACAAACCACTGTGGCTAGATCCTCTGCAGAAGCAGAGTATCCCAGTATGGCTTCAACTGTGTGTGAGATACAGTGCATCAATTATCTTCTTCGTGATTTGCATCTTTCTGCCAAGCTTTTGATTCCTTTATAGTGTGATAATCAAGTTGCGTTGCATATCACAGCAAACCATGTTTTCCATGAGTGCACTACACACCTTGATATCAACCGTCATCTTGTTCGGGAGAAATATCGAGATAGTTTGATTCATCCACAACATATGTCATCAAATGCTCAAGACTTCTACACCAAGCCTCTTCCAGCTCTAGTTTTTGAACGTTTATGCTTCAAGTCGGGTTTGATGAACTTTTCACCAAACACCAACTTGAGGGGGGATGACAAATATAGCCGTTGTTATTTATACACATTGTTTTACTAATAGATAACAAACGCAGCGTTTAACACTTAGCTATATTTTCTTCTTACTTCTTCTCCCTCTATATTGTAGTAATCTTCCTCTAGAAGCTACTTTACTTGTATATAAGTAGCTCTTGACTGTAATGTTTTTTGTGTGAAAATAAAGATTCATTCAGTTGCAGATTTGTTTTCTCTCTCTTCAATATTTTCCAAAATATAATTTTTTTAGCATGATTAAAAAAAATGAAAACCAAAGGTGCAAGGCTTAAAAAAATGAAAAAAAAATCCAAACTTTTTTTTAAATCACAGTTGTACTTAAGCTTTTCAGAATATATTATTTATTTAATTTCAAATTTTGCATGTAATTGTATTTATTGGTTTAGCTATTCGTGACGTATTAGTTGATCAATTATTATTAATTGCTTTTAATATATTTAATGAGCATTAATGATAAATATCATTATTTATTTTTTATTTAAATATTATTTAAATTATAATTTAACATTTTTATTTAAATAAGGAGGAGTTATTTCAAAAAAGTTTCAAATTGAAGCTTTTGTTAGCTATAAAAAATAAAATAATAATAAAACAGATTTGATGCAGCTATTAGAAATATAAAAAGCTACCAATTGCACAATTTTTTTTTCTAGCACCTTCTTAGTTAAAATTAAGTAATTGATTTTTATTAATTAATGAATAAAAGCTAAATTTCAAAATTAATAATATTATTATTCAAAAGGTGAGGATACAAAAAAAAAAAAAGAAAAAAAGAGGAAAGAATGGAAGGATGGGTGAGCTCACATGCCGTTTATGAGGACTTTGAAAATAATGAATTGGCATTCATGCAAGTTTTTTTTTTCTTTTAATTTATTAAGCACTCACATAAGTCTGTTGTTAGTGACTTTGACGGAAATTGGATAGAGGGACTTTTAAGTACATAAATAAATAATTGTGCTTATTAAAAAGGTATCTCTTTGATTTTGCATTTGCCTAATAACATATTTCTATATATTTAAAATAGTATTAAAATGCTCTTGACTTGCCAATTTTCATTTTCACCACTGATTGTCTATTACATGTGTTTGAAAATTCACTTCTATATTTCTTTTTTTTTTTGAAAATCAATAAATTTTTTCAATTTCATCTAAAAATAGATAAAATCCTCTAAATTTTGATCACCAAAACCTATTCTTCTACCTCCAAATATTGTTTTCATTCTAATTAAAACCCTAATTTCTATAAGCAACAATTTGATGAAGGTGTTGCATGTGCTTTTGAATCAAGAAAAATTTCTATTTATTTTAATTAAAGAACGATTTGAGTTTAAAAAGAATTTGCGGTGTTGAAGGTGTTGCATGTGCTTCAGAATCAAGAAAAACTTCTATTTATTTTAATTAAAGAACGATTTGAGTTTAAAAAGAATTTGCAGTGAATAAGCAGAGTTTGATTGATGCATTATGGAAGAAATTTTGTATTTTAATTTAAAAAACTCTAAGCTTTCTTGAATTTTTGATGGTTGTATTGAATATTGTTGGATTTTTTGATAATGCAACTGAATTTTCGATTAGAATGATGATTGAATTTTAATGGGTTTTTTTTATTCTTAATTGATTTGGTTCTTCTTGATTGAATTTTAAAGGATTCTATAGAATTTTATTTATGAAATTGAAATTGAATTAGACCTTTGGAAGCTTTTTAAAGCCAATAAATTCAATATGGCTTTAAGTTGCCGATCTCTTTTTTGTGGCTTCAAGTTGATGATCTATTGTTTGTGATAAAGTTGTTGATATGTTGTTTGTGGTAAAACAACAATAATAATAACAATAAAGTCTTAATCCCAAGTTAATTGGGATAGACTATATGGATTCTTTTTTTTTTCACTCGATTCGATTTAAGACTACCTCTTCTGATAAATTTAAATTAGTAAGATCATTTTGCACCACATTTGTCCAAGTTAATTTAGGTCTACCCATGCATCTTTTAGGTATTTTTATTTTAACTAATTCAAATTTTCTTACCGGTGCATTCCTAGGTCTACGTTTCACACGACCAAACTATCTTAGTCTATGCTCTCTTATCTTATCCTCTATAGGCACTATCCCTACTTTTTCTCTAATGCTCTCATTCCGGATTCTATCCATTCTAGTGTGTCTACACATCTATCTTATCATTTTCATCTCTGCAACATGTATCTTACTAATGTGTTATCCTTTCACAGCCCAACAATCACTACCATACATCATTGCAAGCTGTATAGCAGTGCGATAAAATTTTTCTTTCAATTTGAATGACATCTTTCGGTCATATAACACTCTCATGGCACTCCTTCACTTTATCTAACTAACTTTAATTATGTGACTTACATCTTTTTTATAACCATTATCCTCTTGAATAATAGAACTAAGATATTTAAAATGAGTACTATAAGGTACTGCTACTCCATCTAAAATAACTTCACCTCTCCGCTCCTCCATCTAAAATAACTTTACCTCATTCTCTATTCGCATTATTAAATTTACAATGCATATACTCAGTCTTAGTTCTACTTAGTTTAAAACCCTTTGATTTCAAAATACTTCTTCATAACTTTAACTTTTGACTTATAACTGTTTGAGTCTCGTCTATCAATACAAAATAAAAATATTTATCTATTATTAAGCCAATTTTAAATAATGAATTGAAGTTAAAGGAACATACGTATAGGTGAAATATATATATATATATAGTCATATGAACTTTATTTAGCCAGATTACCCTTTGGATTTTTTATTTAATCATATGATTTTTTGAACTCGCAGTTTTAATAATTTTTTATAATGAGAATAAATTTTTATTAATAAAATTTTTAATGAGGAAAAACATATTAATGGGATAAAAACTACTAAAAAAATCCAATTTATCTAGAACATACCCATCCTAATAACATCCCAAAATATATTAAAAAAAACTCCTAAAATCTAGAAAGCAACTCAAGAACAACAGACAGATACAGTCTAAAAGTGAAAATACATTCCCCCCCCCCCCCCCCCCCCCCCCCCCCCCTAAGTGAACAGTAGCATCGGTAGCAAATTTAGTCACAAACACGCCCATAAATAGTACTCCAGCGCTAAAAGTCCATAAAAAGTTCATAAAAGTCCAAAGAGCACCTAAAAATCCAACAGCGAGGCCATGATACTAACTCCAAATCTGCATTATTCCTTTGAGTTTGACCAACTAACCAAGTTGCACGTTAATTCTCTGTTATATGATATTAAATAGAACCTTACCAGTATTTCTTTCCCAAGTTCTGTTACTTTAACCGTTTTTATCGGCAACCACAACCAAACAATCATCTTGCAATCATTTCACTTAGCAGATGAAAGGAATAGAGACAAGTATGATTGCTCCAGGTTGCGAGTTTCCAACACAACCGTCCCATACGAGCTTTGGCTTACTATATAGCACAAAAAGGCTAGCTGTGACTTATCAATCTGCCTTTGTCAACCAGATTTTTTTTATTGCTACTTTATTCCAACCAGGCCTCCAAACTGATCCAAGAGAAGATACAAATGTTTCGATTTCATATTTGATGTCTCTCAACACCCATGGCACATCATCAATAGGAGACATAACCCATGTCACTGCATTTTTCGAATCGGATTTAATAATAATGTGCCTGCCATTTAAGTCAGAATTGGAAAGAAACATCTTCAGTGCATTGTGAATAGCTTTAAGTTCAGCTTCGTTTGAGTCTAGAATCCCAACACAGATTGAGAATATGGAGATAAAATGTCCCAGTGAGTTTCTCAAAACACCATCAATACCAGCATGGCCCGGTTTTCCGATAGCTAAACCATCAACATTCCATTTAACAGAATCTCCATCTGGGTATTTCCAATGAATATGATTTCTATTTCTTCTTATTTTTTCCCAGCATTTAATACAATCCGAGCTTTTGGAAGAATTGCTCAACAGAGTAAGGGAAAGATGAATTAGAAGCATATGTCCACATAGCTAGTCTAACTAGAATGATATCAAAAAGCTTTTGGGAGTTTAAGGTGGCATTTTTTAACACAATATGATTCCTTTCTAACCATATGGACCATATAACAGAAAAGAAGAGAGAAAACCATACCCTTCTAGCAAAAGTGCCACTAGCAAAGGATCCCCATTGTACTAACAAGTGATTCACCGAACTGGGATAACACCATTCATATTGCCATCACACCAATAATTTGCACCAAATAGCAAGGAAATCGGAAAGTTGAGAAGTAAGTGATCCACATCTTCTTTTGTACCTCGATAAAGAGAACATATGTTAGGTCCTGGATCAAAAAGACCAATTTTGACCAAATTGCTTCTGACATTTATTTGGCCATGGATCGTCTGCCAGGCAAAAACCATCACCTTCGGAGGGGCATGAGATTTCCATTTAGTTGCCCATGAGAAAGGAGGCGATATGTCAAGTGGTAAGTTGAAATGTTCTGCAAAAAAATTTAAAAGAGAATTAGTCTAAAATATAATCCCTAAACTTCTTTTCAAGCTTTTTTTAATATTTTTGTACTTTTTGAAAACTTTTATCGCTGGTTTAATATTTTTAAATTTCCCTTGTTGAAATATAATTTATTTATTTTTTTATAATATATATATATATATATTTTAAAGATTAAATTTTAAATAAGAAAAAATTTAGAGAGAGGAAAAAATATAGTTAAGAGTTAAGAAAAATATAAATTTATTTGACTCAATATAATTTAGTGTGCATGTATTTATAAATTAAATAAAATATAAATTCAAAAAGATATATAATTAAACTAAAAATTTAAATGATAAGGCGATTAAATAAATAAAGTTTAAAGATTTAAATATTTATTTGATTCCATATATAACTATTAGATAGGCAATAGTTGAGATTATGGATAAATTTATATAGAATTTATTGATAATATTTTTTTAGTTAAAATATACTTTAGAGAGAGAGAGATAGCGGAACTGTATTAGATAGACCGATAATGGTTTAGAGATGGATGAATCTCCAAAATAAAAGAAATGTACAAATCAATGATTTCTTTTAAATGAACAATGGACAGGTAATTAGAGAACTGTTCAACACGTGTCCTTAACCCTCTTAATCCATTTAAAACGATGTCCTTTGCGCCAACAAATGTACCCATTAATTACTTTCAACCGTTGAAAAATCATAATTTCTTTGATAAAGACTAAAAGAAGAAGAAAAAGAAAAATATTATATAATGCGATGACTACAAAAGCTCCAAAATATTAATTCCCATTAGAGAAATACAAAGGAATAAATTATTTGTTGTAGAATTGGTATTCTCCAAGAATCAACATAATAGAATCACCCAAGTATATTTATCATTATACATTCGTTTGTTTAATTATATCTAGTAGCTAAACTTTTTCCAAAATTATAATTTATTTCCTCTAATTTTCAAAATCCTAAAATCCAGTTAACCTAAAATCCTAATTCTAAAATTCTAAATTTACCCAAATTCAAATTTACTTAAACCCCAATTCACTTAAACCCTGTTCCAAATGTCATAACTCTATTCCCAAAATTTTTAACCCTAATCTAGTAGATATAATTTAAAACCAAATTGTTTAAAGCTTAATCCAAATACCAAAACCCTAGTTCCAAATACTAAAAATCTAATTTTTCAAACACCAACTTCAAAATCCTAATTTTATACATTTAATAATTTATTTAAGATTGAACCCTAAATTGTGATTATTTATTTTATAATGAATATGCTTATGATGAATGATTTATTAATGTTCTATTTTTGGTGATTTACTCTTAATCGTTATGAATAATATGAATGATTTAATTCATTTGGTTCATTATTTTAATTATTTTAGTTTCCATAATATAAGAGGCATATTTTCATTTCGTGTCTACCTCATTAATTAAGATTAATATAATGTAATTTATTTTGAATTTTGGATCAATGTAAGAGGCATGTTTCTACCAAATGGTGAGCATTCTATTTTATTTAGTTTTAGATATTGGACATTGTATAATGCAGATTTTCACCTATGAATGGGTGTCTGTTTTGTTTATTCATTTTAATAAAGTGATTACTTATTTTTATGATTGTATGTAGTATGAATAGTACTATAATAAGTTAATAATTTAATAATATTTAGACATGAAAAGGAAACCGGTTCTAATGAACTAGACGTTGTGAAGGTGATGGGTCATTCTCACATTCTCCACGTGTACCCAACTTTTTGAACCCAATAGGAGGTTGGGGATTCCTTAGGAATTGAGTCATCCACCCTTTTTTTTTCTGCCTGTCCGGGTGGCGACTCTATTTTCTTCAGATTTAGGCTTGTGTTCTCTAAGACCCCGAGTCTAACAATGTCGAACTAGTAAGAACCATTCCACTTGAGAGTGGAGGAGAAAATTTCTGCTCACAGTGATGACTCCACTGGAATAAGAGAAGCTGATTCTGTTGGTCTTTATATTATTATATTCTTTCTTATTATAATATTATCCATTGCATTATATAGATCGTATTTGTGTACATGAGTTGAGACGTTCGTGTTAATTGTATTGTGTTATATGAGGGATACCATACTTTCACTCAATGTATGGAGATCAAGCATGGCATAACCACTCATAGCCTTGTACCTTTTGGTATATATTTTCTATGAGAACTTAAGCTTTTCGACCTAAAGACTAAAGCTCATATAATTGGCCTAGTTATTTTACTTACGTTTTTACCCCAAATGTTTATTGTTTGACTATGACTAATTTATCTTAGTTTAAACCATGGCTTATTTGATTTGTTCTTTTTCTAAGTTGTAAGCTCAAAATAATTTTTTCTTTAAATCCAAAAGACCAAAACTATTTTTAAAATTTTTAAGAAGGTCTTTGGATATGAAAACCTTTCAAGATGGGTCCACTACAAAAAAACACGCTATCTGCGACGGACAGAATCCGTCTCAGATCCGTCGCAGATCCGTCGCAAATCAAGTCTTGCGACCGATCTGCGACGGATACGATCCGTTAATAAAAAAAGGCGTCGCAATTTTCAATTTGCGACAAGCCGTCGCAGATTTTCGTCGCAGATTCCGTCACAGATTTTCGTCGCAAATTCGTCACAGATTCCGTCGCAGATTGCCGTCACAGATTCCGTCACAGATTGTCGTCGCAGTATCTGTCGCAGATTCCGTCATAGATTTCAAATATCCGTCGCAGATTCGTAACAAATCCGTATTAATTTAATATTGATTTTTATTGGAACTATTTGTATTATCAATTAATTTTATGAGAACTTTATAAATACATTTGGAACATTTAAACACAATCTAAAAAAATACTAATTACATTGATAAAAATAATTCTTTTATTAATCTTCAATAGAATAAAATATTTTACAATTTAACTATACAAGTGTTAAGAACACTACTATAAATAATCTATCTTGAAAATAACAATATAGATCTTCAATTATCATTTTCCATTGAATCATGACTTGCATCATCATTATTAACCTGCAAATAATATTAAAAAGAGTAAATGAAAAGAATAATATGATACACGTTTTCTCAACCATTGAAGTGTGTTTAGAGCTTGGATGTATTAGAGAGACAAATTATAGTTTCTGTGATTGATCTTTGTGTACATTTGGATGTTCCTTCAAGCTGTCAATGCCCGTAATTTCTCCCGATAGATGGAGATTCTGATGCATTCAGATTATAGTAATGAATGAATCTCATTGCACATTCATAAAAAACAAGAGTTTAATGCCACTAGAAGATTCTTTGTTGTGCTATTATCCCTTTCTAAACAACTAACAATTGTAATATAACACCCACTGAACCTACCTTCTTTGTCAATGATATGCAACTAGAGAAATAAAACTTCATTTAAAATGTAACAATAACCTGCGATATTGTACTTAAAAAATGAATCATGGAGAACCTAAAAAGAAAAATAGACCCATTGTATCAGCAGTTACACAACAGAGCAGTTTTTTTTCCGCAAAAGATAAGCTGTAATGTGAGAGTTTTCGAAGATGAACCTACAGTTAAATATGCCTATTACATCTTAAAAGGATCACCATGCGATGCCACTTAGCAGTAAAAATCAAACTTGATGCAGCAGCATTAATCACTTGATTGCTGACCTTGATTCACTTAAAAATAGCTTCACGAACAAAGCAAAATATGTTAACCTGTAATTAGAAATATACATATGTTAATGTTTAGGTTGAATGTCAATTCAGGTCTTAGGAGAAAGCTTAAGCTCATGGAGGGAAGGAAAAATAAAGGAACAAAAACTAGAAGCAAAACAAGATAAATTTTGTTTTGAAATACAACTTAATGCTTCGAAATAGACCAAAACATTGCATTTGCATGTTTTTCCACCCCTCATGTGGATTCCTGTTTAGATATTCTCGTTAAACAATCAATAATTGAAGGAGTTGCCATAACAAAAAGTAAGAAAAAACATATGTTTATTGATCCACTGGTAAATGGAAAAGATTTCATATGAAGTATGTAACGAACCTTCGTAATTTGAGAACTTCGTCTCATTGCTAGAGAATATAATAGTTTGCTGGCCCTCAACGGATATTGTTAGTGTGTCTTGTTTTACGGGTTATTGACCTGCCCATCCTAAGACGTCGAGTTGTTAGAGCTTCTAATAAGACAACTAAGGCATCCTCTAATGTGGCAGCCTGTGTATCCAATTCATAGGAACTGAACTGAGGAAGATATTGCAGCTCATATAGGAGGCTGATGGCCGCTGCTGCTGTACAGGTTCGATCCCATGATGGCTGAGGTCTGTCCTCAAAAAACCAGTGACGGTTACAAGTAATGTCTAGTATGAGCAGAAGGCATCAACGTAAAAGGTAGAAAAGAAAAACAAGTAAGAAGTAGGATAGGGTTACTGGGTATACAAATGGGATAGGCTTTAGAAAGGATTTGATTATGATATAATAAATCTCACCGAAGTTTGTGCATTGTAGATGCACCAGTGGCCAGGGAAATGCAATGAAGATCCTCCTCTCGTCAAACTGAATTTGTTCCCTCCTGCACATATCATATATGTATCTGGATAAAGTCTCAAATAGCTCACAACAAAATTATTTTGATAAACGTTCAGTTTGACAGCTCTGTTCAAATTTAAATATTTAAGATTGCTCCAACTCTGAAATTGTACTTGCACTCTGAGGTTATCTGAGAACTGCTTTTTCATTCCCGTTGACTGAAAAATTTCAGACAGGGGAATGTGTGAATATTTATGGAAAATTTCAAAGTTTGCCAAAAAGCTCCTAGAGCTGGAGTTTCCAATGTATATTTACACATGGATAGAAGAAGCAGCAGAGCTAACAAGAGCATAGCTAACATAACTAAAGGAATTCTTAACATACATATAATTTCCTCTTCAAATCAAAGGAGTGTATAGCCATAGAATTTTCCAATATCCCAGGTAGAATGATAAAAAACAGGTTTTTATTCTGATTGCATGGAGATATTGATGAAATAAACCACTATATCAAATGAAGAAACGATGAAGAATCATCAGATTCATCATTATGTGATTTCTCTCTTCACCCATTTACCCCCATAGAAAAGCCATGATGTCACAAAAAAACAATGAAAATGTAAACTTGGCTCCTACAAGCAACATGAACAACAGCAATAGACCTTTCTAAATGAAATAGTAAAATTTTTGACAAGTGTATATAGCCTGACAAGTGCATACACAACAAGAGAAAAGCAACAGAAAAGATACTTTAACACCTTTAAACGCCTGAACATTGCAGCAGAGTTACTCCAAGTGCCATCAATCAAAACAAAATTCAGCGTTTTGTCTTCATTTGTCTGGGCAGTAGAATCAACGTAAGAATACCACCTAGTTGAACTGAAGGAAAAGATGAGATTTCAAATAGAGATAATAAGAAACCATCCCAAACAGCCAAGTGCTATCCGATTTGCTTAAAATAATTCCTAATTTCTAAATTTTATCAGCTCTCAGTAGCTGAATAGCATAAGTTCCCTTCCCTCACAATAGTGCTGCTCTTTTTCTTCTTCACATGAATTGGAAAAGATGAAAATAAACTAAACAACATACATGATGCTTCTGCAGATCTTAGTATTTCCAAATACATACAGCAGTTGCAGCACAAGCATAAAGACAAAAGCACGTAGGAGAACAGATACCATAGGGGGAGATCACCCTATATCAGCTGAATATCCTTGACCAAAAGTATCATGAATTGACTTTGTAACTGTATTCTTGTTGGGGTAAAGGCACCAAACATTGTCTTTTCCTGCAATAGCACACAGCAAAATTAGAAGAAAGTGGCTCGGAAGATTGAATTCTGGAAGTTTAGGAATCTGAAAGAGCAATTTCAGTGCTTAAAATAAAGGATACCTCAACTGCACATTGACTCAAAAGTAAATCCAATAATAAAAGTTTCATATTATAACATTAACTTTATTACCAAATGATTATGTATAAAAAATATAGAGGACATATAACTTTCGCTTGGACTGTATTCATCGAACAATGATTGGCAGCTCTGTCATAAAATATTAGGTATCAGTTCAAGGAACCGTTAACCCTTTTTTTCCCATAGCAACTATCAAGGAAGAACAAAATATCAAAAGCTATTCTCTGTGGATGTTGGCACTAGCATCCTCTTAATATATGCACACATTTTTGCTTACAATATCAAATGTGATTTAAACAATCCTATAGGAGACAATGGTTTGTGAATGGTGATGAAAATTATAAATAACACGCTAATAAATTCTTGATAGCACACAATGCAATGCCAGAGACAGACAAATTGCATTGCATCCTTAATCATATACATGCTTATATGTTAAAAAGGACCTGCGAGCTTGAATGCATTCCACATGATTTCCTCGTGCTCAGGGATACCAAAGAGGCATAAAGTAGCAGATTGAACTCCAAATACTTGCCATAACAGTTTTCCAGTATTGTTTTGTCCCAAAAAATCCTGCAAAAAGGTTGATGGACAGATGCTGATCATAAATTAAATCATTATATCATTCAGGAGAAATAGTATAAGAGATGATAGTAAAATATTCTAACCTTTGGATGCATATATAACCAGAACCGTATACCAGGCCATAGAGATGAGTGCTTGACTTTTGAACACATGCAATCTTCTTCCCGAGGAAGCCAGCACTGAAAATCAAAACATGTACAAAGATATCATGTACAATAATCTTTTACCAAGTAACTGTACCACCAAAAAGTAATCATATACCTTCTGGCAAAGATAATCTCTACTTCCAAGTATACGACATGCTATTTGTCTAGCTGCAAAGAACTGGAGCTTTTCTTCAGAATCACCTAAAGCCTCATATTTTGCTCTGTGTTTCTTGTCCTCCTGAATTTTATGTTCCCCCTGACATACACAGAAGAAGAGACCAAATGAGAAAATTTTTGGTAATAGGAGACATATCCAGCTAATTCTGCTGATCAAATATGACTAATAAAAAAATTCAACGTTCCAGGAAAATGGAGTGCTTTACTATGTTTAATCTTGTTTTCTTTTGTTTACTGAATTTATATTTGGAGGAGGAAATCTTACTCTCCTATATATAATATTTCTTGAAAACTAAATTTCTCAAATATCTTCCTGAATTCCTCATTCATCCCGTCATCCAACTCTGCCTTTTCTGGAACATACTCAACTACAACTTGTTCTGCGACCTATAAGATTGTAAACAACAATTAAAGTAAGACCAACTTACTTCTCATGAACCAAAACTACCATTTTAGAAAAGAAATGTATAGAATATATAATAAAACATAAAATAGGAATATGTAAGTAGCACATATTATAATTTCATCATATTATAATTTCCAGAATGCTATAAACTCAGCCAAGATCAAGTGACACGAAAAAGAAAGAAAAAATTATACGGCGTTAAACTCAGCCAAATTCAATTTTTCACTACAAAAATATTCGGCATTTGCGACGAAAATCTGCGACGGACATGTTTTCGTCGCAAATTTGCTACGGATCTGCGACGGATTTGCGACGTAACATTTTCCGCAAAAATTCTCGGCGAGAGTAATCCCGCCAACTTTTGCGACGATTATTTGCGACGCACTGATTTTCGTCGCAGATCTGCGACGGATTTGCAACGGATTTGCGACCAATTTCTCAAAATTCCTCTGACTCGTCCTTCCGTCGCAAATCCGTCGCAAATCCGTAGCAAATTTGCGACGGAAAACATGTCCGTCGCAGATTTCCGTCTCAAAATTCCGAATATTTTTATAGTGAAATTTGCGACGGCAATAGATGGTAGCAGATCTCCGTTGCAAATTGATTTTTTTAGTGTTTTCTCTCTCGCGCCAAGTTTCCGCGCCAACTTTTGCGACGATTATTTGCGACGAAATGATTTTCGTCGCAGATCTGCGACGGATTTGCAATGGATTTGCGACTAATTTCTCAAAATTCCTCTGACTTGTCCTTCCGTCGCAAATCTGTCGCAGATCCGTAGCAAATTTGCGACGAAAACATGTCCGTCGCAGATTTCCGTCGTAAATGCCGAATATTTTTGTAGTGGTCAAAAATTTTCTTCTACCTTATAGCCTAAAACTTTCAAAGCCCAAGGAACTTTGAAATAAAATTATTTTTCTCTTCATCTAAAGATTACAAAATGAGCTTACAAATATTTAGGTCAATTATGAAAAATCAAAAATCAATTGTGAGCCTAGCTTATATTATGCAAAAGATAAAAGATCAGTCAAGCTAGAAGAGCCGAAGCCAATATATGACAAATCTCCAAGGATGAAGATCCATTTAAAAGGGCGAATACCCGATATCTAAGGATGAAGATCAATTTTAAAGGGTGAAGACCCAATGTCCAAGGATGAAGATCTATTTTGAGGGTGAAGACCCACAATGCATTGAAGAATGGAATAACCAGTTAGAAGAAAGCCAAAATTTTCAGCTGACAAAAGGTCAGTCAGCTAGAAAAAGTGAAATTGATGGCTAAAAGAAAGTCAGAACCCTCAGGTCAATTGAATTCAGTCTTGGGTCGAGAACCCAAATCCAATTTCAGGTCGAAAATTCAATTTTGGATTGAGAATCCAATATTCATTTTCGGGTCCAGAATCCAATGCAGTCTTGGGTCCAGAACCCAAATACAGTCTTTGGTCGAGAATCCAAATCCAGTATCAGGTTGAGAATCCAAATCTATTTTCGGGTCGAGAATCTAAAATTCAGTCTCGGGTCAAAAACCCAACAAATCCAGCCTTGGATCGAGAATCTAAGTTCAGTTTTGGGTCGAGAATTCTAATTTAATCTTGAGTCAAGAATCCACCCAAATCACATCTCGGGTTCAGAACCCAAATCAAATCATATATCGGGTTCAGAATTCAAATCCAATATCGGGTCAAGAATCTAACCAAACAAACTCGGTTCCAGAACCCAAAATAATTTTTGAGTCCAGAACTCAATCCAACCTCGGGTCCAGAATCCATCCTTATCCAAAATCAGCTAAAAGTCATGTTATTTTTTACTCTCTTCTACTGAAGTCTCAGATCTTTTAAGTAGGGAGTAAAACTGTATACCCTTAATTTTAGCACGGATTAGGTTTAAGAAGCTTACCTTATTCCGTTATAATTTTAAAGAATCTAAACCTAATTTTAAAACATAAATATTAGAGGGTCCAATTCATAAAAGCCTACATTAAATTGTAAAATAGATTTGGTTCTAAAGAAATTAAAAATTAGGGTTTGGTTTGAGTCAGGACATGTCAAAATCGACATGAGCATGGCTCATGTCGATTTGGATGCCCAAATTGACATGTGCCATGGCTCATATTGATTTGGACCTTCCAAATCGATATGGGTTGGCTCCATATCAATTTGAAACCTCCAAATCGATATACGCCTCTCCAAATCCGAATTCTGACAAGCATTTTAATTTTCTATTCAAGCTATAATTTATTGAAAAGTTCGGATTAAGTTTAAAGGTTAAGTGATAGTTTTTCCCTATAAATAGAGGATTAAAGACGGTAAGAAGGAGGAAATTTTGATTAGTAATAAACTCATAAGCAGTCAAAATTATTAAAACAAAAGAAGAATAATCGGCAAACAAAAGAGAGGAGGCTGTCAAATTCATAAAACATGGCATGGTTATTGTCTTGTTTCTATTCAGCCAAGAATTCCAAATTGGTGCAAGCAAGAGTCTGGATCAACATTTAATTTTTGGTGGAATCAACAAGCAAAGGTAAGTTCTCTAAGTTTAATTCAAGAAGCTTTGATAATGTTTGTTTAAATGTTAATCATATTTGTTCTTCATCCAAAGTACCTCCAGTAGCTTAGACACACCCAAGTATATTTATCATTATACATTCATTTGTTTAATTATATCCACTAGATAAACCTTTTCCAAAACCATAATATGTTTCCTCCAATTTCCAAAACCCTAAAATCCAATAAACCTAAAATCCTAATTCTAAAATTTTAAATTTGCCCAAACCCAAACTTACTTAAACCCCAATTCACTTAAACCCTAGTTCCAAATGCCAAAACTCTATCCCCAAAATTTTTTAACCTTAATCCAGTAGGCATAATTTAAAACCAAATTGTTTAAAGCTTAATCCAAATGCCAAAACCCTAGTTCCAACTACTAAAAACCTAATTTCCTAAACACTAACTTCAACATCCTAATTTTATACATTTAATACTTTATTTAAGATTGAACCCTAAATTGTGATTATTTATTTTATAATAAATATGCTTATGATGAGTGATTTATTAATGTTCTATTTTTGATGATTTACTCTTAATTATTATGAATGTTATGAATGGTTTAATTCATTTGGTTCATTATTTTAATTATTTTAGTTTTCATAATGTAAGAGGTATGTTTCCACTTCGTGGGTACCTCATTAATTAAGAATAATGTAATGTAATTTATTTTAAATTTTGGATCAATGTCAGAGGCATATTTTTACCAACTGATGGGTATCCTATTTTATTTAGTTTTAGAAATTGGACATTGCATAAGACAAGTTTTCATCTATGGATGGATGCCTCTTTTATTTATTTTATTTTAATAAAGTGATTACTTATTTTTATGATTGCATATAGTATGGATGATGATATAATAAGTTAAGAATTTAATAATATTAGACCTGAAAAGAAGATCGATTTTAATAAACCGGACGCTATGTGGGTGCTGGGTCATTCTCACATTCTCCATAAGTATCCAATTTTATTTGAGTCAAAGCTATTAATACTGCATTCTATGCAGTAAATATAGTTTTCAAAAGACCCCTAATAGATAAAGCTTCTTATGAGTTATGGAATGATAGAAAATCTAGAGTCTCATATCTTAGTGGGCTGATTCAATTCTTGAATTTATTTCAACCCAATCTTCCTAAAGTAAATGCAATTATCAACTATCAACCAAAACAAAGATCATATGATGTTTCAGAACATTGTTTCTTTTTTTTTTCTTTTAACATCTTATAAATTCTTTGTATTCATCCACTCAGAGTTGGCTGGCCCTTAAAACTATTTAAATATGTTTTAAGGCTCCCATCAGTCAGCTCCTTTTTATTTTTTTTATTCTATAAAAATAAATTATTTAAAAAGTAATTATAATAATATAATAAATAGCTAAAATAAAATCTATACAGTTAATAATTTTTAATTTATTGAAAATCTAAAAAAAAGTTTAATTAGTAATTTTACATCTAAATAAACTAGAAAAATAGATTTTATATAAATTATAATGTTATAACTAATATATAATATCTATATTTAAATTATCAAAAAATATTAATTATACTTGCAGAGATTTGAACATCAGAACCCTCTGTGAGTATGGACACCCCCAGGTGGTATCAGAGACTTGAAGTCTAACAGTGATATGTATGGATAAGTAGAATAGAAAAGAGAATTAAAACATCATGGCTAGTTCTTCCTCAACATCCACTTCTCATACTTCTTCTTTAGTTCTTCTTACTTCTTGTAAATAGTCTATTATCAGTAAAATATATCTCTTAGTAGAAATTACTCATCTCCTAGAAGAAACAAAGGCAGATAACACTAAACTTTCTTTATTAAACCCTTATGTTATTTTTAAAAAGACCAACTATGTTCGTAGTATCAAAAATCTTATCACTTCTCGATCTCCTCATATAAAAAAATATGTACAGTCTTCAGCCTTAAGTCACTGCACTCTTTCTTCAACTACAGTTGAGCAATATGTTACTCTTGAAATTCCAAAATCCTTTATTTCTCAATGGCAGAAGCAAAGATATTCTCATCTCCATCTTGGAGCTATCAGAATAATCCTTTTTTTTTATCATGACAGAAAGGAGTTACCAGTGAATGCTCGACTTTTTCTCTTGGACATCAGATATGTAGACTTTAAAAATACTGTAATTGGAATAATATTAACAACACTCAATTGTGGAAGTGTTGTACTTACCTTCTTCCTCAACTATAATTTATCTTTAGCATATTCTTTTCTGTCTCAAGCTTTGAAGGTACAAGTTTAAATTACTGGTGCTCCACAAGTTCAGAATTCTGTATCAGCTACACTTCATTATGAATTGATAAATAGATTGTAAGATCATACAATTAATATTGCCACATCTAGAGTTTCCATAGATGCTTTATATATCTATTCAGATACAGATTCTACCCCAACAATTGTCTAGACTCCCGGACAATTGCCCAGAGAAGAATTGTCCAAACTCATTCCTTTGGAATGGGTCACTAATTATGAGAAGATGCAGTAGAAGCAAGAACTTGTACAAATCACAGACTCCAAATTTATTAAATAGGTTGATGGAACTGTTAAGACAGTTTTCTCTGCTCCTTCTAACTCTGGATCCTCTCTAGCAATTTTTCACAACTGTATGATCACTCCAGTTTCTTCCTAGGGAAAAGGATGTTGCAATCCATAGCTTTAATGCTACGGGTAGACAGATCTATGCAACAAAGATGAATGGTCATTTCATTTGGGACTCTCCTGGCTCAAGAAATTGTGAACCATGATGTATGTACTTTGAGGATGGTGAACCTTATACTCCACCAATCAGACTTATAGGTCCTAAGAGATTTTTCTCTTCTTATAAAACTCAATGTTCTCACCATAAACATCCTCTACCACCAGGTAATCAACCTCAGATAGCCATTAAACCAGAAATCCAATAGAAAGAATATCCTCTTCCTTTATCTTTTTATGATGAAGCTTTGAAAATTTTAGAAAAGAAGGATTATTAGAAGTTCCCAAACCTCTAACCATCTAACCTAAAAAATATATCCCAAACACTCCAGCTCCACTTACATCTATACTTCCCTTGTGTATGATGTTTAAACCACCTTCACCAGAAGACTTTCCTCCATTTCAGAAATAAACCAATCCACAAACTAAAATAAATTTTTGACCTTACATTCAACACGCCACTATCTTTTCCAGTGGCCAGACTGAACAAACCACCCAAGTTGAAGAAGTTCTCAATTGGCATTCTTTAAATGTCCAAACTCAAAGTCGGTATCTCCAAATGATTGACACAAAGATTGATCATTTGTCTTCCAAATCAGATCAACATACAGCAGCTCTAAGTACCATGTCTATTGAGATTCAACAGCTGTATCACAGTCTTTCTACAAGAATTTCTCAACTAGACACTGATCTGAGACTTATGATTCAAAGGAGAGAATCTGGACCTCTGTTTTATGAAAAAGATAGAGAGATACAAAGACTGAAAGCACAAATTCAACAAATTGAAAGAGATCTTCAACTAAAACACCCACAACCATCTTCACCAGATTATTTTAACCCTTTTTCCAGTATTTTATACCTACCAACTCCATCCTCTCAATCACCATTTGGATCTTTTACTGAATTGTTTCCACCAGAAAAATCACATCGTTTATATGTCCCATCTTCTTCTGTTCCACCAACTACAAAAATGACTTCTGTTGAAGTAACCACTGCTGTACCTACTATTTCAACTTTCACTTCTAAAGCAGATGATGTTCCTAAAACTTTATTCCAGCAGATGGCCTTTAATGTTACTTCAGATTCCTCAAAGGATTCTAATGATATTACTTTAGCAGTAGAAACAGATTCAGAAGCAGAAGCAGATATCACTCAGTTATTCATGGTTGATCTTCCCAGATCTCTAAGCCCAAGAGATCCACCTCCTCCTCATATTAATGAACAATAAGAACAATCAGGAGTAGAAGGAATGGACCAGCTGCTAAAATACATCAATCTTAATACCAGAAGTTCCAGTTCAGGTAATGGACCCTAGTTTACTTTTGATGATCTCCCTCCTTCTAAATGGAGAAGCATAATTTTGGAGTTTAATGCTTGGATAGGTGTTCAAATGGTAAAAAATGGCCTCACTCTCCAACAAGCATTACATGAATTTGTTGTAAGAACAATAGGATCAATCAGAGAATGGTTCCTTAATCTTAGTGAGTATGAAAGACTTCAGTTCATTAACTGTCAGTCAGTTGGTACTGCAATCTCTATCTTTCATAACATTTTCCTTAAGGATTACAATCTGATAGTCCAAGATGAAAAGCAAGACTTTTACTCCATGAAATGTTGCTTTTTGAAAGAAAAAGATCTTGAGAAACATTATGAAAGGATGACTAAGAAGTTTTACCAGCTGAAAGGAGCCTCTGATCCCAACATGAATTTCACTTATATTGCCTCTTTGCCTGATGAGTTACAATCAGAGATTCAACGGATAGTTTAACAATCTAGAAAGGAGATTCCATAATTATCTCTTAGTAAAATTCATCAAATCACCATTACTACTGTCAGACAACTTTGTGAACAACAAGAATTCTTCCAGAAATGGAATGATGATAGAACCATCCTGAAGACAGTTTGTAAAAGACCAGAATTAAAGATTAAGTGTAAAGATAAGAAATGTATATGTGGTCCTAAGAAAAAATTTCATGTACAGAGATACACTCCCTCAAGAACTTTTCTTGCAAGATGATTCAGGAAAAGAAGAAAATTCAAATTCTTCAAAAAGAGATCCACTTTTTCAAAGAAAAGAAGTGCTTCAGACAGATGTTTTATCTGTGGCAAAAAAGGACATTTTGCTAAGAATTTTCCTAAACAGACCTCTAAGTCTGTAAAGTTGCTCTAGCAAATTCAACACTCTTCTTTAGTATCTCTTCCAGATGATGCAGATATTGAATCAGTTCTTTCTGAACAGGATGAACCAACCAATAAAACTTTATTTATTTTGAAAGTTTCTGATACTGATTCAGACTCATTTGAAGATGAAGATGATCCTTACAGTCTAATTCTCCATTTTGACCATACAACTTTTCCCTCAATTTTACCAGTTGTAAAAAATTTACCAACTCATTTGGTAAATATTTCTCTGTTAATTTCTAAATATGATAAACCTATTGTATGTTTGGTTTCATGGATACAGGTGCTCATAAATCCATGAAGAACCGATCCATCTTACCAGATTCATATTGAAAGTCTCATATTGAACACTTTAGAGCAGCTGATGGACATTTTTTAGGAGCTGGAGTATGAGACTTCTCAATGGCAAGATGTATAATGGCTTAAGGCTGAAGACAGTACATATTTTTTTATATGAGGAGATAGAGAAGTGATAAGATTTTTTATACTATGAACATAGTTAATCTTTTTAAAAACAACATAAGGGTTTAACAAATGAAGTTTAGTGTCATCTACTTTTGTTTCTTCTAGGAGATGGGTGATTTCTACTAGGTGATCTATTTTATTGGTAATAAACTGTTTACAAGAAGTAGGAAGAACTAAAGAAGAAGTATGAGAAGTGGATATTGAGGAAGAACTAGCCATGGTGTTTTAATTCTCTTTCCTATTCTACTTATCCATATATATCACTGTTAGACTTTAAGGCTCTGATACCACTTGGGGTGTCCATGCTCACAGAGACTTCTGATGTTCAAATCTCTAGAAGTATAATGTATAAGATATACCATATACAGGATTAGAGTTAAAAACAAAGCATACTGACTCTATGAATATAGATGAAGGGTCTGCTTAAGCTCATAAACACAAACACAGATGAATCTTATGCATATTCTACACACAACCTTTCCTTGGGCATTCAACAGGATAACACCCTTTTGATTCTCTATACTGGTTATAACAACTCTTTCACAAGTAATTCTTCATATCAAGGGATCGAGCTTAACAAATAATATGCTTTAGTATAGAGAAAAGAGAGAATTTAATTTAGAAATTCATAATTTTATTAAACACACTAGGGATATAAGAAGGGTCTATCTCAAACATACAATGGAAGCTCCATATATAGGAGGACAAACTAAGAAACAAACAAACATGCTTACATAAGCACTTACATCATAAAACACTTACACACTAATCAAAAAAGTAACAAGCCATGTGAGGGAATACTATTTTCACTCAATGAAATTATTACAACAAGACAAAAATAGTAAATTCACTATATAAAGTACGATGGTGATAAATTCATATTCTGATAATCAGAGGAGTCTGAGTCATAAGAAACTAGAACCATCAGATTGTCTTCTAGTGTTCTGGATGCATCAATATATTGGCGTGATATGATATCCATATCTTGTCTGTTAGGAGGTGAGCTGACACTAGTAATTATCTCATCAATATCTTGTTGAGTTATTTCTGTGTTATCAAGATTTTTTTGAACAGCTGGCTAAGATGAGCTGGAAGGCACTTCTTCTGAATGACTGAGAGGAGCAGGATAAGATTCTGATTGACTGAGAGGTCCACCAAAATCAACATCATAGTCAACAAAGTATTCACCAGTAAGCTAGAAAGGAAGCTCAGTGGTCTATTCTGCAAATCTTATCTGAGTATTGAGTGCTGATTCAAATATTCTTTTAGCTTTATCAAAAATACTTTTAATTGTAGTAGTCCAGTTTAAATCAGGAATAAGAAATGTGCAAATAAGTGGAGTCCTGACATTTAAACAAGTATTAATAAACTGACATAACAGCATCTTGAGGTTTGTCTGCATGCTTTTCTTTTGATAAAGTTGGCCAACATAAGATTTTCATTCAAAGGCAAAATTCTGAGACCAAAGAACACCTATTCTGGGATACTGGAAGTATGGTCTGTGGAAGATAAAGATATAATGAAAATTCTTAATCTCATCTTCTGGCTTATCCCATACTTTATAGTATCCAGCATTCTCCTTAAATTTTTTAATCCAGTTGGGGATTGAATTAGACCATTTTAAATATCTCCAAGGTAAGGAATCAGAATTATTCTCATTCTGGAGAAAACTGATCAAGTTCATGAGAGAGATCTCAATTGCTTGGTGATATAGTGTTGAATAACACCATAATAACCATAGTTCTGGAATTATTTTTAGATTAGAAGGGGACAAATGATAAATAAGAAACCATGAAAACTCAGGATAAAAAAAAATTAAGCTCACGATTAATATAAAAATAATCATGAACTTCAGAAAGATAAATCAAAAGATGAGTTCTTGCAAAATGTTGAATAGAGGCTGGATTGGAGAGATGAAAATCTAGAGAAAACTGTCAAATTGGTAATTAATATATTTGTCGGTATTACTAGGTGAACTAGGTAGTCTAGAACTAGATGATCTGGAATTCATCATGATAAGAGGAAGGGAGTGTTTATGAGTAATGAGAAGAATATGTTTAGTTGGTCTGGACAAAAGGTCAGGGATGATGTCTGTTTTACCTTTTATATATTGAACTGAGAAATCATACTTTGCAAACCATTCTTGTAACCTTAATAACTAGTGAGGAGGTAAGGTTTTTTGTTTAAATCCAAGGGCTCTTGGAAAAGATGTATTGTCAAGAAGGATGAGAAAGTGATAACCAATAAGATATAATTCAAACTTCTTTATTTCATACTTAACAACTAAGATTTCTTTATAAGTGGAGTGGTAATACTTTTCACTATCTTTAAACTGTCCACTTGCGTATCCACAATAATATCTTTTTCCATTAAGTTCTTCAAGAAAAATTGCATCCCAAAATTCATCTTCAAGGAAAATTGCATCCCAAAATTCATCACTTGCATCTGTCTATAGAATACAAAGTCCAGTAAAAGGTATGTGGAGGGGAATTGGTTTTTGGGCTATCTGTTTAATGGTTTGGACTGCTTGGGTTTGAGTTTCTGTCCATGATGGTGGATTCTTTTTGAGAAGTTTAGAAAGTTGGCTAATGGGATGGGCTATGGCTGGAAAAAGTCTCTGATATAATTAATTATACGAGAAATTGTTGAATCTATTTTTTAGTAAGGTTTGAGTCTGAAAACTTGAGGAGTTCTTGGGCTATATGTGGGCTAGGTGAATAGGATCCATTTTTAAAATAAAGGCCTAAGAAATCAATAGTGGTTTGGCCCAATAGGCTTTTCTATTCAGACAACATTATCCCATATTACTTAACAATTGAGGCAAACTGTTATAACAGTTAATGATGACCATATTCTGTAGCTGAGAAGAGGAGGATGTCATCAATGTAGATCAGAGTTGAATACAGAATATGTTAAAAAATTATGATCATTACCTTTTGAAATAAAGAGGGAGCAACCTTAATCAGGAATGCAGAAAGTTGTCTTGGGTCTATCTTCTGGATTGATACCCAATTACCAAAATCCTGCTTTAAGGTCAAACTTAGAGAAGATCTTAGCATTCTTCAAATGTACCATGAGAGTAGAGATTTTCAGCAAGGGAAACTTTCATCTGCCAAAAATAAGTTAAGAGGCTTATAATTAATTATAAGCCTTTTCTGTCCTCTTATCTGTTGAACTCTTTTTTCTATATAAAAAGCTTGGAAAGCCCAATTAGACTTAGTGGGCTCAATGAGTCCTTGTTGTAATAACTGTTCACATTCTTGTTTAGCAAGAGCAAGGTCTAAGGGAGACATTCCAGAGTGTAAGGCTTTTGTAGGGTTTATATCTTCATTTTTCTTGAAAGGAAGGAAAATGAAGAAATCAAAATTTTTCCACAAAGGTTGAGAGTGTTTAAAGTCTAGGTGAGAGTTTGCACAAGAAGGAAGGAGCAAAGTTTTCTCATGATCATATACAGAAGGAAGTTCTGCAAATGAATAGAGTTTAGCAATGTTGGTGTATGTTTTAAATATATTCTTGTGTTTAAGGCCAGTAGGAAGGATCTAAAGGTCTTTGGCTTGACAGTAAATATCAAAACCAATGAGAAGATCTTTATCAAGAAGATCTGAGCCAATGATATGAGTCCATATTATACAATAAGGAAAAAATTAAATTCCAATTTTTTGGTGGGTAATCAAGTGTGTAGAAAATACTTATCCATCAGCTACTCTAAAGTGTTCAGTATGAGACTTCCAATATGAATATGATAAGATGGATGGGTTCATCATAGATTTATGAGCATCTGTATCCATGAAAGCTATCAAGGTAATAAGTTTATCATATTTGGAAGGCAACAGAGAAATATTTACTTAAGGAGTTGGTAAATTTTTTGCAACTGGTAAAACTGAGGGGAAGGTTGTATGGTCAAAATGGAAAATTGGATTGTAAGGATCATCTTCATCTTCAAATGGGTCTGAATCAATATCAGAAACTTCCAAAACAAATAAAGTTTCATTGGTTGGTTCATCCTATTCAGAAAGAATTGATTCAATATCTGCATCATCTGGAAGAGATACTAAAGAAGAGTGCTGAATTTGCTGGAGCAACTTTACAGACTTAGAGGTCTATTTAGGACAATTTTTAGCAAAATGTCATTTTTTGCCACAGATAAAACATATGTCTGAAGCTCTTCTTTTCTTTGAAAAAGGGAATCTCTTTTAGAAGAATTTGAATCTCCTTCTTTTCCTAAATCATCTTGCAGGAAAAGTTCTTGAGGGAGTGTATCTCTGTACATGAGATTTCTTCTTAGGACCACATACACATTTCTTATCTTTGCACTTAATCTTCAATTCTGGTCTTTTACATACTGTCTTCAGGATAGTTCTATCATCATTCCATTTCTGGAAGAATTCTTATTGATTACAAAGTCGTCTGACAGCAGTAATGGTGATTTGATGAATTTTACAAAGAGATAATTGTGGAATCTTCTTTCCAGATTGTTGAACTATCCATTGAATCTCTAGTTATAACTCATAAGGCAAAGAGGCAACATAAGTGAACTTCATGTTGGGATTAGAGACTTCTTTCAGCTGGTAAAACTTCTTAGTCATCCTTTCATAATATTTCTCAAGATCTTTTTCTTTCAAAGAGCACATTTCATAGAGTAAAAGTCTTCATTTTCAGCTTTGACTATCATATTGTAATCTCTAAGGAAAATGTTATGAAGGATAGAGATTGCAGCACCAACTGGCTGACTGTTAATGAACTGAAGTCTTTCATATTCACTAAGATTAAGGAACCATTCTCTAATTGATCCTGTTGTTCTTACAACAAATTCATGTAATGCTTATTAGAGAGTGAGGCCATTTTTTACCATCTGAACATCTATCCAAGCATTAAACTCTAAAATTCTACTTTTTCATTTAGAAGGAGGGAGATCATCAAAAGTAAACCAGGGTCCATTGCCTGAACTGGAACTTCTGGTATTAAGATTGATGTATTTTAGCAGTTGGTCCATTCCTTCTACTCCTGATTGTTCTTATTGTTCATTAATATGAGGAGGAGGTGGATCTCTTGGGCTTAGAGATCTGGGAAGATCAACCATGAATAACTTAGTGATATCTGCTTCTGCTTCTGAATCTGTTTCTACTGCTAAAGTAATATCATTAGAATCCTTTGAGGAATCTGAAGTAACATTAAAGGCCATCAGCTGGAATGAAGTTTTAGGAACATCATCTGCTTTAGAAGTGAAAGTTGAAATAGTAGGTACAACAGTGGTTACTTCAACATAAGTTTTTTTTGTAGTTGGTGGAACAGAAGAAGATAGGACACATGAACGATGTGGTTTTGCTGGTGGAAATAATTAAGCAAAAAATCCAAATGGCGATTAAGAGGATGGAGGTGGTAGATATGGAATACTGGGAAATGTGTTAAAATAATCTGGTGAAGATGATTGTGAGTGTTTTAGTTGAAGATCTCTTTTAATTTGTTGAATTTGTGCTTTCAGTCTTTGTATCTCTTTGTCTTTTTCATAAAACAGAGGTTCAGATTCTCTTCTTTGAATCATAAGTCTCAGATCAGTGTTTAGTTGAAAAATTCTTGTATAAAGACTGTGATATAGCTGTTGAATCTCAATAGACATTGTACTTAAAGCTGCTGTATGTTGATCTAATTTGGAAGACAAATGATCAATCTTTGTGCCAATCATCTGAAGATACTGATTTTGAGTTTGGACATTCAAAGAATGCCAATTGAGCACTTCTTCAACTTGGGTGGTTTGTTCAGTCTAGCCATTGGGAAAGATAGTGGTGTGTTGAATGTAAGGTCAAAAATTTATTTTAGTTTGTGGATTGGTTTATTTCTAAAGTGGAGGAAAGTCTTCTGGTGAAGGTGGTTTAAACATCATACACAAAGGAAGTATAGATGTAAGTGGAGCTGGAGTGTTTGGGATATATTTTTTAGGTTGGATGGTTGGAGGTTTGGGAACTTTCAATAATCCTTTTCTTTCTAAAACTTTTAAAGCTTCATCATAAAAGGATAAAGGAAGAGGCTATTCTTTCTGTTGGATTTCTGGTTTAATAGCTATCCAAGATTGATTATCCAGTGGTAGAGGATGTTTATGGTGAGAACATTGAGTTTTACAGGAAGAGAAAAATCTCTTAGGACCTGTAAGTCTGGTTGGTGGAGTATAAGGTTCACCATCCTCAAAGCACATATATCCTGGTTTACAATTTCCTAAGCCAAGAGAGTCCTAAATGAAATGACCATTCATCTTTGCTGCATAGATCTGTCTACTCGTAGCATTAAAGCTATAGATTACAACATCCTTTTCCCTAGAAAAAGAAACTAGAGTGATCATATAGTTGTGGAAAACTGCTGGAGAGGATCCAGAGTTAGAAGGAACAGAAAAAACTATCTTAATAGTTCCATCAACCTGTTTAATAAATTTGGAGTCTGTGGTTTGTACAGATTCTTGCTTCTGCTGCATCTTCTCATAATTGGTGACCCATTCCAAAGGAATGAGTTTGGATAATTCTTCTTTGGGCAATTGTTTGGGAGTCTGGACAATTGTTGGGGTGTAATTTGTATCTGAATAGATATACAAAGCATCTGTGGAAACTCCAGGTGTGACAATATTAATTGCATGATCTTGCAATCTATATACCAATTGATGATGGAGTATAGCTGATACAGAATTCTGAACTTGTGGAGCACCAGTAATTTGAACTTGTACTTTCAAAGCCTTAGGCAGAAAAGAATTTGCTAAAGACAAATTATAGTTGGAGAAAAAGGTAAGTACAATACTTCTAGCATTAAGTGTTGTTAATATTGTTCCAATTACAACATTGTCAAAGTCTACATATCTGATGTCCAAGCGGAAAAGTCGAGCAGTCACTGGTAGCCCCTTTCTGCCATGATAAGAAAGGACTATTCTGATAGCTCCAAAATGGAGATGAGAATATCCTTGCTTCTGCCATTGAGAAATAAAGGGTTCTGAAATTTCAAGAGTAACATATTGCTCAGTTGTGGTTGAAGAAAGAGTACAGTGGCTTAAGGTCGAAGACTGTACATATTCTTTTATATGAGGAGATCGAGAAGTGATAAGATTTTTGATACTACGAACATAGTTGGTCTTTTTGAAAACAACATAAGGGTTTAACAAATGAAGTTTTGTGTCATCTACCTTTGTTTCTTCTGGGAGATGGATGATTTTTACTAAGTGATCTATTTTACTGGTAATAGACTGTTTACAAGAAGTAGGAAGAACTAAAGAAGAAATATGAGAAGTGAATGTTGAGGAAGAACTAGTTATGGTATTTTAATTCTCTTTCCTGTTCTACTTATCCATACATATCACTGTTAGACTTCAAGGCTCTGATACCACCTGGGGATGTCCATGCTCACAAAGGGTTCTGATGTTCAAATCTCTGCAAGTATAAGATATAAGAAATACCATATTTTGTCTGTTGAGAGGTGAGCTGGCACTAGCAATTATCTCATCAATATCTTATTGGGTCATTTCTTAATGCATCTATCTGATATTTTAATGTGAATTCTAAATTCCTTGAGGAACTTATAATAAAATAAAATCTTTAAAAATTCGTACACCTAATGAAAAGTTATTAGTCTCTCCGTCAACTTCTTAATACATATTGTAGTTGCTGTGAGAGACAGAAAGACCTAAATAAACAAAATTAAACTGAAAAGATTTGCTGGGGTTAATCAAAATAACATAAAACGAAAAAAGTTTAAGAGGGTGTTTCTTAAAACTTAAAAGCTGGTCAAAACTGATTATAAGCAGTTTTTAGATTATAAGTTGTTTATTTAAGTGTTTCTGAAAACTTAAATAATAGATTATAATCTGATTTTAATCAGTTTTTTTAAAGTTGGGTTTTGCTACTTTTTTTTAAGCACTTATTTTTTAAGCAGTTTTGACCAAGTAAAAGACCATACTATCCCTACCTAATCTTTAATATTTTAAATTTGCCCACCCTATGCACTTTAGTTCCTATCAAATAAATTTTATTATTATTATTATTAAATAAATTTTATTATTATTATTATTGCAAAATAAATTTTGAATTGACATTTAAAAAATCATTTTTATACAATAAATAAATTCATGGACAGTTTGGTCATTTTGACAGTTTCTGCAATTAAAAACTGATTATAAGCTGATTTTACAGAAACAATTAACTGATTAAAAACTAATTATCAGCTGATTATTAACTAGTTTACAGAAACGCTTAACTGCTTATTTTTAATCTGATTATAATCTAAAAATAACTTATTCACAATAAGCTGAAAAGCTCCAGTTTTGAGAAACACCCTCTAATATTAATAAACATTTATTGCCATGCTAGAAATTGATAGCGTTAGGGCATATATAATTACATTTTCATGTCTTTACGTATATTTTTTTATTAATTTCAATTATATTTTTTCTCTTATGTATTACTAGTTTTCTTACGTAAAATTTAAATTATATATTTATTTTTATAAACACATAATAATTAAAATTTAGAATTTATTAATTTTATCATAATAATCCAATAATAAAATTTTAAAATTAGATTAATAATTAAAAATTAACAAAGTATAAAATAATATATCAAATTAAAATTTCAATGTTTTCACATTTTAAAAAAAATATCTTATTCTCTTTTCCACATATATTTTTTATTTTTATTAAAAATATCTAAAATTTCTAATTTTATTTGTTGTTCTGAGAAATTAGTTGATATTGCTGATTTTTATAATGATTTAAAAAAAAACTGTGTATTTAACTATTGTTACAAAATACTAAGATGAAATATAAAAAAATATTTTGCGCTTTTTACAAAATTGCAAAAAAAAAATTACAATAATTAACAAATTTTAAAATATTTTTAAATTTAGTGGATTTTTTTAATTTACAAATTTATATATGATAATTTTTGTAATTTTATTATGTTTATTTTGTACTTTTATAAAATGACCAAAAACTTTCTGATAGAAGATGTAAAATTTTTAAAAAGTATAATGAGTAATTTTCCCAAATATTTTTACTTTATTGGTAAATATTTATTAGAGTATACAATAAAATATTATGAATTTCTGCAAGTAAATATAACTTATTTTCAAATTTTAATAAATTTATAATATTTTCTAAAATTATAATTTCCTTATTTATTTAATATTAATAATTTTTATATATTAATGTTTTCATTCAAATATTATAACATAATACAATGATAATATTTTTCAACTTAGATAATTTATAAAAATTGACTTATCAATATTTAACCGGATAAAATAAACTCTTTTCACAAATATGAAAAATTTAAAATGAAATGCACAGTTTATATACTTTTTTAATATTTTTTAAAAGTTTATAATAAAAATAAAAAGTACGCTAAAGTTTCATATCAATAGAGAGGTCAAATTGGTTTTTTCGGTTAACATAATAAAATTGAAACAGTATAGTTTATATACTCTTTTAATTTGATATATGTCATTTTGTTTTATTTTTTTAATATCAGAAATTATATGAAGGGGATAAGGATTTAATAATTCTAAAGTTGTAACTTGATATACAGCAACGGATGATATTTCTGTTTAGGTATCGAGTTTAAATTTTACGTATTTTTATTTTTTCATACATAATTAATAAAAAAACACTAAAATTTAAAATTTTATAATAAAATTGAAAAAACACTAAAATTTAATTTTTTTTTAATTAACCTATTAAAAAATTATTAAGAACTTTTGCTCTTGCCCCACGGTCTCTATGCTCAAACAATAATGCTACCTTTAATTTTTTACGTCCGATTATTTAGTGCATTATCTCTGCTTTTTAATGCATTCCCAATTATGGAAGTTAAAAACCTATCAAGCCAATTTTAGACGAGTAATGAAATATCATTGCCATCAATACGATCTTTTTTTTTTTTTTTGAGCAAATCAATACCATCAAGTTCCAATCCTCATCCCCTTTACATAATTTCTGATATTAATATATATATTTATGTATATATATATATATAATACCACATATCAAATTAATCCCATTTTAGTCATAGTTTCAATTTCTAAATACATTTCATTAAAAAAAAGAAAGAAGAAACGTTCATTTAGGCGATTTCACATATTCCCATCAAAAGTCTCCTGCTCTCATTCTTTTTATATATTCCTTTCCCTGATTTCTTCACAAAAGAAATATTAACCTTCTATCCTCTCAACAACATGCAGTTGACTGCAATTAACTTTCAGAATGTTACATGAAGCTAATTATTAAATTTCTTTTCCTCAATAAATTGTAATTCAAAATTGGTCAAGTAGTTTACCGTTGAGACTTAAAACAATGCCATCGAGTGAGAAATTCGGATTTTTTTTCTCTTTTTGAAAGTTCGTTTCAAAATTGATTTAAAACAAGGCCTGCTCGCAAATTGATAATTTTTCTATAGTCAATTCAAAATAATAATAAAAAAAATGTTGAGAAGAAGAGAAGTTAGGTTTTCTAAAGTCAATTCAAAGCCATGCCAAGGCCTTAAACATCATACGGAGACAATGTTGAATATCTAGAAACCTGTGATTTCTGAAACTTGAAAAAAATAACAGTGCAAAATTGGTGCTATATTCTCTAGAATCAATAAATCAGCAGCAGAATGAAACAAAATATGGTTAGATCTTCACATGGAAAAGTCCTTTTCTTTTTTCTTTTTCTTTTTTTCCTTTTCTTTCCCAATTTTCCATTCAATCACTCACCCCCACCCTACCAAATAAAAGAAAAAAAAAACATTTTATTTACATAACTGTATGCTTCTCCGTCTTCAATCCCTTATGTCCAGAATCAATATGCAACCCATATTTGTAAATCAATATGAAGTCAGTATGAACCTTTAAAAGGAGTTTTTCTTTGCTCAAGAAATTGTATGGAGGAGATCCTTCTCTACTTGGTCTGCAGTTCGGGAGAAAATGTCGACAGGAGCACTGGTGTAGCCAACGGCATTGTGCTTCAATTTACCATTAGAAGAGCCTTTTTGGTGATCAAGAAAAATTACAATCACAGTGATATCATCATGAAAGTGCCGCCTTACACCCCTGTCAATTTTCTTTAGATCATCGTATCTCATCTCTCTTTTCTTTGCAGCCTCCTGAAGAGCAGCTCTCACCAATCTCTTTGCGATCCCCTGCAGTTACGAAGCAGCCAATAGCATAGTTAGGCAAACTACTTAAACCTGCCGGCGTGTTTCAAAATACTATGCTGTTAAAAATTTGAAGCAACCCCAGAACCAACATTAAGAAAAATGGAAGCAAACTTATATCATTTCTTAAGGAATAAAGAAGCTCCAAGAATCAAGACTTAGATAAGAGGGAAAAGAACGAATTATTGCATTTCCATGAATTCGGTCAAGCACATAGAATTGTGTACCAAAAAAAAAAGAGAGAGCTTGTATTTTATATCAAAGTCTAATCAAAGTTAAAATTGCCTAAGTTAAAAAATTGAAGTCCAAGATAACAGGCAGTAAAAGAGAGGTGAAAGTCTAGAATCACTCACAGCTCTTGGGTTTTTGAAAACAATATCTACTGCTGCTTCATCACTCAACTGTTCCCATAGACCATCTGAAGCAAAGATCAGAAACATGTCCTGTGGTCTGAGCTCTCTGATGATTATTGAAGGTTCTGCTGTCATTGCCGCCCGCTTCAAAGGAACAGGGTTTCCAAATTGCTGAAACACTGGATCTCTGTTAAATTCCGGTTTCTTCAGATAAACATCACCAATCGATCTTGATACCTGAAATAGAAGAAAAAGTTTTAGACTGACAGTTCCATTACATTCCTTAACATTATTGGCCATACGACACCTGAAAGAAAGGTAATGGCCTGCTGCAACAGACGGAATACATCTTTTAACTCATATCAAGATTAAAGTATAAAATTCCAAGTGTCCAATCAAGGTCAACGGAATAGTAATCTTGGAGGCAGAAAAATAAGTTTAACTTGAATAATTCTAACAGTAGTATTCTCCACCATGTATAGATGTCTATCCATAAAGCACAAGGACAGATACAATTGAGAACAACAAAAGGACAGCCCGGTGTACGAACACTCCCGCAATACACGGGGTCCAGGAAACACAGTCAAAATATAGTCACCCAGTCAGATAAACAATCATATTTCCATTGGAAGACATAAATTTATACAGTAGTTAAAAATGAATCTAGAAAGGCTTTAGTCGCAATCAAGACTCAGAGATTGACTTCTAAACCACTTAAAACCATATGCTTATCATTTTCTAAGCTTAAAAACTTCCAATAATCCAAATTCTAATAATAATAATGTAGCATATAAAAAAAAAAGAATCAATTCAAGGGTACCTGAATTATGCCCTTAATCCTCCAAACTCCACGAGTATACACCACAATGTGTGAGTCATCAGGATGAAGTGCCTCGACTTCCTTCCTAACCTCCTCAACAGCAACATTGTGATCTGTTGATAACCTCTCTGCTACTACTGGTTTTTTCTTATCCTCATGAACTCTCCGTCCAAGAACTGCTCTAGAATCTCCTAGATTAGCAACATATAATACATCATCTGTGATTGCGCCAACTAAACAGCAAGATCCAACAGAAGCAATTTGCGGCTTCATTGGCAATGATCGCTTCACTAAATGACAAAATTCCTCCTCGGTTGCATTAAATGCCTTCTTTATCACATCTACTGATAATCCCCCTTGTTCTTTAGCAAATTCTGTTATTGACACGTACAATTTAGCAAGAGAAAGATAAATAAACAAACATAAAAAGGACAAGTCTGATGCTGTGGGCGCCTGTCAAATTTTCAATTCATAATTTTCATTTCATTTTGTGGTAAAAAACAAAAGTTTGAGGCCCCAAATATTCTAACTTTACTTTAATCTCTTCCTACTCTTATGTTTACATGTAGGGGATATCAAAATTCAGTATTTATTCATTTATGAGACATGGCAATTAAAAACCATAAAACAAAAGAAAACGGAACTTAATTCAAGCTTATATAACATTACTATTGACATTAAAAGATAAATAAAATACAACATATTGATATTGATTCTATAAAAAGAGTGATCACAATCATAAACTTGCTGTTTGGAAACTCAAATTTTGCATGAATTCAATTCAAATTAGTTCTAATTTACCAATTTTCATATTTGAAAGGACGTGTTTTATAGAATTCAATTCATTTAGCATATATACATAAAAAAATTATATCAAACTAAATAGAAATAGTGTCATTCCGCAAAAATTTAATTGAACTAAAATTTAATTTATTGAATTGAATGCTTAGAAATGAGTTTTTCCAAACAAAACGAAACAAGAGTTTCAACAGAATGAATTCGATCACCAAACTCAACTGAATTACAAGTCTCATAGATTATATCAAGCAAAAACTTTTAATAAACAAAGCATCATTAACCAAAAAAAAAAGATCACACAAAAAGAGAAAGAGAGAGATTACTATGCATGAAAGGAAACAAATGTTTATTAACAAATCTGGAAGCCTCAGGTCCACCATGACCATCGTAAACCCCAATATATGTCGCAGAGGGAGAAGTGTAAACTTGGCTTTGATCCTCCAGATTAGAATTAGCTTGAACCACAGCAATCGAGTAATCACCAGAGGCATGAGGCTTCAAATCCGTATGCCATAAAAGTCCATCACCGCCGGGACCACCACCACCACCAGCTGGTCGTCTCCCAAAGCAGCGTTCGAGGGGGCGGTAGCAAGCACGAAACATAATCAGAGTTGATTTCAGGTTAATTGTGTATCTGTTGTGGCTTAGGTAATTGAAGAGTGTATAAAGAGAAAAAGGAAGAAAGTGCGTGGGAAAAGAAAAGAAAGAGAAGGAGAAGAGAGAGAGATGCCGCGTGATGAAGAAGACGACTCTCTCTCTCTCTCGCTTCCCGTTGCTTTTATTACTGTCTACTCTACGCGTTTAAAGTGAATTCCGTTACTTTTCCTTCTTTATTTATTTTCTTTTATTTTACTTCTCTATAAGGTTAATTAATTAATTAAATTTTTTTAATTTTTTCTATTTTAGTACTTCACAAAAATTATTCTTTTTTATAAATTTTAAAAAAATATATCTCTTCCTCCTACAATAATTATCTATTTCTTTTTTTACAAATTTTAAAAAATATAATTAATATATTAATAATTTATATATTTTTCTTTTTTATCTTTATTTATATATTTATTTTATATTAAAAATAGTCCAACTATATAATTAATTTTTTATTTAAAGTATAAATTTATTAAAAAATAAAATAAAAAAAATATTAAATATATTTTATAAATAAAAATAAATAATTATTTTAAAATATTTTAAAATAAAATAGTAAATAATTTTTATGAGGCGAAAGAAATATACATTATAAATCTCTTTGTTTACAGCTAATTATTTTAATTTTATGATTTTTTAACAGTAATATTTAAATGAAAAAAATGTATTTTAATTACTGCATCACTTTTTAATCTTATTTTAAAAAATAAACTATTATTTGTATAATTATATTTTCTATTCAATTTTTTTGAAATATATTTCTATTTATTTAATATTGTTATACTCCCTTCATTCCGTATTAATAGACTCATTTTTTATTTTATAAAAATTTAAAAAAATTAATTATTTTTATTAAAAATATAAATATATATTTTATTATATTTTTATTATAGTATGAAATATATTTAATAAATAAATAATTATTAAAATAATAAATAGATTATAATTTAGAAATAATAAAATTTTAATTATTATTTTGAGTTGTATTTTTTTGTGAGTAGTAAGTTTAGTTAAAAAAAACGTAAAAATTGAAAATGGGAAAATTAAAAAAAAAAAACAGAAAAAAGGGAAAAAGTTGAATAAAAAAGGAAGGCAAATAAGGGTGGATTTTTTTTTACAGTAAATAAGGGTGGAATTGGTAGCCGATGGATTTGATGATACTGATGACTGTATAATTACGCGTAGGTTTTATCTATTGATTTGAAAAATTAAAGTCATTATTATAAATCCAAGCAATCAAAAGGTGGCCAAAAGCTGTATTCACTCTCCTATTTATTTTCTAAATTCTCAAAATCCCTTAGATATTTTTGTTCTAATTAATCACTTTTTATCTCTTTAATTAATCAACTTTTTCATCATTAGACATTTGCCAAATATTACTATTTTTATTATTTTTATTTTTCAATTTGATAAGAGTAATTATTGGACTAGCTTATGTATCAATTATTTGACAATGGAATATAAGATAAAAATATAATATTTATTTTATATTAAATAAAAATAATAATATTAAGTGAATTGAGATTACTTCATGAAATATAACATTTTATCTAAGGAATAATCTATAAAAAAATATGTTCGAAATAAATAATAATCAAATATATTACATAATAAAATTATATTATGATATACTAACTAATATACTTCTTAAAAATACATATTCTTTTTTTATATTAGAGGTTAAAATTCCTTATTCAGACTCTTTCATACACTATGATCATATTCACTTAATCAAACCAAGCTTAAAAAGTATGAAAGACACCACAACACAAAACAATCCAATATTAATTTTTTTTTACTTCATGAAATATAAGTTAGATATTTTTTTAGCAGAAGAAATAAAGTATCATTAAACACAATTAACAAGTACATACACCAATATTAGGATGTAAATCCAACTGGGGCTAGAAGAACATAACATAACACAAATAAACAAACAGCAATCAAGACATAGCAAGATAAACCAACAACAGTCAAATTAGAACAAAAAAAACCAACAGCAACCAAAATAAAAGAAAATAAATATATATGCAACAATCCCCTCTTGGCTATAATAATAGCAGCAGCTGAAAGGGGAAGAAAATTTAATTTTCCTAAAATTTAAAATATGCATAGATCACTAGATTATTCAAATTAAATTGCAAAGGGCAGAATTGTGTACCTGACATCATCGTATGTTGATGCTGAAGACGATTCTGGAGTTCGTCGCTTTCCAGGGGATACACACTTTAGGTTATGCGGAAGCACTACTGAAGGAACGTAATGTTCTCTAAAATTGTTATGTTCCCTTGTAGACCACGACCCTTATTTATAACTGAATAAATTGATTAATTTCTATTTTGGTTCTTCAACAAAATAGAAATTACTTAATGGTCTCTACACTTATAATCTTATTACGAGTAGGACACCTTAATAGTCAACAATCCTAATTTGATCAAAACTTCAATTTGACTATCCTAATTTGACTGCAATACATATTTAATATTTAAATATATTTAGTCCATACTTATGATTAATTAGAGGATTAATTTTAACAATATAAAATTAATTTTAACAATCTCCCACTTTGGCTAACATATATTAAATATAAATGTATATACCTTAATGAGCTCATAAAAGCAGTCATACTGAAGGTGCCTCAAACAATCTCGTCCATTGATTATATCGATAAAGGACTGAAGGGCCAGTCGCCACATTCATTGTGACTCAAACCACCATCAATCACATTACCAATACTCTCAAATGACATAGATCAATAATAGAAGTGTAGCATGGAAACTACATGTAATGTGATCTAATCATGCCTATTTCCAACTGGTCACACTTTAGTGAGATCAATCAATAATAATACAGAGTGTAACAAAATAAATACTTTATTTTCTGCAGAAACTGAGTGTAAATAACAAAATATATCCATTATAAAATAGAGCATACACAAATATAATGTAACCATAATGAACAAACTCCCACTGAAACTAAATAGCCTCAAATAATGTGACACCCATATGAGCAGTGTGCTCATAAAAAACTTTCGGTATCACAACCTTAGTGAGCGGATATGCAATCATGGAGTTCTTTCCAATATGCTCTATGGATATCTGTCCACTCTGTACTCTCTCCCTCACAGCCAGAAACTTTATCCCAATGTGTCTCGATCGAGAAGAGCTTCTGCTGTTGTTGGAGAATAAAACTGCTGAGTTATTATCACAGTATAACTTTAATGGCCTTTCAATGCCACTCACAATGTGCAGCCCTGTGATAAAGTTCCTTAGCCAGATTGCCTGATTGGATGCCTCATAGCTTGCTACAAATTCTGCTTCCATGGTGGAGGTAGCTACTAGAGTTTGTTTCACACTCTTCCAAGAAATAGCACCACCAGCCAAGAGATATATGTAGCCTGAAGTGGATTTTCGACTGTCTTGGCATCCCGCGAAATCAGAATCAGTATACCCAATGATCTCAAGCGATCTGATCTTCTATATGTGAGCATATGTTCCTTTGTTCTCTAAAGATATCTCAAGACTCTTTTAGTTGCTTTCCAATGATCCATTCCTGGATTGCTGATATATCGCCCTAACATGTCAACTATGAATGAAATATCTGGATGAGTGTAAACTTGAGCATACATCAGACTCCCAACTGCAGACGTATAAGGAATCTTCTGCATCTCCTGAATCTCAAGTTTACCATTTGGACACTGATCAAGACTGAATTTATCTCCTTTAGCAACTGGGATATCAATTTGGTCTACTGTTATGCATACTAAATCTCTTGAGCACTTTCTCAATATACCCTTTTGTGATAATCCAAGAATACCTCGAGTACGGTCTCGATGTATTTGAATCCCTAATACAAAAGAAGCTTCACCTAAATCTTTCATCTCAAAGTGTTTTGAGAGAAAGACTTTGGTCTCGTGCAGCAAGTCCTTACAGTTAGTAGCAAGCAATATGTCATCCACATATAAGACCAAAAAGATAAACCTACTCCCACTGAACTTGTGATACACACAATCTTCCACAGCATTTGTCTCAAAACCGAAAGAGACAACTACTTCAAGGAACTTGAAGTACCACTGACGAGAAGCTTGCTTGAGTCCATAAATGGATTTCTTTAATCTGCATACCAATCGCTTTGAGTCTCCATACACAAAGTTTTCTGGCTGCACCATATAGATGGTTTCATCAATGTCTCCATTGAGAAACGCAGTCTTCACATCCATTTAATGTAACTCAAGATCAAAATGTGCAACTAGAGCCATGATTGTCCTAAAAGAGTCCTTCAATGATACTGGAGAGAAAGTCTCTTTATAGTCAATCCCTTCTTTCTGAGTGAAGCCTTTAGCTACAAGACGAGCCTTATATCTTTTCACATTACCATTAGAATCCCTGTTGGTCTTAAATATCCATTTGCAACCAATAGGTTTCTTTCCTTCAGGTAACGAGATAAGATCCCAAAATTGATTGTCTTGCATAGATTTATATTCTTCACCCATTGCCTCAATCCACTTCTGAGAGTTGGAATCCTGCATGGCATGATGAAAGCTGATAGGATCATCTTCCACCATATCTACAGTGTCCTCATGTTCCTGAAGATATACTACATAGTCATCCGGAATAGCATTTCTTCTCTCTCTAGTGGACCTTCTTAAAGGCACAGGTTCTGGCTCAAATTCTTGAGGTTGTTGAGCTTGTACTTGAGGAAGAACAACTTCTTCATCCTGATGGGGAAGTTGATCAACATTGTCTTGTATTGGATCCGGAATTGCTTCTGGGATATTAACAATTCTAGGAACCTGAACAGTCCCAGGAGCAAAGATAGGAATCGACACTGAGTGTTCCTGACTCGATTCCTCCTCAAAGACAATGTTTCTAACCTTATTTCTCCCCCCAAACTCAACATCCTCAAAGAATGTTGCAATTTCCGTCTGAAAAATAGATCTAGAAATAGGATTATAAAACTTAAAACCCCGAGATCGCTCAGAATAACCAACAAAGTAGCTACTAACAGTTTTGGAGTCCAATTTTGTCTCATTAGGCCTATAAGGCCTAGCCTCAGCAAGACATCCCCAAACATGAAGATGCTTTAGACTGGGCTTGCGTCCAGTCCAAAGCTCATAAGGTGTTTTTGTAGCTGCTTTAGTTGGTACTCTGTTAAGAAGATAAGCTGCTATTTTCAATGCTTCTCCCCACAAAGACTCAGGCAAGGAAGAATGACTAATCATACTCCTTACCATATCCATAAGAGTCCTGTTACGCCTCTCAGATACACCATTCATGCTGGGTGTACCAGGTATGGTGTATTGAGGGACTATACCACAGTCCTGCAGGAAAATAGCAAATGGCCCTGGACGTTGTTCACCTGAACCATTATATCTGCCATAGTACTCACCTCCACGGTCAGATCTAATAGATTTAATCTTCTTTCCGAGTTGGTTTTCAACTTCGGCCTTATAAGATTTGAAAACGTCCAGAGACTCAGATTTCTCATGAATGAGATATAGGTACCCGTAATGTAAGTAATCTTCTATGAATGATATAAAGTATCTTTGGTCATTCCTTGTTGCTGTAGGGAATGGACCGCAGATATCCATATGTATCAATTCTAAGACGTTCGATGATCTGTTGGCACCTAGTCTCTTTTGTTTAGTCTGTTTACCTTTAATACACTCAACATAGGAGTCCAAATCTGTGTAATCAAGTGTGTTTAGGATACCATATGTCACAAGACATTCTATTCTAGATTTGGATATGTGACCCAAACGTCTGTGCCAAAGTTCAGCTGAATTATCTATATTTCGCTTCCTTTTGGTACCTATAGTACTAACCTGCAGGGTTTCATTATAAGAATAATTAATATCCAACATATATAGATTATCACATGCATTTAAGAAGCCAGTACCAAAAATTTTTGAATCCATAGATAAAGTAAATGAGCTGTCTCCAAATGAATAAGTAAAACCAGATTTATCCAAATAAGAAACAGAAATTAAATTCCATCTAAATGTCGGAATAACAAAAGTATCTACAAGATCCAAAAAAATCCAGTTCTTAAACACAATCTAATATGCCCAATTGCCTCTACTTTCACCGGATCGCCATTTCCCACATAGACGTATCTTTCACCGTCAATTGCTTTCGATAGCTCAGGCAACCCTACAATGAAACACTTATGTGAGCGGTAGCACTAGAATCCATCCAATAAGTGTTTCTAGGAGCTGAAGTTAAATTAACCTCAGAACAGACTAAAACAAGGTACTCACCCTTCTTGACACGCCATGTGGCATATTTAGGACAGTCTTTCTTTAAGTGTCCAGACTTGCTGCAGAAGAAGCATTTTAATTCCTTACGCTTCTTTTGCACAGGACCTTTATCAGTAGTCTTATTCTCAGCAGTCTTCTTTCTTTTCTTGTTCTTGCCCTTATCTACTGAAGAGACCAGATGAGCACTCTCCCTCTTAGTAGCCAACAACTTTTCCTCCTCATCCACATAATGAGCAATGAGCTCGTTAAGAGTCCATTTGCTCGGCTGGCAGTTATATGAAGTCTTGATCTGCCCATACTGTGGTGGAAGAGAATTCAAAGCTAGATGGACTAACAGGTCATCTGGTAAAACCAAATCCAGGACCTTTAGCCTCTTGGCTATTTGGGACATGCTCAGTATATGCTCTCGAATACTACCATTGCCAATATACCTTATGGAGGTAAGTTTTGCAAAAAGCGTCCCCACTTCAGCCTTGTCATTTTTGACATAGACCTTCTCCAGCTCAGCAAGATAGTTTTTAGCATTACTTTCTTCAGCAGAAATGGCTCCTCGAACATGTTCTGGGATTCCCTGCTGCATGATCATAAGACCTAAGCGGTTAGAACGCTCCCACTTCTCATACTGAACCCTTTGAGCATATGTGCTCACTTCAGTAAGAGGAGTAGGTTCGTCCATCCTGAACGCAAGGTCTAAGTCCATACAACCTAGATAAATCATGATGCTTGATTTCCATGAACCAAAGTTTGACCCCTCAAGCATAGGGACAGTGTTAGGATTATACGGCATGCTAGCTGACATCATAGAAAGTGACAAAAAATTAACATAAGCTCACTATCCACAAAATAAATGAAACAAACAATAATAGAGTTCAAATAATGGAAACAAGATACCGGCACAATATTAATATTTTCATCTTTGGATATAAAACATTAATTGTAATTAGCATCTCAATGCAGCAATCAAATATTGACAATTTGATCCTGTCAAATATTAAATCTTCCTTTGGGCCGATTTATTATCCACATGGATGAAAATATAATAATTATCATATATTTATCACTGCACATGTATTCTCAATTCAGCCAGATAGCAACCTTCCTTTGGGTCGATTTACTACCCGCAATGAATTTTAATACACCTGTCTAATATCACAAATAAATTAATTTACACAATAGAGGTCACTTTGGTAACTTTTTGCTTCAATTAATTTATTATTAAAAATATTAGACACAATAAGAACTAAAATACCAAAATTTAAACTCAATAAAATTCTCAAATTATAATAAATTGATTACAATATTTATATTAATTAAATTTAAACTCAATAAAATAATTAAAATCAAATATTGCAATAAAAAATAAACTTTAATTAATTAAAAAAAATTGGGCCAAAAATAAATAAACAGAAAATTTTGGCTAAAAATTAAATAAATTAAAAGTTTTGTGGGTGAAAATAGGATTTACAAAACTTTCTGGGTCAAAATCGGATTATCAAAAGTTAGAGGACCTGTTTGCAATATTAAAAATATATTTTATTTTTTGTTTTAGCCCGGCCCAGAGACACGCGGTTCGCTTTTTCAAAACGCACCATTTTGGCTCAAAACGATGCCGTTTTGAGCTAGGGCTGCACACTGCTCCAAACTCAGCGCTTTGGCTCAAAACGGTGTCGTTTTCGAGCTAGGTCATCGTCTCCAAACAGAAGCAGATCGCTTCGTCGCCGCCTCATCTCCAGATTCGATTCAGAGCCACCCACCGCCGGTGACAGTCTCTAGACGGTTGCTCGACCACCGAGCAATCTCCGGCCATCCTTTATCGGCGATGAATCGCCTGAAAATCGCAAAAAACCGAACTGCGATTTTTCTGAAAATCGCTTCGATTTTGGAGACGAACCCTGGCTTCTCTCCGCCGTTCTCCACGGCCGGTCCAAATCCGATAAAAAACTGGTCAAAATCGTTTAGCCTAAAAATTTTCAAAACTGTTCTTCAAGAACACGAAGAACAATTTCATTTTTTTTATTTTTTTAATTATTTCGAAAAATTAATTAAAAATTAAAAAAAATTGATTTCAGAAAAATACAGAAAATCCAAAGTCTGATTAATTCCAAAATCATCCAAATCCAAAAAACTCCAAATCGAAACTGTTCTTCGTGAAGAACAGTTTCCAAATTTTTTTTAAAATTAATTAAACTGATTAATTAACCAAAAACCAAATCAAATCAAAATTGATTTCAGATTATTAAATTCGATTCCAAATTAATTCTAGAAAATTACAATCACCGAATTAATTTTCTAGAATCAAAACAATAATCAATATCGCAATTTAATCGAAAAATCTAGCAACCTAGCACAGGGTTCTGATACTAATTAAAAGGGGAAGAAAATTTAATTTTCCTAAAATCTAAAATATGCATAGATCACTAGATTATTCAAATTAAATTGCAAAGGGCAGAATTGTGTACCTGACATCATCGTATGTTGATGTTGAAGACGATTATGGAGTTTGTCGCCTTCCAGGGAATACACACTTTAGGTTATGCGGAAGCACTACTGAAGGAACGTAATGTTCTCTAAAATTGTTATGTTCTCTTGGAGACCACGACCCCTTATTTATAACTGAATAAATTGATTAATTTCTATTTTGGTCCTTCAACAAAATAGAAATTACTTAATGGTCTCTACACTTATAATCCTATTACGAGTAGGACACCTTAATAGTCAACAATCTTAATTTGATCAAAACTTCAATTTGACTATCATAATTTGACTGCATTACACATTTAATATTTAAATATATTTAGTCCATACTTATGATTAATTAGATGATTAATTTTAACAATATAAAATTAATTCTAACAGCAGCAACAACAACAACAACGTCTTAATTTCAAGTTAATTGGGGTTGGCTATATGGATTAATCATTTTTTACTCTAATTGATTTAGGGTTACCTCTTATGATAAATTTAAAACAGTAAGATCATTTTGTATTACTTTTATTCAAATTAGTTTAGGTACATTTATGCCTCTCTTAGCTATTTATACTCCTGTAACAATCCTCTTGGCCGTAAGACACAAAATTAATATGAATCCCTCTAACAGTGGCCATAAGAGAACAAAAAAAAAGGCTGAAAGAAGAACTATCTAGCAGAGTTTTGAATCTGTTTGACCACCACAACTAGAGAAACATCAAAAGGATGAAAGCAAAAATAACTCTATTATCCTATACATCCTTAGTTAAAAAGATCGGATATTGAAGCTTTAGAATTCAAGTTTTGAAGGAAATCGTCGATTAGAAGCTTGAAAAGAATAAAAAACAATGAAGTTGAGGGTTATTGCATATGGAGTTCTTAGTTGTAAAGAACTACCAGACAAGACCAAAATAAAAAGGAAAAAGAGAGCAAAACAACTAAAATTGCCGAGGGGAGGGAGGAAGGACATTATATCTAGGGCTAGCGCCAACAAAAGCACTCTCGGCAGTCCTAAATTTAGGGTGAATCCAAAAAAGAACAGAGTAACTTTATATGAAGAGAGAAAGAGCTTCACAACAAAAGAGAAAAAAATATTAGAAGAGCATGAATCTTGAATTATATGATATATAAGATAAATAGTTATTTAGAAGTTTTTACAAAATGCTAGAAAAAATAAAAAAAAATTAAAATTATCATATTTTTTTAAAATATGTTTAAATTTATCAGAATTTATGATTAGTTTATAAAAATATCAGATGAGTTTATCATGAATTTATGAATTTAAACGGTTTATTATAAATTTATTATAAAATAATTAAAATATTTATGATAAAAATAAAAAAAAATTATAAAAAAGACTAATGGTGTAATTTTTCTATTTTATTCATATTCTATTTTATTGTGCCAGGCAATTGAGTCAAATATTCTATTGCATAGATTTATAGTGAGTAATTAAAAGTGGGGATTATGTCAACATCTTTTCTAGATTAAAAATAGATAAATCCTCTCGTTGTTGTAACGATTAATCTCACAACTCAGTTTAACCTTAGATTTATTCCAAAATTAGTTGCGAGTCTTAATTTTATGTATAAAAAAAAAGTTAATAGGTAGAAATTTTTTTAAAATTTAATATTTTTTTCAATTTAAATTTGATATAAATAAAGTTTACTTAAAACTCCCGCAATTTTATATATCATACATTAAATTTTTTTAAAATTTAATATTTTTTTAAATTTGATATGGTTAGCTTTTGGATCAAAGTGTTGTATTAGCAGCAGCATTATATTGTCAAAATTCTTCCTAAATTATTATTATTCTGAAATTGACCAACAATAAATACAAGTCTATAATGTATTTATATATACACTATATTCAAGTATTGAATCCTTTTGATCCTTATGGAATATTATATAATTTTCCTATATTATTCTATAATGTAATTTCAAACAATAGGCAGTAAATATATGACCTTAAAATTTAATCACTGCTATTGCTTTTGAGTTTTGCACAATAGTTAAAATTCTTGCATAGGCTATCATATCAGATTGTTGAAGAATATTGAAATCTCTATCAAAATTGTTTCTGGAGTGTTATAATTAAATAATATAATTATTGTATAAATAATTTTATATCAACGTATATAATGTGTTGCAATCGAGCAATAAAATTGCATTATAAATTAGATTTTTTCGCACATTATATTAATTAATTTCACATATGTCGGGTGATTTTAATAAAAAACAATATAAATTATTAAAATTAAAATTAGTGAATTAAAAAAAGGAAAAAAGAGTTTCTTTATAATGATAAATTATTCGAAGTACTAAATACAGTATACCCTCATTTATATAAATATAAAAATTATATATATATATATACCCTCATTTATATAAATATAAATATAAAAATTATATATATATATATATATGTTTAAGTGTGTGATTTATATTTTTTTTTAATATAATCGATATAGTGAATAATTTTTTTTTATTAATTCAAATGAAATTCTGGAGTATACACAGATGTAAAAATTACATTTGTTGCACAATTATCGTGCTTTGAATTGCAATTGTTATAATTTTAGTAGTTAGGAAATAAGAGTCAAACAAGACAGTTGATGAAGCAAACTGATGAAGAAAGGCTTAGTAATAATTAGAAAGGCAGGCCAAAGTCAATTTGTTCTATGCTATCCTTTATCACCCACCAATGTCAATTTGCAAATTAATTACATTATTTTTCATATAAAACTATATATTTCCCTTTCAGTTATTTTATTTTTTTTCCTCAATTAAAAAGGCATTATTTCATTTTCATCTTTAATAATTAATGTTAAATAGCAGCAGATAACGAAGATGAATTAACCAGTTGAAACTCATCTAAGCAAGGATTTTTGTTTTCAATAATACATTAAAAGAAATTAAGCATAAATTATATATTATCACTCTTCATATTCCACCTAATCTCCTAATAGATTTTTTTATATTTTTAAAATACACTATTTAAATGCCATATATATATATATATATATTTACTTCTACACTATTTATATATATATTTTCACAAATATTAAGAAAAAAATCGAATAAATTATCACTAAATTTTATTTTGATAGACAATAATGTTAGATAATATTATATTTTGAAGATTGCATATTAATTTAAATTAGGGTTGGATAAATCCATTAAGAGTTATTGAATTTATGCCATTCATTGGAGTAAAAGATTCTCTCTTTAGTTTTAAAAATGCTCAATACTTAAAATTCGAATTCAAAACCTTTATTTTGAGAAAAAAAAACTCTATCATTTCATTTCATTTATTAGGATAAAAGCAAATAAATAATAAATAATATACTTCACTATATTACTAAAATTCTCTTAAAACTATTCTATCAAAAAAAATCTCTTAAAACTCTCTATATATACATATATATATTTATATAGTAACATCATAGATATAAATCAGAACTGAAATTTGATCATTGGCCACAGGATTGTGTTGTGCTGAGGTATATAGCCATTGTCTTAGGCCATTAGCACACAGTATTTGCAAAAGTGCTTTATAATATATTTAAGCATTTGTTTTGAATAAAGAAGTATACAAATAAGGTCCATTATGTCATTATAGAAAACCTAACTTCATTGACCAGAGAAAAATCTAATAAATGAATAATTAAATCATTATTCTTAGATTTTTTTTCCTTCCTAAATTTATAGTCTGCAAAATCATGAATCCTTTGATCTTTATAAAACATCTGAATATTATGCCGTAGTAAATTCCAACCAGTATAAATTGTTTTTAGTAATTAATCTGGAGTTTTTCTTAATCAAGTCTTATAAATATTCCTTAAAATAAAATTTTAATTACTTTTAATAAATATAATTATTTAAATTTAATTTGCAAATAATAACATGAGACGGACCCAATTAGATGTGAACATTTATGTAGCAACAGAACTCCGTAATTGTTGCCTTCCCGTCGATAGAGAATTGAGATTCAAACAAAGTTGATAAAGGAAATGAAGAATGGCATGGCAAGGGAGCCAAAAGTCAACTTTTCCACTACTAAAGCCAAAATTTTCACTGCTAACCAAAGACACCAAAGTCAATTTTGTGAAGATCCTTTTTCATATACAATATTAGATTTTTCAAGTAAATTTATATGATAAATACATATATGATTTTTCATAAGAGAAATTGAATACTCAAATCTAAATTTTAAAATAGCAGCAAGTGACCACAATCAAAATTCATGTAAGCAATCGCACATGAATTGCACGTGGCTATTTATATTTATCATAGTTTAACATAAAATTGATCCCACCACTCAAATGAAATAATTAAGCAAAAGATTGATTTGAATCCCATAATATTTGTGGGAGTATAGTCACTCCCCAATTAAGCACACAATATGGCAATATTTTAAGTGCATGTGATGTGCTTAGAAAATATGGGATTTCATCTCAGAAGATTGGGATGTGCTTTGGGATGTCAGGAGTTTCCATAATTAGTGGGCGTTCCAATTACACAGTAGCTGCTTTTTTGGAGAGTGTTCCTATGCGAGAGGATTCAGTAAGATCATTTACAAGTCCTGAATCTGTTAAGAAATTAATCAGCCATTCCTCTCGAGTGGTATATATATATATATATATATATATATTTGTATTCCATTGATGATGTAATATTTTAATGAAAATTTACCTTCAGTTGCATTTAAATGTCTTTTTCATAGATTCTGATTCCTGGCTTTTGTTTCCATTACTTACAGTAACCTTTTTGCTTTAATTGTTTCTTTCTTCTATAGATCCAGAGAATTTAAAGGTTTCATTAAATTCTAGCAGGACCAGAAAATTGAATTAGTGTCAAATTTCAATTTAGAATTTGGTGTTAGTCAAAAGTGTAGAACTGATGCTTTGATTTTTTTTTAATCTCAAACCTACTGTTTTTAGTTTTGGCATTGGATGCGCTGTAATGGGATTTCCCCACTTAATAGTAAGTCTAGAGATTCTCTGGCTTTGCTGCGATTCATCACTTCAAACAATGAAGCAGAACACCACTAATTACATCAAGCAAATGGTAAGAATGAGACTGACTGCGCAAGCCAACCCCATCTGAAATGTAGTAGCAATCTAACATCTTTATGCTCATAATGTCTCTGTTAATTTAGTAGGAAATGTAGCAAATATGTGATTAAGATTATGCGTGCCTGACGGCCAAAAACAATCCAAAATTGATTAGGGGGCGTTAAGAGCAGTGCAGTTTTTGTGTTTCGCGAGCGCAAGCCAACCCCATACGAAGAAGAGCATTGCATGAACCAAAATTACAAGAAGTATCATAAATTTCAAGTCAAAAACTTTAACTACAATACAACACCCACATAGAAGAAGACGGAAAATATCTTTTACAAAGGACATCTATTTACTATTTTATGATTTATGACTACTTACAACTATATCTCTTCGGCAATATGGACAGTCACCACAAGCTAGAATCCAAGGATCCAAGCAAGCCGAGTGGAATCTATGCTCACATGGTAGGCAAATAAGCTTATCTCCTTCCTTGAAACTTTCAAGACATATACTGCAATCCCACGACTGGAGACAAATTTCCCCTTCAGCACCCCTTTCCAAGATGCTAAATACCTCCACTTGCAAACAATCAAGATCCTCTGGAGTTAGACCTGGCGGTTTCTTCTTACAGGATTCTTGCACAAGCAGTCTTTCTGTTTGATATGTTGATTCAGTGAAAGGGGTTCCTCTGGCAGACTGCCCAGGACCAATGTCAGTTCCCCAGTCCGCCACATCTACAACCCTTAAGTCATCACCAGTATACTCCTCCCTGTTGTAAATGCCAAATGATACTCTGTCACTTCGCCTAATTAAAGCAAAATAAAAAAGTCAGCACACTCTGGAAGACAACTTAGGATCTAGCGTTCAGAATAACTTCAGAAGCATGAAATTGGTGATGTATTAGAAAACAGAAATGAGTATAACACGATTTAGCCACATTAACAATAACACAAATATTTATGTTAAGAATAGGGAAGCAGCAGGCACAATAATTATGGACTTGGGCCGAAGATAGTAACAAAAAATGTGACAGTAGTGATAATCAACATCAAACTATCGAAAATAATTGTAGTAGAAAAAGAAGCCAGTCACAAAATTCCAGATGATATATAGCATTCATGATTTAATTTTTAAAATATCAGCCCGTAGCATATGCATACCAATGTCTTCTCAAGTAAACCCAAGGCAAATACTATCAAATCATGACAATTTAACTCTTGTCGTTAATACTTTCTAAAAAGCCGTCTAAATTATTCTAAAAAAAATACAAGACAAACCTTCTGTTCCATACAAACAAAATTTAGCAGCAGGATCCCAAGAAGTGATTGGCCTGTTATTTTTGACTCTCTTTTGTTTTGCCAATTAAGTAGGGAGAAATTTAGTAATGAGAAATTGATTTTGGCAAAAGCAGTATCTGGCTATAACACAAAGGCCTATGGCAGCACAGTATGAAATTAAAGCTAGCACCACGTTTCCTAGGATGGCATTTAAGTCCGAAAAAACCAAATTGTATTATCATTAGCAATTATGACTACCAAGAAGTGCTCAAAAAAATTATGACTACCAAGACTGCTAGTCCATGTGCAATAGAAATTCTCACAAGAAGGTGGTTAAATCACCTGTTTCCAGAGAGTGAGACCCCTCTCAATCTTTCAAGAAGTCTTGCCCTCGCAAGTAACACAGTCCCAGGAAGCCTGTCATTTCCAGTCAATCCTGGTCTATTCGTGCTGCTCGAAGTTTCTGTGCTGGTATTGTTGCTAGGTACAAACTGACCAGTACCTTGATCAAGCCGAGCTAAGGCACGATCCTGCCAAAGCCAAATGCAGTAAAAGAATGAGCAAAGTAAAATATACATCAGCATTGCAAAATCGATAAATAGATTAAAAAAAACATAAATGAACTCAGAGAGAAAATGCATAATAAAAAGCATAGAAACATAAATGAAGAAGTGCTAGAATGTAATACATGACAAAAATACAGAGCACATCAGCCAAATGAACCAACCATACCAAAGTGCAAAATGCCCACAGCACTTGAACATACGATACGCTACATATCTTATTTTCCAAAGTTTTAACAGTACTGTGAAACACCCATCCCTTTAAAACTCTGCCAAGATTTAAGGTTTTAGATCCACATGTCCATAGACACAAATGCATGAACTTGAGGAGTACAAAAAATAAACCATGATTGTAATAAAATTTTTAACTTTCGAATTTCATCTTCTTCGGTACCCACTACAAAGTCTTAAACACCCAATTCGTAGAAGGCCCAAGTAAATTTTTTTTACAAAAATATGTAAAAACAATAAATTTAAGCATTCTTTCAATTGATCTTCAAAAAATCATAGAAAACTAAAATGAACAGAATACTGACAATCCCCCATTTTCCTTCTCTTTAATAATATCAATTTTCTCAATAAACAAACATAACCCACAAAAAAAAAGAGGTTCTTACAGTATGGGAAGAGAGTCGATGACAAGGGTGCCGTAAGTGGGAAGATCGCCGGAGAGGATCACAGGCTTCCGAAACATGCCGGCTATGATTATGACTATGAAGATGCTGATGACGGCGAGTGTAATTAAGGTGAAAATTGCGATCAGAACTAGAAGGGTAGATTTCCAGATCGGCGCTGCTAGGTCGGCCCACACGCGACCTCCTCTGATAAAAAAGCTCCGATGCGCTCGTCATACACTAATAGAATAAATCACACTCAAAATCCGATTTGAGAATTGGTTTATATATATATATATTCAAAAGAAATCGAAAAGAAAGAATCACAGAAATTAAAGAGAAGAATTTGGGAGAAAAGGGAAGAGATTTCAAGGTAAATGAGATACAGCTTCTAAGAAACGCATGGCTATAGTCATTTAGATTTCAATGGCATTTTCAAGTAAATGTGTAAATATCTGTTCCGTTACAGTACGGGAATAAACAAAACGGTTTCAAGGGCTCCGTTGGACATTTTATAAAACGACATCCTTGATTAACCCTAAAGGACGATAAGTTGAGCATCGGTCAATTCGATTAATTAATTCATTAAATTAATTAATTAATTGAATTAATTTTTTTTAAAATTTTTTAATTTTAAATTTTTATTTTGTTCGATTCGATTAATGAATCGAATCAAATCAGTCGGTTCGATTAATTAATCGAACCAACCGATATTTTTTAAAAAATTTATAATAAAAATTTTATTTAGAATAAAAAATTAATATAATTAAATAACTAAATAAAACTTATTAAAAAACTAAAAACTAATTTTATTTTGCAAAAAAAAATTATATTTATAGGAAAAAAATTAATATAATTAAAGAATTAAATAAAAATAATAACTAAATAAATTTAAATAAAAAAGGTTCGGCTAACGGTTAATAGACCAAATCAAATCGATTAACCGTTATCCGAATTAAAAATTAAATTTATATAAATTCTTCGACCGAACCAACTGAATTATTCTAAATTTAATTAACCGAACTGAATTTTTGGTCGGTTAACTAAAAATTTGATCGCTTAATCAAATTTTGCCCACCTCTAATAATACCAGAATTTATGAAAAAATAAACTCATTTAATTTTAAAAAAAAGGCTTATAAGGGCATTATTTTCATTTATTTAGATACATTTAATAATTTATCAATAATAATAATATGAGATTCAACATGATATTAATAATTTATTCTTAATTGGATCCTATAAATAAACTTCATATATATGGTGTATAAAAATGGCGATATATAACATTATATTTTTCTAAATAAAGGAAAATAAAGTAATAAATAAGAAATTTATAAACAAATTATTTTATATTGATATATTATTTATAATATTTAGAAATACAATATTTTATGAAGTTAATATTTATGAAAAAATATATTTTAATTACTCTAATACCATGAAAGATTAAGGACAAAATAGAAATATGATAGCTTAAATTTATTTTTGTCTCATCCGATAATAAAATTATTTATATATGTATAAGACAGGAAATGGATTTTTTTTAATCTTTTATTATGGTTTTCTGGTATTAATAATATGTTAAAAAAAATTGATATAGTTTTGACTCGAGAAGCTTGAAAATAACTTGATGTATACATTTAGTTAATTAAATAAATTGAAATATTATTTTTATTAAATTTGGGATTATGTTAATTGGTTGATATTTACTTTTATTTGAGAACAAACGACAATAAAATGCATAATAAACTAATAAAAGTCAATATCAATAACAAGAAAATTTTGAAATAGCCTAATAGGATCTACCTGAAAATTATAAGAGTCAACTTGATTAAATTTCGGAGTTTAAGAGGGTGTTTCTCAAAACTGGAGCTTTTCAGTTTATTGTGAATAAATGATTTTTAGATTATAATCAGATTAAAAATAAATAGTTAAGCGTTTCCGTAAACTAGTTAATAATCAGCTGATAATCAGTTTATAATCAGTTAAGTATTTCAGTAAAATGAGCTTATAATCAGTGTTTAATTGCAGAAACTGTCAAAATGACCAAACTGTCCCTGAGTTTATTTATTGTATAAAAATAATTTTTTAAATGTCAATTCAAAATTTATTTTGCAATAATAATAATAATAATAAATTTTATTTAATAATAATAATAATAATAATAATAATAAATTTTATTTAATAATAATAATAATATTGGTGTTATCAATAAATTATACAAATAAAAAACTAAAGTGTATAGGGTGGGCAAATTTGAAATATTGAAGATTAGGTAAGGATAATATGGTTTTTTACTTGGTCAAAACTGCTTAAAAAATGTAGCAAAACCTAATTTTTAAAAAACTGATTAAAATCATATTATAAGTTACTATTTAAGTTTTCATAAACACTTAAATAAACAACTTATAATCTAAAAACTGCTTATAATCAGTTTTGACCAACTTTTAAGTTTTGAGAAACACCCTCTAAGTAAAATTTTCCCATTTAGATGATATAAATTCAACCAAATTCAAAATTATTCAATGAATATAAGATAAACTAATATCAAATATATAATTAAATAAATTGAATTAAATTTTTAATAACTTATGTATGTTTATTGTCAATACATTTCAAATCAATTTTTTATTAAATTTTAAATTCTTTTTAGGTGGTAAATGTATATATATTTAATATCAAAATATACTTAATTATTATTGGCATATGTTTTTAATAATAAAAAATAAAAGTTATTTATGGAATATTCAATCTATTTTATTTTATTTTTTGGATAGATTTTAGTTTATTTTATTTTATATAATTAAATATGCTAAAATTTTAAAATTTTATTTAACTATTATAATATCACCTTAAAATTTAAAAATTTGACCAAACTTTTAAATTATTTTCTAGAATAAAAAAATATATTGAAATTATAATATATTAGAATCATTCAATTTGATTATTTTATTAGTATATTACATATATGTTCACATTAAGATTTATTTATTATGCCATAATATTCTATATATAAAAAAGTTATATATGTGTAATAGATTTTTATTATTTTATATTTTTTTCTTATATTGTATATGTGACATTTAAAATTGTAAGGTTAATTTTTATTATTAAAATTTTAAAATATTATATATATGAAAATTTTATTTTTACAAAAAGAGATTATCATTATCCGATTTGATTCAAAAATTCAGGGACATTTACATACCTATCTAAAAAAATAACTTTTATTTTAAGAATATTACAAAAGATAAAAATATTTATATTTTTATAAAAAGTTAGATCAAAATTTTAAAAATAACTCATGCTTCACTAAAATATTTTTTTTAAAAAAAAATATCTCTTCTCTCTCTATAATCAATATTTTACTTTATTTTTATGTTTTTTTTTAAACTTCACTATTAAAAAAATATTCTAATAAATAATAAAAATTAATATCTTAAATTATTTTTCATCATATAAAAATTATAATTTTTATAAGAAGATAAAATTTTAATTTTAATTATAAAAAATAAATAACATTGATAAAAAATAAATAAAATAAAATATATAAAAATATATAAATAAAAATTAATAAGTTTATTTTTAAATAAATTTTACATATCATACCCATAAAAAATATAAAAATAAGCACAGTGTAACACCTCTATACCCTGTATACGTACCAATCATGCTTAAACGATCGTAATATACGTATACTGAATATAGAAAATGCCACGGTTTAAAAAGACACAACAAATATCTTTGTAAATAAGTGAAACCAATCTCAAACAAATAAAAGAAATCCAAAATACACTATATACAAAATGTTTAATAATTCACAGCGGAAGTTATTATAAATATGTTATAAATCAAGGTTTACAAAACATAGAATATATATATATATGATTGGCAGCTCTTCTCCGATCTTTAAGTCCCAAAATAACTCTTCAATGTCTACTCTCACTCGGTCTCGAGGAGCTCTCAGGTTCAACTCTGTTACCTGCGCGATCAAACACTATCGCGCTAAGCCATCGGCTTAGTAGTACAAAATATATCAACATTATACTTTAAGGCAAAATAATGTTACACATCTAAATCATAAAGTTAACATCACACTACATTCAATGTCATAACAATATTCATATTACATCTTCATAGTTCTATTGATTTTACCATTCAAGAATCACATTATATACAAAGACAAGCATGGGCCCAAAACACACTAATATGTCATTCAATTTTCAAAGTTAATGCTTTGGTTTTGTTATCACGTTTATCATTATCATAAACCCAACTAGGTTTCAAGGATTTAGGTTCAACCAAGCTTCAAGGGGAACAAAGCATGCTAAGTATCAACCCAACTCGGCTTCAAGAACCAATCCAACCTAGCTTCAAGGGTTGTAACATCTCAATTAGGCTTCAAGGATCCAATCCAACCTAACTTCAAGAGAATGTTACCAATAGGCATGCCACCAATAACAAAACTTTGAAAATGAATAACACATTAGACACACAATTCATTTATTATTTCATTCTCACATCTCATCATCAATTAGGCAAACATGCCTTATGTTCTTCCAATAGAATCATCATAGCCAAACACAATGGCTTCATATCATATTATATCTCAAATCATATTATTCATATAGCATCATTGATACAACATTTCAAAGTACATTATTATTGAAATGTACATAATCAAACACATTAAACATCCATTAAAAATGATCATCATTGATATATATACACATATATAATTCACCTTATTCTTAAATTTAGAATCCTCAATACACATTTGTTTAGGTCATCTTTGTTTTAAGTATATTCAAAGTGGAAATACAAAAAGGCCTTGGAAGGATTCAACAATGTGAGAAAAGCAAGAAACAAATCACAGTAAGGGACACCCTCAAGGGACACGGCCAAGCTTATGGCCGTGTCTCTCAACCAAAAGCAACAGAAGCAGACATGGGCAAGGGACACGGCCGTGTCCTCTCCAAAAATCACCAAACACGGCCAAATTTCCATGGACTTGGCCGTGTCTTTCAAAAATATTTTAGGTTGGCCGTGTCTCTTCCTTGGTTTGGCCGTGTCTCTCATGTATACAAACCCTAACTATGGCCAACTCTCTTTTGATTGAATAAAAACATAATATACACAACATAAACTCATTCAAATGGATGTAATCAAAGTCATTAACACTTATTTTGCATGTTTAACACAATATTCACATTAACCATACATCAACAATCCATTTAATCATCTACCATTTCAAAACCCTAAAACCAAACATCACTCTTAACTTATCATCTTCCAACCAAAACCAACATCAATCCAACCTTTTTAACTTATAATCAATCTCAACACTTATAAACTCATCTCAAACACACCTATTCATAATTTCAACACATCACAACCCACCTCAAACATAACTTCAAAAATAACAAAGATAAACAAGAGAGTACTTACCTTAAATGAAGAAATTTCACAAATCTCCAACCAACTCCTTTGATTTCTCCTTCAATTTGATTCTAGCATCAAGAACACCTCTCTTGCTTTCTCCTCTCTTGAATAGCCGGCACACAAAGGAGAAGAAAAGAAAATAATCACAAGTCAAACTTCTCTTCTTCTTTAAATATCCACCAAGCAATTCTAACAAAGCAATTACCTAAATGCCCTCACCAATTTAACTTAACCTTTGTCAATTATATGCCCATTTAAGTATTTTCACATGTCACAAATAAATATCCTCTTCCATTGACCATCCCTTTTGACTAATGTATATGTTATGTATATAACCATATACCCAACATATACACTTTCTCTCTACACATTTCTTTCCTTTTTAAACAATACATAAACATTCTCTTTCCAATTTCTTTTCTCTTACACATCAACATATACATTCAATCTAATTAAAACAACAAAAATATTCAAAACTTCTAGGGCATACATTGGGATATTACACAGTTTCATTATATAGATGTGTTATAGATATGTTGTAGACGTTGCGTATATATTATATTTTTAATTATTGAAGTTTTGTATATTTTATATAAAAATTATTGAATGTTGTGTGGATATTTTAAAAATAAAAAAAATAAAAAAATAAAATTAATATAAATATTTAAAATATCATGTAGATACATTGTAGATTTGCTATAGATGTATTGTAGATATAATTTATTTTTGTTGAATATATATATTATATATATATATATTGTATATATGTTATGTATATGTTTATTTTTTTGCTTATATTAAAAATATAATATAAAAAATTAAATAAAAAAGTATAAATAAATAAAAAAATAAAAATAAAAATAAAAATAATTAGAAAATTTAGAGAAAAAAAAAGCTACAAAGTTAATTTTGAAAGAAAAAACTGAATAATTGCAAAAAAAAAAAAAAACTTTGCGGCTCTGCATAATTGCAAAGTGGGTGAGAAAATTACGTATACAACATAATTTCCTCAAAAAATTATTTTCAAAACTAAATTTAGAAGTAATTTAATATCAACTCAAAATCCCTTCTCTTTATTAATTTGGCCTCGATGGTTGACCTAAAATCTAAAAATAACACACAATGATCTGATTCAAAATTATTTAAAAATGATATTCAAAATAATCCAACACAAAAATATCTACCTCTTTTTTTAAGTCAATATCAATTCATGGAGCCTTTTGATCCAATATTAGATAAACAACGTTTTGACTTCATGCATGGAAATTCATTATTAATTTAAACATTTTAATTGATGAAATTTAATACTTGGTGAAGCTTTCTTATAAAAATTGGATAGTTACATTGTTAATAAATAAATCTAATTAGAAAGATAAAATTATAAGTGAGTTTTTATTTAATGGAACTTGACGGAGACATGGAGTTGTCTTGGCAAATCCTAAACTAGAGACATGATTAGATGGAATTGAATATGGAGTTAAAAGGTATTGGACTTTTTTAAAAAAAAAAAAAGGTCTTGGACCTTGATACATGAACTAGTTGAAATTGTTTTTTTGGACATGTTGGCTTGCATGAATAAGAAAAGAAAAGGAAAAAAATTATAAAATTAACAAAAAAAAGGAAATTTTATTTCACAAATACAACAACAAAAGAAAGAATTTACAAAGGCTAAATACATATCTAACCTCATAAACTTATCTCATTTAATCAGTTTACCACCCTAAATTTTTTATTTAACCATTTAGCCTCTTCAACTCAATTTTTTCATAACCTTTAAATACAAATCAACTTAGTTAGTCAAAGCGTATAGTTCACTAGAGGAATATCAAGAAAACCCTATGCATGACGTACATGTAGACTGACATATTAGACTGTTGAGCAATGCCACTATAATGGGTATTTTTCCCCGTTAGTGTTGTTTAATGAACAATTTCTAAGTTTCTTTTTCATCAGATTATTCTTCTTCTCATATTACTCCTTCTTCTGCTTCTTTTTGTTCTTCGATTTCTTCATCTTCTTATTCTTCCTTTTCAATCAAATTTAGCAATCAAATAACTGATACTTTCAATCGAATGGATCCTACATCATCTGAAAATATAATTCTCAAATGTCATTGTGGTGAAGCAACTATCATTAGAGCTTCCTAGACTAAAATGAACCCTGAGAGAAGATTTTTTTTATTATTCTCATTACGGAGTAAGTTGAATTTGCTTCTAAAGATTTTAAAATTTTAAAATATTAATTTATGATTTTGGGTATGTCGGATATTGGGGGGAAATTTTGTTTAAATTTTGTATTTTGATCTAAATTGAAAATTTGTTTAATTTGGGTTTGTTGTTTAATATGAAAATTAATTTTTAATTTGCATTTTTTTTGTCGATTTTTAAGGTGGTGAGACTTGTGGCTTCTTCTTGTGTCTTAATCCTCCTATGAGTGAATATTCAGGGACTACAATTGCTAGGTTGCTTCAAAAGATCAAAATTTCTGAAGCAAAAGATCGAGAACTGATGCGTGAAGGAGGGAAAAGTGTACTGTGCTAGGGATTTAGTTTTTATTAGGGTTATCAATTAGAAAGTTTCTGTAATATGATGTGGGTTACTATAATATGTAGTGTTGGATTAAATTGAAGGAATTGAAATTAGCAAATTACCATTTTGGGTGTATGTAATGAAATCTGCTAATATGTAGTGTAATGAACTTGTTGTAGCTCAATGAATCAATATCTATTTTGTGGTATATTGTATATTATATTTACATTTTGGCAATTGTTAGTTTTGTTATGGTTTTTATTGTTGTATTTAATATACTGCAGATTATTAGTTTTGCTATAGTTTAGATAATGTGTAACAATTAAAAGTTGAGGATTTACTGGAAATAGTATAAGTGAATGGTAAATGCTTATTAAGGCAATGTGTAACAATTGAGAATTGACGCTTTATGCACTAATGTTTTACAGATTCACTAAACCTGCACTAAGTATAAACTTTCTCCATAGCCTACACTAAACTTACCAATATCTTGAAATAAAATAATTTAAACATTTAGATTAAAAAATATTGTTAGATAGTTACAAATATGTCTTTAAAACACACTAAGTAAAACCAGAAACATAAGTATATTACAAACTCCATTGTTCAAATCCAACACTTACAAATCCTTACAAATAAAAATCAATACATACAAACCCAAAACACACAATTTCCAACACTTAATTCACAAAACACTGAAACGCTAATAGAAACAAATATGGTAATCAAATGTTATTTGAACCAGCAACTGTTGCAGAGCCTGATTGTGTTAGTATTATTCTCTTACAGTACTTCTTGTAGTTCTTTTATTAACAACTTCTTGGTTCAAGGATCTTGCTGTCATAGAATTCTTCCCCTTCTATTTCAAACCATGAGGTTTGAATCCTAAATCTCCAGTGACATTGGAAGATCTTAGCACATGACTTAAGTTGTGCACCATTTACTATAAGATTCACCATATATAGCTATGGGAGATATTATGACTAAAATAATAAATTAATATAGCCTAATGATTTTGCCTTAAAACTTTAATTCGTAGTATGTCATAGCTATAAGTGGCGCAACTAAAACTCTGCTATAGAATTTACTAATTTCATAGTTTTTTTTCTTTGGTTTTAGCTACACATTAACATATAAAGTGGCTAAAAAAAATTAGAGATTTTGCTACTAAACTATTTTATTGTAGTAAAAATGCACAAATCTTTTGCTATGAAAGTCAAATTGTATAGCAAATATTAATTATTGTAAATATGTGAAGTTTTTTTAGATATATCTCATGAAATCTGACCACCATCTTCATACTTGTTTTCATCAAACTATCAGCTATGTTGTCACTTGTTAGCATTGAAAAGCTAACTTATTTGGGGGATTCTTCATGAGTCTTGTGAGGGAAAGCATTTATTGACTTGACTTCATATTTCAAATGAAACCTCAAAACAATAGGTTTATGGGCCATTGCTACTTATATATCCCTCATTGAATCTATCTTTTTCTGATGTGAGATTTCTTTTACAATAGTTGAATAACATCAATTAACTATGAATATGAAAATTTTATAGCTATTATCTTATATTTTTAGCCACAAGTTAATTTTTCATGGCTAATAATGAAAACAATTACTATGAAAATTTTATAGTCATAGTTAAAATATTTAATTTGCTACTATACCAAAACTATTATAGCTAAAAGCTAATTATTACTACAAAAAATAAAAATTTAAATAAAAGTTGAGAATTTATTTCAAGAAACTATTTTTCATAGCTAATGAAATTATAGTTAGCTATGAACAATATATACTATGGCTAATATTATACATTAGCTACTATCAAAATTTTTATAACAAACATTCGTAACTATAGATAATAATTGTTGTAGTGGCCTACCAATCTATGAAAAAACCATTCGTTTAGAAATAACACCACTGATAATGTATTAATGACATGGAAAAAATAATATTCTGATTATATACTTACATTTTCAATTGCAATGCCAGATCTTTCACTTATATATGCCCCATATCCAAAAAAATTTATTCTCTTTAATGCTGTTTAAGATGACGAAGGTAGTGGATGAGTGACTTTGCCCCTTCCTCTTCCACTTGGTACTGGTTCATTGATTGTAAGCCTTCTGCTAGTTGCTTGCTGAGTGAATTTTTCCCTTCCTCTTCCTCTTTTAGTAGGTTAACTTACTAGAGGAGGCCCACCTGAAGTTTGCTAAGCCGATTTTGACATTGATCTTGTGATCAGTGAATGTTGTAGTGTTGAAAGTGGTGTATGAGCATTACTAATAGTGTTAACAGAAGCATTGCCTCTTGCTCTTGTCTTGGTGAACACTTTGTCAAGGCTAAACCTACTAGAAGAGGCATTTATGTCTCTATATACCATTGTGTGCTTTTGAGTGGATGGGACACTGGTATTCTACATATAAATTCAAATGGTCAAACATTATAAAACTCAAACTTCAAATAAGTTAATCCTGAACTGAGAACAATCATAACAAGTACAAAGTTTCTAGTTAACTTATTAGCATTGGAGCATGATGATGCTGGTATACTAGTAACAAGCACTTAGAAATTTAAACTATCAATCAACTATGGACTTTGCATAGTTGCAGCCTAACAATTGAAAGTATAAATGAAGTTTCATGAATTGAGAATAAATTACACTTAAAAAACAAATTTAAAAAATCAAAATTCAAACCTGAATTGAATTAGATGCTTTACATCCCTTCTTATTATCCCTTGGCCATGGCATTTTGAACAAGTCATTCTCACCCTAGCTTTAGAAATTTTTCCTTTTTTTTTTGGCTTCTCCTTAGCTTTCTTTCTATTCTTCTTTGGCCTTCCAGGCATAGTTGTTACCTCTGGTGGATTAAGTGGGCCTTTTCTAGTCTCCTCCTCTAATAACATTCCTCTCATTGGTTGCATGAAATATCCATATGACTTCAAATAAATTTCCTTATGATACCATTTGGAGACAAAATCCTCTGGATTCAAATTTCTATGGTACATTGCACATATTCCATATGCACAAGGGATACCCTTCTACTGCTAAGACTTACATGTGCATCTTTTATTCCTCAAATCAACTTTATGCCCATAAGTTCCATAAATAATTTCAAAGCCATAATCACCATTCAATTCAATTATGCATGTTATAGTATGCATTTTTTTCTCTCAAACCTTTCTAATGCCATTGGTGAAATGTGACTAATCCAAGTAGCACTAAAATCCCTCATTGTCTAAATCCTATTCATACAGTTTATCATGATTTCTTTCAGCATACTTATGATTGCTTTGTACCTTGGCATCAAAATTCAAGAATTTAATGTCTTAACCATATTGTTCTCAACAACTTCACATCAAGCATGCTCATTAAAGTACATTTTGTACCAAGTTTTCTTATTGTAGCACAATAACTCCTCAACTATCCCTTTGCCTACTATACTTAGTTCTTTTAACTTCTCTTTCAAATGTACTTCAAAGGAAGCTTTAACACACTCCCAAAACTTCTTTCTTCTTTCATTTCCCCTCCATTTCTTTGTCCAACTACTCCATATATGTCTTACACACATCCTGTGCTCATCTTCAGAGAGTGTTTTAAGAATAGCAAACACTAATCCCTAGCAAAAAGACGAAATAACAATTAGAACAAAATTGAGCATTTTAAATAAAATAACAATTTACACTTACTAACCTTATGCATATCAGATACTAAAGTCAAGCCTGCTCCATCTTCTATCTCAAGGTTAGACTTTAAAACAAAGATAAAACCACTTCCAAGATTTTTGTTTTTGTTTTCTTCTCTACCACTGCCTATGCAATTGGAAACATTTGATTGTTTTCATCATTTGAAATAGTTATTAGAAGTTGTCCTTTGCACAGGCCTTTTAAAAAAATCCATCGATCCCAATAATAGGCCTTCATCCATCAGTCTTGTTTCAGTGCATGAAATTAAATATATAATTTGCAAAACTTGGAATTTCCTTCTCCATTCTCAGGTTTTTTCTCTTTTATAAAGCAAGTACTGCTAGGATTGGATCTCAAGATCTTATTCACATAATTGTGTAACATACAAAGCTCCACCCTATAATCACCCATTGTTTTATTAAGCATTATCAACTTTTCCCTTCTGCAAATAGTCAAGCCTACTTTAACCTTCAGCTCTACCGTTCACAACTCTTGAATTTCCCTAACCTTTATTCCAATTTGGAAGACAATTCTTGCTTGAAAATGTTTTGTTATATATGTTGAATTACATTGTCCATTCTTGTTTGTTCTATAACAGTTACGCCTTGGATTATAGGTCTTCACAATTAAAATCTTACTGCCAGTATCTATGGTACCATAAATTAACCATTTGCATCCTGGTTTCTCACACCTTTGCTCTAATCCCACCTTGCTCATTAGGTCTCAATTGAATGAACACACCTTTCACAATAGCATACATTGCCAAAGCCTCCGTAAATCAATTAGAATTCCCAAAGATCATATGTAGCTCAAACATTGGCCTCTCAGTTGTTGGATTAAAGTAAACTGACTAGCTTGCTTTCCTTGGAACCACATCTTCATCTGCAACCTCTTTATTTACACTTTCAGGATATGAACTATCTATGTGGTGCTCATGTCCTCCAATCTTTGTAGCACATCTATACTTTCTAATGTCATAGTTTTTAAACCCTTCATCATCTCATGTCTCACCTAAGTTAATCTCACCTTGATATACTCATTCATTTGTAGCAGATATGCTAGAACCCCTAGCTTTTTCAAGGTTGCTCTTGCCACCTCTTTATTTGCATTACTATCTCCTAATTCATTACAGTCAGCTTCTTCCCCACTCACTTCATCTTCATCTTCAGATGAATCAATGCTATAATCACTGTCTTCATATTCTTCTCTCTCTCTCTCTCTATAGAGTTGTTAGTGCTTCTCTTAGTCTCACAACTTGTTTTTCCCCTATGAACATTATCTTCAGTAGCCTTAGATTCTCTCTCACCATATACTGAGTCAATTACTCTTATATCCTCATTGTCTTTTTCACTAGCAAGAATATATATTTTAAGTTAGGGCCAACTTCTATTACACTTAGCTGTTGGACCCCAACATGTTCCATATATATATGAAGCTTATCCCTATTTTTCACATCCTTTATCAACTCAAGTATAACTCTATCACTGCTTAGAGACACAAACTTATTATTTGACAACTCTGCCTTATATTGAAATTTACCCTTAACTGTATATCCCAAATCAGTTGCATGTCCCCACAGCTCTGAGAGTGACAGTAAATCAGTATCAACATCAAAAATAACTTCTTCACAACCACCCTCATAACTACATTCTTTTCCATTAACAAATCTACCACTATGATGTAAAATTAAGTCTACACATATACTCATCCTACAAAAATGGACAAAGCATCTTTAGTATTTACAATTTCACCAATAATAGACAATGATTTTAAAATTGCTATCTAAAACTAGACAAATTTGAACCGCTTTCATATGAAGTCGAACAACATTCATCTGAGGACCACTTACAAAAAAAAAATTCCTTCAAAAGGAAAGACAAAGTTCTAGCAACATACCTTTCTACTGTTTATTTCTCCAAAAGCTTCAAATCATTGAAAAGTTTCAGTTTTGTAATTGAAGCTCCACTCTTCCAAGTAGTGCTTCTTCAACCACAATCAATAAATTATACTTTCAATTTAATTTCTTCAACCAAATATACAATATCCTAACATTTCATTTTATCAATATTGAGACATTGATTTACGGTTATAAGATTGGGAAAGAAAATTAGAGAGAGTGAGCAATGGATAGAGAGAAAATGGTTCTACTGACATTTTTCACCTGAGTTAACAAGAGACAATGAGATTTAATTTTAAAGGCCATGCCAGCGCATGTGAACTACATGCTTTTTCTCCCATCTGATTTGTGTTTAAAGGTTATGAAAAAGTTTAGTTTAGAGGGTCAAGTGGTTAAATAAAAAGTTTAAGGAGCAAATTGATCAAATGAAACAAGTTTAGGGGGTCAGATATATATATTTAGCCATTTATAAATTTGAAAAAAATGCTTTCAAAATAATAAGGGCTTCTTATAAAAAAAAATCTAAAAATTAAAAGTTTTTTCAAATATACGATGCTCGAAAAAAATTTTCAATTTTACGGTTTTAACAACTTTTCTTTACAAAAGTACGGAATGGGAGTGCGGACCACAACATGTGCATGTGGATAAACATATGAATGTGTGAAATGGGAATGTGGACCACAACATGTGAATGTGGACAAATATGTGGACAAGTATATGAATGTGGAAATTGTTAGTTTTTTTTATTAATTTTTTAAAATTTTTATATAGTAAAAATTATTAATTTAATTAAAATATAATTTATATTAATTAATTTTAAATTATATTTTATACACACACTTTTATATATTTTATTTAATTTATATATTTAAAATATTTTTAACATATACCATAAAAAGTTATTCAAAAAATTAATAAATAACAAAATTAATATTTTGTGCATATATATATATATGAAATATATAACTAAATGTAATTAAATATATACCAACATATATCAATTGATTTAAATAAAAAATTAATATATAAACTAATACATGTTAATATATATTATATATAATAACATATATTAGTTGATCTGCAAAAACAAATATCAATGTATAACTGATTTATATTGTTATATGTTCATATATGTTACATATAACAACATATATCAGTTGATAGGTAATAAAAAAATCAATATATAAACTAATATATGTTGACATATGTAGCATATATCAACATATATCGAATGATTCAGTGAAGAAACAATAAAAATGAAGTTTTATAAATTGATATATATATATATATTTGTTGATATATGTAACATATATCAACATATATCAGATGATTTGCAATAAAAATTAATATACAAACTAATACGTATTGATATAAGTCGATATATATTATATATAATAATATATATCAATTGATATGCAATAAAAAATCAATATACAAAATAATATATATTGATAAATGTGGACATATGTAATATATATCAGATGATTTAGAGAAAAAAATAATAGAATACAAAGTTTTATATACTGATGTATGTAATATATATCAACATATATCAGATGGTTTGCAATATAAAATTAATATACAAACTAATATATGTTGATATATATCTATATATGATATATATAACAACGTATATCAGTTGATTTGCAACAAAAAAAAATTAATATACAAAACTAATATGTATTGTTATATGTTAATATATATTGATATATGTAACATATATTAACATATATCAAATTATTTAAAGAAAAAATAATAGAATATAAATTATTATGTGCTGATATATGTTGATATATATAATATATATCAATATATACATATATCAATAAATATCAGATGATTTAGAGAAAGAAATACGAGAATAAGATGATTTAGATAAAGAAATACGAGAGTACAAAAAATGTTATGTACTAATATATATTGATATATACATAACATATACCAATATATTACTAAATTTTAAAACATGAGAATATGACAAAAAACTTTATTTATTGTAGAACAATAATTACTAAATTTTTCTTTACATTGGTTAATAGGAAAATTAGAATAATCTTTAACATATATACACCCACATATATGAAGTAGTTTTTGATTTAATAGCAACATAGGTGCAATTACATGTTTAAGTTTGATTTTTGGTTTTAACTTCTTTACTACTGTAAATTTAATGAAGCTCTTTTTGGCAGTAACTCAACCAACACAAGGGATGACTTATCAAACTTCACATGAAATTACTGATGTCAAGATAGTTATTAGTAGTCAATAGGTGTGATAATATTATGAACGATAAAAAGCAGCAAAACAATATATAGTAAGTTAGTAAAATGAGAATCTGACAACTACAAATATTATTGCTACTATACATATTAATAGACAACTAAGATACTGCATCACATAAGTAAAAACAAAGAACCAATATTATCTACGTGAACTAATTAAAAAAAATAATTGATTAAAAAATAAAAACAAATAAAAAATAAAAAAACAAATAAAAAAAATAAGAAAACAAAGGCAACGACTTAACTTCTAAAATTTGGCTAACGCTTAAAGGTGATGGAACAAAAAATGAGTGGCATGTAACTTTCTGTAAAATTGAAAACTAAAAAGTATAAAACTAAAAATTAAAAAGCATAAACTGTATAAATAAAATTATGTTCGTATTATTGAAAATAGAAAACTAAAATACAGTATATCATGTAATTTCCTCTAATAAAAATATGGAAAAATTAATGGTATAGTTAACTCACAAACATCCTATTCAATCAAAATAATTTCAATAATCTCTTCCTGTATAAATCAATAAATCAATATAAATACAAGAATTATCAGTAAAAAAATATATAATAAATCATCAATCAAAGGTAAAAGTATTAAACAAGAAGAAATCAAGAGCAAGAAGCAAAAAAAAAAAAAAAAAAAACACAAATCATCAAGAAAAAAACTTCAGATTCAAAATAAAAAATCAATATAGATTAAAAAAGAAGTAACGTTAGAAAGATAAAAAAAAAATATCATATTAAAAAAAGTAAATTTGCACTTTCCTTCAAAACAACTTAACAGCATAAAAGAATAGATTTTATTTGTATGTTAAATAAAATAGCAACAAAAAAGTATAAATATTGTGTGTATGTTAAATAAAAATCATAAAAACAAGCAGTTGAAGTATATAAAGTTTAATAATAGTTTTGATATGTTTTAAATATTGGGTATGTATTGAAATCTAAAACATATGGCATATAAATAATTAAATAAGGTATAAAATTATGCAATATAAATAGTGTGTATATTATGTAAATATTTCATAGATGTGCATATATGTTGAGTTAACAATATTTATAGGTTCTTAATTAACGCATAAATGTTGTATTCTAGCTTTTACATGTTCTTAAGAATATTGTAAATAGTATGCAGATGTAGTGTAAATATTGTATATATATATATATTGAGTTACATACTTTATACATTTTTAAATATAGTATATGTGATCTTCATTATAGTATAGATGTTCTGTAAATGCGTACATGTTGTATTTCAGTCTTTATATATTTTTAATTAACATATAAATTTGGCCAAATAAATATTTAGCTCCCTGAACTTGTAGCATTTAGTTAATTTGCCATTTGAACTTTTATTTTAACCATATATACTCATGAACTCATATTTTTATTTACTTACAAACACAAACTCACTAAGTCATACTGAATTATGTCGAGTCAGTGTGATGGGTGTCGAAGCCACCAAAAATAATAAACTTGCTCTTCCTACAAAAGAAAACTTGTAAATAGGGTGAGAAGGGTCGAATCCAAGGGACTAGCCTTGCCCAAGGCTAACCAGAACTGACACCTGCTGTGAGTGAAAATTAAAAATAAAATGGGGGAAATAGCTTAGGTAAAAAGGAACGAAATTAAATAGCAAAATTAATTAAGAAATAAATTAAAACAGCAGAAAATAATTAAAACTTAAAATCAATGGAAGTGAACTCAGTTAAGGACGATTCGCGGTATGAAGTTCTCACGGATTGATCACGGGCTAAAAATAATCTTTTTAATTCATATTCACAGACAAGTTATAGCCTTCAAGCTAGCGTCTCCGACCAATCTTTCCGTTCTGAATAGGTTAAGCAAGACATAGCGCTATAAATAACCCCTAACCAATAAACAACCCTAATACTAGCGACAAGATTTAATCCATCGGTTGTAATGAACCCTAGAAAGACCTTACCCTAACCAACAAACCTACTAGCGAGATTCATTTAGATTAGATCATACAATTACTTGATATAACCCAAAAGATTCTACCCAATCAAATTATACCAATCGCCACTTGTATCAACTCGAATAAACAATTACGGATTTAATCTCATTGATTAGCTATATGTATCCTATCAATTAATCAATTGGCCAAATCAATCAACTAATAAAAATACATTAAGGATGGATTTTCCCAATAAGCCACGGTAAAAGTATGAATGCAAAAGAATCAAAAAGAATAATTAGGCACAATCAAACCTCACAATCTTAAGAACTTCAACCTTGAATTAATCCTTGACTGAAATAAAGAGTTTAGCCACACATGGCCATGGAAGAAAACATTGTAAAATCTGTCAAAGAAAACTGAAATTCGTCTCTCCCTTTACGTAATCAAAAAGTGTCTATTTAAAAACCTAATTTTAACTTATATACTCCTAAAAGTGGGGCCAAAACATAATATAACAAAAAGGCCCACTAAAAACTACTTAAATCCTATTACAAGTCGGTTTAGAAATCCTCAAATACCACTAAAACGCGTGGGCCCGTCACTTAATTAAATCAGCCCGTTCAGGTCTGCCTGGCCATTAGCCTTGGGCAAGGCTAAGCGTCTGCTGCCAATATGACAATCTGTCATAAAGAAAATTCAGCTTCATGTCCTTTGCTCCAATACTTCCATTCTAGCTCCAAATAAGCCTCTTTATTGCAAATCCACCGTTCCTATCCAGAATAATAAAAACCAAGTAAAAGCTCTTCTTTTCAATGTGAATAACATCAATTAAGCACAAAAAAAAGTAGTAAATATGTCGGATTTGCAACCTATCAAATATCCCCACACTTATCCCATGCTTGTCCTCAAGCATGACTCAAAACTCAAAATCAAATCTATAAGGAGACCACATACTTCACCCAAGAACCCAATCAAACACACACATGTTCCCCAAACAACTCAACATCGCAATTAAGAATCCAACCATCAACATCATTCCATCATTATGAACTCAATTGAAAAAAGTTACACTAAGAATTCTTAAAACACGCACACACACATTCGAAGTTTGAATCAACAAGTGTTTTATCGAGCAAGTACCAAAACATATAAAAACATTTTCATAGCTTCATTAAAACAGAATTAAAGAACAACCATAGGCTCCCCACTAAACTCCCTCTCCACTAATGTAGGTCAAGTCTCAACCAAAGATTATTAGGTCTTTACATGGGTTAGGCTAGGTGATGGTTACAAAAGATGGGATAATGTAAGGCTAAGAATAACAAGAAAAATAAGTCTTTTACAATTAATTTCAAAAGAACAATGCACGAACTAACTAATGGTGACAAATGCGACTTAAACCAGAGAAAAACTAAAACTGAAATTGATTACACTTTTCTTTTTCTTTTTCTTTCTTTTCTGATTTTTTTTCATTTTTCTCTTTTTTTTTCACATTCTGTTTTTTTTAAGGAAAACTAAAACATAACTAAAGTACTTACAACCAACTTAATCCCAACAAACTTTAAACACATAAGCCACAAAGACCATTTATTTCCACAAACTAAACAAAGTCAATGACATTAAGCAAAAATGCAATTGCGCCAATTCTTAATAACTTACACATGTGCATGCTTAACAATGACTAAGAAGACTATTTTTCTTGTTTAAGGGTGGTAGGCAAAGGGATTTTGGTGTATATGGCTATATTGTAGGCTAAGAAAAGAAATTATAGTACGCATTTAGCATACTTCGTAGGCTAGAAGGGGTGAAAAGAACGGTAACGTAAAGGTGGGAAAAATGTAAAAGGAATGATGAATCGACCAAAAGAACGCCTAAATCATCTCAAAATTCGAGACTCGCCTAGGATTTCGCCTCAAGGGAACGTAAAAGAAAGTTCTAGTGTTCGGAAGCTATTCTAAATTTTTAGCTTCGGAAATTGCTCTCAAAAACACCTACCCAAAGAAACTAAGTTTTGAAAACCATTTTGAGAATTCAAAGTGTAAACAATTTAAATTAAGACTCATGAGTGCAATGACGGTCAATTTCAAGTTATGGTTTCCGCTCGCTAAGCCTTATCTTCTAAGGTTCTCACAACGGTCAAACCAAGTCACAAAAGCAAAGTTCTCCTCTCTAGGCTTCCTAGGAGTTTCAAGTCATGTTTAAAAACATAAACAGCCCAATGAGTAATCCCAAAATCAGTTTAACACATTAAAATTGCAAAAAATTTACTCGAAATGTCATGGGATAAGTGTCTAATCTTCCTAACTCAAAAGTCACATTTTCAAAAGTCAAGTCTCATACCAGAAATTAAGCATATGGCAGCAGCAGAATCACACAAAAAATATCATCAAATGCCATCATTAAAAAGGGGAAAACTTGATAATAGCGAACTATAATGCATAACAATCAAACAAGCAACATGGCAGCAGCTATTAATCAACAGAAAGCTCAAAATTTCAGCATTATAACATCAAAATTCCAGCTGTCTCAATCACATAAATCAGTCCCAAAAATTGCAGAAATTTTAGCTGTCTCAATCACATAAATCAGTCCCAAAAATTGCAGCAAAAACATTCTCATATCAAATCCCCTCCCCACACTTATTTCACACATTGTCCTCAATGTGGACAAATCATAATCAACCACAAGAAGAGGATCTCTAGCAAATAAAATTAAAAGAGAGTGGAGGTGTAGAGATACTGCCCTGTTATTGCCGAACAATTGCTTATCAAACCTCAGCGATAAGTTAGTTTTGAACCAAGCGATTTACCTAAGTCATAACTTACCCAATTGAAAATCCCCACACTTAGAAGAAAACCCCCAAAATGAAAAATTGAAAAAATTGAAAATCCCCGAGATTAAGATTTGGTGGCTGCCGAAAGTGAGGGCTTGAGATGCTGGAGTTTTGAAATTGAGAGAGAGAGAGAGAGAGATGCTGGATTTTTGAAAATTGAAAGGGAAAAGGGGCTATTGGATTTTTGGGTTTGTTGGGGCTGTTGGGTTTTCGATTGAGGGGCTGCTGGATTTTCGGGTTTGTTGGGGCTACTGGGTTTTCGATTGAGGGGCTGCTGGGTTTTCGATTGAGAGAGAGAGAGAGTGATATGCTGGATTTTCAAAAATTGAAAGGGAAAAGGCTACTGGATAGAGAGAGAGATAGAGAGATGCTGGGTTTTCAGGTTTGTTGGGGCTGCTGGATGGGGAAGAGAAGATGGTGGCTGGTGGAGGTGTTTCTGGTGTTCCGATTGGAAACCTCGAGTGGAGAAGGAAGACATGTCTGGGGAGAGAGAAAGTGAAGCTTCGTCTTTTACTGCTAGCTGTAATAAAGTAAAAATAAGAGAAATTAATTTCAGTTACAGTAAAAATAAGCAACAGTTAAAGAACAAATGAACTCAAAAGCCTGTATGACTTAAAAAACATGTCAAAACCTAGTAAAATAAAAGCTTTACTGCCCATAGCACTGCTCTCAACCATTAAAACACCATTTTTTTTTTACCATTCATACCCAGAATTTTCAAAACCAGAAAATAAACCCAAGGAAGAAGATGACATTGTAGACGAAAACAAAAATAAAATTAAACACGAAAATAAAATAAAAACTCAAGCAAAATTTAAATTTTGTGCTGGGTTGCCTCCCAGTAACGCCCATGGTTTAACGTCTCTGGCTAGATGTTTCCGAATTTTCAACCGAATTCGGTGGAGCTTCCAAATGCAACATTCTTCGCCCATCCAAAATTATCCTTGTACTCATTTAGCACTCGAATCAGCTCCTTTTCTTGTTCATTGCTTAGCTCTTTGGAGACAATTAATGAAATTGGATCTCCATCACCTAAAAACACATACTTCAAATGGCTAGGCAATGGTTGTAGTCCTATGTTTAGCGCCTTTTCCAGCTCAATTTCCTGCAACTTTTCATCAGACAAAATTTTCTCTTTAAACTTATTAGTGCATTCATTATCAAAATTCTTACAAGAAACCACATTAAGCTCATTCTTATCAATTATTGGAGAAAATTTATTACTTTTGGGATCAAAATTAGACACGTCACTCACATTGGACACAATATTAGCATCTTTGACTTCACTATACATGCTAAATTTGACAACTTCTCCATCCAGCTCCATGGTAAGAATACCATCAAAAACATCAATTTTAGTCCTAGTTGTCCTAAGAAAAGGTCTTCCTAAAATGATTTCACTAGAATTTGGGGATTTAGCATCCTCCATATCAACCACATAGAAATCAGCAGGAAAAATTAAATCATTAACTTTCACTAACACATCCTCCGGCACCCCTTCTGGATAGATTACGGACTTATCCGCCAATTCAATACAAATACTAGTTTTCTTTAAAGCACTTCTATTCAAAGAAGAGAAAATAGACAATGGCATAACATTAATTGAAGCGCCTAAATCACACATAGCTTTTTTAATTTGTACATTGCCTATTCTACAAGGGATAGAAAACATACCTTCATCCTTGCATTTTGGTGGGAGTTTTCTTTGCAAAATCGCAGAGACATTCTCCCCCACACTTACCTTCTCAACCTCAGCTTGCCTCTTCTTACTTACACAAAATTCCTTCAAAATCTTTGCATATTGAGGTATTTGCTTAATTAAATCGAGCAAAGGAATATTTACCTCAACCTTGCGAAAGATGTCAAGGATATCTTTCTCTTCTTGTTCCTTCTTGCATTGCTTCAACCGCTCGGGAAAAGGGAGGAGGTATAACAAACGTCTCGGGCTGCCGCTTTTCAACTTGCTTGGGAACCTCCTTCAAAATCTCAACCTCTTTTTCATCTTCTTCCTTGGGCCTGCTGCTGTTTTTCTTTGTAGCTGCTGTTTGTAGCTCCTTTCCACTACAAAGAGTAATGGCACTCACGTTCTCCCTCGGATTGACAATAGTTTGAGAGGGAAGCTTCCCTTGCGTTTCCTATCTGCTCACGGAGGAGGCTAGCTGGCTGATTTGGCTCTCCATATTTTGGATGCTCTTCTTTGTTTGGCTTTGAAACTCTTGCATGTTTTGCTGGAATGCTTGTTGGGTAGTGGCAAGTGACCTCACCATATCTTCTAGTGGCATTTTCGAAGATGGGGTTTGTTGGGGAGGCGGTCTAGCTTGTTGAAAGCCTTGATAATTCTGATTTTTGTTCCCATAGCTGAGATTGGGATGATTTCTCCAACTATCATCAAAGGTATTGGAAACGGGAAAATTAGATCTTTGGGGCTGGTTATAGTAACCTCCCATGGCATTTACTTGCTCTTGATCATTATTCCATGTTGGGCACGCATCGGTTGGGTGTTCATAAGAAGTGCATGCTTCATACGCTCTTTTATGACTATTAAGTCCTGCAGCAAAATTTTTAATCACAGAAGTTAGCTCATTAAGTTTAGCTTCAACGGAAGAATTACTTACCTGATAGAGCTTGCGTGATGGCTCTTCAACTTGTCCAAATTGTTGCATGTTTGCAGCCATGGTTGATATGATCTCTCTTGCTTGGGCTTGAGTTTTGTTAACAAGAGCTCCCCCACTTGCAGCATCGACCATTTTCCTTTCTATATCCAGCATCCCTTCATAAAAATACTGGAGAAGTGATTGTTCGGACATCCCATGTTGTGGGCAGTTTGCACACAACCTCTTAAATCTCTCCCAGTAATCATGAAGACTTTCTACATCTTTTTGTTTGATCCCACTAATCTCCCTACGAATGGTGGCTGCTCTAGAGGCGGAAAAATACTTATCCAAGAATGCATGAGCCATCTCGGGCCATGTGGTTATAGAACCCGGTGGTAAGTTAAGTAACCATTCTTTGGCAGTATCTTTTAATGAAAACGGGAATGCTCTTAACTTGATTTGCTCTTCCGATACACCATGCGGCTTCATGCTTGAGCACACTCCATGGAATTCTTTCAAGTGATTATGTGGGTTCTCGTTCTTCATTCCATGGAAAGTAGGGAGCTGGTGAATCAAACCAGATTTCAACTCAAATGGTGCATCCAAGTTTGGAAAAGCAATACACAGGGGCTGCTGGTCTATAGGGGCTGCCTGTAGCTCTCTAACGGTGCAATTATCAGCCATCTGTTCCTCTCTTTCAGATTCTGTTGAGGTTTCTTCTAATTCAGGATCAAATTCAGTTGAAGATTCAACTAAATCAGTAATTATAATTTCTGGATCAGCTGTAGAAGCAGTTGCAGCCCTTTTTAGTAGCCTAGTTTCCTTCGTCAATATATGGGCTGTCTTTTCTATCTCAGGATCAAATTCCAATTGCAAATTTTCAGATCTGGTCATTCAAAGAAGCAATAACAGTAATGTAAACTAGTCCCCGGCAACGGCGCCAAAATTTGATGGGTGTCGAAGCCACCAAAAATAATAAACCTGCTCTTCTTACAAAAGAAAACTTGTAAATAGGGTGAGAATGGTCGAACCCAAGGGACTAGGCTTGCCCAAGGCTAACCATAACTGACACCTGCTGTAAGTGAAAATTAAAAATAAAATGGGGGAAATAGCTTAGGTAAAAAGGAACGAAATTAAATAGCAAAATTAATTAAGAAATAAATTAAAACAGCAGAAAATAATTAAAACTTAAAATCAATGGAAGTGAACTCAGTCAAGGACGATTCACGGTATGAAGTTCTCACGGATTGATCACGGGCTAAAAATAATCTTTTTAATTCATATTCACAGACAAGTTATAGCCTTCAAGCTAGCGTCTCCGACCAATCTTTCCGTTCTGAATAGGTTAAGCAAGACATAGCGCTATAAATAACCCCTAACCAATAAACAACCCTAATACTAGCGACAGGATTTAATCTATCGGTTGCAATGAACCCTAGAAAGACCTTACCCTAACCAACAAACCTACTAGCGAGATTCATTTAGATTAGATCATACAATTACTTGATATAACCCAAAAGATTCTACCCAATCGCCACTTGTATCAACTCGAATAAACAATTACGGATTTAATCTCATTGATTAGCTATATGTATCCTATCAATTAATCAATTGGCCAGATCAATCAACTAATAAAAATACATTAAGGATGGATTTTCCCAATAAGCCACGGTAAAAGTATGAATGCAAAAGAATCAAAAAGAATAATTAGGCACAATCAAACCTCACAATCTTAAGAACTTCAACCTTGAATTAATCCTTGACTGAAATAAAGAGTTTAGCCACACATGGCCATGGAAGAAAACATTGTAAAATCTGTCAAAGAAAACTGAAATTCGTCTCTCCCTTTATGTAATCAAAAAGTGTCTATTTAAAAACCTAATTTTAACTTATATACTCCTAAAAGTGGGGCCAAAACATAATATAACAAAAAGGCCCACTAAAAACTACTTAAATCCTATTACAAGTCGGTTTAGAAGTCCTCAAATACCACTAAAACGCGTGGGCCCGTCACTTAATTAAATCAGCCCGTTCAGGTCTGCCTGGCCATTAGCCTTGGGCAAGGCTAAGGCCTCTGCTGCCAATATGACAATCTGTCATAAAGAAAATTCAGCTTCATGTCCTTTGCTCCAATACTTCCAATCCAGCTCCAAATAAGCTTCTTTATTGCAAATCCACCGTTCCTGTCCAGAATAATAAAAACCAAGTAAAAGCTCTTCTTTTCAATGTGAATAACATCAATTAAGCACAAAAACAAAGTAGTAAATATGTCGGATTTGCAACCTATCACAGTGAGATATCTATTTAGTATAAAATATACAAATACAAGAAGCAAAGTGACCAACATTCGTTCATACAAATATCTGTTAGTAAAAAAATAGATAAGTACATGGGATAAAGTGGTTAAAATGAAAGTTCAGTAGGTAAAGTAACTAAAAGCTACAATTTCAGAGGGCTAAATATGTATTTAGCTTATAAATTTTGTGTAAATATTGTATAGATATTGAGTAGATATTATATTCTAACCTTTAACATATACTACACTCATATATATCACAAATAATAAAAAGAAAAATAAAATAAAATTCAAAAGAAAATGGATATATACATTTAGGAAATACAAATTAAGAAAGAAAAATATAAAATTCACAAAGAAAAGAAAATTTTTCTTTTGAAATATTTTATCAAACATGTAAAATGTATTATAGTTGAAAAAAAATTAAATCAATTGCATCAAATACAACTCCTTTAGTACCTTCTACTAGAGAGCTTTACCAATTTTATAAAATCTTAATATAAATTAACAACGTTTTCAATAATTTTAAACAAAAACTTCAAAAGAAAAATAATGGAGAACACAACAAATAAAAAAAACTAACCAAAAAAAAGAAAAAAGAAAAAAGAAAAAAGAAAAAAGAAAAAAGAAAAAAGAAAAAAGAAAAAAGAAAAAAGAAAAAAAGAAGAAGAAGAAATCAGAATACCAAATCTAAAAAAGAGAGAAAATAGAAGAAATTAAACATAAAAGAAACAAAAAAAATGAAAAATGAAATATTGAATGGAAATGATGAAAAAAATGACGATTTATGTAAAATTGAAAAAAATAAATGAAGGAAAAACAACAACAACAACAACAACAACAACAACAACAACAACAACAATAATAATAATAATAATAATAATAATAATAATAGAGTTAAAAGATAAAGAAACCACCCTAAAAAGTGTTAAAGTCGAACCTAAGGCATGGTGCTAGTCTTCAAATACTTAGTTGGCGTTGTCTGCAAGTACAAAGTTAAAAACACAGAGAGAAGAGTGAGTTCAAAGGAATGTAACTAATGTTTGGTTTTTAAAGGGGAGTGTTTGGCTCTAACTCTTATTGAGCTGATATTTTTAAGGGTAGAAGCAATATATCAAATTTTTATATGCATTTTTAAATAAAATAATAGCACCAAAATAAAATTATGTTCATCTATGAATCTTTTATTATTAAGCATTTTAGATTGTCTTTGATTTTTTAAAAAAAATATTTGGCATCAAATAAATCAGCGATAAAATCAATATTAAATTGACTCTGTCTTTTTTTTTTTTTTTTGTAAAAGAAAGATAAAGAGCAAAGGTCTCTTTCTCGGAGAGAGTTGAGCTTCAAATGCCCACTTAGCACACAATCCAATCTCTCATGAGAGAATGAAACATATCGAAATCAAATGCCATATTATCTAGGAGAAAATACAAGCCAGAATCATTCATCTTCGTCTTGTTACTTTAGAAAATCAGTTGGCTTATTCATTTACAAAGACAGCTTTAACTCAACAGTACATGAATGTTATTTCCAAAAGCTTTGCATGTCCAATATCTTTTAACTTAAGGGGCTATTATGATATAAATATATTAGGCTTAATACATCCATAACCCCTCTAACTTGGCACCATTCACCACTTAGCCCCCAATAATTTTTGAGAATCCATTTGGCCCTCTCAACTCGTTGTTTTCAATAGCAAACAACCCCTTTAATGCTGAGATGGCATAATGCATGAACTCGCCTCCTATATCATGTATGAAGAGACAACTTATTGTAAAATTACTTTAACGTATCAATTAAAACCAACATTTTAATTTCTCTCTCTCTACCTTCTTCCGCAATTCTAATAATCAAATCACTTGCTCTCTTCTTCAATTTCTTCTCAAACAAAAAGAGTTGCCTAAATTCTATTCCAAAAAGATTTACCCAATAATTTATTCTTTACTATTATCACAAGGAAACAATATCCTTTGCACACTAGACATAGTCTAGCGGTAAAGTGTACCTCCCCTAGGCAATAAACCCATAATCGTTTCCCCTCTCCTAAAAAAAAAACCATATCCTTTAACCAACTAAAAGAATTCTAAGCAAGCTAAAAAACAAAAATTGGAAGAAGAAGGAAAAGATGAAATTTTTTATTACCAATTTGCATAAACATAATCAAGAAAAAAGCCCAAATACCGTTAAAGGTTAATATGAATACCGTCATTGATTCGTATTACTCATCATCAATCTTGTATTCTTTTGTTTAATTATTTCAAATTCTAAATGTTTATTTCAACTAATCAAATCGATTATTGTAAATAAAAAGCTACAATTATAATATTTATGAGGGAGAAGAAAATTAATATCAATCCTTATTGCCTCTGTACTTATTACCCAAAAACCCAAATCTTTATTACCTGTAATTGATCCTTGACATCTTCTTCATCATCATCTTCAAGGTCGATAGTGTTAAGGTGGATGCACATACCATTCAAGAGAGGCGAAGAATGTGAATGTTGTTGTTTTTCATCTTTTATCTCTCTAGATGAAGATTATTATTTGCTTTTGAGTTGATTGAATTATATAATTGAGAGAAGAAAAATAAAAATGAGTTGATTCCTTACTTTCAAAAATAAAAATTATAGATGGAATTTAATTTTAGGAATCTATTTGGGGTAAAGAACTAAAGAAGAAATTACTTTCAATTTTGATTTTTAGGACAGAATCACATTTGAAAAAATTAAGGAAAATTGATTTTGGGAAATTATGGATTGAAACTAAGGAAAATCAATTTTTTTCAAGTTCACCTGATGTATGTTGTTTAATATTACATTGTGTCCACATGTCTATAATGCCAGCATGTCTGAATATCACATCATAATGATTTTTGTTTATGTTAAAAGAAGGTACGAGGTGATACCTCCCACATGGAGTACCGCCACCACTTTTGACTAATATTTTTTTAAAATTATTTGACAGCTTGCAATCAATTTGCAAGCTTGCAAATTGCAGAAGGAGAGGTGGGAAGGCCTTATAATAGGCTTTCCCTCCTTCAATTAAACACATAGAGAAAAAGAGATTAAATTGTGGGTGTGTGATGGTATGTGTGTAAATACCATTTGAGAGAGAGAAAAATTAGTGTGAGGTATTTATTTTTTAGTGATAGAATAATGACCTTTTATTTTTTAAGTGTTTGAAAATACTTACCACTATTTTTGGTTTATCTTAATTATTAAGGTTGTACTTCTAGAATATTTTTCTAGAAAAATCTATCTCTTTTGTAAGCTTATTATTTATTAGTGAAATAAATTATTCAGAGTTTGGCTCCTGGACGTAACCCAAATAAAAGAATGAACCTTGTTAAATATCAGTGTCTTTTTTGTTAATTATTTTTATTTTGCTCGTATTTTTATTTAATTACTATTGATCCACCAATCTTGTTGTGCTGCTAATTTGAAATTTATTTTATTACTTCCTCTTCAACTGATATCAAAGCCAGGTTTAAAGAGATGGAGGCAAAGATGAGCAAAATAATAAACTTATCCAAGATGAAAGATCTCTTATTTGTGACGAAGATGTATTTACCGATATTTAGTACTAGTAAACTCAAAGACAAGGTAGATGAAGAATGTTTTTAGATCCAATGGTAGTTTAATAAGTCTTAAGTTAGTTCCTCCAAAAATGGTTCTGAGACAAATTGGAGATGAAATTAAAGATGGCCAACAGAATATTGTTGATGATGATGCTCCCATCCAAAATTAATTAAATGAAGATTCTGATGAAAATGGTGTTCAAGTTTATCCACTAGTACCAAATATAGCTTAGGAACCATTGAGGAGATCTACTAGAGTCAGACAACCTTCTACTAAATACTCCAGTGATCAGTACATATTGATTACTAATGGGAGAGAACCTTAGGATTTTCAAAAAGCCATGATAGATGGACATAAGAAAAAGTGGATTGAAACCAAGCAAGATGAGATAAAATCCTTGGATGAGAACAAAATATTTGAGCTAGTGAAGTTGTCAATAGGTAAGCGAGCTTTGAAGAATAAATAGATCTTCAAAGATAAAATTAAAAAAAATACTGTTTTCAACCATAATTCAAAGTCAAATTAGTTGTTAAGGGATTCGACCAAAGAAATTGGCTTAATTTTGATGAGATCTTTTCACCAGTGGTGAAGATGACATCCATTTGTACAGTGTTGGGATTAGTTACAAATATCGATATAGAGATCAAATAAATGGATGTTAAGACTGCTTTCCTTCATGGTGACTTAGAGGAAGAGATATGCATGGAACAACTAGAGGATTTCAAAGAAAAAGGAAAAGAGAACTATGTTTGCAATTTAAAGAAAAACTTAAAGGGCTTGAAATAGGTATCGAGATAGTGGTATAAGAAGTTTGAGTCAATTATAGGAGATTAAAATTACAAGAAGACCACTTTAGATCATTGTGTGTTTATGAGGAAATTCTTTGATAATGATTTCATTATTCTGTTACTCTACATGGATGACACGTTAATCGTTGGCCAAAATATTTATAAAATTAATAGTTTGAAGAATCAATTAAGCAAATCTTTTGTTATAAAAGATTTGGGCCCATCAAGAAAAATTCTTAGCATAAATATAATAAGGGATAGGAGCGCCAAGAAATTATGGCTGTCACAGGAGAAATCATTGAAATAGTACTTCAAAGGTTCAATATGGATAAAACTAAAGCAGTTAGTTGTTCTTTTGCTAATTACTTTAGATTAAGTTTGAAATAGTATCCTTTCATAAAGACAAAGAAAGAAGAGATGGATAGAGTTCCATTTGCCTCGACAATTGAAAGTTTGATATATGCCATGGTGTGTATAAGATCAGATATTACTCACTCAGTGAGAGTAGTGAGTCGGTTCCTTTCAAACCATGGTAAGAAACATTAGACTGCAATGAAAATGTTACACCCCACTCTCCAAAGCCAGGGTGGACTTACTGTAACACCCCTATACCCCATATACGTATATTACATACAACCATATCTGTAATATACGTATACCAGATACAGGAGTGTCACAGTCTATTTTAAACCAAACCCATCTTTCATAATTTTAATATAAGAAACTTAAAATATTTAAGTAGTATTATAAAACATAATAGGTAAAATGTTTACTTATTATGCAGCGGAAAAATATAGCGGTATAGACATATACATACATCAAAATCAATATTTACAAAATATATAGAGTTTATACATGTTTGGCAGTTCGTCTCTGATCTTGAAGTCCACAATCAACACTTCACAAGTCTAGACTCAACTCGGTCTAGCTGAACTCTTCGGTTCTACCCTGTCACCAGCGCGATGAACCACAATCGCGCTAAGCCAATGGCTTAGTGGTATAAACCATGATAACAATATGCTTTAATGTAATGCAAATGTCATACTTTCAAATATTATAAAAAATTCACAAGAACATCATATTCATAACATTATATTTCATTATATCATTCAATTGTTTCATCCTTCATGATTCACATTTAAGCAAAGACAAGCATGGGCCCAAAAAGGATGTAATATGCTATTCAAAGTTCAGAGTTACTGTTTTGCCTTACCAGGATGATAATCAATCAAACAGTCATAGTCTTTGATCAACTCCAACCACCGTCTCTGCCGAAGATTCAGCTCTCTCTGAACCCCCAAGTATTTCAAACTCTTGTGATCCATATAAATAAAACACTTCTTCCCATATAAGTAGTGTCGCCAAATCTTCAAAGCAAACACTATAGCTGCCAACTCCAAATCATGCGTCGGGTAATTAAGCTCATGCGGTTTCAATTGCCGAGAAGCATAAGCTATTACTCTACCCTCTTGCATCAAAACACAACCTAAACCATTATGTGAAGCATCACTGTAAATCACATATGGTTTATCTTCCATAGGCAAAGTAAGAACAGGAGATTGAGTCAACATCTCCTTCAACTGCTTAAAACTAGCTTGACACTGATCTTTCCACACAAATCTAACTCCCTTTCGAAGTAATCTGGTGAGTGGAGTAGCTATCAAAGAAAAACCCTTCACAAAACGTCGATAATAGCCTGCCAAACCCAGAAAACTTCTAACTTCTGCCACTGACTTTGGTGGACTCCAATTCAGAATGGCCTCAACTTTACTCGGATCAACTCTTATACCATCTACTGAAACTACATAACCCAAAAAAGTCACTTGATCAAGCTAAAACTCATACTTAGACAGCTTAGCATATAACTGCTTCTCTCTTAAGGTCTGCAACATAATCCGCAAATGCTTGTCATACTTCTCCTTATTATGCGAATACACCAAAATGTCATCGATAAAAACTACTACAAACTGATCTAGATAGGGTCTAAACACCCTGTTCATCAAATCCATGAAAACTGCTGGTGCATTCGTCAACCCAAAAGGCATCACCAAAAACTCATAATGCCCATACCTTGTGCGAAAAGCTGTCTTAGGAACATCTTCATCTCTGACTCTCAACTGATGGTACCTTGATCTCAGATCAATCTTGGAAAACACTACTGCTCCCTTCAATTGATCAAAGAGATTATCTATCCTAGGCAAAGGATACTTATTCTTGATGGTCACCTTATTCAACTACCTATAATCAATGCACAGTCTCAAAGTACCATCCTTCTTCTTTCCAAACAAAACAGGTGCTCCCCACGGAAAAACACTAGGGCGAACAAACCCTTTATCCAACAACTCCTGCAACTTCACCTTCAACTCTCTCAACTCAGCAGGTGCCATTTGATAGGGAGTAATAAAGATGGGAGTGGTACCAGGCAACAAATCGATACCAAACTCATCCTCTCTCTCAGGGGGTATCCCTGGCAATTCATTGGGAAACACATCTTGGAATTCAGCAACTGTGGGTATACTATCAAGCTGGGAACCCACCACTCTGGTATCTACAACATGAGTAAGATAAGCCTCACATCCCTTTTGAATCAACCTCCTAGCTGCAACAGCTGAAACAAACATGGATGCAAGTTGTCTCTGCTCACTAGATACCATAACACTTCTACCATCAACGGTTCTCAGGATAACACACTTCTTTTGACAGTCTACCATAGCTCCATGCTTAGATAACCAATCCATGCCTAGAATTAGATCATACTCCTTAAAAGGCATTTCAATCAAATCACCAAGAAACTTCTCATCTTGCACCACAACGGAACTATCTTGGTGCACCTTGCTAACTATCACACTATGCCCTAAAGGATTTGTCATCAACACATCAAATTCTAGGGACTTAGAATGCAATTCAGTCACAGGCAAGATAGATGCACTTATGTATGAATGAGTAGATCCTGGATCAATCAAAGCAAGAACTGAAATACCAAATAAAGAAAATGTACCCGCAATGACTGCTTAAGCCTCCGGTTGCCTTTGCATCACATACACACGCTGAGATGATCCAGTCTCATCTGGCCTACTACCTCCGGACGTAGGACCTCCTCTCTGTCTAATCTCTGGTCGACCACCTCTACTAACACCTCTGCCCCCTCGACCTCCTCTGTTGACACTAGGTCAAGAAACTACAGAATCTGCCTGCCTATGCTCCTGTAGCTCAAGACAATCTCTGATGAAATGGTCAGGCGATCCATATCTGAAACACATAGCTGATCCACCAATCTTTCAACAAACACCCCCATGTATCCTACCACAATGGACACGTGTAGGTAGAGTAGACCTCTGAACCACTGGAGTCGGAGCACTAGCTACAGAAACTGTAGGTCTCGATCTCTGCCTCTGATGTGGTACAGACCTAACAGGCTGCCTCTGGTCCCTACTGAACCTTTGAAAATGACTTCCTCGACCTTTTTTTTTGCAGATGAAGACCCTACCTCAAACTAGGGTCTCCTAACTCTAGTCTCCTCCTCAGTAGCAGCTGCTGCAATACTCTGTGCTCTCTCAACACTTCTAGCTACTGCAACCAATTGAGAAAAATCTTGGTACCGAGAACCAGCAACAATACACATAATAGAGGGCCTTAATCCCTCCTCAAATCTCCTTCACCGATCAATCTCATCTGAAATAATCTCACCGGCATAATGACTCAACCATATATACTCAATCTCATACTTTGTCACTGTCCAGTTCTCCTGTCTCAGACTCAAAATTTTCATCTTCTTGGCATCCTTATACTCCCTCGGAGTATACTTCTGCTCAAACTCCTGCAGAAAATCACTATAAGACAAGGTCGGTGGATCATCCATGGCATGTGGAACCGTCTTCCACCAATCATAAGCATCTTTCTGCAAAAGTGATATAGCATAATCAAACTTCTCTTCAGGAGTAGCCTGCAGCTGAATAAATACCCTCTGCACTTTATCTAACCAATGTTCAGCTACTACAGGATCTGTAGTACCAAAGAAATCTTCAGCCCCAAACTTCCTCAATTTATCATACTACCTTATCGGTACTTGTGGCTGTGGTGGCGGTGGCGATGGCTGCACTGGAGCTTGCCTTAATAAATCTACCACATACTATAACCAAACTGGCAGCATCTCATCAGCAGCTGGTCTCTCTGGCACAGGACCAGGTGCCTCTCCAGCTCTCTCAACCCTAGCTCCATCTCTACCCTCTTCATGAGCTACACTCTTAGCACTACCCTCTACGGACTGACGTGACTGAGACGCCATCACTACCTATATCTACAAACACAACAGAAAATACCTCATCAAAGATCAGAGACTACCAATGCCAAAGCATGTATCTTATTTAAAAATAATATTTTAAAATCAAAATTTTCTTTTTCTCACAATTCACCTAGGTTGAGAATCTCAAATCTAGACTCTGATACTAAAACAGATGTAACACCCCTATACCCCATATACGCACACTACATACAACCATATCTGTAATATACGTATACCAGATACAGAAGTGTCACGGTCTATTTTAAAACAAACCCATCTTTCATAATTTCAATATAAGAAACTTAAAACATTTAAGTTGTATTATAAAACATAATAGGTAAATATTTACTTATTATGCAGTGGAAAAATGTAGCGGTATACACATATACATACATCAAAATCAATATTTACAAAATATATAGAGTTTATACATGTTTGGTAGTTTGTCTCTGATCTTGAAGTCCACAATCAACACTTCACAAGTCTAGACTCAACTCGGTCTAGCTGAACTCTCCGGTTCTACCCTGTCACTTGCGCGATGAACCACAATCGCGCTAAACCAACGGCTTAGTGGTACAAACCATGCTAACAATATGCTTTAATATAATGCAAATGTCATACTTTCAAATATTATAAACAATTCACAAGAACATCATATTCATAACATTACATTTTATTATATCATTTAATTGTTTCATCCTTCATGATTCACATTTAAGCAAAGACAAGCATGGGCCCAAAAAGGACGTAATATGCTATTCAAAGTTCAGAGTTACTGTTTTGGTCCATAATCACATTCATCAAGCCCATAGGCGATATTTATTTAACATACCCAGTCTCTTGGACCTCAACCCGGCTAGACTGTTACAGTTTTTGAGGCTTACTACCCGGTCTTTTCACCTCAAAAACATCATATTTCACATTTTTCAGCTGGGCTCGGTTTATGACCCGGTCTTTTCACCTGCCCAGCGATTCATAGGTATGCCGCAAAATCCAGAATTCTGAAAATTGAATAACATACTAGGCATACAATTAATTAATTTATCTCATTATCAATCTCTCTCACAATTCATTTCTCATTTCATTTCTCATAATCAAACTAGGTTCATTGCCCTAATATATCATCTTTTCTCATTCTTCTATTTAATCTCAATATCGATTGGTTACATTATGTTTTCACATCTCATATCACATATTTCCACATTTCTTTTCATATACAATACTTTACTCAATTGCATTGATACATCAACATAATTCACATTATGAATATCATAACATATAACTCATTCATCAACAATGTATCAAGTAACTTAACACATTTCTCAACTAAATGTGTTAAGTCCCAATGTCATATAAATGTATGCAATCAATCAAAGTTTGTACTTACCTCAAGAGCAACTCACACCAATCTAACCACTCCTCTTCTAAGATAACTCTTAACACTTGAATTAGGGTAACTCAATCTCTTCAAAACCTAATCCAAAAGTGATCATACACACTTACTTAGAGATACATATAAGATAATATAGATAAAAACCAACTAAGGAAAACTCTACACATGACACGCTCAACAACACGGGCGTGTCCCTAACCGTGCCCTAAACTCACAACACAAAAATTTTGACACGCTCAGTGACATGGGCGTGTCACTGGCCGTGTCAATCCTCCCTCAACACAGTAGCTATGACACGCTCAGTGACATGGGCGTGTCACTGGCTATGTCAATGCTACTACTACACAGAAGCTGTGACACGCTCAGTGACATGGGCGTGTCACTGGCCGTGTCACCCATCCAGAAAACAGAACCATTGACACGCCCAAAGACTTGGCCATGCTCATGGGCGTGTCAGGCTAAAAATCTTAATTCCGGCAATAATAACACCACATCCAACAAACATCTTTCTTTCACCATCTTCCACTCCAAACAAACTTAACCAAACACATTAATGAACCATAATAACTTGCAAAAACACCAAAACAACTCAATACATACATCAAACACAAATCATAACCATCACATACACAGCACAACACTTGCTCTTCCAACACTAAACTTAGCCTTTCCTTCAAACCAATCCCAAAATCAACACCAATAAGATCAAACACTCTCAAATATACCAAAATCAAATATACACATACCATCAACAATCAAACACCAAATTCAAAACACAAACTTAAAAGAAAACCAAGGAATCAAGTGGAAAACTTACCAAAAGTGATGAAAACCCTTAGAATTCTAACTTGATCACTTGAAACACCTTCAAATCTTGAGTTATAAAATCACAAAACCCTCTCTTCCTTGGTTGATAATGGTGGCCGGCTCTTGAAGAAAGAAAAAAGAAGATAATGGAAAAGTCAAACAACTCTCAACTCTTAAACCACACAATTCTCCAATTAATCTCCACCAAGCAATTATTATAATATAATATTCATAAATATCATCTTCCACTTACTTTAATTTCCATTTTAAAAAAAAATTAATAAATCTCTTTTTGACCTTACTTAAATGTTGACTTGTATATGTTGTATATATCTCTATATATATACAACATATACACACTCCTCTAACCTTTCTTACTTTCTCACTTAAACATATATACAATTATAACATTTAACCCAAATACAACAATAAATATTCCAAAAATTTTAGGATATAGTTTGGGATATTACACTTACTCTACTATAAAAATCATCTTTCGTAAATTGAATATTTCATATTTCTCATATACACATAACTATGAGTCTAATTATATTATCATCATTGAAAATTAATACTATTATCATGAAATACATCTTTAATATTATCCACTATATTTAAACACATAACTCCAAATAAGATCAAGCTATAAGATTAATATGTTGGCCCAACATCTTTTACATGCCGATAGAATGGAATGAAAAATGAATTCTACTGACTTGTTCTCCAATATCTAAAAATATTTATATATTAAAGAGGGTGAGTCCAACTACTTAGTGAATAGATAAATATGTAACAAAGGAGAACAAATAAGGTTTATTAATAAATACATAATTATATATAACTTCATCGATATTTCAGCTGGATAAATATAATTTAAATTTCAATCAATTTCATGCTTCTTAAAAAATCAAGAATTATTCAATCTAAGCATCCTTTACGTACACCCAAATATAATTCTCTATAGATACCTCTTCAATCCAAGGGCGCATGATGACTTACCTCGCAAGCCCAAAGATGAATAACTTCAATACACATGTACAAAGCAAAGCCCCCAAAGGGCAAACCGCTCAATATATGCCCTAAAGACTATGTGTATATCAAGCGTTGTTCCCAAAAAATAGTATTTATCATTCTATAAACACCCGTTATCAATGTGTGATTATGCAGGATTATAACAAGAGTGTATATAAATCATTTATCCAACACAGTATAATCATTCAATCATATATATGAAAAATCAAACTACTATTTTTTTGTTCTCAATTTATAAGAAAATAAATATCACTAAAAAATGAACTTCATTCTAATTTTAGTAATTTCTTCTTTCAAAATCATATATATAATACTTTAGAAATACAATATTACATATTTATCCACTCACCTTGGTCAAGAACTAAATTTGTATAACCAACTATATCACTTCTATGATTTATCCAGCTGTTGAATCTACTTCTAGACTGATATAAGAATAATTATTGACTAAAGAATATCCTAAAATTGTCAAGCTACTATAACATTAGAATGCGCATAAGAATGATCCCTAAATTCTAACGAAGTTTTAACAATATTTATTCAGTTGTCCCATATAACTTTCGTCAACTTATCATAATTTGGATGTCCAAAAATACTAAGTATTTAAAATATTTCAATATATAATTAATTTAATAATAATTATAATATTAATGTTACTAATAAATTTATTTTATTAAACCTCTAATAATATTTATTCAATCCACTTAATATTTAAATTATATACTAAATTAATATTAAATAACTCTAAGTGAATAATTTTATAATTATCCTTCCATTATAATTAATAATTTATTTACTTTAATTTTTTTCTAAAAACATTTACTTATTATAATCACGATGATAGTGAATATATATTTAATAATATTTTTTATTATATATTGATTTGAATAATTTTTTAATAATTATTATTTTTTAAATAAAATAATATTATTTACTTTAATTTTTTCTTATTTTGTCATATTAAATTTCAATAATAATAACAATTATAATATTAATAATAATGATAATAATACTGAAATTGACATTTACTAATAATAATTATTATTATAAATTTAATAATAATGCTTGATTACTATAACAATAACAATATTGATTACTTGACATATATTATTATTGTTCATTCTTAAGTAATAATAATAATAATAATAATAATAAATAATAATAACAATAATAATAATAATAATAATAATAATAATAATTACTTAATTATTATAATTATTATCATACAAATTTTAATTAAGCAATGGATTTATAATTTTTAAACACAACATATTATCAATTTAATTTAATCATTCTTCATCGACAATTATAACTAATTATCTTGTTTTAACAATTAAATTTCTAAGTTCATCAATATATTATTCAATTACCTTCAATTTATCCTTTATAATCACAATCACTATATTAACAATATTTTGATTATTATTATTATTATTATTATTATTGGTTGGTTTAAATAAATTAATCTATTTATAAACTGATTACTTAATAATAATATCTTAATTCATAAGTTAGTTAACTAATCTCATATATATATATATAACTATATATATATTAACCACCATTAATTAATTCTATATGTTTATAATAATTATAATTAAAGTTTAAATTAATGTTTGATTAATTTATATCAATTAATAAAATAATTAAATCTAAATAAATAATTAACTAATAAATAATAATTTTAACTCAATTCATCAATTAACTAATTAATTTCAATTTAATACTTAAAATTAATAATTAACTTAATTCAAATATAATTTTGATTATTATTATTTATCTGTTCTTTTTTTTTTAACATAATCTACTAATCAACTACTTAAAATCATATTTTCTAAATTCACTTAATTCATAAATCTTTAACTAATTACGTAATAATAATATATTAATATTATTTCAAATTAATTAATTATTATATTTATTTTAAATTTAATTATATATATTTTAAAACTCATCCAAAATTAACAAATGATATACTGAATCAAAGCTCGTAATGAAAAGGTCTCAAAAATACCTAATTTGCTAGAAAAAATTTAAAAAACGGTCGAAAAAGTCATCCAAAATCGTCACCTGCGTTAGCCACCACAGTAGCTTCGTACGGTGCTTGCTCCCTCCTCTGACGGCCATTTGTGGCCATTGAAGTGGCGGACGACTCTTCAGACGGTAGCCGTCCTCACTGTGTGGCACGTGTGACTAATCGATCACCGTACAGTTGTAGATTGGAGGTGAAATAAACTAACAAAAATCTCACCCTCTCTCCTCTCTTTTCTCTGTTTAATTTCTCTCTCTCTCTCTCTCCTTATTTAATTCCTCTTCTCTCTTTCTCTCTCCGTCCATTTCTTCCTCTCTTTCTTTTCCCTTACTATAACATTTCTTCATTTAATTTATAATACATTTTCCTTTTTATTCAATTAATAATTTATATATCTAACACCTACTCTATTTAATAAATCACATTTTTAATAAATACATATATTTTTTTTTCATTAGTGCACCTACCATTTTTTTATTATTTATTTAATTTTTTTGTTTTTTTAAATATCATCATTATTATTCTCTTACAACCACTTTAACTAATCTATATTTATTTATTTATCATTATTGTTTAATATATCAATTTTTAATTATTTTTCTTGTATATTTGCTAATAATTATTATCTTTATTATTATTAATTCAATAATTATACTTTGTATTATTTTATTTATTTTTATTATTTTTATTCAACTACTCTAATTATCAACTTTAATTATTATATATATATATATATATTACAGGGTATTACAGAAATGGATTCTGAGATATCTTTGAGGATCCTCCAAAATATGTTTATACTTTGGAGATGAAAAACTTGTGTTAGTTAGCTATACAGATGCAGATATAGCAGACGATACTGACTCGAAAAAATTTACATCTAGTTATTTGATTATTTGCAGGAGGAGTTGTGTGATGGCAATCAAAGCTATAAAAGCGTATTGTTGTCTCAATAATTGAAGTATAATTCATTAATGTAATTGAAGCGTGCAAAGAGCTCCTGTGAATGAAAAAGTTCTTATAAATGAACTTAGATTTTAATAAGACAAATATTCACTTTACTGTGATAATCAGAGTATCATTCATCTTAGAAAAAATTCTTTCTCTTATTATTGATCAAAACATATTGATGTGAGATACTACTAGATCATAGAAGTGTTGGAGAAAAAGCTTCTATATCTTGAAAAAATTCATACCGATGAGAATGACACAAAAATGATAAATATTCTTATAAGAAAAAAGTGAGTTCTACTGATTATCTGCAAGAATGATAGTTAACTCCATATAGTCAGTTAGGGGAGAATTGTGGAGTATTACCTCCCACATGGGGTACCGCCACCACTTTTGACTAATTTTTTTTTAAAAAAATATATTTATTTGACAGCTTGCAATCAATTTGCAAGCTTGCAAAATGAAACCTGTGAATTTGCAAGCTTGCAAATTGAAACCTATGAAGGTGGGAAAACCTTATAAATAGGCATTCCCTCCTTCAATTAAATACATAGAGAAAAAATATTAAATTATGAGTGTGTGATGGTATGTGTGTAAATACCATTTGAGAGAGAGAAAAATTAGTTTGAGATATTTATTTTTGAGTAACAAAATAGTAAGATTTTATTTTTAGAGTGTTTAAAAATACTTACTACTATTTTGAGTTTATCTCAATTATTTATATTGTGCTTCTAAAATATTTTTATAGAAAAATTTCTCTTTTGCAAGCTTATTATTTATTGGTAGAAGAAATTATTCGAAGTTTTGCTCATGCCCAAATAAAAAGGTGAACTACGTTAAATATCAGTGTCTCTTTTTTGTTGATTTACTTGTATTTTTATTTAATTACCGTTGATCCTCTGATCTCATTGTACCGCTTATTTTGGATTTATTTTTTATTTCCTCTTTAGAAGGGGCTGCTTGCTGTTGAAAACAACAAGTTAAAGGGGTTAGAAGGTTTCTCGAAAATTATAAGAGGTTAAGTAGCAAATGGTGTCAAGTTAGAAGGACCACAACTGTATTAAGTCAAATATATTATTATATCTTTGACATGTTGGTTGTCAGAAGGGTAGTAAATAAGCCAAACTACTCGAGCTTGCTTTGGGTTTCGGCTCGGTAAAAGCTCGTTCAGGCTCAATATCGAACTGTTCATTTGTTAAATGAGTTAAGTTTAAGCTAAGAAATACTCGGCTCGTTAGCTCTCGAGCTGACTCATTTAAAAAGCTCGTAAATTAAGCTTATAAGCTAATTCGTTTATTATGTTAAATTTAAAATATATAATTTAATTTATATATATTAAATTATAGATATGAATATATTAATTTTTTAACTAATTTAATTTATATAATTATTAATATATGGTATATGTTATAAATAAATTAAATAATATATAATATAAAATAACTTAGTAATTTATAATAGAATATAAATTATAGTAATACAATATTCTATTTTTGTTAATATATAATCATTTTGTTCATCATTCATAAAAATATTAATTTAGTATTTGTTCTATGGAAATGTAAAAAAAATAAAAAATAAAAAATTAAAATTAAAATAAATTTTTTGAGTTTTTTAAATTTATTAAAATTAAACTTGAAATGCATGATATATAAATTAAATTGGTATAATATCGAGTTTAATTCAAGTTTAAATTTAACTTTAATTATTTTAGAATAAAATTTAATTTGACCAAACTCGACTCCATTGTAATCTCAGTCATAAGGTAGGATGACATGAGCTAGGACTAATTAGATGTGTTGTTACACTGTACTTTTCTGTATAAATATGTGCTGTGTAACTGATTTTGATAATAAATGGATTTTTCTTTTTGGTCAAAAGTTCATGAACATTTCTCAACTTTTTTTGTTTTTTTGTTTTTATTGAATAGCTCATTTGAAATGACCGAATATTTGAATTCAACATCATGTCTGCTTTTTTATAATTTTATACTTAAACTCGAATTCAAATTCACAAGACTTGGGATGATAATAATTTTTTTTTTATATTAAATAATATATATTCTCTCACATTATTGCAGCATGTAATTAAGTAAATTCAAGCTAATTCCCTCATCAGTATTATAATTAAGTTAATACAAATGAGTAGATAAATAATTATCAGAAGAAAGATTATCAGGATCTGGTTTATCAACACCATCAACATTTCTGAGCCAGTAAGTCTGATTAAAAGAAGCAGCAGTTTCAGGGACATCATCCATCATCCATTCTTGGCCTTTGGGAACATATATTCCAGTGCGAGGATGTGGTATCCAACACGATGATGCATCCTTAATCTTTCTTGATGATTTTTCTGCTCCATAATCATGATTATCATGTTCTAATACTGCTTGATTATTATGCCCACTGAACGACTGGCGATGAACTCGATTAGCTTCCCTATATGACCTGACATTACATTCAAAACTATTAATGTATAATTAGCCAGTCTAATTATAAAAAATATCGAACTCTCACAGTAAGTATATATGGGTATTTGTTGATTTACAAAGAAAATATGTATAAACACAATTATATATAAAAGTCGGAAATATTGATATATTAAGATAAAGATATTTTGTGTTTGATATTATTATAAAAATAAATAATTAGGTAGTGGGGATGCCAAGGAAGGACAGATTTACCTAAGAAATAAGAGATTTGTTCTTGCAAATCCAGGCTTGGCCATGCAAAAGGGTACAAAAGAAAGTACAAAAGTTGCAGCACGAGAGAGGAAAAAGGCCTTATTGGCTGTGATGATGTTTTGCAAGCTTATTGAGAGGTACTTTCTGTTCTCAATATATAACATGTATATATAGAGTTCTGTTGTGGTTGCCTTATACGCTCATTCAACTTATCATTAAACTGTTGGTAATCATGCCCTTTGTGCAAAATTATAGAGGAAATTATTATTTTATTCTTGAAATTTCAACAAATTAATAAAATGATTTTTTTATAAAAAAATTATTGACTAATTTTTTGATTAATTACATTTAAAAAATGAAACACTTAAAACTCGAATTCAAAATTTAAACAGGAACAACGTACTTTTTTTCTGATCACCAAACCACACTTTTATAGTTTTGTTAAATTAAATAAATCATGTTTAATTTTGTTTCTCTCAAATTTATTAATTATTTTTTTTATTAAAAAGTAATTAAAATTTTTAAAAATAATTTTATATCTAAACTAATCTTCACTAATATAATATATTTTTTTATTATATGATATTAACTAAAAATAGTAAAAAAAATATTAAATAGCAAAGATAATTGCCCTTATCTGATCATTCGCCATATCGCCACTACCTCCTGCCAAACCAAAAGTAAAGATAGTAAATATTCCTCCTCCCCATGAACACATTTATCCATCTCCTGCAATAGGACACAATATATATTTAATTATTTTAAGAACAAAGAAAAGAGATCATAAATAAATTTCAAGAAAAAATAGTAATTTATTTAATTATAAATTATTATTTCAATTATTTTTTATATTGTAAAAAAATAATAACATAGAAAAATTTAAATTTATTGTTCATTTTTTACAAACAATCATTTTAAATTTTTAATAAAATTATAAACCGACATTTTTATTATGATCGTTGTTGGACTCAAAGTATCAAAAACTATTTTAGTTATTAACTTAAGAATAAGAAAAGAGGAATGAAAGAAGAAAAATAGATATAATAATTAAAAATATATCAACATTATTATCCTACTAATCTATATATCAAAATAAAGTATTAATGATTATTTGAAATTTTTAATTATGTATAATAAATAAATATTAGTAATTATTTTTTTGAAGAAAATATTAGTAATTATTGATCATTATATATTTATCACAAATATTATCATAAATTATCAATTTTTTATGCGTTTTGTTACTGATGGAGTAAGAAATATAAAATTATCTTATTTAAAAAAATTGATACTCGCCTCATATATTTGCTTATAAATAATTAATTATAAAAATATTTTTAAACTAAATATATTCAATATATTAAGAAAATTAATTTTTATAGTACTAAAATCATAACTATATTCTTAACTTCTATATTTTAGACTAATTTTTTCTATCTTCCATTATTTAATATTTTTGAAAAGAAGTTATACTGAGAGAACACAAATAAAAAAGTAAATAATTTCTATATTAATAAAGTATTACATTAACTGCATATAAAAATATAAAAATTATAGAAGGATAACATATATATATATATATATATATAGCATTGCTTACATAGATTAGATTAGACAAGGTTATTAATGTTAAATTCATGTAAATGTATCCAAACATAATAATATATTTTAATAATTTAAAATTAAATATTTAAAAATGCTGGTTGATGATATACTAAAACAAATAACAAATTAAACAATGATATTGAATTTATTTTAATTTATTTTAATTATTGCAGATAATTTCAATACCATTAATGAAATAAAAAATTACTTATGATGATAAGTGAAATTAAATATTACAAAATAATTATTATTTATAATATTTGTGTGTGATAGTGGATATGTCAAATGAAGAATAAGTACCACTGGCTCATTCAGTGAAGGTTATGGGCAAAAGACATAAATTGATAATGGAAGAGTGCATAAAGACATCTTTTTTTTTTTTCCAATAGAGAGAAATTAAATTAAATTGATACTCTACATTATTAGCTAAATAAAACTAGCTAATGCTTAGGGTTTTGATGCCTTTCTTTATTATTTTCATATCTTATTTAAGCACCTCAGAATATATGAAATTCTTTTGTAAAAGAATGGTGTTAAATATTTTAGATATTTGTGTTTGTTTATTTTTGCATAGTTAACAATGTCTTCTGAAATTATATAAATAGTAAAGATGAATTTATCCTGGCATTTAAACTATATTTGATAAAATTTAAAAAATTAAACTACAATAAAAAAATAAGTTTTAAAACTTAATCATTTTAAATTGTTTGATACCATTTATTTTAAAAATCTCAATTTAAGTTAAAAATCACTCAAAATGATACATAAAAAAATTATATTGAACAAAATAAATTAATTTTTAAATATTTTTATAATTAAAAAATTATATTAATTATATATATTATACAAACCTCGAAATTTAATAATTAAATTTTCAGTTTTTAATTTATAATTTATCAATCATGCTGTGATGTATATATTTAAAGTATAATCATTCTAAAGTTAAAATTTTTTATAAATAAGTTAGTTTATTAATAAAGTAGGGAATAAAATAAAATTTGATTATGAAAAGAGAATATCTTTGACATTTATGGTTTCATTTTTGTACTTTTGAATTCGTGTGTCCGTTTATATATATATATATTTTTATCTTAGGAATCAGTTGGGATAATTCAACTGGCCACCTGATGTTATTTTCAATAGGAGAGGTCAGGGGATTCGAATCTTACAAAAACGTATTTTCAAGGTTCGAGTTTTTTAAAATATATATATATATATATATTCTTATCTTAGGTAATTTATTTGTGAGCATCATTTAGTAATATGTAAATAATGTAGTGAAGGACAGCCATCATGTCAGATTTATTCATTTCTCAAAACATTTTAGCACGTACAATTAAAGTTGGTTATTGTGAGTAAGTGCTAAACTAAGCTAGTACGTCGTCGTCAATGAATAGACAATAATTATTTAGAAAAAAATGCGTTAAATCCATCTCATATCTAAATATTTTAAGAAATATAATGAATTTACAGCTATAAAAATAATTTAATTAAAATAATTTAGATTATTTTGTATTATAAAACTTAATTTATTATAAAATTCAATATATCATATCTTACCTGAATTACTTGTTAATTACTATAAAATTTGACAAGTAATTACATGGTTTACCTCTATTTTAAATTTTCTTTTCAAATAAAATGTATTTAGTTTCTTTTTTTCTCTTCTTTTTTTTCTTCTTCTCCAATACTTTTATTTTTGGCTCCACTTTCTCTTTTTCTTTCCTTTCTTTTACCTCTTCACTTTGTCTTTTTCTTTCCTTTTTGGCTCCTCCTCTTCTTCTTTTCTTTATTTTTTTCTATTTGCAAAAAAAATATTTTTATCTTACTTATTATTTATTATTTGTAAATATTGTTATATTTTTTTTTGTAGTATTAAAAGTTTAGTTGTTGTTTAATAGTAATTACACTCTACATGTTTGATAAAATATTTCAAACAATTTTTTTTTGTTTTGCTAATGTTTTCATTTATTCATTTTCATTTTTTGTTTTTTTATTATTGTTATATTTTTTATTTATATTTGTTTTATTTTAATGCATGTTTAAGTTAATTTTGTATTTTAATGTGTGTGTTTAATTAATTTTTTAATATGTGTATATATTCTCTTTTACTGTTTTATAAATATTTATTTTTATATGTATTATTTATTTTAATTGTTGAATCATATATATTTTTTAATTTAAAATGGTAAATTATGAATTTAATTTATAAAAGAATGATTTAGATAAAGGAATATGTATATATTAATTCTCTTAATCAACATCTATGTAATATATACAGAAAGTTAAAGGAATATATATTTTTGAAAATTCGACTTAACTTTATTTTAACAGTGTAAATATTTTAGTTGTGTGATATTTTTGAAAAAAAATTATTTTTATTAATAGTTCTGCAAAAATCTCAATTAGTTATAGATTAAAAATAAAAGTGAAAATGCAGTATATAAAGTCCAATTAGATATTATCTAAATAATTTGTTTAAATTGTTTTAGGTAGGGGTGAGCGTTCGGTCGGTCGATTAATTAACATACTAAACCCTACTTTAACCGACTATTTTGAATTCAAAAAATTCTGAATGAACCAACCAACCGAATAAAAATTATTCTTTTAATAAAAATTCGGTTAACGGTTGATCGACCGAATCGAACTGATTAACTATTAATCAAACTGAAAACCAAATTAATTAAAAAAATTTTAACTAAACCAAACCGAATCAAATTTAATAATATCGGTCAACCGAACTGAATATTCGATCTATAAATCGAAACAAATATTCGGTCGGTTAACCAAACTAAATATTCAGGCAATTAACCGAATATTCAGGCGGTTAACTGAAAATTATCCACCCCTAATTTTAGGAAACCATTGAGTCTTCAAAATAATATGTGATTTGAATTTATTTGAGATCAAATTTCCTTTTTTTTTTTGTAAATATTTACATTTTTTCTGTTTTCAGTATAAACTAGGCAAATTTTCTTTTATTTCCTTTTCTAAAATATATTTTTTAGTCTTTTATTTTCTAAGTTATATGGCCTTTTATAATCAAATTATTAATAGATGATAATATAATAATAATAAGAGGAATTAATTTAAAAAGGTTAATATATATATTAATTTATTTATATATTAAAAGGTTATTATTTTTAAAGTGAAGAGATAATTATATACATGGATATAAATTTATACTACCCTAAACTCTAATTTGTATTCTTTCCATGAAAAATACCACATGATAATGGTTTTGAATTTCGGGTAATAATTTAATTTTTCATAAGTTTCATGAATTAAAAAAAAAGAAAGGAAAAAAAGAAAAGAAAATTAAAGTGCCTATCCAATAATAAAAAAAATGTTATAGTGCAGTCTAGGGGTGAGCATCTTCGGTTCGGTATAGAGATTTGAAAATCTCCGAAACATAATCGAAATTCGGAGATTTTAAAATTAGTGAAACCGGAACTGATTAGAATATATAAAATATTTGTATTGTATTATTTCAAAAATTCGGTACGATTTGATTCAGATATTCGGTTCTAATGGAGCAGTTCCGATTCTACACGGAGACAGAGATTCGAAGATTTAAAATTATTTTTTCTGTCAAATTTAAGCAATAGAATAATATTTAATTATTTTAGCTATAAAAAAATAGAAAGTTAATTTAAACTCCAACATCCACATTAAAAACTATTTATAAAATTAAAAATTTTAATATCTGGCATCAAATAATATTGTTTAAACTCTAACATCCACATTACAAATAATTCACAAAATTAAAATGTTTAACATTTAACATTAAGTAATATTGTCTAAACCCCAAAAAATTACAAATTTCAAAATAAAATGTATAATTTATTACAAAAATCCAAATGAAATAACTTCATAAATTTAAAGAACTCCTAATTCCTAAATATATATATTTTAACACAATTTATGAAAAATTATTATTATCAAATAATTTGTAATCTAATATTAATTTTCATGTAAATGTTTATTTATTACTAGTACACAATTATAATGTTATAAATATATACACATATTCATTATATTTTTATCATTCATTTTCTTCTTAAATTTATTCACAATTATTGATTTGCTAATTGTTATTATTCATATATATAAAAAATTTATATTAACATTATTTATCTTCGCTATCATTACTCATTATTTTTAATTATTGTTAATATTCATATTCATTAAGCTACTAATATTATTACATTAAGTTATTTTATTAAGAACAAATTACTATGATTAGTATGAATTACTATCATTAGTACTAGTAGTAGCAATTATTCATATAAACATATTAATAAGTTATATTTAGTTATAAAATTTAAAATTAAATTAGGAAATAATTATTTAATTGTATTTTTCATTTACTTATACTTAAGTTAATACTTATATAATTAATAATATATATGAAATAAAATTAAGAATGAAAATGAAATAGTTTTTACGGTTTAAAAATTAGTATTATCAAATATTCTAATGACATCTATATATTCAATTATCAAAAAGTAAAATGTGTATATATATAAAGCATAATATAAAAAATTAGAATTCCAAAGTGAATGCATAACATGACATAATATGAATTAATAAAATAATTTTAATATATTTTAAAAATATCAAATATTAAGTAATAAATCAATAAAATATAATATAATTTCATATTATTAATAATAAATCAGTTATTATTTCGGTTATTTGGTTTGGTTCAGTACGGTACAGTTTGTTTCTCAATACGGATATAGTCTAATATCCAAAACTATCCCATGTTAAAAAAATCGGTTCGAGAAAAGTCAAAAGTTAATAAATCTTTTCGGTTCTGGATATTTTGGTTTGGATATTTGGATCGATCCAGATATTTTCAGGATCCATGCTCAGCCCTACTGAGTGCACGATAAAAAAATAGTTGCATTTTTTTTAAATTGCTAAAATTAATTAAATGAGATAAATATATATTTATGGATAGAAATAAGGAAACTTTTAACTCAAATAACTAAAAAGAAATATTTGTCAGCTTAGAGTTTTAAAATTTCCCTATATCTAACCTTGTCAATCATCACCAATTGGCAATAAGATTGTCTATTCAAAATGTAAGTATATATTATGTATTAGAATCATATTTCTATACATTCTACCTAATAAAAATCAATTTAATATATTTTCTTCAAATTTATAAAGTCTAACCCTAACTTTTTTTAATTTTAAATCTCCATTCTACTAAATTTTAATTAATATTCTAAGTTCATTTATATCATTAAAATCATTTAATAATATCATTAAAATCATAAAATTAAATAAACGTCAATTCTTTGTGATTACTATTTCAAAATTCTAACTCATCCACTACTTCATCCAAACTACTATCAAACTTGGGCAAATCAACCAAATAACTATAAAATCTTTATTTTCTCATCAAAACAACACATTCCATACCCATATAACAAATTAAAACACACCCCATCAAAAGTCTAAATCTTACATAATCTAATTTTCCAACCTAACTTAAAAATTAAAAAGAAAAGCTTACCAATTTGTTGAAAAATCACAAAAACTTCTTTTGATTCTTGAAAACAAACTCAAAAATTGGTATTTGGAATAAAACAAAAGCTCTCCCTTGCTTCCATGGAGTTTTGGCCCAGACTAAGAAGAGAGGAAGAAGATGGAGTTTATGTTTTAATTTTTTTTTCTTCCTTTCCTTCTTTTAAAACTTAAATAATTAATTATTTTTATTTATTTATTTTAAAAATCATATTTTCCATCTCCCATTCAAACTTATTTAAATTTTAAATTTTTTAACCTTTTTCACGGTTCACTATTTATGTTTTACTATTCACATGTTGACTTTTACTATTACCTTTGAATTTGATATGTCATTTATATTTCACATATATTTAACATATACAATTTATTTTCTCACTTTTAAATCTTCATTTCTCCCTTAAATTATTCATTTTAGTTTTATTTTATTTTATTTTATTTTAACAAATTTTACGGATGTTACATGTGGTTTGTTTTTAAAATAAATTTCAGATTAGTATATATTAAAATTTTAGCGTTTGTTCTTATTTTTTTATTTCTCTATCTTTTATGATAAAATTGAATGCAAATTTAAGTTTTTATTATAAAAATATTTGGAGGTTGTATGTCCTCTTCAAATAGAGATTTGTCATTCTTTAAAGGAGATTTATTTTTCAATAATGAAGATTATTTTTCCTTCTCAAATGAAGGCGTTCTTCTCATATGGGGAGTGAATTAATATTTTTCTAAATATATATTTTTTTTTACAGAAGATAGATGAAATATATGTTTCGTTGAAATCCAAATTATCTATAGCATTGTGAGATGGGATTTTCGCCCCCCATCTCCCGGTAGAATGGTTCTTGTGACTCCGACACTGTTATGCTCCAAGCCTTAGAGAATACGAGCCTAAACTCAGAAAAATGGAGACGTCACCGAACATGCCAGGAAAGAAAAGAAAGGGGTGGATGACTCGATTCTTAATAAATCCTCAAGCCCCTTATTAGGTTAAGAAAGTTGGGTACGTATAGAGAAGGTAAGAATAATTCAGCTCTCCCATAACGCATGGTTCATTGGAATCGACCTCCTTTTCAGGTCTAAATATTATTAAATTCTTAATTATTATAATATTATCCATACTATATGCAATTAAAATGAAGAATATCATATTATTAACCAAAATACTTCAAACAAAAAGGGTCATCCATACGAGATGGAAACATGCCCTTACAAATGTCTAAATATTCTAAATACAAATAAAATAGGACATTCACTGATTGGTGAAAATATATCCCTTATAATTGTCTCAAAATTCATAAAATAAAATAAATTACATAAGCAAAGTAAATAAGGCATCCACAAGTGAAAATATGTCTTTTACATTCTTAAAATTACAATCAATAAATAAATATTAACATAGTTCAATTTAGAATTTTTAGATGTACAAATCAAGATTAAAATATGCAGATTAAATATTAATGTATAATTCTAGGATTTTAGAACAAAATATACAAACTAAGGTTTTCAAATTATGATTTATGCAATTTAGTTTCTATGGCTTACTGTGTGAAATTTACAAAGCCAATTTTATATTTTAACAATTACAGTGATCTAAACAATGAAGATAATCCATGAAATTAAATTAAATTGTCTAATAAGAAGTCATATCTTTGTTCGTTAATTTGACCAAGTTAAATTCAGTTGATACAAGCTTGTTAAAACTTCTGCCTGGATTAATTGTTAGCCTTGGTTGATTGAAGTAATCCGAAGACCGTAGATGATTTTAGCTACTGCATCCTCTTGTGATTACTGTCCTTTGTTTTTGCGCTCTCTCTTTTAATTGCTATTGTCAATGACTAATGTTGTTTCTTATTCGTTCCCCTTTTTTGTGGCTTCTTTAATCTATCTATTTATAAGCCAGTATTAGGGTTAAAGCCAGCTCGACAAATCTTAATTTTCAAAAACTCTTTTCTGCTAATCTAATTACAATTAGAATTTTAAGCTAATTCAAACTGAATCTTGACACAATTAAGCCAACAATTCATAATTAAAACCTAAATTTAAGACTCATGGCGAATTGGGCTAGCTAATTCGCCGCAGACCTTTCTCCATGGCCAATTCGCCGTAGAGCAACACCACGGCGAATTCACCATGGGCTAGCCCTGTAGCGAATTGGCATAGCTAATTTGTTAAGATTTCATGCTTTGGGCTCGGATCGGCTTTGTTTGGGATTTGGATCGGACTGATTTTGGATTTCAAAGGTTGAACCGGCTTATTTTAGGCCTTATAAAACTGGATCAATCTAATTAAAAGCTTTAAACTAGGTTTAAGCTATTAATAATAGACCGAACTTGACTAGGCCTCTATTAATCGAGATCAAACAGCTTTAGGGCCAAAGTTAAGGGTGTACAAGCATGTTACCATTATCTATTGTTTCCATTAAATAAGTTTAGAGAAATCTAATAACTTTATTAGTTATATACATCTTGTATATTTTAAAATTATATAAATTTATTTGTACCTTACATATGTATTTTTAATCTATTAATGAAAATTTATTTTATATTAAATATATATATATATATATTCCATTTTTTGGCCAAAATTGATTAGAATTATTCTTTTTTCCCCTTAAATTGCATTAGTTCACTAGCCCCATACAAAATTTGATCTATATTGAAATTGAATCAACTGTAAATACTTCTAATTTTAAAAATTAAAAATATTAATTACAAAATTATTATGACAAAGTGTGTATTATGAAAAATTTTATAATTAATTTAATTATGAACTAGTTGTTGGCGTGCACAATGCACAAATATATTTTTTTTACTTGATTATGAGCATAACTAATTTACATTGATATTTTTTTGTCACAATAATCAATAAATTAAATTAAGAAACTCAAATATTAAACAAAAACATATAGTAACAAAAAATTTAAAAAATATTTTACTATATATTTTATAAAAAACTTATTATTGATTAAATATAATAAATTATACTGTGAGAAAGATAATTACTTATTATCATATAATATATATATATATATAAACCATAATAATATTAATAAATTGTGTTTAATTAATTTCTACCACTTATATATATATATATATATATCATTTGCCTCACTAAAAAAATATACATATTACATTAGTAAAAATAGAATAAATCATTGCTGCCATAAAAAAACAAAGATAAATCTAAATATTTTCGTTCAATTCCAAATAACTATTGATATGCATGTAATTTTTATAAATATTTTATTTTCTTTATGTATTTATTTTTTCATAAATGACTTGTAGTTGTTTAGTGAAGTAGTCTTTTACTAAGGAACAATATTTTTATAACTAAACCGAATACCGATCTAGATTGATAATTCGTCCATAGTTCAATCAGATTTATTTGGATTCAATAATATAATAATATTATATAATATTTTTAAATAATAATAGATAGTATTTAATTATTTATTATCTTTTTAAATTCATGACTTTTTACATTCTAATGTTATCTTTTTAAATCATTAACTTTTTAAATTCTAATTTTTATAATAATAAATTATAAAATTTATAATTTATATTTTTTAACCGTTTATGTAGAAGTTATAAATCTTATATTTTCTAATCCCTTACTTGCTCTTTGCGTTGTAATGAGAATGAAAATAAATAAATAAATAAATACAAATAATTTATATGTAAATTAACAATAAATTATATTGTAAAAAATACAAAATAAAATATTTATCTAAATTTTCATGATAATTTCATTAAAATAATATTAGTAAGCAAATATAATTTTTTTATTTCATAACTTGACACTTTTACTAATCAAGAACAAAATATATACATATTTTTGCTATAAAAAATTATGAATTTTGTAAAAATGAGAAAAAATATAAAAAAAGAAATTCAATCAAACATTTTTAAATATGGAGAAAAATGTGAGTAGATAAATTTATAATTATTAGATTTTTATTGAAAGCTTTATTAATATAAATATTATTATTACATAAATCATCTATGAATGATTAACTTGTTAGAAATGTTAAGCGTTATATATTTTATTGTTTAATTTTTTAAATTTACAAATATATAAAAATTAATCATTATTATAAATAAATTATTTAATTTATAATTAATTTATAATAATTGTCACATGCTTTTTAAAACTTTTCAAATTTCTAATATATATATATATCAATCAATACTATTTAATCATATGAATATGTAATTAATTTAAAAAAAATTAAAAGTCACAAATATAATTTATTTAATTAATATTATAAAATTATATTAATATATGATTATTAAATAAAAGATTAAAAGTCACAAATATAGTTAATTATTAAAATTTAAATTTTTTATAAATTATTAAAATTAATTAAAATAAAAAATATTAAATACTAAATTAATATCAAATTGAATAATTTAAGATTTTTTATTAATAAGAGAGAAAGTGAAATTGAGAAATTAATAAAAAAATTAAAAAATTATAATATTATAGTATTTTTATAAATAGATGACATGTAAATCATTTCCCTATTTTTTTTTTATATATTTATGTGGATGAGATGCATATCATGTCATGCAATTCTTCAAATTATTCCTTTCGAAGCTAGTAATAGTGATCGCTTTATAACTTTAGAACCAATTCCTCTTTTTTACGAAAACATATTATTTACAATTTAATTTATTTAAATTACAAGTGTCAATCTTATAATCGACAAATATTTTAATTCTCATCCAATAGAAATTAAATTTAATTGATCAGAAAATAAATTTGATTCTTGCTTAAAAAAGAACTTTTTGAACATATTATATTTTAATCATCTCATGACAATTTTTTAAATATAAAATATATGGATTTATAAATAATTTCTAAATATAAAATAAATTACATTTATATATATTATAAAAAAACTGCGGGGTTTTAAAATATCCATAAAGAAAAGATAGTGACGGTTTTTAAATCGTGCGTTATAATTTTTAAAATAAAATTTAAATATATTTTTATGACGATTATATCAAGTGAAATTTAACGACCGTCGTGAAACTATAGCAAAATATCGTTTAGCAAATGTCAGCGGCTATTAAAGCTGTTACTATATAATTTAGCAACGCCTTTATTAGCAATGAACTTTTAACCATCGATAGAGATATTTATCGATGAATATATTTTTAACCTTCGCTAAATCACCAGTTTTTTGTATGGTTGATTTGCAAATAGTTTTTAAAAGAAATTTATAAAATTAATATGCAAACCAATTATTGAACTTTCTATTATTTATATATAAATACACACAAGTGTAAAATAGCTTATTCCTTTAAGCTTGCGCAATTGCAGTAGAAGTTGGAAAAAAAAAAAAAACAGAACAGCATAAATTCACATATGCCTGAAACAAACACCTATCCAAATTTTCTATTTTTCTTTACTCAAACTTGTTAATCTACTGTTTTTTACACTCTATACTATATGAAAATTACATATTAACCACGAATTTTAGCAAAAGATATATTTCATAGTTAATTGATGATAATTTACTTATGGAACAACTACGGAATAAGAATCCTCATTAATTTTTTAATATAATTATGAAATTACCGAGAGATTAATTATGGAAAATTTTACATGAATAATCTTATTGTTAAATATGACATGAAATAATGAATGCCAACTTTAGTGATAGATTAATGATTATTTAGCGATGGAAGTAATTGAAATATCAGATTAAAATAAAGACGGCATTTCCTTCATTAAATTAATTTTAATAATTTTCACAAGGGATTAGCAACAGATTTGTGGAGAATTTTCATTTTAAAAACAATAATTAATATATTGTAAATTTATCCAGAGTTTTAGCGGGGAAAGTTATAAGGAATTAACAATTTAGCGAAGTATTTTGTCCCTCCCTAAATGTATGAGAATTTTAGGAAAATATTTAAATGGAGCAAAAGTTTGAAAAGGATTTTGGTCATGGATTCTTAAAAAATGGGATTTTTACAAAAATATCAGAAAAAATAAAAAAAAAATTTAAATTTATCATATTTTAAAATATTTTTAGATTTATCAAAATTTATAATTTTTTACAAAAATACTAGATTTAGATAATTTATTATGAGTTTATTTTAGGTTTATTATGAGTTTATTATATATTTATTATGAGTTAATGAATTTACATAATTTATTATGAGTTTATTATAAAATGACTAAAATACATCTGATAAAAATAAAAAAAATTATAAAATATAATAGAAAGTGTAAGTTTTCCTTAAAAAATTGACAATTAGTAAGGGATTTCCTGAGGGGCTATGAACAAAATAAAAAAGCCTTAAAGGGTAAATACTTTGGCGAGGGATTATCCCTCTTACATATTTAAGAAATTAAATATGTAATTATGAATAAAGCGATTTAGAGAGAGATGTTCAAAAAATTAAATAATTTCATGATGTATTACTTTCCCTTGTTAACAATATTTGAATTGAAGGAAAATAAATAAGTTAATGAGGAAATTAGAAAGTGATTTTTAAAAACTAAATACTTTCACGAGAAATTGCCATCCTTCACTAATTTTTTAAGAAATTAAATATGTAATTATTAATATAATTTATATTTAATGAGGGATTTATCAATGATTTTTTAAAATTTAAACAAATTTGCTAAGGATTTCTTTCCCTCACCGATGTTATTCAAATTCAAGAAAAATAAACAAATAAGTTAACAAAAGCATTAACAAGGGATTTTAAAATAATTAAATACTTTCGCAAGGGATTGTAGTCCCTTGTTAAAAAATGTGAGCCTCCAACTCTCTCATTTAATTGAATACAAGTAATTTACAAAAATTAAATATTTAGTCTTTTTTTTTTGTAGAGAGAAGAAAACCAAAAAGCTGTTGGTTACATATTCTGGACTATGATACTTCTATTATGTATTCCATGAGAAACCTATTGAGATTAGCAGGGGGATGAGGGTAGGGGACAAAACAATAACGCATCGAAAAAGCGAGCTTCATCATCCTATCAGCATACCGATTATCCTTCCTGAATGTGTGTTGTATATGAACAATCCACTCTCTTTGGGGAATCCTCCTAATGGCTTGAAACATGTAGTTGGCTTTGATGTTGAAATCTTCCTTATTCAACTCTTTGTTCAAGGTTTGGATCGCCAGCCAACTATCTATTTCAAGAATAATATGAATGTTCCCCTAGCTACCAAGCCATTTAAGGCCCTCAAAAGTTCAGGTTAGAGGATATAACAAAAGCCAATATTCCTATTAAAACCACCTAGGCAATCTCCCTTACTATTTCAAAGAACACCTCCAGCTCAAGCAATGTTAACGTCAGAATGAAGGCCATCATTGTTGTTCACCTTAATCCAGTCATGAGGAGGTTTATCCCATCCAATTAGCTTTTCACTTTACTGGTTGGAGTACCCATTGATATGATCCTCCAATGATGAAGCTTGAAAGGTGTAGTCAATCAACAAAATAGATGAATGGTATAGCTCATTTGAAGAACAAAGGTTATCACCCAAAACTATCTTATTGCGATGATTCCATAATTTCTAGCAAAAGATACCAAAGAAAAATCTCTAGTGATGGAAATTTTGGCACCACCTCTAATCGTTCTTTAGATTTTTGATCAGCCAATTTTCCAGATCAACGTTGAAGAAACTGCCATCAGATTCCAGAAGCAAAACTTTACAAGACATAAGCGTGGCAGCAATCTTGTTAGACGTGGATAATGTCCTCAGCATGAGTGCCACAGAAAACACAGCCAACATCCATCATCAAGTGTCTCCTCACTCGTTCCACATTCGTAAGAAGGCTCCTACGCATGACTAGACAAAGAAAGTTCCTAACACATTGAGCTCCTAGCCCAAAATCAAGTGACATTGCCCATTTGTAGCCAAAATCATTAGTTAGTAAATTGTAGGCAAAACTAACTATGAACTTACCTGACGAGTCTCGCCTCCATGAAAGGTATATTGACAATTGCTAGATGAAGGAGAACACTAGAAGGTAGCTTATTCTGAAGCATTTGCCAATTCCATTGACCATTACAATCAACATACTCTCTAACACTTTTAGAGAACTCAATGTTAACAATAGGTTGGAAAGCAATAATATTAAGGGGGCTATAATCCCCAAGCCAATTGTCCTCCCAAAACCTTACTTGAGAGCCATCTCCAATTGCCCAACTAATACCAATGTGTAAGGTATCCTATAGCAACTTAAGGTTTCTCCCTTAATTAGAACAATTTTTTTTATTAGGCATAGACTTGAAGTTACCATTCCATTTATATTTATTCTTAAGAATTTGAACCCAAAAAAGATTAGGCTTAGTGGCAACAACATATCCCACTTTCATTAGGAAAGCCCTATTAAAGTCTTTGAGATTGTGAAAACCTCCACCACCAGCATCCTTATGGTGACACATATCAGACCAGTTCGCAAGACTAATTCTCCTTCTATTATCAGTTGGGCCCCAAATGAAGTCTCTGATAAGCCGCTCAATTTTATCACAAATGGATTTAGGGATAGAGCATATTTGCATGGCATAGGCAGGGATGGCCATCAAAACAAACTTAGCTAAAATAGTCCAACCTGCCATAGAAAGAAGGCTAGCATTCCAAACTGAATGTTTTTGCTTAACCCTATCCAAAATATAATTATGAGTTTCTTTGGTGACCCTCCTATGCAGAAGAGGGACACCAAGATATTTTCCAAGATCATTAATCCTTTGATAACCAAATACCTCACTAATATGACCATCCATGTCAGAAGTCGCATTACAAGAAAAAAAAGATTTGAGTTTTGGAATTACTTAATTTATGGCCAGAACTATCACAAAAATCATCAAGGACATATTTTATAACTTGTACCTATTGATTAGTTGCCTTTCCAAATAAGACTAAATCGTCAGCAAAAAAAATAAATGAGGTAAGTTTGGGCCTTGTCGACTCAAATGAATAGAAATCCATGAGCCTTGATCCGCAACACTAGAGGTATGTTGGGAGCATATTTCCATGCATAGAAAAAAATGTAAGGAGATAAGAGATCTTCTTGGCGAATGCTTCTCGAGGGATAAAACTATCTATAGTGATTTCGTTCCACAAAACCTGCATAGAATAAGAACTAATATAGTCCATAATAGTGTTAGTGAGAAAGGAAGGGATACCAACATCAAGGAGAGTATCTTCAATGAAATCCTAATGAAGGAGATAGTATGCTTTCTCAAGATCAACTTTAATCGCCATCCATCCATCCTTTACTTGCTTATGTCTCATGGTATGAATAATCTCTTAGGGATAATTATGTTATTTGAGATATTCCTACCCTCCACAAAGCTAGTTTGGGTTGGCTTAATTAGAAAAGGCATAATACGCTTAAACTTGTTAACTATAATTTTCGTGATGACTTTATACAAGACATTCAAATTCTTTTATGCTAACATGATTAGGGATTTTAGGAATCAAAGTGATCAATGTATTATTTAACGCGGCTTTCATCGCTTTGCCTTGAAACACCTCTTGAACAATTTTACAAATAAAAAAACCAAATGTATCCCACTGACTTTGGAAAAAAGTAGTATGAAAACCATCCAGACTAGGAGGCTTTAAGAGGTTTTATAGCAAATAAGGTAGATCCGATCTCTTCATCCAAAATTGGGTCGCCAAGCCTATCAACCATATTGGGAAAAAGTGAGGGAAAGTGACCTTCTGACCGAGTACTGGGGCACCACTTCTCTATCTTTCGAATATAGGTTTTTAAAAAAGGAGGTAGCCATACTCTTGAGATTCTCTTAGTTGCTAACCCAAGAACCATTGCCATCCTCTAAGTTAACAATTTTATTCTTCTTACATCTCTTCACAGTGCGAATATAGAAGTAAGATGTATTACAATTCCCTAAAGAAATCCAATCAAATATGGCCTTTTGCTTCCAAAAGAGTTCTTCTTGGAGCATAATTTCTTCAAGATCTTTTTAAAGGGAAATTTCTAACTCTGACAAATGGGCAGACTCCTTCTCCGAAAAACATTGAATATCATTAAGCTGAATTAAAATGATTTTCTTAATCTTAAAATTATAGCAAAAAAATGTTAACTTTATAATCCCTCACCTGAGTCATGAATGAGCTAATATTATTTTGGATAGAAATATTATTATCCCAAACTCATTTGACCAGTGAATCAAAATCAAGGTGAGACAACTATGGTGCCATAAACCAAAAATAGGAAGAAAAATCGCTGCTCCTACAATTAGATATGGTTTTGATCAATAGAGATTTGTGGTCAAATTGGATCTCCCCGAGGTAGTACACAAGACTCTCTGGAAATTTAAAAATCAGTCACCATTGCAAAGGCCTCTATCACGTCTTTGGTAGAGATTACCTCTTCTCTAAGTAAAAGTAGGCCCAACAAATTCCATCTGCTTTGAAGTATTACGAGATAAAAAAACCATTAAAAAGATCGTAAACTTTATTTCTCCGAGATGAACCTCCTCTTCTGTATGCTTCTTTAAGGATGGTGTTAAAGTCCTCAGTAAGGAGTCAGGGAGAGGAGATAGCTTGATTCAATTCATAAATATCTTCCCAAAGAAATTTCTTTTTCTAGTTCTAGGGACTGCCATAAACCAACATGAAGAGAAAATTAGAAATTTCATCATTGCTAGTTACTCTCATGTGGATGAATTGATTGTGGTTAATTAGGATATCCACGTGAATACAGAATTTTCATAGAACCCAAATCCAGTTAGAAAAACCATTAGCCTCAACTCTGTGAGAGAAATCAAAACCCATCTTCTTAATTATTTTGTTAGCTTTAGTACCTACAATACAAGGTTCAAGAAGAAAAACCAAGACCTGATTATACTACTTAACAAGAGTAGAGAAAACTACCCTAAATTGAGGGTTGGTGGCTCCTTGGCAATTCAAAACAAAAATATTAAAATTCATAAACAAAAAGAATAAGAAAAGGACCCACACAATATGAAAGCATCATAAGACAGAGAAAAAACAAGAAGCTAGACTTCATTACCCTTGGCAACTCATTTAAAGAGATAAGCTCCTCCTTACTTTGGCTAGTCTTACCATTCAGCTCAGCTATAAAAGCCTTAACTATTGCTAAAGAAGAACCCATAGAGTCATCAACTCGCTTCTTGGACTTCAAGCTTCTTTTAGAGGATTTATTAAGCTTAATATTACCCAAAACCTTGTCATGTGATTTCAAGGCTTTCGCAAATTGAGAAGGGATTAAATGGGAGGATTCCTTTGCATCTTTCATATCTTTGATAATTACGCAGAATACTTATTTTTGTTTAAAGTATCACAACTTGAGTAACAACAACCCTACTATTGGCTCGAGAATTCAAAGTATTGTTAGAGAAGTTCCTTGAGTTGACTTGATCCTTAAGCTTCTCTTGGATGTTGGTCTTTAAACAGGGTTGTATGGGAGCAATGTTAATTGTCTCACGAGTGGTAGTCTTAGAAGAACCTTCTCCAATATTTTATTTCCCTATCTATTGTTATGAAGAATAATATGTACCAATGAAATCTGAGGTATTCTTAATAGTGGAATCAAGGCCAATCTCCATACTAGTAGAATCAGGGATATTATTATTAGCAATATCATGGCCACTTTCATTCCATCTTCCACCAATTCTGCAATTAAATCAAATCTGGTGATAGTTAAGATTTTCTTCTTACTTGCATCAAATTCCTTAGGTGAAGGATTCTTTCTTTTCTTGTTGCCCTTCCTTCCTCGCTAGGACACTTGCATCCAAGGCCTAAATAGATTCTTGTCGGTCTCAACATCTAGTCGGGTCTGAACGGCTTAGCGATGACCAATATCAGAATTGAAAGGATTTAAACTCAAGTTCTTGCTATAAGATTTGTTTAGATGGCACCCATATTGAAAATAAATAGTAGACAAACCTTCATATTCCATACGTTGTAATAGACCATCAATCAAAATTTTTGAGACAAGAGGTTTATTGAGGTCTAAAGAAATAGCCAGTCAAGAAAATTTACCTTGCTCAAAAGATTCCATGTTATAATCAATTCGAACCACTTAACCAATAACTTTGGTTATTGCACATAGAACACTTGTGTGGTAATATTGAATGGGGAGACCTAGAAGTCTCACCCAACCCAAAACCGAAACCACATATGCATAAATTATAGAAAAAAATGGCCTCCATGATTGTACAACCAGCTAATGACCAAAAAGAACCCATGGTTCATCCAAGAGAAAGTGTATGTAATCATCCAAGGAACTAAATTTAACTAAGAAAAAATAATTACTTAAATTAATCAATTGAAACATCCCAACCATCATCCAAATGGATTGGTGCTGACCTAATAAAACTCTATAGCCAACAGATCTTCATAAAGCCTAATAACAATAGAATTCTTTAGAAACTGGGAAAAATAATTATGAACTCTATCCGAGAATGTTACAATAAGCATGCCTTTCCTCTATCTTGATTATGACATCATCTTCCTTATCCTCAAAATCCTCAGTCTTCTCCCTAGATTTCTTACAATTGGTTAGCTTATCTCTGAAGGAAACTTTCCAACCTTCTACACCCCTAAATCCTCTTATGCCAGAATCCTCCTGCTCCTTCAAAGTATCATCATAATAAGGATCCATGCCCATACAGCCATCGCCGTTCCTCCCTTCCTCTACCTCTTGCATCTCTTTAGCCCCTTCAGCCATCTCTTCATCAAGACTATCATTATCAAGTTCATCCTTACATAAACTAAGGTCAACATATTTTATTTTAACCTTTTTCATTGATTGGTTGTCATTCGGGCAATGGGGCACCTCACCTTTCTTACAGAGAGAGATATCATTGGATTCCATATTCTTGCTCAGAAAGCTTCTATTTGGTAAAAAATTATTGTTGAGCTTTTCCTGGTTGGTTAGGAAACCAATTTACAAGCTAATTTAGTGCTTTACTTGCGTAGAATTTATTCAGTTTTTTTATAAACAATCCAAAGAATATATTTGTTACTATATATGAGTGGTCAAGAAAGTGATAATTGCTAATGGAGTAAGAATAATAGAACTGGCAAAATATCATCTTTAATTAATGATTATCCTTAGCTCTTAGCCTTTATACTTGTCTATTTTAGTCACTTTACCTCCTATATTTATTCATTTATCATTTTACCCCATGTCCTTAGTAGATACTTATATTCACATATACTGGTCACTTTACCTTTTGTGCTTGTCTATTTCATATTCAATAAACACTCAAATATAGATGATGTTATATGTACATTTAAGTATTTATTTGGCAGAAAATATAAAAATTATAAGAGGCAAATTAACCAATATATATTTATTTAAGTGTTGGTTGGTATAAATAACGCAAGCACAAGAAGCAAAATAACAATATATCAGTGTAGGGAGTAAAGTGACCGATATGGACAAGTACATAGAGTTGCAGATGCATTGTATACATTATTAAATGACAAACATTATATTATAATTATGACGATAATTTCATTACTATATATTATCATATATCATGACAAAAGTATTATCTTCACTAAATAAAAATTTATTGTTAAAGTAAATGATTTATTATCTTATTTAATCTCACTTTTAATGACAATATATAATATTAATCGATAAATTAATAACACAAAATATGATGATATTAATATTACAAAAAGTAACTTAATTTATGATAATAATGTATTTTCATCATTAAAACTTGAAGTTATTATAACAAAAATAAAATTTATCTCGTATACAAAATATTATGAGGTTATAGTGACAATTTTTATGATACTAAATTTTTGTCACCAAAAATAATTTGTGATGAAAATTTAAGTTTACATGATATTTTAAGTATCACTATTTATCAATTTTCTTGTAGTTTTTTATAATATTTAGGGATCCTACATCTATTTTGTTTTTTATTAGGTTGTGTAGGAATGGAGTATTTGATTTCTACAAATGTAATTGTTTGTATTTGGGGCTTTTGCTGCCGATCTTGCATGTGTAGTATACATACAAGAGTTAAGCAAAAAATACAAATGAAAAAGGTTTCTGTAATTAGCTTTGATAGGTGTACAAGAGGATGCACGTAAAATATAAAGGGTAAATAGGATCTTTTGGAAAAATTCATGTTTTTTTAATATATTAAGCTTGATAAATATAAAAGCTTTCCACATATTCTATTGATCCATCACCATTCATTCATTCACCACCCACCACTTTTTTTGGCTTTTGTAGAAACTTATATATAAAATAAAGTTGGCTTTTATAATTTGCAAGTATTGAAACAGGAGAGTTAAATATAGACATCCACCTCAATATTAAGGTTGTATGATAATACATATAATTCATATGAAATTAAAATTAAATGTAATAATATAAGAAATAAATTTGATACATATATACTATTTTTTATCCCCTAAACTTTACTTCTTTTGTGCATTAGGTTCCTGAGCTTTTATTAAGTGATGTTGAGCCCCTCAACATACAAAATGATGATATTGAGCTCTTTTTTAGTAGGGGTTGAACACATGTATTCCAAACATCGTTAAAATCACGTGAATCAATATTAGATGACAAGTAATCAAAATGATGCATTTAACATCTTAGTTAAAATAGTGAGTTTAACTCTTTAATCGTGAAAGAAACAAAAAGCAGAGTGAGTGAGTGATGCAAATTACAAAATTATGATTTTAACACTACTTTCTCTGTTTCTTTCATAAATCTTTGCTCTCTCTCTCTCTTTGCTATACTACTCGATGTTTTCTTTTTCAAAAATGTGATTGAACGCCTTTTCTTTAGTGTTTGCTGAAATTTTGTGAGAAATTTTCTATAGGCCAATGCCAAATCTCCTTTTCTCTTTATCTCTGTTTTTTGTTTTCATTTTTCTCTATTTTATACTCTTAATCCAAAATTGAACTTATCAATTTAGTTCTTGATTGGAATTTTTATATTTGTTTTAAATTCATACTCTTTTTTTTAATGTGGAAATTGGCAGTTTCCCTTTGATTTTCTTTCTTTTTCTTGAATTGTGTTAATCCCAGCTTTCTCTGTATATTTGCTTTTCATTTGGTGAGTTCCGATAAAAAATTTACAATTTTTTTGGTTCATACAGATATCAAATACACTCATCTTTTTGTAATTAACTATACAATCAATTAATTCTTGTTTCCTTATGGTTGATTACCGAATACTTTAAGTTGAATTCCGTACACCATTTGAAATGCCATGTTGTTTTTATTATTCTTAAAGCTTCCTTATTTTCCTTCGTTTTCCAATCAGCCAAACAGAAGAGCAAAGAAATTGTGTTTCAGTATAAGAAAAAGGAAAATTTTCTCTCTGTGTTGAGTCTTGGTTTGATTATGGGTTTTATTGAATAAGCTCTAAAGAAAAAAAAAAAATAGGGATTATAGCTGAAAATTTGGGATTTTTCATATTTTTCATAAAAACTCACCGTATTGACAAATAGTAATGCGCACAGTTTTGATTTTGGCAGCGAACATTGGGCACACGTTTATCTCAGTTAGAAAATGGCTTTAAAACACCAAAATATAAATTCAGGAGCGCAATGTGATCTAATAAAAGATTAACCAATGCACAAATTTCATAAAGTTCAAAAGCCATAAAATATATTTTTCCTATAATATGAATTTATAATATATTTCTTATAATAATACAACATAAATATAATTATTATTATACGAGACTATAATAATAGTAAATCAATCTCACTATAACAATATTATTAATACCACATTAGATTTTTTTTACAATTTAAAATTATATATTTTGCCTACAGAAAGATTTCATTTATTGACAATGATCATATATTTTATTACTTGATAATTTTGATCAATTCATAAAAGTTTTTAATAATAAGTGAAATTTCAAATGAAATCCAATTTGAAATGTAATTTTTTTTAAATTTCTCAATATTTTTATGGAAATTTCATTATACATATATGCATACATACACACACCAATACACTGAAATAATATCAAATAGATATATCATAATTTTAAATATAACACTTTATGAAAAACTGTAGGTAATAACTTTATAAATAGTTATGAAATGAAAGTCATTAATTTGAAGCACATGGAAGGATTTCTATTTTTTTTATTTCATTTTAATTTAGGTCAAATACATATTTAAATTCTTAAACTTTACTCAATTTGTCAGTTTATCCCTTGAATTTTTAATTTAGCTATATAGTCCACTGAATTTATTTTTTTTAAACTTATAAATACAAATGACTGAGTTATATTTGTTGGACTTCAAACTCACTGGCTCATAATAAGAAACACAGAAAACTAATTGTGAAATTTTTTTCTCTATTTAAATCCTTTTTTCATCTAAAATTTAATCTCTAAAATTTAAATATTAAATATTAAAATCCAAAAATTAAATTTTAGAGATTTGATTGAACATCAAATAGAAAATATTTTTTCACAACACCAGTGAAACTATAAAACCATTATTCCCAAGCAAGAACCCGAAATCAACTTATTAATATAGAAGCTTCAGCCTCATCAGTAGCACCTACAGGTGTTGCAACAACCATAGTTAATGTATTGAAGCATTAACATTATCTGCTTAACTTGAAATAAACTAACAAAAGATATAGTTCTATAATAGTTAAGACTCATAAAATTCATTTTATTTTGATTCAAAATCCTTTTCAAAATTCAACCTCATATTATGGTTTAACCTATTCATTTGCAATTTGAAAACCAACAAGTGCAACAAATCTAGAAAAATGACATCAAAACTTATTTGCAACTTACGTATTTGTCGACTCTTTTTGGCAAAAAATTAACTATTTTGTCAATGTTTTTAAAATTGTACTAGACATTGAATTTGATTGATAATTGATTTATAATTTAATCGGTTTAACTGGATTAATTTATATTTAATAATATAATAATTATTGTGAATGAGGAATGATAACCTTTGGCTTTTATTAATGTGGTGCGATAGCATGCTAGAGGATTATAGATTCTTCAACCGTTGGAAGGCGCTAATCTAACTTCTACACAAACAAAAGTAATAGATTCTTGAAAGAACTTGAAAAAGAACATAGTTTTTCATTACGATTCCCTTGAATATAGTGAAAACAATTAGTAAAAGAAAGAATATAGTCTACTTGAGAAATAAAGTGCCCATTAAAATTAATAAGCAATAAGATGAATTTAAATTAAAAAGGGCCAACAAGTCCTTAATGAATAAACCTAAAGTATGATGAGGAAACTAGTATGAACCTTGAGACAAATAGTAGAACATTGAGGAATAAGCACATAACTACAAACTATTTACTTAAATACTTCAATAAACTAAGTGACTTGAGGAAATTAACTGTTATGTCCTTTGCAAACGACGAGTTATGGAAAATGTGCAGTTAAAAGAATAAACAAATCAACAAAAACTATGACTTACCAAAGTTAAAAGAAATTAGAGACACATGGATTGAGGAACTAAAGGTTCTGTGACCCTAGAGCCCGATGAGATAAGATAATTGAAATAAAAGAACCAGCAAACTATTATAAGCTATGGCTACTGCTAAATGGTTTGAGGAACTAAAGGTGCTATGAGCTTAAAGCCTGACGACATTAGACAACTTAAAATAAAAAAGCAAAACCAATATCCCTGAGGAACTAAACTACAGTGTTTCTTATGACTGACAAGATTATGTAAATGTGCAATTAAAAGGAACAAATCAAATACACTTGAGGAAATTTAACTATAAAGCAAAGGAATAGTTATTTGAACCAAAGAAAATCTATTTACTGTGGATCTATTCTTCCTCATTCCTCAATTTTAGATTTTTCTTGGTGCAAACAATGGTATTATAAATTTTTTTATTTATAGATATTAATAAAAATTTAAAAATCATATAAATTTTAAAATGATTAAAATATATTTTATCAATTCAAAAATATTATCTACTAAATCAAATACATATAAAGAACGAATCTAAAATCTTTTTCTTTAATTTTTATTCAAAAAAGACTTACATTTAAAAAAATCGATTCGATTTGATTTGAACCAATTTAATTTGATTCAGCCAATTTTGCTGATTTTGATTTTTTTTTGTAAATATAATTATTCAATTTTAAACCAAATAAATTTTCAGTTCTCAATTAATCCAATCCGACCAATAGGTCTGCAGTTTTAAATAGACCGACTTTGTGGATTATGTGAATATATTTTGACAATATTTTGCGGGCAGTGATAATGAACTTTTTATCAATTTGAGTAACTGAAAAAAAAAAGAGAATTGCATCATATATTGACTTTTTCATTTTTTTGTTTAAATATCTTATAATTTTGTAATTTTTTTTGGGTATACTATATGTATATTTGAAATGAGATATTTTTAGAATTGAAAGTCAAAAATTGATAAATATTTTTAATATACTAAATATATATTTCTAGAAATTGAAAATTGAAAAATGGATATATATTTTTAGTATATTTCTAAAAATTAGAATTTTTAAATTAAAGGTTAAAAAATAAATATTTGTAAAAGAAAAATATATATTTTTAAAAATATTTTTAATTAGTTTCATAGAATCCCATAAAAGAATTATGTTGCATGAAATACAAACCAATACAAGATGGACTAGGCCTAAGGTATAAAGAAAGGAAAAATTATATTATATATAAATTTTTTTAACTTTTTTTTTAAAAAATGTCATACAAACTTTGTATATTTTTACTATACTATAAACATTAGGAGATATAAATCTCTGAAAATGGAATTTACACTTAATATTCTAATATATATTAGATATGAACTTAGAAAAGTGGGAAATTTTTAAAATTAAAAATTAAAAAAATAAATATTTTGAAAAAATGAGTATTTTTGAAAATATTTTTTAAAAATATTTTTAACGAAATCTCCTATGGAGCTCGCTGAGATATAACTTAACGATAAATACACCTCCCTTGATCGTTGGAATATAGCTTAATGATAAATATATCTCCCTTAATATATTCAATTTTAATTTTCCATCGCTCAATTATAATAGTAAAAAGAAATCCCCTATAGAAATACAATACTCCCATTCCAATCTATTACAACTAAAGTTGTTAAAGATTAGGAAACCAAACAGCAAATGTGTTAATATAATTAAAGAAAAGAAAATTAATTTTGAAAGTTGAATTATAATATATTCTAATATTTAAAAAAGAAGCAAAATCAATATAGATAGACAGTAATTTTACTTTTCTTTTTACTATTATGCCCTTATATCAACTAAGAACATTAGACAATTTTTTTTGTGTGATAGTGCCATCATTTGATTATGTCATTTTATATTTGCAACTATTCTTCTTTTGCTGAGTGTCGAAGCTTGGTGTCCAAGCATATATTTGAGATGTTAACATGTGTTAATATCTCTATCATTTATTTTTGCTTAGCTATCAAATTGCATTAAATGTAATTGCAGAGTTAATAATATAAATATAGCCATTTCCATCTCCATTTTTCAGAAGCTCAGAGTTAATAGCGTGCAGGTTAATGTCTGTATTGTGTGTTTGGGCATTCTCTCTTTTCTATATATTCTTTTTATAAATTCAACCATGAACCATCATTTTTAATTTTACTCAACCCCCAATACGCAAAGTTTGTTGATAAAAGTTTAACTTAGGAATTAAATTTAAAATATTAATGAGTTAAAGTTCACATATTCAACTCCTAAAATTTATTTCATATTCGCGTAAATTTTAAATTTTATTTATGGTATTTGATATAATTATCAATTTATTATAGATTTTAATATATATATATATATAATTATGTTTATATTTTCTATATAATATCTTTTAAAAATAATAAAGTGCAAAAGTATTGAATTTTTTTATATATTTAAGTGCAACTTTATATTGATTTTATTTAACTCATGACAATTTATTTCAAAAGTGAGTAATATTAGTTTCCCATGTCCATATAAATGTAATTAAGGTAAAATTTTAAATGCGTGCATATCTTATATTGTTTTGAGAAATCAATAATTTTAAAACAAGGAAAAATTGTTTTAAAAAGAAAATTGAAAGAATTAAAACTTCACCATTTTAAAATAAAATATATTTTATCAGTATTAAGTAATACTTATATAATTCAACAAAATTATTAAATGCACATGCACTCAGTATAATGTATTCTCTCTCCTATAAATAATAAAAATATTGCCTCTTATAACTTCATATAAATTCACTGCATAGTCAATTCATAATCACATGGACAAAACATGATTCGTAAACATATAGATATAAAGATATGATTCATAACATGATCAAACATGATAATATTTATCCTTTATTGGTATGCAAGTTGTGTTTCTTATCTTCACAATTGTATTCATATAGATAAGAAATTATTAACATATCTTCATATCAATAAAATATTTGGATTGAGATATGCCTTGGTAAAATATACATGGAAAAAATGAGATACAAGATAAGATTTAATCACATTAGAAACCATAAAGCATATTTTATAGCATGGTATATATATATATATATATATATATATTCTTGTGCAGGAGAGTTGTTTCTATCTTCGCCTATTAAGGTATGTATCTAACTCTTGATTGTATTAATTCATTAATGTTTATATAATTTTCTGAAGTTTGGTGCTTTATACATGATGTAAAAATGCCTTAAATCTAATAGCTTTTGCATTGGTCTGCTATTTTCTACTTTTTCCATAAATAGTTTCAATCACTGTAACTTTCCACTATACACTCACAGAGACTTTAGAACAACTATGATTGCCACCACCACATTTTGAGCTTGCTGAATGTGATGAAGATGGGATTTACTCATTTCAGTGTGTTATTGGTTTTGATTATGCTAATCATAAGAGAAATGTAGTTGTGGTGGTTGGTTTAAGCATTTATGGGGAGGAAGGAGCTAAAGAGCATGTTTCTATAATAGCCTGGAGTTTCTTAGGAGATTTTACTCCTTTGAAATATGTGATTATGGTATGCTTACAGTATTTAAATTCAGGCTTATGTATGAGGAGGTATTTATACTTTACCAGATCGTTCAAAGGGAAAATGAGACCATTTTGGCTAAATATAACAAGCTGGAGATGGAATGTAGGAGGTTGGAAAGTGTTATGAGGGAGGTTAATATGGTTCGTAAAGATGTGAGGACTAAAAGGGTATTCCTTAGAAACTAATGCATATAGTATGACTATAGTAGGTGAGTGTATGAATGTTGTCTTTAGATGATTTTGATCAGATATGTATAATATTGAATTCAAATACTAATGCTAGAGAAGTGTAGAGATAAATCATATACAACATATACTCTCTCTTAACTAAGATTTATGCATTAGTAGCTAAGAGCTTATATAATATACAAATGACGCATGTTGGTAAAGTTAACAAAAATTTACATGAGTCATTTGTTTAATTTATGCAAAGATTTCAAATAAATAATAATGAATACTGTTAGATTGTAATGTGATGTCATCAATTGAAATAAGCAAAGCAAAGCCAAAAGTGATTGCACTACTAATCATAATTTAATTTGCATCAAAATTCAGACAGGCACCCATAAAAGAAAAAAAATTAAGGAATTATCGACAACATGCCCATAAGATCGCAAAACTAAAATCTAAACATTTAAATTAATTGAAGCAAAAGATAGATTGCATTATATATTTTTATTCAAATTAAAGTGTTAAGTTAAGAAACACATAACTATTACTACTAATAATGTAATACCCGATAAAATTTTGCAATAAGAAATTCTGAAATCAATTACAATGTTGGAATGATATCAATATACCTAAAATCATGTACAAATAGAGAATGTTTGAAAATTACTCATGCATGGAGAGTGTATTACATGGAATAGAAATAGTACCTCTAATTAGAATGTAAATTTCATTTATTGCGAGTCATAGTAAAAATAGTGAAACGACAACAAAGATTGGCATATACTTTGACGTTTGATTAGGCATTATCTTTGAGCTATTGATGGTAACTTCTATGGAAACATAAAATTCCAAACCTATTTCCTTCTGCCATGTATTTTGGCAAGAATTCCATAAACAAAATTCAACATAAAGGAAAACTGTTTAGAAATTTAGGATTTTTTTCCAATCAAATAATTAATAGAAAAAAAATTACCTCTATCATGGGTTATATGGATTTGGCTGCAGATAAATCATATTGCACGGTATGTGAGTCATTTTATTTGCTTAAATATGATTAAAATTTGTTCTAAATATGTGAGTCATTTTATTTGCTTAACTATGATTAAATTTGTTCTGAACCCTATTAGAGTAAAATTTCTTACTTGGTTTTTATGCTGTTGGGCGGATCCGATCAGATATGGTTGAAAATTTGCATGCATACGATTTGATCAATATTTGATCTATAATGTGTTTGGTTTTCAATTATTGATGTATTAAGATTTGATGTATTAGAATGAATGGGGAAACCTGATGAGGAGAGAAACGACGAAGGTTGATGGAAGAATTTGTTGGTCAAGTGTTTTAGGGAAAGTGTATTACATGGAGAGTGTATTACATAGAATGGAAATCATGCCTCTAATCAGAATGTAAATTTCATTTATTGCGAGTTATAGTGAAAATAGTGAAATGATAACAAAGGTTGGTATATACTTTGACTTTTGATTAGGCATTATCTTGGAGCTATTGATGGTAACTTCTATGGAAACATAAAATTACAAACCTATTTCCTTTTGTCGTGTATTTTGACAAGAATGCCATAAAAAATTTCAATATAAAGGAAAATTTCGACATAAAATTTCAACATAAAGTAAAAATTCCTTACTTTGTTTCTATGCTATTGGGCATATCCGATCAGATCTGGTTGAAAATTTGCATGCATACAATTTGATCAATATTTGATCTATAATGTGTTTGGTTTTCGATTATTGATGTATTAAGATTCGATGTATTAGAATGAATGGGGAAACTTGATGAGGAGAGAAACGACAAAGGTTGATGGAAGGATTTGTTGGTCAAGTGTTTTAGGGAAAGATAAAGAAGAGATTGGAATGTACATTATTTATTTGGTAAGGCATTGCTGCTAAATGGGTTAGAAAAGGAAGTGAATGAAAATATAGAGTGGGTGGAATGTAGATGAGTGATTGGTATCTACTCTTAGGCATAACACATGGTCACACATATCTGCATGTGTGTTGGGATGAGTGGTGGGTGAGATGGTGAGTGGTAGTAGCTAAGTGGGTACAATTTGATATAATGGTTGAGATGATTATTCAAGGGTTAGAATTTTAACAGTTGATATAATTTTCCCATGATAATGGGCTAAAATTGATATAACATTTTAGTTTTAATGGACCATATTTTTAATGGATCATGTTAGTTTCTTTCATTTTGATCATAATTTTTCTATTTAACATGATGGTCCAAATAAAAATAGTAAAATAGGTTTTTTTTATTTTATTTATATTTGTGTGTTAATGATTTTGAGCCGCTTTAGGTACTTACATTTGGCCACTTGCTGTATAAAATTTGTATAACCTCATTATTGTATTATTTAAATTAAATATTAAACTATATTTTTGTTTTCTTGATTAATTACATTTAATATTTATTTTTTTAACATTTTTTAAATTTAATCTATCTTTTTTTATTATTCCAATTTATAACTTCTTACAATTACTTAACATTATTTATGTCTCAATATTTTGTAGCCGGTATCAATTATTTTTCCGCATTAATTTGGAAATTATCAAATACTAGCTATGGATTATAATTTTTGTTTGATATATGTCGTTGTGAAAAGTTATGGTTAAATTTATTATTTGATTGAATAGAGTAGTGTTTATTAATTATGATTTTGAACTCTAAGCCATTGAAATATTTATTTTTTTTAGTATTACGAGAGAAATTGATAGTTTAATTATCACTTTAGTTCTACATTTAAATTTTTCGATAAAAAATGATTAAAAAAATGTTTTAATTTAATAACATTGTAAGAATTTAATTTCACTTAATTTTATTATTGTTGTTGCATATCGCAAGTGTAGAAATCCATTCCAAATGACTGGTTACAATTCTTTGCAATAAATTTTGAGTTGCGATATATATCGATTAGGTCTTCCATCTCAAATTTATGAGTTTGAGGAGTATGAACATGGATCTTTTTATTATCACGTTCAGTTTTTATATATTGATCCTAAAATTGGCAGTCTTTTATTAGACTTATGCAATGTTCATGCAGTGGGATTGTTGAGGCAAAAAAAGACGCTTCTCTACTAGCTTTGGAGATTTTAAAAGGAATTTATGATCTTGAAATTGTAGATTATAATTTGACGAAATAAAGAAGATTAGAAAGATATATCATGAGTGAATGAAACTTATAAATGATGTGTTCGTTATTCCTTATAATAAGTTGGCCCAAGAATATCGAATATTTAGACATTACTATGATATGATGTTGAAGTTATTTTGAGATATAGATTCCATGAGGAAGAAGGTTGATTTTCCCAGATTTAAATAGTTGTCGGTTAAGTTTATTTTTATTGTAATCTTTTTGACATTTATAAAATATGTATTTTATTGTCCAAATTCGAAATATAATAATTTTTAATTAAAAAAAATTCTACGCTTATTTCTATGAGATTTCTTCTCTCTCTTAAGTATCTCTTCATTGATGTATGTGTGTATGTATGTATATATTTGTATAAATAGAATAGTTTTTTTATTTTTTTTATTTGTAAAATTATTTTTTGAATCATTTTTCATCACTAGTTCGAAGTTTCTTTGTAAAATGAATCCATATTTTATTTGTCATCTAAGTGCGGGTGTTTCATCGGTAGCTTTTTTTCGTCGAAAAGTTTTCAACAAGGTAATTATTTGATATAAAATTAGATATAATTACTATATATATTTGTAAATGAGGTTTTTTTTAATTATATTATTTTCAATAATTTTTAATTTACATAAAAGAAAGTTTTAATTTATATAAATTTTTTGGTCAACATAATAATATGATAAATTCCGCATCTTATTCTATATATCCACGTATTGTATTACATTGTTTATATCTCATAGTTATACTTCTTTATTATAGACCTTAGCAACAAAAAAAAGGAGAAGTATGCCTCCTGCTATTTCTGATTTTAATTTTCTAACTACGTATGAAGATTCTTCAATAGTCCAACATAATTTGGATAACGATGAATCTATTGATATATATGGTCCCAAATGTGAATGACCATACTGTGGGGCATTATTTTGGCGAGCTGAAGCCGTAAAAAGAATTGCTAATAGATATATTGCTCATTACACTTTTTTTGTAAGATGGGTGTCATCTGTTTGTCCTCATGAAGAGGGCCACCTTCATTGTTACAATCTTTATTGGATTATAATAACGAGCCAATTTTACAAAAATTTCATGATAATATAAGGATCTATAATTCTTTATTTGCAATTACGTCTATAGGAGGAAAGATTGATCATGAAATAAATAAGAAATTAGGTCCTTATCTCTTTAGTCTATGTGGACAAAATCATCACCTAATGGGTTCTTTGCTACATATCGATAAGTAGAAGCCCAAATGTGCTCAATTATATGTTTTTTATACTAAAAATGAGCTTCAAAATAAAATTCCTGCATTATACAATAATGATCTTGGTGTAAGTATTGATAAAGATATTGTTCAGCAGCTCATGCAAATGTTTGACAAGCACAATGAAATTATGAAGTCTTTTAGAATGGTAAGACATAGGTTTAAGGAACGCAATTTATTACCACTACGTCTTAGGTTGATCGAAAAAAGAGTTGAAGATGGGGCATCAATATAATGTTTCAGTATGTGGAGAAATTATTGGTCTATTGGTTGGTGATTATGGATTCTATGATAAGAATAGAGATATTATAGCGGAGCAAAAAGGTAGAAGGTTGAAATGAATTTGTAACTTGCACCCCAGTTTGATGTCGATGCATTATCCAATTCGATTTCATTTTGGTGAAGAAAGTTTTTGCATCAAGAAAGCCTTCCATCTTCCATTAGGGATATGGCCTCCTTATATCTTTTTCCTAGCTTCAAAAAATTCTTGACAAAGAAAATCCCTCGTGGACCTATATCCAAGCCCAGAGAGTATCTTCCTTCTGCCTTACACCCCCTATGAACGAACCTGATAGGGCCACGTACAAAAGGTTCTTTATTAAGCTTAAGAATTATGTTGTGCCATAACATAAAAGGAAGAGTGTTCGCTCTAGGCCTGTCATCATGGGATCTCCTTCGGCTCGGGGGATGACCCCTTCTCTCACTTGGAAAAGATTTTGCAGTATTTTCTTATGATGACCAGGTGAAGCCCCCCCCCCCCCCCCCCCCCTTCTCGTTGAATGACTGGCCCATTCTTAGACTTGGTGAACTCCTGTCACAATGAATTAAACTCTATTCCATGCCCCGCTACTTGTCAATCACATTGGAAAGTCATTGGGTCGGCAGAGACCTCTTTCGGCAAAGAATTATACCACAAAGCCCCAAGTAGCCTCCCTTTTGGAGGTTATGTATTGGGTGGTATCAGTGGTACAAATTTTTTGGTGTTTGTGTTGCTCCTGGAAGAGGAAAAGTTATCAAAAGACAATGTGTTACAATGCGTGAATATTATGCTTATCAATTACAACAGCGTAAGGATGACTGTTCAGCACTACAACATGGTGGCCAATTGTTTCAACAATTTGTTGTGGATGCCTTTACCAAGAAATATTAGATTATATGCACATGAATCAAAAAGCATTAAGAACTGAGATTTATATGGGAATTCATAACGCTTTTTATTAGGGACACCATGACGACAGAAATATTAGAAAAAGTATAATTTTGCCATCTTCATACACTGGTGGTCCTAGATACATGCTGAAACATTATCAAGATGCAATGACTATATGCAAATTCAATGGAAATCCAGATTTGTTCATTTCTTTTACTTGCAACCTCCAATGGAAAGAAGTAAAGTGAATGCTTGAAATTATAGTTGGATAAATGCCAAAAGATAGACCTAATATTATCAATTGCATTTTTAAAATAAAATTTGATTGTTTAATTGATGACATAAAGAAAAAAATCACTTTAGGAGCATTATTATACACTATTGAATTTCAAAAAAGAGGATTGCCACATATACATAGTTTGATCTGGTTAGAACGTGAATTGAAGCCCTTAAGTATAGCAGAACTTGATGCTTTTATTTGAGTTCAGCTACCTGATGAGAACATTGATCCTAATGGTTATAATTTGGTTTCTAGATTTATGATACATAGTCCATGTGGTCTTCTAAGATTGAATTCACCATGCATGCGGGATAATCACTGTACAAAATATTTTCCAAAGAAATTCCAAGCGGAGAAGATAATTGATCCAAATGGTTTTGCAACTTATAAACGCAGGAACGATGGTCGCTATGTCAAAAAGAATGGAATGAAAGTAGATAATCATTTTGTTATTCCTTATAATAGGAATTTATTAGTGAAATATGAGGCATGTTTGAATATTGAGTATTTTTGCTATTCTACATTGGTTAAATATCTTTTCAAATAAATAAATAAAGGTTCAGATAGGACACAAGATACAATCGAATGCTAAAAAGAGATTAACAATGATGTTGAAAATGGAAATGAAATCAAACGCGATGAAATTAGAGCTTTTTTAGATTGCCGTTATATTTCATCCAGTGAAGCTGTATGGAGGCTATTTGAATTTGCCATTCATTATTAAGACCTTACAGTTGAAAGATTGGTTGTGCATTTGCCGTATATGAATAACATAGTGTTTAATCAAAATATCAATGTAAGTTATATTTTAAATAATCCAGATTCACAAAAGATGATGCTAACAGAATGGAATGAATGCAAATGAAATGTATAGTGACAAGCGAGAATTAGCCTATGTGAAATTTTCTATGAAATGGACTTGGGATGCAATACAAAAACCATGACATATGAGAAAACAAAAAAGGAAATACAATAGGCAGAATATCTTACATACATCTTAATGCTAGAGAGCTTTATTATTTAAGAATGTTATTAAACATATTTAAAGGGCCCAAAAGTTTTCATGATATTAGAATAGTTAATAGTGTACTTCACGGCTCATTTAAATCAACATGTAAAGCATATGGTTTGTTAGGAGATGATAAAGAATGGATTGAAGCGCTAAAAGAAGTTGTCGCACGGGCCTCATCGCGTCAATTAAGACATTTATTTATTATTTTGATAACTTTTTGTGACATTCTTGATCCAAACCAATTATTAAATATATTCTAGAGAAATTTTGCAGATGATAGTCAACATAATTTTAAAAAAAATAGTTTGCATTGTCTATTTCTTTCTTTCTGACTATCATCTTAAAAAACTTGTTTTAGTTGAATTGGAAAAATATTTAAATAAAAATGGTTATTTGTTAGTCGATTTCAATATAATAGTTCCTTCATATTCTACAAATGATACTGATAATAGATTGATTGTAGAAGAATTATACTATGATTTTATTTAATTCAAATTTGAACATGATTTTATGGTAAAAATGTTGAATACTAAACAAAAAATTATTTATGATGCTGGAATTGATTCTGTAGTAAATGAAATAGGATTGCAATTTTTGTATATGGTCATGGAAGTACTGGAAAAAAATTATTTATATGAAACTATTATAAAAAGACTAAGATCTAAATTTAGAATTGTTTTAGTAGTTGTTTCTTCAGGTATTTTTTTCTTTGTTACTTCCCGGTAGTCGTACGCCACATTATAAATTTAAAATTCCAATTAACTTAGATTAATTTTCTTCTAGCTAAATAAAAAAAAATATAGTTAGTTCAACTTATTAAAGAATGTTCACTAATTATTTGGGATGAAGCTCTGTTGAATCATCGCCACTGATTCAAATCAGTCGACAGATCAATGAGGGATATATTTTCTATTGTTGATATTGATATAATAGATAAACCTTTTGGAGGAAAAACAATATTATTAGGAGTAGATTTCAGGCAAATTTTACCAGTATTTCCTCAAGAAACTAAAGAAGATATATTAAATGCTTCTATAGCAAGATCCTATCTTTGGAAAATATTTAAAGTTTATAAATTATTAATTAACATGAAATTGCAACAAGATAGAAATGAACTAAGGATGTTAGATTCAATTTACTTTATAGATTGGTTATTATGTGTTGGTGATGGTAGAGAAAATTCTATAAATATTGATATATTTGATGAAGAAAAATGGCTAAAAATACCTTCAGATTTTTTTATTAATCCTAGTAGTGATTCTATAAATACTATAATTAATTATACATATCCAGAATTTTTAGACAACTATTATTCTTATGTATATCTTAAAGAAAGAGTGATTGTTTTACCAAGAAATGAAATTGTGGATAAAATTAATAATACTATGATAGATTTAGTATTCCGAAAAAGAATATGTGTATTAGAGTTTTGATTCAATTTGTAGTTCAGCTATTAATATAGAAGAATTAGAATTGTTTTATCCAATAGAGTTCCTTAAGTCTTTAAATTTTAATAACTTTCTACAACGTGAACTACATTTAAAAATAAATTGTCCAATAATGTTACTGCGAAATCTTAATCCTGCATTTGTTTTATGTAATGGAACACGATTAGTTATAGTTCAGTTAGCAAATAGATTAATTGAGACACAAATAATAACAGGTTCCTTTTTAGGTGACCAAGTGTATTTACTAAGAATAATCCTTTCAACTAGTTAGAAAAAAAAGCATGTATATTAAAGCGTAGACAGTTTATTGTAAAAATTTATTATGCTATGATAATGAATAAGAGTCAACGGCAAACATTGAAAAAAAATAAAAATTTATTTAGATAGGCCTATTTTTATGAATGGACAATTATATGTTACTTTATCTAGAGTTATGAATAAAAATGGTATAAAAATCCTTATAGATAAGCATAAACTTGGCAAAGATGAAAGTTTTCAAATTTTACAAAAAATATTGTATATAATGAGATTTTTTATGAGATACATCATGAGTGATTTGCATGCTTCATATGATTAATGGTTCCTTTTGCATTTACATTTTTTTAAATTTAATTTATTCTTTATCTTCGTTCGCAATATTTAACAATCCATTTATGATCATTTATTAGCAATCGCATGTATTCCACTAGAAAAAATAACTAGAGATGTTAGAAATATGAAATTAATAGTTTGTACTGCACGAACCTAGGATTATAGTGTTCCATACCATTCATCTCAAAATAATGGTTTTAAATTTCTACTTATAGATGAAAATGTAAGTTCTTATAGTTTTTTTAAAAATTTTGTTTCCCATCATAATTACCATTTTCATACAACTTATAATTATCATTTTATAAATTTACTTTTAATGGCATATAATGCTTTAATTTATCTATTATAGGGTAACACAATACAAGGAACTGTGGAGAAAAATCTTACTGATCATTTTCGTTCAATGTTAGTTAAAGGAAGTATCTACTGTATTTCAGAAGTTATTGTGATGGATGCTCCGAGGAATTATAAGATAAGTGATCATCGCCTTCACATCAAGCTTCATTCCAATGCTACAGTGAAAAAAAAATAAATGATGATGCTCATCCTATTTCATTTGACAAATTTAATTTCATGGAGTTTGAAGACGTGTGACAAAGGACAAAAACGATTACTTGTGCGGCAATCATATCTGACAAGATGAAATATAAAATTATTAATTTTGTCATTTTTTATTATTACTAAAGTTATTGTTTTTGTTGCAATTAATATCATAAATTTACCTACATTATATGACCAAATTATATATATCACTATTACCATTATTGTTATTATTATTGCTGCTTTCATTATTTCTCTTATGAATAGTATTGAGCTAAATTAAAACAACAAATTTTGAACAATGTTAAATAATTGGAAATGCAAATAGTGAATAATAAAAAAAATTTGCTTATTAATTAAATACATTATAAATATTTTGCAGATACAACCGATCAACTCACTATTATTCATGATATCATCCAAATCAATATTCGTAATGTCGTGAAAAAGAAGAGAACTCTTTTTATCCAAAATGTCAAGTAAAAAATAATTATCTTGAATAAAAATCAATATTTAAATTTAAATGCAATTGTGATTACTGAAATTATAATTTTTTTTTTAAAAAAAAAGTGGCGAAAAATTAGAAGATACATTATGGGAAAAGAATGCAATTGAGTTTCTAGAATAATAAGTTCTTGAAGCAATTGATTCAACACCTACTGTAATTATGATTGCGGGAACGATAGTTAAAGATTACAATAGTAATTTTTTACACTATACAAATAACATATCAATAATGCTTTATAATTGTTACTAGTTAACTAATATGACAATAATTATTTTTTTCATTTACATCGGTATTGCTAACACTACTACTGCCATGACATTATAAGAAATTTACAATTAATTGCATTATCTACAATATTGATAACATAATTTTGTTGCATTAGGTATAACCACATTAATCATCACATTTTTTTTAAATTTTTTTTATGTGAAATTGTTTTGCAGGCGAAATTAGACTTAACAATTCATCAGCAACGAAAATATATATAAACCCAGTAATGCTAGAAGTCCAAACATTCTTTGAAAAGTTTGTATTTCTTATGATTACATTGATTAAATTTATAATATGGATAACAATAATATTTATGCAGCTTGCCCTATTCATATACAAAATTAATCAAAATTGAGAGTAAATTAGAGACATCTGTTGATCCAGAGAATGAGAAGAACACCAATAGAAAAACTATCTCTAAATTACTGCAGCTTGACATTCATACAGATAAGGTTGCTACATACTTTATACATATGCATTACATTTATCTTATTAATGTAAAAATGAATTTATGCATATCTTTATGCAATATTAACTGAATATTTCTATATTCTTTAGAACATACGATTGACATGTGAAGTTATAATCAAAGAGATAAATTCATCTATGGCTGGTGGTATAGATCATGTGCAAACTGTAGAAGTAGTATTCAACAATATGATTCAAGAATAATTTGTCAAAATTGTGGACACATAGAAGAATTTTCTGTGCCTTGATAATATAATATTTTTTCATATTATTTCACATAATTTAAATACAACCTCATATGTTAATATACTTATAAGATAATATCACTGTAGATATAAACTTAAAGTTATTATAAATGATAACATAGAAAATATACTATGTGTGCTCTTTGGACATATTACTGCAAGACTTATTGGTTTGCCTATAAGTAATTTAGTATCTGGAACAGAAGATCGATATCATACTCCTCCAATGATATAAAAAATTGGCTAAATAATTATAAAGTCCCTGAGATTTTACATATTATATTAGTCAGTCTCTGTATTTTTAACATCTAATTTTTGCATCCCTCTGTTTTCAAATATTAAACTGTTTAGTCTTTCTATTAATATTTTTATCCTAAAAATATTAGTCAACTATTTTGATATTATAAAATAATTTATTTGCCCTTCATTTATATATTTCTTTCTTTGTTATTTGTTAAGACATGTTTATTTTTAATTTTATTTATATTTCTTACACATAATTTATTTTAATTTTATAAATATTATTTAAAAATAATTTTAAATAATTTGAATAATAATTTTTATTATTTTGCAAATAATCAAAATATATCATTTATTTTAATTTTATAGATATTACTAAAAAAATAATTTTAAATAATATTAATAATTTCTTTTATTATTTTATAGACGATCTATATATAAAATAAAATTAAAAATAAAATAAATTTAATAAATAATAAAAATAAATATTTTATATATAAAAATAAAAAATATAATTATATATATATATTTATCTTTGTTATTTATTAAATTTATTTAATAAAAATATTATGTTTATCTTAGCAAAAAACTATATTAAGTTTATCTTTATTATTTATTAAATTTATTTAATAAAAAATATTAAGTTTATATTCAAAATAAAAAATATAATTATATATATTTATCTTTGTTATTTATTAAGTTTATTTTATTTTTAATTTTATTTTATATATAGATTGTCTGTAAAATAATAAAAAATATTATTAATATTATTTGAAATTATTTTTTAGTAATATCTATAAAATTAAAATAAATGATATATATGGATTGTCTGCAAAATAATAATAAATATTATTCGTATTATTTAAAAATATTTTTAAGTAATATTTATAAAATTAAAATAAATTATGAGTAAGAAATATAAATAAAATTAAAAATAAGCACGACTTAACAAATAACAAAGAAAGAAATATATAAAGGAATGATAAATAAATTATTTTATAATATCAAAATAGTTGACTAATATTTTTACGATAAAAATATTAACAGAATGACTAAACAGTTTAATATTTGAAAATAGAGGAATGCAAAAATTAAATGTTAAAAATACAGGGACTGACTTGTATAATATGTAAAACCTTAGGAATTTTATAATTATTTAGCCTAAAAAATTTGTGGTGTTAAAAAAATATTTCAACTGTTGATTAGTGAACGAGTACAAGATGCATCGCAAATATCATTTAAATTGATTCATATTTTTACGTATGACTTTCTAACACAAAAGAAAAAAAGAAGCTCCAAGTCCACTATTTGTTCGTTTAACACAACTTTTATTTTGCACTTTTTCAACTGTGATTCTAAGGACATCTGTCAAATGAACACTAGATTTTTCATCAGCCGAATCATCCACAATAAAAAATTCATCAAAAAAATTATTGTATATAAACACGATAAATCTGAAATTGATAAAATTGATCACAAGTAAGTTTCATTATATGCTTATTTTGATTAATTTTTATTTTAAAAAAAATATTAACTAATAGTTTTTTATTTTAATTATGCCTTTTGTTAGTGACAACAATGAATGAAACTCTACTACTTTTCAATTTAAAAAATATCAAATAAAACCTTAATATTGATCTTCAATTATTTATATACTCCTGTTATTATATATTATCCATTATATAAGATATTATATAAGATATTAGTCGTATTAATTTTGTTTATTTAGGAGTAACTTTTTATAAATATTTTAATTTTTTATACTCTTTATTATATATAATAATTATACTAATATTTTACTTATTTACAATTAATTAATAATATTTTATTTTAATTTATGGTAGGAAATTTGATAAAAAAAATACCCTTAACAAATATACTAATAAATTATAGACCTTAGTAATTTTAACTAGATTTTATTGAACAAAAATGCCCCTCTCAATCCCTTAAAAAAAGAAAAAGAAAATGCATAAACAATATTTTCTCTCTCCTGGGCTCTCTCTTTCTCCCCACCCCTTTGCTGTGTTCTTTTCTTTCTCTTTTGTTTTTCGATCTCTTCTTTATCTTTCTCTTATTCGATCACTTCTCTCTTTTTCTTTTTGCCGATCTCATCTCTATCTTTCATTGTGTTGATATTTTATGTTCTTTGTGACTTCGTTTGTTGGCGACTGATTTGCTTTGTCTCACCCAAGTAAAAAGATAAATCGAGTTTGTTCCTTTTTTCCTTGAAAAAAATATAAGAGCTAACGTGAGAAGATGTCGAGCTAACATTCAGGGGTTGGGTTTCGAAAAAGACGTTGACTTATACTTGAACAGTAATATAATCATTTTTTTGTTTTTTTAAATGATATTATGTCAGATCTTTGTCTTTATCCTTCCTTCATTCATCATCTGTTTCCGTTATTTGTATATATGAGTTATTTTGGTATGAGTTTGATATGAGTTGGTATTAGTTTGATATTAGTTAGTATATTTGAAATAAGTATATTTTTAATATGATATGAGTATATTTTCATCGATATGAGTTTGATATGAGGTAGTGTTATTGATATGAGTATATATGAGCTGGTACTAGTTTTATATGAGTTTGAAAATGAGTCAATATTATTGATATGATTTTGATATGAGTTAGTGTTATTGATATGAGATTGAAATGAGTATATTTTTTATTAATATGAGATGGTATGGGTTAGTATGAGTTTTAATATGAGTTATTATGACTTAGTATAATTAGTATGAGATTAATATGAGTTTGGTATGAGTTAGTATGAGTTTGATATGGGTTAGTATGAGTTGATATGAGTTTAAAATTAGATGGTATGAGTTGATATGAGTTAGTATGAGTTGGTATGAGTTTGATATGAGTTAGTATGAGTTGATATAAGTTTGAAATTAGTTGGTATGATTTTGGTATGAGTTGGTATGATTTGGTATCAGTTTGATATGAGTTAGTATGAGTTGGTATGAGTTTGATATGAGTTTGTATTATTGATATGAGTTGGTATGGGTTAGTATGAGTTTTGATATGAGTTGTTATGACTTAGTATAATTGGTATGAGTTTGATATGAATTTGGTATGGGTTGGTATGAGTTTGATATGGGTTAGTATGAGTTGATATGAGTTTGAAATTAGTCGGTATGAGTTAGTATGAGTTAGTATTATTGATTTGAGTTTGTATTACTGTTATGAGTTTGAAATATTATTGATATGAGTTTGATATGAGTTATTATAATTGGCATGAGTTTGATATGAGTTTGGTATGAGTTGGTATGAGTTTGATAATAGATAGTATATGTTGAAATAAGTTTGAAATTAGTTGGTATGATTTTGGTATGAGTTGGTATGAGTTGGAATCAGTTTGATATGAGTTAGTATGATTTGGTATGAGTCTAATATAAGTTTGTAATATTGATATGAGTTGGTATGGGTTAGTATGAGTTTTGATATGAGTTGTTATGACTTAGTATAATTGGTATAGGGTTGATATGAGTTTGGTATGAGTTTGATATGGGTTAGTATGAGTTGATATGAGCTTGAAATTAGTTGGTATGAGTTGATATGAGTTGGTATGAGTTGGTATGAGTTTGATATAAGTTTGTATTATTGATTTGAGTTGGATATGAGTTTGTATCACTGTTATAAGTTTGAAATATTATTAATATGAGTTAGTATAATTGGTATGAGTTTGATATGAGTTTGGTATGAGTTGATATGAGTTTCATATGAGTCAGTATGAGTTGATATAAGTTTGAAATTAGTTGGTATGAGTTTATATGAGTTGGTATCAGTTTGATATGAGTTAGTATGAGTTGGTATGAGTCTGATATGAGTTTGTATTATTGATATAAATTAGTATGGGTTAGTATGAGTTTTCATATGAGTTGTTATGACTTAGTATAATTGGTATGGGGTTGATATAAAATATTGTAATTGAAATAAATTTGATATTAGTTGTTGTCATTGATATGGGTTTGATATGAGTGGATATGAGTTGGTACTAGTTACATATAAGTTTGATATGAGTTAGTATTATTAGTATTAATTTTATCTGTAGTTGATATAAGTTTGATATTGATGGTTCTTAGTGCAGGGTATTAATGGATAGCATGAAAGTTATCGGAGGACGAATCTAATTTATGGACAAAATAATTATTCTCATATATTATGGTGGAACATTTGATGTCAGCATTGGCAAACATGTTGGCGATAGTGCTGAATATGTTTTCCTGAATAGAATGGCTGACTTCAATAAACTTAAGAAATCAGTATCAAAGGTGCTTCATATTGACAGCACATCAAATATGAAATTCAAATTTGTTACTGGTAATGACCTACATCCTCTTTATGATGTAGTAGATGATAGGTCACTTAGGATATTCATAGGCATTACAATGGAAGATAGACTTAACCATCCATTGATTGTTAGTGTTGAAGAAGGAGCATATAAATCCGGACATGATGATATTAATCCTCTCAGTGAAAAAAATTATACAAGTAGAGGCACCGGGTTTTTGTTCAGAACTAGAAGATGCAGATGTAAGGGTTGCACCAATTACTGAATATATCCATGTAGCCCCGGAATGTTATGAAAATGAACCTGGGCCAGAGTTCCAGCATACTGGGATAGAATACAGTGATGGCATTCATTTTAATTGCAATAATGAGGCAAAAAATGCGACTACTGATAATGAAGAAACGGTAACAAACTTGTTAGCATGCAGGAGCAATCTAGAGTTGTTAGGCAAAAGTTATATATTTAAAAAGATTGAGGTGGGAAAAATATTTAAGTCAAGGGATGATATTAAGACAATTGTGTCCCTCATTGCAATTAAGGAGAAATTTCAGTTTAAGGTATTCAAATCCAATACTTCTTTATTTGTCGTGCACTGTATTGATAAAGGTTATAGGTAGAGATTGAGAGAGAGAAATCTTAAAGACTCGAAGGATTGTTGGATGGTGACAAAATATGTCACTCAACATACATGTCTGACCGGTTTTGATCAGAGTAGACACAGACAAGCAACTATTTGGGTTATTGTAGAGTGTGTTAAGAAACGATTCATAAATCCTGGGAGGGTTTTCAAACCCAAGGATATTATCGAAGACATGTGTAATAAATTTGGTATTGAGATTAGTTATTCTATTGCATGGAGGGGATAAGAGTATGCGTATGAGAATATTAGACTTGGTACTCCAGAATAATCTTTCTCAATTCTACCAGCCTATTTGTATATGCTAGGTAAAACTAATCCAGGTACGGTTATGCATCTACAAAGCACAGATGATAATCGATTTGAGTATCTTTTTCTTTGCTTTTGATGCTTCTATAAAAGGTTTCCAAAATTATAGACTTGTAATTACTATTGATGGTACTCATCTAAAAGGAAAGTATCGAGGTGTACTTTTCACTGTCGTTTGTCATGATGCAAAACACCAGATATTTCCTTTGGCATTCAGGATTAGTGATTCTGAAAATTATGCATTATGGACATGGTTTCTTATGAGGTTGAAGGAAGCTTTCAGTGAAAGACCCAATAATGTTATTATTTCTGATTGACACCTAAGCATTCAGAAGGATATAGCAGAGATTTTTCCAAATGCATTCCATGGGATTTGCATATATCACTTGTTAAATAACTTGAAGTACAAATTTAAACATATAACCAAGGAGCTTGAGAACCACTACTACAAAATAGCTAAAGCCTACACAGTAAATGATTTCACTAAACATTTTGGTGGATTTTACATTAGTATTCCCAGTGTAAAAGAATATTTAGAATGTGTTGGGCTAGATAGGTGGACACGGTCTCATATGCATAGAAGGAGGTATAACATCATGACGACTAACATATCTGAATCAGTCAATCCAGTGCTTGTAAAGGCAAGAGAGATTCCTATAACTGCTTTTGTTAATGAAGTTAGAAAGATGTGTCAAAGATAGATTTATGAATGTTGAAACAAGACAGAGCAGTCCACGGATAAAATGTCAACTGATGTAGAAAAAAATTGAGGAATAGAATAATGAAAGCACAAAAAATGAATGTCAGTTCTTTATTTTTTGCAGTGTCAAGGTTTTTAATTTTTTTCATCAACTGTCATTATTTATGATATTGTTATATCATGTCGTTATTTATATTAGAGCCTGCTAGCAACAACAAATATGACATTAAAGACATAGATAAAAATTATGTTATTGATATGGATAAGAGGACTTGTTGTTGATATGTGTGCATGCTCTTGTGGTTGTTAGAAATAGCAGCTATGACACTTATGAGTTGTGTTCTCCATATTACTCGTGTGAGTATTGGTTTTAAACATACAAAGAAGTCATAAACCCAATTTCTCATATCAATGATTGGTCTATCCTAGATCACATTCATAATGTCATTCTTTTATCACCAGATGTGCGCATGTCAATTGGGAGGTGAAAAAATGCAGGATTCCTTCACTAGGTGAGGATAAAACTCATCCGAGGTGCACCCGATGTCGCAAGCATGGTCACAATAGATCTACTTGTTAAAATCCCATTCATTTGCACAGTTCTTCAAGAGCATCAATAGTTAACAAATAGAAACAATATTCATATCAACATGCAAGAATTATTTGTTCAATAAATTTGTTATTTTTAATGTTGTTTTGATGCACAATGTTCCAGACTTCAGCAGAAGCTGATTAATAATTACAGATTGAGATTGTTATGGAAAAAATATTGTTGAGCTTTATTTATTATATTATTGATACGAGTGTATTTTTATTGATATGAGTTAATATAAGTTTGGTATGAGTATATATATATTGATATGAGTTAGTATGAGTTTGGCATGAGTGTGGTTATATTGATATGAGTTAGCATAAGTTTGGTATGAGTATATTTATATTGATATGAGATAGTATGAGTTTGGTATGAGTATATTTATATTGATATGAGTTAATATGAGTTTGGTATGAGTATTTTTTTTAATGATATGAGTTAGTATGAGTTTGGTATGAGTGTATTTTTATTGATATGAGTTAGTATGAGTTTGGTATGAGTGTATTTTTATTGATATGAGTTAGTATGAGTTGGTATGAGTGTATTTATATTAATATGAGTTTGGTATGAGTATAATATTATTGATATGAGTTAATATGAGTTTGGTATAAGTATATTTTTTATTGATATGAGTTAGTATGAGTTTGGTATGAGTGTATTTATATTGATATGAGTTAGTATGAGTTTGGTATGAGTTTATTTTTATTGATATGAGTTAATATGAGTTTGTTATGAGTGTATTTTTATTGATATGAGTTAGTATGAGTTTGGTATGAGTGTATTTATATTGATATGAGTTAGTATGAGTGTATTTTTATTGATATGAGTTAGTATGATTTTGGTATGAGTTTATTTTTATTGATATAAGTTAGTATGAGTGTATTTTTATTGATATGAGTTAGTATGAGTTTAGTATGAGTATATTTACATTTATATGAGTCAGTATAAATTTGGTATGAGTGTATTTTTATTGATATGAGTTAGTATGCGTTTGATATGAGTATAATATTATTGATATGAGTTAATATGAGTTTGGTATGAGTGTATTTATATTGATATGAGTTAGTATGAGTTTTGTATGAGTGTATTTATAATGATATGAGTTAGTAAGAGTTTGGTATGAGTTTATTTTTATTGATATGAGTTAGTATGAGTTTGGTATGAGTTTATTTTTATTATCATGAGTTAGTATGGGTTTGGTTTGAGTGTTTTTATATTGATATGAATTAGTATGAGTTTGGTATGAGTGTATTTATATTGATATGATTTAGTATGCGTTTGGTATGAGTGTATTTATATTGATATGAGTTAGTATGAGTTTGGTATGAGTTTATTTTTATTGATATGAGTTTGGTATGAGTTTATTTTTATTGATATGAGTTAGTACGAGTATAATATTATTGATATGAGTTTGACATGAGTATATTTATATTGATATGAGTTAGTATGAGTTTGACATGAGTGTATTTATATTGATATGAGTTAGTATGAGTTTGGTATGATTGTATTTATATTGATATGAGTTAATATGAGTTTATTTTTATTGATAGCAAACTCATACCAAAATCAATAAAATTTTGAACATCCTATGTCAACAAACTTTGGAACATCCTGTATCAATAGACTCATGCCAAACTCATATTAAAATAAGCATCCTGCATTAACTTAGAGCAACATTCAACATCCGACATCAAATAATACAATCTCATATCAATAAATAATTGCTTATTTTTATTACGAGCAAAATAATCGAGAATAATATTTTTCATATATACAATTTAAACTATTCACAATATTAGTACAAAATATCAAAATGTTATTCGCTATAATAAGCGTTATTATTCCTGTTTGTAGCATGCACCCATAAATGAACTGTCATGTTGTATTTAAATATTTTCATATTTTGCTTATTGTAGTCCCATATGTTGAGACTGGCCATCATTAAAAACTCAACAAATTTGACAATAAACATTCCGCAATTTTCACCGTTATAATATATTAACATTAGCAACTATAAAAGACAAATAACTATCATTAAATAATGACTGAGAATGGATAATTTTTTTATAGCTTACCCATCTTCATGTGAACAAATATTATTCTTATAATTTATTATTATCTTCGTACTCCTTTTATTCTCCAATTCGAGCCTATGGTTGAAAATTTTAACATCATTCAAAGCATGGGGCAACATCTCGGTAATTGGCTTAACATATTTTATTCTATCGCTTATGCGAGCATCTGCATACAACGAATCATATATCTTTATTGACCACTCAGGTAGATTTATTTCTATTAGAAACCAGTGGTGTCCAATTTAGTTTACTGGTAGATAAATAATGTCAACATCCTTGGGAGTCCTCTAATTTTTCTTTTTGAACTCTTCATGACATGACATAAAAATTTAATTGACATAGCAAGACCCACATGTCTTTCTCTGGTCAAAGAAATCTGCATTATATTTCTATTTTTTTCTTACATAATATAATATGACATCAATTTTTTATAATTCAATAAAAATACATTAATATTAATTTGATATTACAAAGATTTACAATCTAATATTCATCAAGATGCATTTATATTGAAAATCTTACATCGTTTAATAGCCAAACTTGGAGTACTCGTCATCGATACCAAAAGTCCTTGTAATTCATAGAATGCACTGTGAAATCATAGATCTCACCCTCCGACAAAGGTTGGTCCACTTTTGGATCACTTTTATAAATCAAAATACTATTATATTTATTTGCTTGGAAGAATAATTTATTTATATCTAAATATAATTAATGTAAAAACCAAAATCTATAATTAAAGTGCAGCTTACTGCTTATAGTTATCAAAATGCATATACCACAAGTTATCAAAACTTCAGCAATGATCAGCAGATGGGGGTGAGAAAGGATCCAAGGGCAGAATAGGTGCATATGTAACTTCATCCGCCATCTTTCGGTAAAGAACTTGAAGACGTTTGCTCCTTTTTCTGTACTTACCTCTTCCTTCAGGAGTCCACTCATCACCAATGTATTTAGTGTTCGGCATATGTAAATGTTTCTTCCTTTGTTCCTTATACGTGGTCTCCATCACTTCAACCAATGACATGTTACGCTGCATCATATCCTTGGCCGCCATTGAAATTTCTTTTCTGCAAGTAGTCATATTTTAAGTAATTAGATATACGTGCATTTATAAAACTTTATAATAAATAACTTTGATTTAGTATAATCGTCATACTCATCCAGAGGTGTACAAATTATAGAATTCAATCCTAGTGCTTCTTTTTCATTTGCTTTTTCTTCCACAACATCTTCCTTTTCTTTATCTTCACTGTTGTTTTCTCTATGAATCTTTTTCCTTTCACCTTTTGCCTCTTCCTTTTTCTTTTAAGTTATAGAGGCCTCCTTTTCTTCGGTTTCCCCCTTTTTTGCTACCCTTTTATGTTCATTTGCTTCTAAAGTTGTGAGTCTGTTGCTCAATCGGGATATGGTAGCATTCAACTCTTTATTTAATTGAGTATGCAGTGCATTTTTACTTTCTAATGTACTGCATCTCGCTCCAGTTCCGATATATGCAAATCCATTTTATTCTTCTCCATATCTACATCCACTTGCATTTCTCTTTGATGCACGACACTAGGATCTTTCTTCCTTTTGCTCCTGCATTCAAATGCTTTGAACCTTTTTTCTTCAGTTTCACTAACTGGTTTGCTATCAAATCCAGTTTCCTGAAAAATGATATACTAATTAGAATAAAAAACCTCTAATATTGATAAGCATTATGATACCATAAACAAAATGAAATGCAAGTAATATCTGAGGGTCAGTAATTTTTTTTCGAGTGTCTATGGATTTCCTTTCGGTAAATTCCTTGTAGATTAGGAGCATCAACCTCAACATTTGTTATTTTCATTTCCACAGCAGTTAACTCCTATATATTAACATATTGATTTAATATGTGTAAATGAATAATAGCATTGGTACTGAAAAATTTTAAAATATCAAACTCAAATCAAGTAAAATACCTGTTGTGATAACTTTGAAAAAAATTGTGAGTATGGATATTTTGCAGATGTTTTTCAGTTCATCAATCGCGGAAACCCATTTTCATACCTCTCTATCCCTAACTCTTGTAAATTAGAAATTACCTCCAGTCCAAATATGGTCAAGGCATTAGAAAAACCAATGACAGAATAGGTGCCACCACTTTGCTCTTCAATTTTTTCAGGGATTCTTTCAACTTCGAATACAGGAATTTCCAACTCATATTAAACTGATATCAACTCATACCAACTAATACCAAAATCATACCAACTAATTTCAAACTTATATATTAACTCATACTAACTCATATCAAACTCATACCAAACTCATATCAATTATACTAACTCATAAAAATACATATCAAAATTCATACTAACCCATAACAACTCATATCAATAATACAAACTCATATCAAACTCATTTTAATAATACAAACTCATATCAACTCATATCAAATTCATGTCAACTCATGTCAACTCATATCAACTCATACCAACTCTTATTAAACTTATACTAATAAATTTTAAACTTATATCAACTCATACTAACTCATATCAAACCCATATAAACTCATACTAAACTCATGTCAAACTCATATCCAGAATACAAACTCATGCCATATCATATCATGCACAATTTTTTCTTCCATCTAAAGTGTTTATATCACCATAACAGTAAAGCCATAATCACCAATTAAAATCATAAATTTCACCGAAAATCAAATATTTCACAAACAAATTTTAATTCTCGCAATCAAAAGAAGCATAACGAGTTAGAAGAGAGAGATCGAAAGAGAAACAAGATAAATACTTTTAGATTACAGTGAGAAACAGTGAACAAATAGAGGTTGATGTAGAGAGAAGACATCAGTTTTCACCTTAAAACGCTAAAATAGAAAGAGTTAGAAGAGAGAGATCGAGAGAGAAACATGATAAATACCTTTAGATTGCAACGAAGAACAGTTAAAAAAAAGCTATGGTAGAGAGAAGACAACAGTTTCGACCTTAAATGAAAAGAAATAGAGAGAAGAAACGATAAAAAATGCTTGACGGTATGAGTTTCTTGCTTCAATTGAGAACGAGAAGGAGAAGATAAAATTTGAAAAATGGAGAAAGAAAAAAAATTACTTCGAAAAATATAAACAAATTTTTAAATTTTTAAGTATATTTTTATTTAAAAAAATCTAATTAAAAATATTATGGTCTAAAATTTATTAATATTTTATTAAAAAATATTTATGAGTAATTTTATTTTTGGAGCAAGGCAAATGCGTCAATATAGTAATAAATTAAATTCAACAATTTTAATACTATTCAAAATTTTGAAAATATGTGTAGGGCCAGCACTGTCAGCAAGTCACGACTTAGGAGCTGACGATGATGACTGGAAACTACTGGCGTCAAACCAAACAAAGAAAAAAACAATACATAAATAAATATAAACCACTCCCGCCATTGACGCGTTCTGCCATTTTCTCCGTTAACCAAACGCTTCTGAAAATTATATATACATATAAAAAATAATAATAATAATAATAATAACCATTAAAATTAAAATAATTAATTCAATAAACTCCCAATAAAATACAATTAAATCAACATTGGAATTTTTCATAGCCATATTTGAAGAAGAACCTTGGATCCAAGACAAAAGAATCACAGTCAATGAAAACCAAAACGAAGCGCTCAAAGAGAAAGCTAGGGTTACCAGCTATCTTTCTCCTATGTTCTCTCTTCTTCTTCGCCGGCTTCTACGCTTCCACGATTTTCTCTCAGGTGTGTATAGTTACATACTGAATTAGATTGTTTTTTAGATTATTATTTTTTTTTAATTTTGATTTTGATTATTGGTTTTTGAAGGATGTGCCTATTATTAGACCAAGATTGAGAATGCTTGAATTGACGGGGGAGGCACAGCTTGATCATATGCCACATGGCGTCACCGGAGAATCTTCCATTCAATCCATTCCATTTCAGGTGATTTTCATTCGCTGCTTGTGTTAGTTTATCTGAAGCTGTTATTGTTTATTGAGATTTATTATGGTTAGGTTAGTCTTAGATTAGGGTATTTTGTGGATGACTTATGTGTAGGAATTTAGTTTAAGCATGATTTTTTTAAGAAATCAAGTAATTTAATTCTGTATATTATTGTTAAAATGAATGTTAGTACTGCAACAGATTAGTTCCTGCAGTTAAAGGAATGGCTTGAATGGTTATGTTGGGATATCTTTGTGCCAAGCTATCAATGTTTAATGTGATTTTTTGTACTTTTATCGCTTTAGGTTTTAAGCTGGAAACCAAGAGCTGTTTATTTTCCGAACTTTGCAACTGAAGAACAATGCAAACGTATAATTGAAATGGCAAAGTCTCACCTTAAACCATCTACTCTTGCTCTGCGAAAAGGAGAAACTGATGAGAGCACTAAGGGGACCAGAACAAGGTATCTATGTTCATTTTCATTTCTATTTTGTGCAAGATCACTAGGTTTTATAACTCTTCCAATGAGAGGCTCTCACATCTTGTTATTGTTAACTTGTGTCAACAGTTCAGGTACTTTTATTAGTGCATCAGAAGATAAAACTGGAACTTTGGACTTCATTGAAGAGAAAATTGCTAGAGCTACAGTGCTTCCGAGGTCTCATGGGGAGGTATTTTGCTATTTCAGTGTTATTTTTTTTACAGCCAGTCAAGTGGGTAGTGTTGGAGTCAAATTCTAAAGGCATGTGCTCATGGGTTGTAATGCTGTTTTAACATGCTGATATATATCTGTCTCTTTTTCTTTTGATGAGCTGAGCTAAAAACAAAAGCATAAACAAAAGCATAGTATCTTCCTGGAGTCTTATAATTAACACAATTAACTATAACACAATTGTCAGTGAAGAAGCTCTATGAAGATGCCATTTTTATCTTCTTTCATTTTGTTGGTCTTAACCCTTCTAATGGTATCTCCTTTCCTAACCAGCAAAGAGAGAGTGTAATTAGGTAATCATTTTCCATTTTGCCATTTCTAGAAACCAGATGAATATCCCAATTATATTTTATTATAAGCAAGGAAATGCCATATCATAAACATAAACTCAATGGTCTGTGAAGGCTACAGATTTAATTGTTGTATACTAATTGATTTGCAAAACACTGGTGAATTGATAGCCTATACCAGAGAAAACACCTCTGAATGATAGTATGCTTTAGCCACTGTGTGATTAGCTGGTTTGCCCGATGATATATTGACTTTTAGACTCCTTGACCCATCTGAGCCCTGTCCCAAGTTACTGCAATGCAGGCATGGAATTCAAGACCTTTCAAATTCAAAGACTCAAGCTTAGAATTATGGTCTGAATTTAATACAGGGTTTACTATGGATATTATAGAGTACTTCTTAGTCCTTCTCTAGCTTCTTATATATATATATATATATATATATATATATATATCTGGGGATATCTGTCATTGCTTCAGGAGTTATTTTGTATTCATCATTGCTTCAGGAGTTATTTTGTATTAATCTTTAAGCCTTATTTTAGAGCCCTTATCTTAGGATAATATTATTTTGTTTAGCTTATTTTGGGAGTCCAAAGCCCTTGATGATGAAGACTAGTTTTGAAGTCCTATTAAGTAAAGGTTTAAGATTGCCTTTTAAGTCTAAAACCGTGTTTGTAAGGTATTTCAATTAAGATTTTCATTCAAATAAAGTTTCAGCAATTTATGCCTTTAATGGTAAGTCATGCTATGCAATTTTAGTCTTAGAAAATGTGAGGCTTTCTCTATAGGAGTGTCCTAGATCCTGCTAGTGTGATGCTATAAGGCAATGCTAATATTTTTGAGTCTGAATTCTTGATTCCTTGAAACCTTAGCTTAATTTCTAAAAGTCCAAGTTCGTCCCTAGCTATCCAATGTCTACCTGCATATTATTGCGCTTGAGAATGATATTCAAATCATGTTCCAAGCTTATCTGCATCTCTCCAGATATGCAACAGATCTGTTCTTTGTGCTTTCTTTTAAGGAAGAATAGGGAAAGTAGAATTTTCTCATAATGCTTGCAAATTTGCTGAACTTGTGCTTAAATGCTTTCATAATGCTTGCAAATTTACTGAATTTGTGCATGAATGCTTTCATAATGCTTGCCGATTTGCTGAACTTCTGTGATCTATCATGTTTCTTCCATTATAATCTGCTTGGTCGACCTTGTTTATCTGGGAGGGACTATTGTCTGGAAAATCATATATCTTCCCAAAGCATCATTGCGCTTCATTTTTTGCTTATTAATCAATGATTATTGTCTCTAGCATTTAAAAATTTAAAGTCCTTTATTACAGGCAATTTCTGAATTAGTTTGAGACTGAGTGTATATTGCCATATTGCAGGCGTTCAATATCTTACGGTATGAAATTGGACAGAAATATGATTCACATTATGATGCATTTAATCCAACTGAATATGGCCCGCAGACAAGCCAAAGGGTACAGTCTAAGCATCTCCCTCAGTTCTTGAAATTTTAGTTTGTCACCACTCTGTCTTTCATATGTACTTTGTTTTTCTGAATGGAAATGTCTTGATATTCTTTCTTTCTGTTGCTACAGAAAAGGTCATGTGTAACTCTTAAAAATAATTAAGCATTAATATGATTTCAATTTTGCTAATCAGCCACTAATGTTAGTTGAAGAATATAACTGTAAACCATGTATTAGTTGTGGGAGCTTACATGAAGAGATACAAATCCACCTTGTGGTCATGAGACTCCTTTTGTTAATATAGATGAAAATAAATTCTTTCCAAGTTATAATTGTGATAGTGTTTTATGCTTCTGTTACAGTGTTATAGTGTTTTATGCTTCTGTTACAGTGTTACCATTTAACGAGTAAACATATTTGGAGTGGGAACTATTTTCACTATTGCCCAGAACCTGAAAAATAGTAGGGAAGAAATACACTGACTGATAGTTGTGGAGGATTTGTTGCAATTTATTGTTGCAAGAATGCCTTCTTTAACTTTCCTTACCATATGCCTTGTTATAGAAGAAGATGGACTGAGTATGGTTTGTATCCCAAATGTAATCTCTGTCTTTGTCTTTGTACTCAATATCTTTTATAAATTTTTACATTGTACATCAAGTCTGGGAATATTATACTGTATTGATATGTCTTTGCCTTTGAACTGATTTTTCTCGGGTGACATTGTTCTCTTTCCTTGTCACTCTAGTTATCATTTCAGTTGTAGCATGGTATGTTTTCATAGACACTGTAACTATTTTGGATTAGTTGCTTGGACCCTTTGTGATTACTTGTGATTTTAATTGTACAACCAAAGTCAAGTGTAAAATTAATGAAATGGCATCTAGAAACTCATATCTTACTCTTTCATTTGTTTTCTTTCTTCTTCTTCATTTTGTTTTTGTTTTCTTTCCCATATAATTAGTATCCAATGCCTTTGTATGGGTTCCATATGAAAGCTTTATTACAACAACGACAACAGCAGCAACAAAGCCTTAATCCTAAGCTAATTGGAGTCGGTTATATGGATTCTTACTTTCCACTCGATTCGATTTAGGGCTACCCATTACGATAAATTTAAAACAGCAAGATCATTTTGTATCACTTTTATCCAAGTTAATTTAGGTCTACCTCTACTTCTTTTAAGTATTTCTACTTTAACTAGTTCAGTTTTCCTGACCGGTGCATCCCTAGGTCTACGTTTCACATGGCTAAACCATTTCAATCTATGCTCTCTTATCTTATCCTCGATAGACGCTATCCCTACTTTTTCTCTAATGCTCTCATTCTTGATTCTATCCATTCTAGTGTGTCCACACATTTATCTTATCATTCTCATCTCTGCAACATGCATTTTACTCACGTGTTGTTCTCTCACATTCCAAAACTCACTATCATACATCATCGGGGGCCGAATGACAGTACGGTAGAATTTTTCTTTCAATTTGATTGACATCTTTCAGTCACATAATACTCTTGTGGCACTTCTCCACTTTATCCAACTAGTTTTAATCACGTGACTTACATTTTCTTCACAACTATCATCAGCTTTAATTATATGAAAGCTTTATTGCTTAAAAAAAGTACAATTTTGTGATTGACTGTCTATCATACAGGTTGCTTCTTTCTTGCTATATTTATCTGATGTAGAAGAAGGTGGAGAAACCATGTTCCCTTATGAGGTATAAGAGGACAGTGTAATTTTTTTCCCCTCTCATTGCATAATGAAATAATCATTTCACTTACTGATAGATGTCTTTCTGTGATGGTAGAACGGCTCAAAATTAAATTTGGACTATGATTACAAAAAATGTATCGGCTTAAAAGTGAAACCTCGACAAGGTGATGGGATTATGTTTTACTCGTTATTTCCCAATGGTACTATTGACCAGGTAAGTCTCTTTCTCAAATCAATCTGAACCACTTATCTTGTTTCTAGACTGCTTGAAGTAAAAAGGCTTGTAATATATTTTGGTTAGATCATCATAATGAATACTAAAGGTGGCATCAGATGGAAGTGATACTTGTAGAAATATTTGATCCTTCTTTATTTGAAATCTATATATGTACTCGTGTTTGTGCATGCAAAGCTGGTTTTGGAAAAATGGCTTTGACATGTGGCCTGTTAAATATCATATATTCTTGACAAATAGCAATTTTGAGCCTAGTTGAATTGCCATTTAGACCAGTTAAAATTTTCCAATGAGACAAACAGAAAGAATTTTGATAACCCGCATGATTAGCAGGTTAGTAACTGGTTTAACTTTATGGTACACAAGAAGATGAAGCCCAATAATGTGTTATTCACATTGAATGTACATAGTTCTAAGCTTCCTACAAGTAGTCAAAATGCTAAAAGCCCAACGTAAAGCCAATTGTTGGAGTTGATTTTTATTTAAAATGCAAGTGAATCATAATGTGTAAATTACATAAGTTCTTGTTTTCTTTGTTGATTCTATTGATATATATATATATATATATATATATATATATATAACTTCCTATAATATGCTAACAGTCTAACACTAAACCTGTGAAAGCATCCAAGTGAAATGGCCCTTAGCTTTATGTAGGTCAGTTATATTGAAAATCAAACTAATGCATACTGCTAATTTTTGGGATATTGATATAGATGTGAGATCTCTTTTTCTTTTGGCCTATAATGATCAGTTCTTAAAATTTTATCTTTTTACTTCTTTCCTTATTCTCATATTATCTTACTCCAAGAGTACATATCACAATCAAATACTATAGTTTGAATAGAGTGTCAATCCCACGAGGAAGGTGAATAAATCAAGTATCGAACCACTAAATTGGCTATTATTTGGAAAATCAAATTTAAGCTAAATGAATAAAGATTCCTAAGAACTAAATTGCAGAAAATTAAATTAAACTAACTTTTATATGAATTAGTCACAAAATTAGATTTCATCAATTTGATTTCCTATAGTTTTTCTAATTATTAACCGGTTTAATTTTATTTAATTAATGATTGAATTTTCCCTAATTGTGTTCTACCATCCCTTAAGATCTAGAATAAGTATTGAGATTAATTCTTATGTCTATTCCATGATCATATAAATTAATTCAATCCCCTAAGTGTAGTGAATATCAATTTGGCAACCCCCTAAGTGTTTTCTTATTCCTAAGTAAAACTGCTTAGGGTTATTATTTTATTGTAAAACTGCTTAGAGTTTTTATTCCAATGTAATAACATTGTGTTTCCATTTTCTATACTTCACACAATACCTTCAAAATATATAATTAATGGCCAGTTGATCACAAGCAATAAGCACAAGAATAATAAAATAATCAAATTGAACAAATTGAATTAATTAGCAAATTAGCCCACCAGAGGGAAAATAAAAAAAATCAATATAACCTTGTCTAGGGTTTCAGTTCCTCATACTAAGAGTGGAAAATAAAACAAAAACTACATTAGAATTATGCTTGGATTGAGTAGAGCTCTTGATCTTCGCTTTGGATCTCTCTTTTTTTAGCCTCCTCCTCCTTTCTATCTCAAGATTGCCAAAGATATCTTCCTCTAGGGTTAATTGTTCTTTGTATATGCTCAACACACCTAGAAACTGATTTGGATTAGGCTTCTTGAAGAATTTCTCCTTGGATTTGCTTCAGACAGCTCGGGCTTGGTATGCTTGGCCGTGCTTTTGGATCTTCCTCTCGACTCCACTTTCTTCTTTCAAGGCAGCAATGATTTGTTATGCACAGCTGTGCAACACTGCTGCTGCATGGTTGTGCCTGTCAAATGTCTTCTAGTCTTTTGGTTTTCTTCAAGGCAGTGCGCAATTGACTTGCACAACCCTTGCCAAACTTCTTCTGCATGCCCATGCTCTTCATTTCTTAGCTGAAATTATTTTTCCACTCCTAAGCTTTGCCTCTTTCATCAATTTATTAATTCTCTCTAATCCTAGTCCAGAATCTCGTTATTTTCCAAAATTTCTTGTAAATCACTTGAAAGAAACAGTTTAGGACTCAAACTTACAAAAGCAACTCCAAATTGAAAGAACAATATTGAATATAAATCAAATTTTAACCCAATAATAGAGAAAATAATCAACAAAACATTTCACCTCGTAATTATTGTTTTCATCTCATAAGGTTAGCCCGGTTATAGAAAATTCATCTTTGTTTTCATGCTGCCAACTACATAGTCCCTTTGTCCAATTTTTCACACTTTTCTGTAAATTCAACTAAAAAGCAAAGTCAATGGAAATGTAAAGACTAAGCTATCCTCAAATCCCTACTTTCTCCCTCTCTCTAGAACACAGAAAATTTTTAAAATTCTATTTTTCAGCAGCCAAACACTGTTTTTCCTCTCTATACAGGTCATCGTCTCCCAAACCAATACCTGCAGCTTACATGCCTTCACTGATCAAGAAGGCACATTGTTAACCTGCCATTCGCCATCAAGAAACCTAGTGCCGGTGACAAGCCTAGCAAAATTGGTAACCAAGCCATCATCCCAGGCCTGAAATCGGCCTCTGTTTCCTCGTCAAACCAAACAACAGTTTGATGAGCTCAACAGCAAGAAACTCTCTGCTGGCTCAAATAGTTCCAAATTTCTGTTAGGCTTGGAATTTTCCTTTTCTCTCAAAATCAAAATCTCCCTTTTCTTTCTTGTTATTGATAAATCTAAACCTTCAATTTCTGTTTTATCTGTACCAAATTAAGATGCTTGGCTGGAAATTAAAAGTAATCTTCTCTTCCTGAGAAAAAGGTATTCTCCTACTCTTCCTCTTTGTTTTAGTTCTTAACCTTCCTCTTTGTTTTAGTTATTAACCTTTCTCTTTTGCTCTTCCTCTTCATTTTAGTTCTTAACCTTTCTCTTCTGCTTTTCCTCTTTATTTCTGATATTTTAAAAAAAATTTTTTTTTCAAATATATGAAGAAACTAGTTGTTCAAACTATTTTAGATGATGGTTTTATATTTCTCTTTTTATTTCAGTTTAATTTTGAAATACAGACTTGATGATGAGTTTATTTGCTGTTTTCTTCAAATATTTGTGTACTTGTCTTCACCTGGCTTTGAGAAGGGAAAAGCTAGAAGGGGATACAAGGGAGGAGGATCAGAGAAGTTGAATAATCATGAGCTGATGGACTTTTTTGGTGTTGAAGTTTTGCAATGGAGTCAAGGGGTAAACATATCTGTTTGTTAAGATGTATGAAAATTAGATGGATGGACTAATAAAACATGAATAAGAAGGATTGGCGAGAAAGAAAGTTTAGTAAGGGGTACACTTGGGACTCAGTAGTCAACATAATGAAACTTTAGGGATGTTTCAATGTATTTGTAAAAAGAGAGTGGATTCGCTGGTAATATTGACCTAAACTAAGGGACAAAATAATGATTTGCTCTGAAACTTTTTACAAATGGTGCTCTACCACACGCCATCTTCTCATTATTTAGTTAATCCAAAATTGTATTGCTATGCTTCATATGGATTTTTATTCCCTTGAACTAATATTTGATAATTACTAAGGCTTGCATGGCTGTCATAAATTCCAAAAGATATTCTTCTTGTTCATCTGTAATGCACTGACACTTTTTATCGTGTCAAACACACGAAACATTTTATGATTTTTGAGTTCGTAGCATATTTCACGAGTTAAAAATGCTTTGTAGTCTGCTCAGCGGTTGCAATTTTTGTTTTGGCATTCTTTAATTATGTGGTACATTTTTGCAGACATCTCTTCATGGAAGCTGCCCAGTCATCAAGGGTGAGAAATGGGTGGCGACAAAGTGGATTAGAGATCAAGTACAGACGGACTAACCATGGAAGATGGTAGATGTTAAATCTGCGATTTTACTGATTTATCTTTTTGAAAACCGATTTTTGCATCAGTTTAAACACTCCATGCACAACTCTTCCACCACCTGATTCACAGATGTGTATGTATCTTATACAAAATCAACATAAAGATGATCATATTCAATTATTTACTTCATGTGAAATAACTCTCATGTAACGTTCGATACGAGAGAATGGTAAAATATTTTCTGAAATTTCAAGTTCGTATTTCATCGGGACGGGGGTATAATATGTTAATTTTTTTTAAAAAGTTGTATAGTAATTTAATTTTCCATTTAAGAAGTATGACTTGCATTTTATGTTAAGCTGTCACCAAATCCGTTGTAGTCTAGTCGGTTAGGATACTCGGCTCTCACCCGAGAGACCCGGGTTCGATTCCCGGCAACGGAAGTTAATTTTTATAGTCCTACGGGAACAAAAACATTACTACCGACATTATTTTTTATTTCATTTATAATTATAATTAAAACATTACAAAAATGATTTTTCATTTATA